>CM076570.1:1543641460-1544213922 GCA_034641835.2 Pinus albicaulis | reverse complement strand
CCTCATTTTTGCCAATGTCTTGGATCTCTTCATGGATGCCTAGGCTGTCTTTTTGCATCTCCCTTTGAGGGATTTCCTCCTCACTGTGCTGCAAATTTTTATCCTTCTGCCCCTCTTCTTTTTGAGTTTGTTGTTCCTCTTGAGGAGGCTGTTGTTATTCACCCTGAGGTTTCCCTTTCTCATACTGTTGTAGCTGATGTGTGTCATCTTTTGGCTGCCCCTGTTCATCACTTTTTGGCTTCCTTTGTTCATCACTTTCATACCCTTGTTCAACATCTTCATGCTGCTCCTGTTCAACACTTTCATGCTCTCGTTGTTCTTCCTCACTGTGATGTTGTTGTTCAGCACTTTCTTCTTCATCCCCTTACTGCTGCTCATCATCACTTTCCTCTTCCTTCTCATTTCCTTCTTTCTCCTCATGGTCACTCTCTTCTCCTTCTTCAAGCTCCTTTGTTTGTTCTGTGGTAAACTTGAGCTTTTTGGGAATAGGTCTTCTAGAAGAAGGTGAAGGATGATGAGTAGGAGGTGTAGGGGATTTATGAACTGGAGGGACAGTGGAGAAATCTAGATGAGTGATGAAAGTATCCCAAGAGACCTCCCTCTTTTCAAGCTAATGAAGGATGATGACTTTGATGAGAGAGTGATGGAAGAGGCAGGCTATTTGTTGTGAAGGAGGTTTCTTCTGAGCAATGGAGGCCATTTTCTCAATGCTCCTATGTAAGAAGAAAGGAAGATTTAGCAACTTGGCCCTTGTGAAATGCATGAGCAGTAGAATGTGATAGGCATAGACTCTGGAGAATCTTCCCTCACAAGTGAAGTATTTCATGATGATCTTTATGAGAGGGGTGTATTTGGCCAAAAGATATGAGAAAGGGAAAATAGAAGGACATAAATCTATGTGCTTAGGCTTTAGAAAGGGCTTGTAATATTCTGAGTCCAAATGGCTGTGTTTAAACCACTTCTCCCCAATATAGGGGATTTTAGTGGCCTTGGAGATGGACCTTGGAGAAAATTTGAAATCAAGGCCTTCCAGCTGGAAATGCTTGTCTTGAAACCTCAAAGCGCAAAGGTGTGTTAAACGAGAAAATCTCTTCACCTCTTGCACTCTTCGACAAAAATCTAAACACCCAACCTCATGGAAATTGAACAAGACTGATGGGTGGGCATTCACTTCTTCAGTGGAAGTAGGCTCAAATCTCTTATGCAAGCCACTCCTACTATCCTGCCTGGGAGGCATCTTGTTCTAGATGCTCTCTGCAACACCAAGCTGCCTCAAAATGGTTTTTAAAATGCTTTCTCAAACAAAACTCTGTCTTCTTTGTTAGTCACTGTTTGACCAAGGCAGATCTCTTTGAAATTCTATGTGAAATGATTCTTTGATATCAGGTCTCTTCTCCTTCCAAATCACTGCTTTTCCCCTTTTGTATGCCAGTCAAAAAATAGTTTAAATATCAAGCACACAGTCAAATAAAAAGTATACACAGTCAAGTGATTTCTGTGTTTGGGTAAGGTCACAGAGCTCTTGGTGTTTTGGTGTAAGCAAGGCAGCCTAGTATTTAGACAGAGGCAAAATACTCCTCCCAATCAAAAACACCCTCCTTGTGTTTACTATTTCTCACACATAGTTAGATAGAAACACCTTCAAACTGATTTAATAGCTTCATTGACCATAATTTGTTTCATGGATAAAGAGGTAGCACTGATTTTGTTTTTCACCACATAGAGAGGACTTTTGAAAGTGATAAAGTCATTCCTACATGATTACTGTTGTTAAATTAAGCTTATTGTTTCAACTCAGGAATACTGTGTTTTCCTCCAAAAAAAAATTGCTTCACCTCCTAACATTGTCATGAGGGAATTTATTAGGCCTTTTGACACCAATAAAACACATCATTATCACTATGTCGACCTCGGGAAATCATAACCACGGAAATCTCGAGTTTTAAACAGAAAGATCAACCCTCCTTACCACCGTTTTCTCCACTACATATAGCTGACAGAGTTTATAGTTTATCACTGTTTTGAGGGTAGCTTTAGGTTCTTTGAAACAAGAATGACCACTTTACTTTCAACCAACTGTAACAATATTCTTCAAAAAAATTTACCCCAACACACCTTGATTTACACCAAGAGTTTCATTTTTTTTCACCATCATTTAGTCTTTGAAAAACACAACATTGATCACCTTTTTAGAAATTTGAATATACCAAGGAGGCTCATAAAATACCTCGAAGCTCGATGGCAGCCCTTGTTTGAAAAGTTTGAGCAGCTTTTAGGGCTTTTGGAAGGCGTTTGGACTATTGAAGCATGCACGACACGTTGAAATGAGAAAGCGCCGCGCAAAAGAAAAGTTGTCGGGTCGATGTCGGGCAGTCGTGACCGGCGCCTAAAGGCACGCCACACGCCGCTACAGGTGCATCGTGCAACAATACAGCCTCTGTGTAAAATTTCGCCTGAACGCGCCGTGAGTTTTTCCAAGCGTGTTACGCAGTCCAAAAACTTTAAAACTATGTGACCTTGCTTGAAAACATTTCTTCAGTCCAGTGAGCAGCTAAGTGGAGGCTTTGTTTGCGCTTTGATAATTTCAAATGGGCTTGCAATGGTCCTTTATCTTCTTTTGAAAGAAAAATTCAAGGTCCTTTCTACGTTTGCTTGGTGAGGTTTTTTGAAAACTTTTGAAAAGGCCTTTGGGTTAAAAAAAACATGAAGCTCACGTCCTTTAAAACATAACCTGAGACTCTTTTTGTTCAGATGAATGTCATAGTGGTAATGACCATTTCTTTTATAAGCCTGACCCCCTTTTTTTTAAAGTAAAACAACCTTTTTAAGAATTAAAACATTTACTGTTTCTCATTAAGGAATGAAAATTTTTTTCCCTTTTGATATCTATACTGTGGAAGGGAAATCTGCTTCGAGCCACATGAATGACTGTAGATGTGCCTTTTGAGTGATACTGCCCTTTTACTGGGGGAGAAACTTAGCTGCAATTTCCATATCCTTTTTCCTCCTCTTGTCTTTGTGTTGCTCATTTGCTGTCATTTTTGACAAGTTTTTTTAAAAAAAGGTCTTTATGAATAGACAGAGCAACACCTTTAGAATAACAACATCACTTAGTGTTTTCCTCATTGAAAAAGGAAACCTGTAGAAAGACACACTGTGTTATGTGAGGTTTTCTTTGACATTTTGTAAGGAGGTAGATTCACCCTTTTGAAACTTAAACTGACAGTGTCTGTTCCTAATGCTTTGGAGGTGGTCATGCCTATTGTGAAACTGATTTAGCTGGTAGGTGCTGTTTAAGCTTCTCTTTTGACTGTGGTTCAAAAAACTCATTTGAAATTGTAAGTGAAAGTCATGTTTACAAAAGGTCTCCATCACCAAAACCACTAACTTAACCCTAGATTGACAAGATAATCCAGTCTTCAACTTTAAAGAGATAAAACGGGGGATGATGAACTGAGGTTTGAAATGTGAACATGGGAAAATTGTCCCTTTGTTCCTCTGTGAAGGAGGTCTGCAAGAAACATGAATTTTCATTCATTTCACCCTGTTTGAGAGTAGTCCCTTTTGAAATCCTTTGACACATGCAATAATTTCTTTTCATCTTTAAATAATGGTGAGTCTTTTACTCTGTTCATGAAGGAGGCCTATCTTCTGGCAGATGCCTGATTTCTTCTCAACCTCTGTCTTAACCAAATGAAGAATGTTTGATGAACATACTGATAGTGGTTTCCCTTATACCTAATGGCAAAAGTTATTTTGAGCCCAAGGCTATTTGACTCTTTTGGCCATCTGCTTAATAATATTTCTTCATTTATGATCAACCCATTAGCTTCACCTTGTAATTCAAATAATAGTGAAACTCATGCAAACCAATTTTAAAAGCCCACTTCTTTGCCTCTGCCTTTAATCATCACTTTTATTTTAGAAACCTTTAGTTGCTGTCTCATTGTGCCCAATCAAAATTGCCTTACAATCAGTGAAATTCTTAAAATCAAACTTTATCCTTGGCCCTCTGCTTATAGATGAAGGTGGCGCTCTTAGTCCTCAACCCTCTACTTATAAATGAAGGAGGTTTTTCTGTCGTCAAACCCTCTGCTTATAGATGAAGGAGGTTTTTCCTCAGTGATGCCATTTCATCAGCTTTTGACAGTGTTATTTTTCCTTTCACTACCTTTTCATGCTTTTACTGTGATCGCAGGAGCTTAATGAAAAAAATCTCTGCCCTGTAGCTGCATCCCAGGCTCAAAATCACATGAGAAGCAGCTGTCTTCTCATGTTGATCCAAATACTGTCTTCTGGGATGCTGGTACACTTATTCTCTTGAAAGATCCATTGAAACACTGTAAGACCTCCTAATATCATTTTTGACCTAGGGCATGTGCATTGTTGAGACTTCAGGGTTTGTTAGTGGCGCAACTTAAGGGTGTAACCAACTTTATTTGCAGAATGGGAAGGTTCGTTATGACTGGTCTGTAGCAGATAGAGGTTCTTTGGCTTTAGGGTAGTTTTCCAAGGGAGAAATGCCTAAAGCGCCACTACCTAACTTAGGGGAAACTTCTTTGGACAGATTTGGATTGTTTTCTTTGGAGCTGATGGGCAAGCTAGTATGGCTGAGGCTAGATAGGGTTTGATAATGAGGTTTCATCTCATCGTGGGCATATTGAAAAGGTAGGAGGGCAAAAAATGTTTATGGGTGTTTTCCAGCTGGCAAATTTGACAAATTTTTAGATCAGCTGCTAGGAAACTTGGTTGTTACAACTAGTCATCACCAACAAGTGAAAAATACTAATGACTAACAGTGGTTCCATTTGGGGAGGGAACCTCCTTTTCAGGAGGTGTCTAGAATCTCAGATTTTTGGCTCATGAAGACCAGTGCCTTATCCATTGGCGCAAATTTCATTCTTCCTTGATGCTATTTTTGAAAATTGACAGCATGATTAGCATCAATGATATTTCTACCTACCCCACTATATTTCCTAACATTTTTTCTTCTTTTGGATGCATTTGGACTAGCAACCCTTTGACAATATATATATATATATATATATATATATATATATATATATATATATTTTTTTTTTTTTTTTTTTTTTTTTAAAAAATGAACCTATATAGTTCTATACTTATATCATCGGGAGTTAGTTGCATTTGATGAACTCCTTCATTACTTCTCTACCTATGCTAGATCATTGTCGAGTTAAGTTGTTTGACAAGATTTTGTTCTCTAATCTAAACATGAAATTGAAAAATGATCAAATCGGGGGTTAGAAAGTACGATTTGTCATGTGCTGCGGCATGAAAGACAAGGCGCACACAATGTAATCTCATAAAACTAGGAAAAGCAGGCTAGGATGCACAATTGTTTTTCAATAACTCTCTTTGGTTACTGTTTGACATGTGGAACCAATATCTTTTCTAATATACTCTCTTTGATAAGTCAAGCTTACACAATGTTGACCATCTTTTTCACTCACTAACTTATCAGCAAATAAATTTAAAACATGTTCAGCTATGATTAGGCTAGATAAATGAACAAGACCTTTGAGCACTAGTAGTGGCGTTTAGACTTGCGTGCTTTCTGAATGACTATTTTTTGAACATGGGGCCTTTTTTCTATTTTTCAAACCGCCCTCTTTTCTATTTTTCTATTTTTTTTTACATTTTTGCTTTTTATCTATTTTTAAAACAATGGTATATACAATGATTGAATTTTTTTAAAAATTGTATCTCTTGACAAAAATAATTCTTTAATGTCCTGCCATTCACAGGACCTCCAAAAGTTTTAGTCCCATCAGGTTCTTGTAGGAAAAAGGCATTGTTTCCACTGATTGAGCTGATGATGAAAGGCTCTTTCCATAAATTTTCAAACTTGCCATTTTTACCTTTGTTTTCTCTTCTAGAATCCCATTTTAACACTTTGTCCCCAATCTGAAAATCATTTTCCTTAGTCCTTCTGTCAAAAATCTGTTTTATTTTTTCTTACGCTAACTGAACCTTTCGGTAAACTTCTTCTCTTGTTTGCTGTAAATGGATAGTCTAATTTACCCTCCTTTGCATGTCATTTTCTTCTATTTGAACTTCCTGCAATAGCTTCATTAGTGGAACCCCTAAAGATGTTGGGAAAATGGCATCTATGCCATAAAATAGTTGGTAAGGAGACATACCTATGGATTCTTTGGTGGTTAGTCTATCATCCCATAGTGTATGTACTAGTTTTCCATGCCATGCCTTTTGATTTTTCTCAAGAAGTTTTTTTATGATGTTGACTAGGCTTTTGTTAGAGGACTTAGCTAAACCATTACCTTGAGGGTAATAAGTTGTGGAATGTCCTAATGAAATGTGATATTTGTAACATAAGTCAACCATTCTTTTGGAGGAGAAGGCAGCAGCGTTATCTGTAATGATCTTTCTAGGACACCCAAATCTAGATAGGGTATTGGTTTCTAGGAACTTGATGATGACTGAATCGGTGGCGTTCCTGGAAGGTATGGCTTCTATCCATTTGGTAAAGTAATCGGTGGCTGTAAGGATCCACTTATGTTGAGTGGATGAGGAAGGGTGAGTTTCCCCAATAAAATCTAGACCCCATTGCTGGAAGGGTCCTTCGACTATGATGGGGTGTAAGGGCAAAGGTAAAATCTTTTTCTTGCCATAAAAAATTTGACACTTATGGCATGTCATAACTAGCTTGTGAGTGTCAGGAAATAAGGTAGGCCAATAATAACCGGCTCTAAGGATTTTGTTTGTTGTGGTTTTCCAGTAAAGATGGCCCCCACATTCCCCTTCATGCATTTCGTGCATAATTTTCTCTGCATCAGACTCTAGCAAACATTTAAGCAACATACCAGTGGGGATTTTCGAATACAGAAGACCATCTATAATGCAAAACTTTAAAGACTTTTGTTTAAGAAATCTTGCTTTTGTCTTTGATAAAGTTGGAGGAGAATTTAGATAAAATAATACATAAAGAATATCTACATACCAAGGAGAATTTAGAAACATTTGTTCAACATGAGGGGTTGTGCATTCTTCCTGTTCTTCTAAGGTATCAACAAAATTTATATCTAAAGCTTAGAGGTTGGTTTCAGCCATTAGTCTTGCAAGTCCTTGCCATTTAATCAGTTTGGTAGGTCGGATTTCTAAGCCATATTCTAGGATGATAGTGATCCATTTTCCCCTTTTACCATTGGGATCTTGGTTTAGTATGTCTTTGACGATGGTATTAGGAAAAAAAGCGATGACATGAGAATGCAAGATCTAAACTCGGAAATCTTTCAGTGCTTTTACCAATGCAAACACCTGTTTTTCCATGATGTTATATTTCAAGGGAGCATCTCTCGAGGATTTGTTGAAAAAGGCAATGGGTTGCTCCTGCCTTGCTGCGTTTTTTTGTAACAACATGGAAGCTATTGTGTGTTCTGAAGCAAATGAAAAAATGTAAAAATCTTTGGTGAAATCAGGACTTATCAATACTGGTGTTTCGGTTAGGGATTTTTTAACTAGTTCAAAAGATTTTTTGGCTTTTGTAGTCCATTTAACCCTGACCTCTTTTTTCAACATATTTGTGATATCTCTCAGAAGTTTGGCAAGATTTGGGATGAATCTTCTCAAGAAATTAATTTTTCTGATAAAGGATTGTAGCTCCTTTATGTTTCTGGGGTGACTTATTTGCAATATGCCTTCGATTCTCTGGGGGTCTATTTTTATTCCTTCTTCTAAAATGATGTGACCTAGGAGTTTTCCTTCTTCTAGACTGAAAAGTGTTTTCTTGAGGTTTAGGGATAAACCATATTTTCTACATTTGTTAAAAACCTTTCTTAAGTGTACCGGGTGTTCTTCATCTGATTTGGAATATACCGTAATATCGTCAAGATATATGACTATGAAATAACCTATATCTTATGAGAAGGCTATGTCCATGGCTCTTTGGAATGTGGCACCGGCATTCATCAGTCCAAAGGGCATTTTAACGTACATAAAAGTGCCCCAAGGTGTGGTGAAAGTGGTTTTGTGTTGATCAGTGGGGTAAACCAACACTTGGTTATAACCAGAAAAGCCATCAAGTAATGATATACTTTTAGCACCTACTACCTTTTGAAGTGTGTGGTCCATTTTGGGCAATGGATAATTGTCCTTTAAATAGGCTCTATTCAGGTTTCGGAAATCAATGCAAAGTCTGATCTCACCAGTTTTTTTCCTAACTGATACTAGATTTGAAACCCACTGAGAGTACCTGAGGGACACTATTATCCCAACATCATACATTTTTTTTATTTCCTTTTCAACCAATGGTAGTAATACTGGGTTTATTCTTCTTAACTTCTATTTGAAAGGCTTCTGGTTTTCTTTGAGGGGAATCTTATGTTGAATGATGTTGGTATCGTATGATTTTAAATCTTGGTATCCCCTTGCGAACACATATTTAAATTCTTTAAACAACTTGATGTAGCTCTATTTTATGTGAGGAGGGAGGGTTTTGGATAGTTTGATCTTTCTTGGTTCTTTCAGGCTTCCTATGTTATATTCTTCTATGTAAACCTCGGTAGATTCCATTTTTGGATTTTTGGCCACGTCGTTAAAATCAAACAATTCTTCTAAAGGCGCAAGCCCTCTGGGTATGGTGTCATTTTCACAGTGTAGAACTTCAAGTTCCCTTTGGTCCATGTCCTCTCCTACATCATTTTCATATGAATGATTGACCAAGTTGACATCTGTCCAAGAAGGTAAATTTGGCTCTTGATCTTGATTTTTTCGAGGTTTCTTTTCTTCATTTTCTAATTTTGTTTTGGTTATTTCAAATTCATTCTTAGATTGTAAGAAATCATCAATTTGATCGTCATCTGTGATTATTTTCCAATGGTCAATATTATCTGGTACTGTAGGGTGATGTTTAACCTGAATATTATATTTCTCACTTGAACATGGTACTTGGCCATTGCTTGCAGCAAAGGTGAGCTTATTTTCTAGGATATTTTGAATTCTAGGAATATAAGTGAGTTCATACTTCTCGAAGGTTTTGAGGATGTCTAAAGCTGCATTCCTATATTCTCTTAGTCTTGGGTTTTTTGCTGAATATTCACCTTTTATTTTCTTGATTACAAGTTCTGAATCTCCCTGGGCTGACACTTTCTTGGTGCCTAAGTCCTTAAGTATGTGCAGACCAATGAGAAGGGCCTCATATTCTGCAATGTTGTTAGTACATTGGAAATCTAACCTAAAAGAATGACCTTCATTAATAATTTGTATCCCTTCCTTTTCATACATGATACTAAGCTGTTTTTCAGGTTTCTTGGAGCTTTGGTCATTAGTATCTACATCCAGTAATGGGAAATGTGTTTTTGATGGTTTGAAAACCTCTTCATTTTCTATTATCTTCTTGTTTATATCACTTTCATTGTATAAGATAAAATAATCTAAATTGGAATGAATGGAATAAATGGGAGTGTTGTTTGGCTTATCCCGGTTTCTAACCATGTATTTCATGTGAGTTTCTCGGTATAATCTCTTAGTCTGGTTGAAAACTGGGATGGTAGTGAATGACATATCCATTTGAAGTTTACCTTGTATTTTGGCAGCCCACGCCCTTGATAGTAGCATTCCATACTTAGGAGGGATATCGGCCACTACTACGTCCATGACTAGGTTTTTTTATAGTAGTTGTGTTAAAGAAAAACCCAAGTTCTTTATTAGACCTAAACATTTGACCTGACTTGAGTCAAAGGAGTACAGGTTTTTGTAAGGTTGAGTTACCTCTAGTCCCAAGTTTTCCATGATTGCTTTAGGCATGAGGTTATGGGAGGCACTAGAATCTAACATGGCATTATGTAATATCTTGTATCGTATGTTCAAACTCACATAGAAAGGAGAAACAATTCCTTCTTGGTATTCACCTTCTATTTTGGGCCCGAATAAGAGCTCGGGTTTGTCATCAGTTAGATTTAAAGTGTCTGCCTCATTTCCTATATCAAAAACTTTGAAGATTTGAGATCTATACCTATCTACAGTTATTAGCTCAGTAAGGGGTATGGTTATTTTTATTTTGGAAATTTCCCCTTCGAAACTAAAAGGAGTTTGTAGTTTGGACATATTTGTTTCAGCTTTTTTGGACATGACTTTCTCTATGTTCTTAATTTGCTGACTCTGGTTTGAGACCTTGTTTGACACAGCCACCTTGGGAGTCTTTGTGGAGGCACTAGGAGTATCTGAGCCAAGACTTGTTTGAATAGATTTATCTTTGTTTTGGTCAATTTTCTTGACCACAATTTTGTTGCTATCCATGGCTTTTTTAAGGATGGTATCAGGGGTTTTAGCAGTGTCAAGGCTACCCTTCTTGGGAATTGTCTTGTTTTTTTCTACTTCTAAGGTTATACTACCTGTGAGCTTCTATAATGGCATTCTGAAAATCTATGGCAGGATCTTCGGGATCTTCATAGTTGGTTTTGTCCTGATCCGGAGAGAAAAACTCTTGCTCTTCTGCCGTGAGGTAGACCTCACTCTCGTTACCAGAACCTATGAGGTTCAAATGATTTTCATCCATGGGTTCAGTATCCCTATCATCTTCATCAACGTAATTCTCACTGAAGGATGGTCTGATTTGCTGGTCCTTTCCTCTTGGTTTATTTTGAGTCTAGTCTTTTCTAAAGCTTTGGTTCTGGTTTTGAGGGTTTGGTTGGTTGTCCTTAAGAGGTACTTTTTCACTCATTTTTTCCACATCTTTATCATGGATTTGACCAGGCCATCTATTCTAGGATCTGAGGAAAATACCGAGGGGGTAAATTTTTCGTGGTAGGTGACTCCCTTTTCTGTTGTTATCCTAGCTCTCTTTTCGGCTAAGTTGGCTTTTGCATTTATAGCCACTTTTTTCATTTCTTCTAAGGTAGGGGGGTCCTTGTCTCTTTTCTGATAAGTCACGTCCGGGTCAAAACCCTTGGAGAAATTTGTCAAGGCTGAACCAAGTGGGGGTTTGAAGTGAGGTGGGAGGGTGTTATACACACTGTTGAACCTAGTGTAGTATCCCTGGACACTTTCCCCATTTTCCCGTTTTAGATTGTTATACTCTGATAGGATTTGAATGGGGTTCTTTTGGATTTCCCACTTGTTTATGAAGGTTTGGTAGAGTTCTGGGATATTGTGGATGATGTTTGGAGTTAAGCTCTTAAACCATTTTTTGGGTTCTCCGCCTAGGCTTTGGGCGAACATCCTCATTCTGATGGTCTCGTCTTCTATTTCCATGTATTCAAAGGCATCGCTAATCCTATCTACATGTTGTTGAGCTGTGATAGTCTCAACTCCGGTAAAGTGTGGGATTTTGGCTTGATAGTCATTTTGTAAGGGAGCCAAAGGTTGTGGCAACACCAAGGGTGCATACCAAGCTGCCATGACGAGAGCTAATGGATGATTTACAAAATGATGGCTTGCGAGATGAGCTGAGGTGGTTTGAACAGTAGTGGTTTGGATGGGGGTGGCAGATGTACTTGGACTAGTGATCTGATGTTGAGCAGATCTGGGATGGTAGGAGCCAAAGTGATGGAGAAGCTGAAATTCGGGAGGTGTAGTAGGTGAGGCTTCTCTACTAGGACTCTGTGGCAGATCTAGTGGCTCAAGATTGTTAAAGTCTATCTTACTTTGTGACTTGCTTCTAAAATTTTTTTTTGTTGTTTTTAAGTCAAAGGGGGAATCCTGCAAGGCTGTGAGATGTTCAGGTACTGATCTTGCTTTACGGATGGACCTATCGGTAGCTAAATTTACAGTTTCGGAAGCTTGCCACAAAATCTTGCCCGGCTCATCTACTATGATAGGGGGATTTGGGTCTGGATGAGATCTGGTGTTGATTCTTCGTGAAGCTAGATTTTGAATCGAGAGTTTAGAGAGGATGGTATTTGTGAATGTTTTGGATGAATGGTCTCTCTAGGTTTTTACTAATGTGAAGGATGGTCAAAACAAAAAGGATGGACTAGTGGAGTCGCCAGGTGGATTTCTATGAGAACTATGGTCCACCACCAACACTATCAAAGATGCTTATGGGAAACAGTTTATAGCAAACTTTGAGATGGAAAATTGCAAAGAAGAGTGATTCACTTGGTTTTAACAGTTTGCTAGGCTATATAGACAAGCTAATGGTTCTCTTGGCAAGAAGACTTTTGCTTATCTCCTATGTTTTAGGTGAGGTTTTCTGAATCGCTAAGTTATACTTAGTTTGTCACTAATTACAGAGCTTCTACCCTAAGTTTTAATTTTTTGGAAGGATGAGTTAGCAGAAAGGTATGGTGTATGAATTTTTTGGTCTTTTATGGAGTTTTTAGGCCTACTAGAGGCTAGTGGAGTCGCCAGGTAGAACTTGGTTGTTTTTGTAAATGAATAGCTATGGTCCACCACCAGTACTGACAAAAACCAATCTAAGGGATTTTTTGGGGTTTTTCTGAGTTTTTTATGTAGTCATAAGGTTTATAAGAGTGACCTATAGCTGAGTCATCATTTTTCTAGGATGGTGACACAACCAAATTATACTCTTCTAAGTTTGACTGAGATTTTGAGAGTTCCTAAGGGATACCTAGGATGTTTTGACTCAAAGTCCCACCGTGATCGCCATTATGTTAGTGTGGCGATGAGGTGGCTCAATCGGATAGTAGCCTAGATTTTAGTAAAGTATTTAATGTCTACTGGAGGCTAGTGGAGTCGCCAGGTGGATTTTTAGTTGTTTTGAGGTATATGTGTATGGTCCACCACCAGTACTGACAAAAACCAATCTAAGGGGGTTTTTGGGGTTTTTCTGAGTTTTTTATGTAGTCCTAAGGTTTGTAAGAGTGTCCTACAGCTGAGTCATCATTTTTCTAGGATGGTGAGACAACCAGATTCTACCCTTCTAATTTTGACTGAGATTTTGAGAGTTCCTAAGGGATACCTAGGATGTTTTGAGTCAAAGTCCCACCATGATCGCCATTATGTTAGTGAGCGGTGGGATAAGTCAGCCAGATAGTATGCTCAAAGGTCTCTAAAGATTTAGGGAAACTAAGTTTTTTTATCACTCAGAGTCCCACCGTGATCGCCATTTTTTAGTGAGTGGTGGGATAAGTCAGCCAGATAGTATTCTCAAAGGTCTCTAAAGATTTAGGGAAACTAAGTTTTTTTATCACTCAGAGTCCCACCGTGATTGCCATTATGTTAGGGTCCTGTGATTTGGCTGATTGGCAAGCCAAATGATAGTGTAACATCAAACCAATCTTTGGAGCCCAAGGAACTAGCCTTCCTGGACTCAGAGAGGGCTCTCTCTATTTGTGTAAGGGATATCTATGTGTTTGCTTGTTGTATTCTGATTTTAGGCTAGTTATGAAGTAGATTTTTTGGTTTTGGTTTTTTGGTTGTGAAGGATGAAACTGATCAAAGATATAAGATAGGTAAAAAGATGTCAGATCAACTGGGCTATGGGGTTGAAGAGGTCAAGAAAGCTATCAGATGGTGATACAAGGTTGTTGAAGGGCCGATTTGATTCGAGGTAAAATGGATCTTTGGGAAAAATGGAGTAAGATGGACATCAAGTTTGTGAATAACAAAGGATTCCAAGCATAACTAGTTTAATAGCTGACATAAACATGGTAGGGAAAACCATTAATCATGAGAAATGTAACTATAAGATAATCAATACATAGAAATAAACATTCAAGCCATGCATAGAGATATATAACTCTCTAACTTTAGGAAATGGCTATCAAACTTTGGGGAAATACACTTAATATAGAAAAACAACTCAAATCACTATGCCAGAACACCTAAACATAGTACTTCAAGCTATTGAGCGCTTTGAAAACAAGATTGCATAGTCTTAGGCAAAGGGCAAGATCAAAACAAGACCTCCTTGGTTCAACAAATGACAATCTAATCAGTCAAAGAGAAGTTTCATAGATGGAGCTATGGCTAGCCATGAGTAAGCAGGGCATACCGTCAATCATACTTAGTATGCATAAAACCATGAATGAAACAAGAAAACAATATTCTAAAGTTATTAAAGAGCAATCAAGAATTCTTTAATGTGACTAAGAATGAAGAAAACATAGAAGCTATGAAGAAACAGGAAATTTGAGGTGCCTCCAAGGGCATGTCTCAAATTTTTTCTCTACTGTCCTATAGCAATCAAGAACATGGATTTATGAATGAAAAATAGGAAACAAAACAGAGAGAGAGACACTATACCATTCTACCAAGTCATGGAATCCAACAACAATCCTCTTTCATCATCCAAGAACATCCAAGAGACGATCCAAAAGCATGAGACAAGTATTTCTTCCAAAGCTTATATGACCATATTTTGCTTCTATTCATCAAGTTCAGCCTTCTTTATAATGAAAGCCTTTGGAATATATAGGCCAAAGTGAGGAAAGCCTCTTAGTTCAACTTGCAATCTCATTGGCCTATCCAAAATATCTTATTTTGTCTTTGAGGCTTTGCAAAGCCCAAGGCACAAAATATCTCATAAAATATATAAAAAATGCTAAAAGAGGGAAATAAATTGACTTTTCATAACTTCCCATGTGCAAAAATAGCTAGACGCACATGAGGAAAAAGCAGTTTTGAAAGGTTCAATTTTTACAAAAATACTCAAAAAATACATCAGCGAAAGGTCCCCTGACTTGCCGGCAACTTTTGGAAGCCTTCCCGATGTCGAAATGAGGCTCATGATAGCTCGTTGCAAAGCTCTAAGTGTATAATTTCTGAAAATGTTAAATTTTCTCCAAAATTACCATTGGAAGTCCTCCAAATATAGGCCTGTGTGTAAAAATCCAAAAAATAAGCCTTGCTGATAAACCAGGCAGAGTGTAGAAAAAGCGAGCATTTTTCGCCATTTTGGGGGAGCAAAAGATCTTCAATTTTCCTAAAAATCGCTGAGTATGTGCCCCTGAAATTATGGCATCCAATGATACCATTCTCATCCTTTTATGATGCCCAAAACTAAAATGGCGATGCCCATGAGTTTTGGCCAAAAACCCAAAAATGACAAAAAACCAAAATATGTCGAATTTCGCCCAAACTTGGCGAGCATGACCCTCAAGGGTTTTCAGAAACATGTTGTGAAGTAGAGGCCAAGATTTGGAGTCTTGAGGTTTCTTTCCTCAATTTTTGTGCCGGGCGCTTCCCTTTGGCCTCCTTGAGTTTTTCTTGAGCAGCCTTCAACTTCCGCCGAGCAAACTGATTTAGCTTTTTATAATGCCCCGTCATCCTCCGTTGAAGGTCCAAGTCCCTGTTTGCCTTCTCCAATTTCCTCTCCAAGTGATCATTAACTCTCTCAAGCCATGCCTCCCGATTGTTCTCTATCTCTTGTTCAAACAATGCAGTGAGAGGGGTAGATTGGAGAAGGGCATTTTCGTCTTCTTTTTGCTTCTCAAGGTCCTTTTTTAGCCCCATGGTTCTTGGCCTCTTTCGCCTGGGATGATATTTGCCTTCACTTTCATCGAACTCACCCATGAGTTCTTCCAACCTCACTTGTGCTTTGGAGGCCTCCTTCTTGTATTTGATTGCTCGTGTCTCATAAACAACCATATGGACACTCATCTGCTTGTTTTGAACATGCAAAAATTGATTGAAGTTCCTAGCTCTATGAAGATCAGCCTTCAAGGCATCAATTTGGCTTTCTCTATGGATCAAGAGATTTTCTAGGATCCGGGCTTCATTATCACTATCATCACTTTGGATTTGGATGATGTCGAATTCCCTTTCATGTTCATGACTGATTTCTTCCTTGCCCTTCCCTTTGCTTTCGGTGGCTCTTCTGGTACTCTTCCTCCTAGGAAATTCGACCATGGGCTTCTTTGGCAATTTTCCCTTGCTTCAGAGGGCCCTAGTCTCATTTGGAGTTATGACTCTAGGAACCCTTTTCTTTGTTGTTCGGGGCTTGGCCACTTTCGGAGAAGAGAGCATGGCCCCTTGCCTGGGAGAGGCAGCTAGCACATGCTCCATGGGCCCTTTACCCTTGTCACTTTGCCCCTAATTTTTGCCAATGTCTTGGATCTCTTCATGGATGCCTAGGATGTCTTTTTGCATCTCCCTTTGAGGGTTGTCCTCCTCACTGTGCTGCAACTTTTTATCCTGCTTCCCCTCTTATTTTTGAGTTTTTTGTTCCTCTTGAGGAGGTTGTTGTTCTTCACCTTGAAGTTGCCCCTACTCATACTGTTGTAGCTGTTGTGTGTCATCTTTTGGCTGCCCCTGTTCATCACTTTCATACCCTTGTTCAGCATATTCATGTTGCTGTTGTTTAGCACTTTCATGCTCTTACTGTTCTGCCTCACTCTGATGTTGTTGTTCAACACTTTCTTCTTCATCCCCTTGTTGTTTCTCATCATCACTTTCCTCTTCCTACTCATGTCCTTCTTTCTCCTCATGGTCACTCTCTTCTCCTTCTTCAGGCTCCTTTGTTTGTTCTGTGGTAAACTTGAGCTTTTTGGGAATAGGTCTGCTAGAATAAGGCGAAGGATGATGAGTAGGAGGTGTAGGGGATGTATGAACTGGAGGGACAGTGGATAAATCCAGATGAGTGATGAAAGTATCCCAAGAGACCTCCCTCTTTTCAAGATGATGAAGGATGATGACTTTGATGAGAGAGTGATGGAAGAGGCAGGCTATTTTCTGTGAAGGAGGTTTCTTCTGAATAGTGGAGGCCATTTTCTCAACGCTCCTGTGTAAGAAGAAAGGAAGATTTAGCAACTTGGCCCTTGTGAAATGCATGAGCAGTCGAATGTGATAGGCATAGACTCGAGAGAATCTTCCCTCACAAGTGAAGTATTTCATGATGATCTTCATGAGAGGGGTGTAGCTGGCCAAAATATATGAGAAAGGGAAAATAGAAGGACATGAGTCTCTATGCTCAGGGTTTAGAAAGGGCTTGTAATATTATGAGTCCAAATGTCTTTGTTTAAACCACTTCTCCCTAATATAGGGGATTTTAGTGGCCTTGGAGATGGACCTTGGAGAAAATTTGAAATCAAGGACTGCCAGCTGGAAATGCTTGTCTTGAAACCTCAAAGCGCAAAGGTGTGTTAAAGGAGAAAATCTCTTCACCTCTTGCACTCTTTGAAAAAAATATAAACACCCAACCTCATGGAAATTGAACAAGACTGATGGGTGGGCATGCACTTCTTTAGTGGAAGTAGGCTCAAATCTCCTATGCAAGCCACTCCCACTGTCCTGCCTGGGAGGCATCTTGTTCTAGATGCTCTCTGCAACACTAAGCTGCCTCAAAATGGTTTTTAAAATGCTTTCTCAAAAAAAAATATGTCTTCTTTGTTATTCACTATTTGACCAAGGAAGATCTCTTGAAATTCTATGTGAAATGATTCTTTGATATCAGGTCTCTTCTCCTTCCAAATTACTGCTTTTCCCCTTTTGTATGCCAATCAACAAATAGTTTAAATAACAAGCACACAGTCAAATAAAAAGTATACATAGTCAAGTGATTTCTATGTTTGGGTAAGGTCACAAAGCTCTTGGTGTTTTGGTGTAAGCAAGGCAGCCTAGTATTTAGACAGAGGCAAATTACTCCTCCCAATCAAAAACACCCTCCTTGTGTTCACTATTTCTCACACACAGTTAGACAGAAACACCTTCAAACTGATTTAGTAGCTTCATTCACCATAATCTGTTTCATGGATAAAGAGGTAGCACTGATTTTGTTTTTCACCACACAGAGAGGACTTTTGAAAGTGACAAAGTCATTCCTGCATGATTACTGCTGTTAAATTAGGCTTACTATTTCAACTCATGAATACTTTGTTTTCCTCCAAAAAAAAACTGCTTCACCTCTTAACACTGTCCTGAGGGCATTTTTTAGGCCTTTTGACACCAATAAAACACATCATTATCACTATGTCGACCTCAGGCAATCATAACCAAAGCAATCTCGAGTTTTAAACAAAAATATCAACCCTCCTTACCATTGTTTTCTCCACTACATATAGCTGACAGAGTTTATGTTTTATCACTGTTTTGAGGGTAGCTTTAGGTTCTTTGAAACAAGAATGACCACTTTACTTTCAACCAATTGTAACAATATTCTTCAAACTTTTTTACCCCAACACACCTTGATTTACACCAAGAGTTTCATTTTTTTTCACCATCATTTAGCCTTTGAAAAACACAACATTGATCACCTTTTTAGAAATTTGAATATACCAAGGAGGCTCATAAAATACCTCAAAGCTCGATGGCAGCCCTTGTTTGAAAATTTTGAGCAGCTTTTAGGGCTTTTAGAAGGCATTTGGACTATTGAAGCATGCGCGGCACGTTGAAATCAGAAAGCGCCGCGCAAAAGAAAAGTTGTCAGGTCGATGTCGGGCAATTGTGACGGGCGCCTAAAGGCACGCCGCGCATTTTTCCAGGCGCGCCGCGCAGTCCAAAAACCTGAAAACTCTGTGAACTTGCTCGAAAACACTTCTTCGGTCCAGTGAGCAGCTAAGGGGAGGCTTTGTTTGTGCTTTGATAATTTCAAATGGACTTGCAACGGTCCTTTATCTTCTTTTGAAAGAAAAGGTCAAGGTCCTTTCTACGTTTTCTTGGTGAGGTTTTTTGAAAATTTTTGAAAAGGCCTTTGGGTTAAAACAAAACATGAAGCTCACGTCCTTTAAAACATAACCTGAGACTCTTTTTTTTCAGATGAATGTCATAGTGGTAATGACCATTTCTTTTATAAGCCCGACCCATTTTTTTTGAAGTAAAACAACCCTTTTAAGAATTAAAACTTTTACTGTTTCTCATTAAGGAATGAAAAATTGTTTTCCCTTTTGATATCTGTATTGTGGAAGGGAAATCTACTTCGAGCCACATGAATGATTGTAGATGTGCCTTTTGAGTGATACTGCCCTTTTACTGGGGGAGAAACTTAGCTGCAATTTCCATATCCTTTTTCCTCCTCTTGTCTTTGTGTTGCTCATTTTCTGTCACTTTTGACAAGTTTTTAAAAAAAAGGTCTTTATGAATAGACAGAGAAACACCTTTGGAATAACAAAATCACTTAGTGTTTTCCTCATTGAAAAAGGACACCTGTAGAAAGACACGCTGTGCTATGTGAGGTTTTCTTTGACATTTTGTAAGGAGGTAGATTCACCCTTTTGAAACTTAAACTGATAGTGTCTGCTCCTGAAGATTTGGAGGTGGTCATGCCTATTGTGAAACTAATTTAGCTGGAAGGTGCTGTTTGAGCTTCTCTTTTGACTGTGGTTGAAAAAACTCATTTGAAATTGTAAGTGAAAATCTAGTTTACAAAAGGTCTCCATCACCAAAACCACTAACTTAGCCCTAGATTGACAAGATAATCCAGTCTTCAACTTTAAAGAGATAAAACCGGGGATGATGAACTGAGGTTTGAAATGTGAACATGGGAAAATTGTCCCTTTGTTCCTCTGTGAAGGAGGTCTGCAAGAAACATGAATTTTCATTCATTTCACCCTGTTTGAGAGCAGTCCCTTTTGAAATCCTTTGACACATGCAATAATTTCTTTTCATCTTTCAACAATGGTGAGTCCTTTACTCTGTTTATGAAGGAGGCCTATCTTTTGGTAGATGCATGGTTTCTTCTCAACCTCTGTCTTAACCAACTAAAGAATGTTTGATGAACACACTGATAGTGGTTTCCCTTATACATGATGGCAGAAGTTAGTTTGAGCCCAAGACTGTTTGACTCTTTTGGCCATCTGCTTAATAATATTTCTTCATTTATGATCAACCCATTAGCTTCACCTTGTAATTCAAATAATAGTGAAACTCGTGCAAACCAATTTTAAAATCCCACTTCTTTGCCTCTGCCTTTAATCATCACTTTTATTTCAGAAACCTTTAGTTGATGTCTCACTGTGCCCAATCAAAATTACCTTACAGTCAGTGCAATTCTTAAAATCAAACTTTATCCTTGGCCCTCTGCTTATAGATGAAGGAGGCGCTCCCAGTCCTCAACCCTCTACTTATAAATGAAAGAGGTTTTTCTGTCGTCAAACCCTCTGCTTATAGATGAAGGATGTTTTTCCTCAGTGATGCCATTTCATCATCTTTTGACAGTGTTATTTTTCCTTTCACTACCTTTTCATGCTTTGACTGTGATCGCAGGAGCTTAATGAAAAAACTCTCTGCCCTGTAGCTGCATCCCAGGCTCAAAATCACATGAGAAGTAGTTTTCTTCTCATGTTGAACCAAATATTTTCTTCTGGGATGCTGGTACACTTATGCTCTTGAAAGATCCATTGAAACACTGTAAGACCACCTAATATCAGTTTTGACCTAGGGCATATGCATTGCTGAGACTCCAGGGTTTGTTAGTGGCGCAACTTAAGGGTGTAACCAACTTTATTTGCAGAATGGGAAGGTCTGTTATGACTGGTCTGTAGCAGATAGAGTTTCTTTGGCTTTAGGGTAGTTTTCCAAGGGAGAAATGCCTAAAGCGCCACCACCTAACTTAGGGGAAACTTCTTTGGACAGATTTGGATTGTTTTCTTTGGAGCTGATGGGCAAGCTAGTATGGCTAACGCTATATAGGGCTTGATAATGAGGTTTCATCTCGTCATGGGCGGATTGAAAAGGTAGGGGGGCAAAAAAAATTTATGGGTGTTTTCTAGCTGGAAAATTTGACAAATTTTTATATCAGCTGCTAGGAAACTTGGCTGTTACAACTAATCATCACCAAAAAGTGAAAAATATTGATGACTAACACCCTTGACACATCTATTTGCTTTAAATCTGCAAGGGAAACATGTTCATCTAGCAGGCTTAGACTTCAAGCTTTCTCCTAGATCCATTTCCAGAGCTACCAAAATTCCATATGTCAGAGAAAAATGGTTTAAGCAGAGCTACCTAGACTCAGATCAATACAAACCCTTCTTGAAACCAGAGCATCGGGATGCATGCCCATATATCTTTCCTTTTTCCTATTTTTTGACCAACTATTCTCCCCTCATGAAGATAATCATGAAATATTTCACATGCGAAGGAAGTTTTTCCCGGGTTTATGCTTATCATATTAGGCAACTCATGCACTTCACAAGAACCCAATTGCTAAACCTACCTTTTTTCCTCCATAGAAGTAATTAAAAGATGGCTTCTACTATTCAAAAGAGACCTTCCTCTCAGCAGCCAGCTTGTCTTTTCCATCATTCCCTTATCAAGATTTTCATTCGCCATCAACTTGAGAAAAATGGAATTTCTTAGGACACTTTCATTTCACATCCCGATTTCGCCACTGCTTCTTCATCCCATGCATCTCTTTCACCATCCACTCATCATATTTCTCCTTATTCTAGTAAATCCACTCCTAAGAAGCAAAAATCCCCTATGATTTATCAAGAAAAAGAACATAGTGATAAAGAGAAAAACAGTGAAGAGGATAAAATTCAAAGGAAACAAAGAAAAGAGGAGAAAAGTGAAGAAAAGCACAGTGATGAAAAGTAGAAAAGTGAAGAAAAGCAGCAGAGTGAGGAAGAGCAGCACAGTGATCAAAAAGAGCATTGGGATAAAGAGAAAAACAGTGAAGAGGAGAATAATGAAGAAATGGAACAGTTTGATGAGGAACACCGCAGTCACAAAAAGGAAGATATTGGTAGCCCTCATAGCAGCAAGCATGATGAGTATGAAGCACAAAATATTGAGGATAAAGAGCCTAAAAGTCTTGAAGAAAGTAGAGACAAAATTGAACAAGGCAGTCCTCAAGGAGACATGCAAGGTGACAGTCAAGGCATTCATGAGGAGCGTCAAAACAGTGGCAAGGATGATGATGGGAGTAGCCAAGGCAAAGACCAA
The DNA here is from genome assembly GCA_034641835.2 of Pinus albicaulis. Classification (NCBI taxonomy): domain Eukaryota; kingdom Viridiplantae; phylum Streptophyta; class Pinopsida; order Pinales; family Pinaceae; genus Pinus; species Pinus albicaulis. The sequence continues at coordinate 1,544,192,157 of CM076570.1, read as the reverse complement.
ATAGAGCATGTGCTAGCTGCCTCTCCTAGGCAAGGGGCCATGCTTTCTTCTCCAAAGGTAACAAAGCCCCGAACATCAAGAAAGAAAGTGACTCAAACTGTAACTCTAAATGTTATTATAGCACTCTGAAGCAAAGGGAAGTTGCCCAAGCAATCCATTGTTGAATTACCAAAGAGGAGGAGGACCAAGAAGGCCACCCAAGGCATGGGAAAAGAGAAGGAGGAAAGTAGCCATGAGAAAGAGAGGGATTTTGACATAATTTAGATAAACAGTGATGACAGTGACAATGAGGCCAAAATCTTAGAGTCTCTCTTGCTAAATAGAAAAGAAAAAATTCATGATCTAAGAGCAGATCTAGAGAGGTCTAAAAACCTCATTCATTTTCTGCAAACATAAAACAAGCAAATGAGTGTCCACATGGCAGTATATGAGACATTGGCTATCAAGTATCAAAAAGAAGCCTCCAAAGAGAAAATTAAGTTGGAAGAACTCATGGGAGAATTCAATGATAGTGAAGAAGAAGATCAGCCAAGGAGGAAGAGGCCAAGGACTATGGGGCTCAAAAGAGCTTTGGAGAAGCAAAAAGAGGAAGAGGCTGCCCTTTTCCAATATTTTCCTCTTACTACTTTATTCACCCAAGAGATAGAAAACAATAGAGAAGCATGGCTTGAAAGGGTGAATGACCACTTATATAATAAGCTGGAAAAGGCCAATAGAGATTTGTACCTTCAAAGAAAAATGAACGGGCACTATAAGAAGCTTAATCAATTCGCCCGACGGAAATTGAAGGCTACACAAGAAAAGCTCAAGGAGGCTCAAAAGAGGAACCCGACACAAAAATTGAAGAAAAGCATATCAAGGCTTGAAATTTTGGCCTCCCTTTCTTAGCATGCTTCTGAAAACCCATGAGGGTCATGCTCACCAAAATTGGGCATAATTCGACAAGTTTTGGTTTTTTGACAATTTTGGGCTCTTTGCAAAAAATCATGGGCATCGCCATTTTTTCTTGAAGCATCCTCAAAGGATGAAAATGGTATGATTGGACGCCATAATTTCAGGGGCATCTACTCAACGAATTTCAAATCAATTAAAGATGATTTGGTCCCCCAAAGTGGCAAAAAACAGTCACTTTTTCAACACTCTACCCCGCATATCAACAAAGGCTAATTTCTGGGTTTTTCCAAACAGGTCATATTTTCATAGGCTTCCAGTGATCAGTTTAGAAAAAACCAAGAATTTTTAGAAACTAGACATCCAAGGTTTTCGAACAAGCCATCACAGGCCTTGTTTCGACATCGGGAAGTCCTCCAAAAGTTGCCCGTAAAACAGGGAATTTTCTGCTGCTATATTTCTGAAGTATTTTTGTAAAAATGCAGTTTTCTGAAGTGGCTTTTCCAAATGTGCGTTTAGCATTTTTTGGCCATTTTTAGTTGGGAAAAGTCAATATAATTTCCTTTTTTAGAATTTTTAGGATATTTTTATAGATATTTTGTGCCTTGGGCGTTGCAAAGCCTCAAGAACAAAATGAGATATTTTTGGTGGGCCAATGAGCTTGCTAGTTGCACTAGGAGGTTTTCTCTCATCTTGGCCTATATATTCCAAGAGACTTCATTGTAAAAAAGGTTGAAATTGATGATATAGAGAAATATATGGTTATACAAGCTTGGAAGAAATACTTGTCTCATGCATTGGATAGTTTCTTGAATGTTTTGGATGATGAAAGAGGACTGTTGTTGGATTCCTTGACTTGGTAAAATGGTATAGTGTTCCTCTCTGTTATGTTTCTTAGTTTTCATACATATTTCATGCTCTTTCTTGCTATAAGATAGTAGAGGATAGATTTGATACATGCCCTTGGAGGCACCTCAAATTTCCTGTTTCATTATAGCTTCTATGTTTTCTTCCTTCTTAGTCATATCAAAGAATTCTTAATTGCTCTTTGATCACTAAAGAAATTGTTTTCTTGTTTCATTTATGGTTCTTATGCATGTTAATTATGATTCATGGTATGCCCCGCTTACTCATGGCTAGTCAAAGCTTCCACCTCTGAAACCTTTCTTCGAATTTTTTATTGTCTTAGTTGAACCAAAGAGGTCTTGTATCGATCTTGCCATTTGCCTAAAACTCTGCAATCTTAGTTCAAAGTGCCCGATGGCTCGAAATAATATTTCTAGGAGTTTCCTCTTAGTAGTTTGAGTTATTTGTTTGTCTTAATTGTCTTTCCCCAAAGTCTAATAGCAATTTCCTAAAGTTAGAGAGTCATATATCTCTATGTATTGCTTGAATGTTTATTTCTATGCATTTATCAGTTTGTAGTTACATTTATTATGATTAATGGTTAGCCCTACCATATAAATGTCTGCTATTAAACTATTTATGTTTGAAAGCCTTTGTCCTTCACAAACTTAGTGGCCATCCCACTTCATTTTACCTTAAGATCCATTTTACCTTGATCAAATCGTCCCTTCAACATACCTTGTATCACCATCTGAGGCTTTCTCAAACTTTTCAACCCCATAGCCTAATTGATCTAACAATATTTTTATCTATCTTAGTCTTTGATCAGTTCCTCCCTCAAAAACCTAAAAACAAAATCAAAATCCTACTTCACAACTAGCCTAAAATTAGAAACATAAGAAGCAAAACACATAGATATCCCTTACACAAATAGAGAGAGCCCTCTCTGAGTCCAGGAAGGCTAGGTCCTTGGGCTCCAAAGTTGGTTTGATGTTACTCTGTCACTTGGCTTGCCAATCAGCTAAATCATGGGACCCTAACAAGAAGTATAACCTAATGAAGCACTAGAAGAAGATATATCGGAAAATACTTCATCCAGGTATGTTCAAAAGAATCATCCAGAATATCAAATATTGGGAGAAAAGGGATCAGGTGTCCAAACAAGAATAACTCTTATAAGATATTCTAGTTATCTAGCACTCTTATACACCATTGAACCACAGAATGTAAATCAATCTAGTAAAGATGAATGTTGGATTCAGGTCATGAATGAAGAACTTGATTAAATTTAAAATAATAACACTTGGGAATTGGTTCCAAGACCTCATGATAAAAATTTTATTGGAACAAAATGGATATTAAAAAACAAGTTGAATGAAAATGAAGATGTTATTAGAAACAAAGATAAACTTGTTTGTAAAGGGTATGCCCAACAAGAAGGGATATACTTTGAAGAAAAATTTGCACCTGTAGCTAGACTTGAAGACATAAGAATGTTTCTTGCTTTTTCAAGTTTTCAACAATTCAAAGTTTATCAAATGGATGTAAAATCTACTTTCCTCAATGGTGATCTAGAAGAAGAATTTTATATAGGAAAACCAGAAGGATTCATTATGGTAAATGATGAAAAACTTTTTTGCAAACTTAAAAAGGCTCTATATGGTCTAAAATAGGCTCCTCGAGCATGGTACTATCATCTTGACAAATATCTTCAAAAACAAGGTTTCACAAAAGGATCTGCTGACAGTAACTTATACACAAAAATTGAGAATGATAAATTGTCAATTATTGTTGTGTATGTTGATGACATCATTTTTGGGAGTAATGAAGAATCCCTGAGTCAGAATTTTTCTTATATTATGCAGCAAGAATTTGAAATGTCATTACTTGGGAAACTAACATATTTTCTTGGCTTACAAGTGCAACAAGAAAAATATGGCATATTCCTCTCACAAGCAAAATATCTCAAGAAAATCCTGAATAAGTATGGGATGGAGGAATGAAAACCTATGAGCACTCCAATGGTGACTAGATGTAACCTCATTTCTCATGATGATTCTCCCATGGTAAACCAACCAGAGTATAAATCTATGATTGGAAGTTTGCTCTATCTAATTGGGACTAGCCTAGATATTATGCATGCAGTTGGGATTGTTGGACGATTCCAAGCCAATCCAAAGGAGTCACATCTTCAGGCTGTAAAAAGAATATTAAAATGTCTTCAAGGAACTCAAGATTTTGGTATATGGTATCCAAAGAATGTTTATCTTACTCTTCATGCTTACATAGATGCGGACTGGGCTGGAAATTTTGATGAACAGAAAAGCACTAGTGGTGGTGCATTTTATATGGGGCCACGATTAGTATCTTGGTTCAGCAAGAAACAAAGTTCCATTGCCTTATCTACAGCGGAAGAAGAATATGTGACTGCCACATCATGTTGCATGTAACTTCTTTGGATGATGCATACATTACAAGATATCGAAATCAAATTTTATCCTCCCATATACATCCTATGTGACAATACAAGTGTCATCAGTATCTCAAAAAATACGGTTATGATTTCCAAAACCAAGCACATTCCTATCAAGCATCACTTATTACATGAACAAGTTCTTGAGAAAAAGGTTAAAATGGAGTATGTTCCCTCCAAAGAACAAGTTTTTGATATATTTACTAAACCTCTTCCCATGGAAGCATTTGAATATCTCATACAGAAGTTGGGATTTGTCTCTACCTCACTTATAAAAACTACTTGAGTTTAGAAGATTAAATTCGGTACGCAGGTTTCATGAATACAAGTCACGTATATATGTGAGTTTCGTTATACACATCCGTGTATGGTTTTTGCTATCATAAAATCCATGGGTCAGCTTTCAGAACCGTCCGTGTCATATTTTTGTCCTCAGGTGTTGATGGGTAAATTATGCTGCTCTGGTATTCATCTTGCAATTCCTTTCCTTGATATTTATCTACTAGATGAAGATGCTTTTATGAATTGGTTATTAAATATGTTCAGGATGCACAGGTCCAAGGGGAGCATTAGCCTTGCTGAGAAGACTGCATTGTTGGCATTATGTTGGGTTCTAAATTATGATCTCTCTTTTGAGATTCTTTGTTCATTCATATCTGTAATTTGATATAAGGGTCATGTTGAGACCTATGATGTAAATATTGCCATATTGAATCATGTATGGACTTGTTCAAATATGTAAATCCACTTGGTTGGGTAGTTGAGTCAACATGTAATTCCACTCAGTTGAATCATTGATGAAATTTTGAGTCCTTGGTGATAGGAAAATTCATACTCAGTTGAGTTATAGAGTCATGTATCCTATTGAAATTCTGAAGCCTCAGCATATGCTCAGGGGCAGAATTGGTCCCCCCTTTGCTTTTGATGTCAAAGGGGGAGAGTATTTGGTGTTTGAATAATGTTTATATATTTTATATCTATAAGTTGTGGTGATCAAAATCCACCATGGTTGCCATCAAGTACAAAGGGGAATATTGTTGGCAATATGATTCTTATGAATGCATATGTTGTCCTTGATGGCAAATCACTTGCAAAAGCTGCAGTATATGGTTTATGGTGAAGCACAATGGTTTAGCAGAAGGTATAGCAAAAGATGGTTATGGTTTAGCAAAAGGTCCAGCAGAAGAAGGTTAATATTCATATGTAAGGATATATACGCAAGTTCATACAAGAAAAGTCACGTATACATATGGAAAATAATGAGTGAATCATCGTATGCCTTTCGCACTCTAAAATTATGATATCAGGGGTCATTACCATGGTTTTAGCTCACAGTATCGAGCATTGTGTTGTCTATTTGATTATGTACAAGAATACCATCGGCACTTGTGTGGTTTTGGCTCATGGTATTGGGAAAGGCTAAACCTATATAAGGAGAATAATATCATAGTGAAAAATGTGGCATGAGTGTGGTTATTGATTGAATACTTCACTCTGAAGTATATCTGCATGAAATGGGTTACAGTTTATCGGTAGATCTGAAATTATGTGCACCTATGAATGATGGATCAGGATCTCTAGACCTGAAGTGACTATGTATCTGCTTGATCTATTGGTGAGATGTTTAGATCTATGACCTGGCACATAATTTTTGAAGCGAAGGGTAAAATATGGGTAAGTCTGTTGATCTGAAACTTTCTACAGTCCTAAATATTTACAAATATATACGCTAGTTCATCACGGTAAAAGTGCGTATACACGCGGGTTTGTTTCAGCAAAAGCACGTATGGAAGTCAAGTTTTTCTAAAGCTTGATGAAGAGGTGATCTGTTTATTGTTGTTATATTTTTGTTGTCTTTCAATGAAGTCTTCATGTAGATCTGGGTTGATTGAATACTGTATATGCTACTAGTTGATTTTGTACAAATGATTGAGTGATTAAATATGATGGATGATGATGAATGAATAAGGGTTCTGTAAATATGAATAAGTATGACTGAATGCCTCAGATATGTTTTTGAGTCTGATCAAATTTTGAAAAATTTATTATACACAGATCTATCCATAGGTTCGTGTGCAGGAAAGTGCGTATACATGCAGGTTACAGTAAAGTGAAGTAGCATATGCATTTAATGTGATGAATGATCAAGGTTGAAATTGATTCTGCATGTTGAATCAGAAGTTTGGGTTTATTACAGTGTTCTAGTTACAGTGATCTCACTGTTCTGTTTAAAGTTTGGGTTATGGCCATTGGTGTTGATCTATATATTGAGTTGTGTTAAAGTTGTTGGATCCAGTGTGAAAATTTATGAAACGTGGTCTGTAGTGGGTCTGAGGGTTGAAGCCTTTAGTATGGAAGTAGAAGCTTCCTGCCAGTAGAAGTTGGTGTTCTGTTCAACGGGTTGTAGCTCCCTTCCAGTAGTGGCTGGTAAACGAGAACAGGGGTTTGGAGCTCCCTTCCAGTAGCAGCTGGAGAATAAGAGAAGGTTGCAGCCTTCTGTAGGTAGATGCATGTGTACTGATATGAGTCTGCATTAGTACAACATTGTAAGTAGTTTTCTATATAATAAATATTGAAGATGGAGACAACAACAACGGTGGTTTTCTCCCGACTTGGGTTTCCATCTTAAATCCACATGTTCATGCTCTTGTGTGATGATTTAGTGTGTTATTACTTCACATGTTTAATGCTTAACTATATGATTCATAACTAATGATCTGGGCTAAAGAATGTTTCTAAATATTTATTTAAACAGTAAAGTTATTTGGGTATACGCAAGTTTTTGTTAGGATAGTCGCGTGCATGTGCTAGTTGGGCTAATCAAAGTCGTGTATAGAAATCATTAAAATAAAATTAAAAGATTGTGATTCTTGTAAATATTGATTCACACCCCCCCCCCCCCCCCACCCCCCCGCCTCTCAGTTTTTTTCCCAAAAAATAGACTATCCAATATCCCACCCCTATTCATGTTTACCATGATATTTTGTGGGAATCCAAATATGAATCCAATTTTTACAAGATTTATTATGGAGTTATTTTGTCACTCTTTCAAGTTTTTTTAATGAAAAGCCCCAAGATTTTCTAAGGAGGCCCAAGCTGAATTTACAAACATAGGAAAATGGTTTGGGTAGGAGTTATTTACTTATGTTAGAGTTTATGGAAACATTTTTGAACCCCATGTACTCCCACTATATGTACCAGAAAATTTTCTCGCCAGAGAAATTTCTTGCCAAACAGTGGGGCATGGATTGACTAAAGCCTTGAAAGAGGCAAATAAATCTTCCTAGCATACCTTTCCCATTCAATGTGGTGTTTATGCATTGGACAATTTCAAACATGCTAGATTAGAAATTGATCAAATCCAATGTTTGAAATTATTTATATTTCCTAATAGAAAATTTGATCCAAATAAGGTTTCTCTAAATGTTACAACTTAGGTAAATATAAAACACTTCCTTCATGAAGATGATGATTATGATGACTTATTTGAGTTTTCCAATACCTATCTAGATGTTGAAAAGTTGGAAGTTGTACGCCTCAACCATGAAAAAATGGAACAATTCAAAGAATATAGAAACAATAGGTTGGAAGGTATTCCTTTAGACATTTTAGAGGTATCCCAACCTATTACACATAAAGATCAAAAAACATCGCAAGAAAAATAGTAGCCTTTGTTAGCACCTAATTTGAACCTTCGGCTGAAGGAAGGCAAATCAAGGTAACCTCAAACCACGCTCAGCCTTGTAGCTAGCCCTACAAGGTCAAGAGAGGGCACTCTCCATGAAAAAATATTCAATGAAGTATAACTGTAAACTGATTTTAGGCTAGGTATAATAATTTGAAATGTTTTTATAAATTCTCAGGGTTGTATGGAATAGATGGGGTTGAGTAGTTTGAAACTGAGGAATTAAAGTAGAGATACATGGTATTTCATGGGGCAAGCTAGGCAGGGTTTTTAACAATTTAGTTTACATAATGACGAAATGTGTAAGACTGGTGAGGAGCTGAAAAGGGCATTAGAGATGGATCCTTTTCAAACAGCAGAAAATATGGAGCATTGAATTATTTCCCAAGGTAGATCATTATACAATGGATTCTACCTATCTATCTAGAAAATATTCAACCAGAAATATGAGTGAATGAATGGCAAACATAAAAATTAACATATGATCACAAAGGAAAGAACAATGCTAAAATCCATACCACATGGATCCCATAAATCAGAGCTGCATTTCTTTATTAATTCCCTGCCAAACTATTACAAATGGAGCGCTGAACATCCTCAGTGATTTCCAACTTATTCCACACTTTATTCCCCCCTTTACAAATGATCATGAATTACATTAAATATATAGAATTTGAGGGGAGTAGATCCACAGAAAGAGGGGTTGTTTTGCCACCTCAGAAACTGAAATATGAACATAGGAAAAAGACCAACAATATGCCCCTGAAAAAGAGGGGAAACAATACATTTTGAACATCTGGAAGGTTTGATGTTGGTCAAATAGAGAAGAAAGACAAATTTGTAACCATTTCTCCTTTTTTATCATTGCTGTCGTACTGTAATGACCTTTGTGTTTGTATTTAGCTCTCGGCCTTGATTGTTTCTTTTCTTTTGTTGAAAATCCCTTAATGCCAAGAAATGCACTTTGGAACCAATATAACTAAAATTTTTCCATTTAATGAAGAAAAGTCCCCTTTGGGTGAAAAAGAGCAAAGGAAAGGATGGTGGGCCCAAGATGCAATCACAAATCGCAATTGGAAGAGGGGAGGGGGTGTATCACATAGCGGAGGAAATGCAATTGGGAACTTGTGATGTGATAGTGTATAGAGGAAGTCTCATGGGGAAATCGTAATTGCAAATTGGGACAAGAAGGGGAGCAGGTTTAGACTTATGGAATTCGTCAATTGCGATGGGTGATAAGCGATCAATCGCATCAGCGGAAACCAATGTGTGGGGGTAAAACATATCGGGAGGAATGATAATGCAATGGGAAAAGACTTTGCGATAGAGAAAAAGGTTTAAGTGAAAAGGAAAAATGGGTTAACACAGGGAAAATCCCTTTTCTTTGGAAAGGGTAGAAGGCTTTGGTGGGACCCAAGGGAGGAATCAAAATCGCAATCGGGAATGGGAGCGGAGGCAAAGTATTTATGGGAACTGACGATTGCGATGTGTGATTCATCACATCGGCGGGTAAGAATGCGGAGTTTTAAAACATGCGAAAAGACTTAAGAAATCTTTAAAATCAATCTATCGCACTTTACAAAGGAAAAACCACTTTGTTTGGGAAAAGGCAGAAGGGTTTATGGTGGGACCCAGCCAATCACAATCGCAAATCGGCGGAGGAGTGGAGTGGGAGTTGAAATGCAGGAAATGCCAATAGCGATGGTGTGATGGCTTGTGAGCCGTCCGATCGGAAGGGGTCAATCGCATTGGTGTTTCGGAACTATGTGATGCGATGAATCGGGGATAAGGGATTGCGACAATGTGATTGTGATCAGATTGGAGGGATTGGAGATGGATTAATCGCATCGGAATTTTATGGGTCAAAGGGAATTTTGCGATGCGATTGGGAAAATCGGATCGGGGAAAAGGGGATTTCAATGAAAAACTTCAAAATTATATGAAAAGGTAAAGTTACAAATTCTAAGGGATAAATGAGGAAAGGGGTGATGTTAGGCTTTTGGGGACTTTTTTTCACAGCTTAGGCATATTTTCCAATCTAGAAGTTAGTTTTGAGAGTATAATATACCGTTGGAAATCTCTTTCCAGGATATTTCTGGTGGACATACTTAGAACATGATTTTACATTGAAATAATGTGGAAAACACCTTTGAAAAGCAGGGTGATGGCTCTATGGAGATAGAAGCTTCTGAAGTTCAACTTATTACATATGAAGACATAAAATTACATAAGGAATAATAATAAAAGAAAAGCACCATGCTTTTCACCTCAAAACATGTTTCTGAGGTGAAAATTACATCAAGCTTGATAGAACAACTCTTTGATCTTTCCAGATATTGTGCCTTAGTTTATTTGACCTCCTCATGACCTTGCTGATATTTATTGACACTTGACTCATTAATTTGACCATGATGAGACCCTAGAACCTAATGATACCAACCCTATGACCTAATAATATGAATTGGGAGTAAAATTGAATCATGGCTGAAGACCATAGAGAGCAGGATCAGCAAGTTTCACATGAGGGAAAACTGATGAAAGACCACTACCATCAATGAATTCATGACCTAATGGAATGATGAAAATTTATGGTATGGGACTCCTAATATGCAAATGCAAAAGAGTAGATTTGATCACTGATGGTAGTATGACAAGACTAACACTAAAATTTCATCCAATGGGGATGGTAGCTCCTTAGAGGTGCCAAGAACACTGTAGACCAAGTAGCCTTATCCATTAGGAAAAAATGGTCAAAATACTGAAAACTGACACAATGCAGACTAACTCTGACTCAAACTGTGACTGAAAACTTAAATAAAACCAGCAAACCTTACACATATCATTCAAGTTTTATAGCCTTCACCTCGGGCCCCAAACTTCAATGACTTTGTAATTGAAATCTGACCAACAATGGCATGGTATGTACAATGACTATCACATAGCTTTTGATCCATTATCTTCAACAGTGGTAGTGCTTCAAAAGCCTACCATTCATTGGTCCTCTAGGGCAATCTTGGCCATCCATCTCTGAGAGCAAGAAGGCATTTTGTCCCTTGTATGCTAAAATCTTGTATGGTCATTTCCATAGGTTGTCGAACTTACCATGCTTCCCTTTGTCCTCATTTCGTGCATCCCATCTCAACACCACATCATCCAACTGAAACTTTTATGCTTTGGTATTATGGTCATAGATTTTCTTCATCTTCTCCTGCAACTGAATAGCGTTCTGAGACACTTCCTCCATTGTTTGTTGAAGGTGGATCATTTGATTGATCCTTCGCTGATTATCATCTTCTTCAATGCAAGCCTCTTGCAATAGTCTCATGACCAGAACTGTAAGTGATGTAGGAAAAACAACATCATTACCATAAACCAATTCAAACGGTGACATACCTATGGATTTCTTGCTGCTGACTCTATCTGCCCATAACGCGTTGATGAGATTTCGATGCCAATTCCTCTTATTTTCTTCTAGAATTTTCTTGATTTATGTTTATCAGAGATTTATTTGATGATTCTGCCAGGCCGTTGCCTTATGGGTAGTACGTTGTTGAATGGCCCAACACAATATTGTATTTGTCGCAGAAATCCACCATCTTCTTAGATCTAAATGTTGTTGTGTTATCTGTTATGATTTTGTGAGGACAACCGAAACGAGACAAGATATTTGATTCTAAAAATTGAATGATTACTGTATCTATAGCCTGCCTCGCTATAACGGCCTCGATCCATTTGGTGAAGTAATATGTACTTGTCAAGATCCATCGATGTTGTGCTGATGATGCGGGATGGATTTCCCCTATGAAATCAAGTCCCCAGTACTGAAAAGGAGCATTTACTGAAACTGGTTTCAAAGGAAGAGGAAGTAGTTTCCTTTTCCCTTGGAAAACTTGAAACTCATGGCAGCTCATCACTGTCTTGTACAAATATGATCTCTCTTTTGCATCAAAACCGCAGCCATAGTATGCTCCGATGCAAATGAAAATATAATGAAATCTTGGGTGTAATAAGGACTAATAAAGACTGGGGCATTGGACAGAGGAAACTTTACTAGGTTAAATGACTTGATAGCTTCCTCACTCCATTTGACAGTGTTATCCTTTTTCAACATGTTAGTCATTTCTCTTAAATGTTCAGCCAAATTGGGTTAAATCTGTGCAGGAAGTTCATCTTACCATTGAATGCCTGAATCTCTTTTTTGTTATGTGGGAGGTCTATTTGCTGAATTTCCTCCACTTTTGAAGGATCAATGCAGATACCATCTTTAGAGATGATATGCCCCAGCAGCTTGCCTTCATCCATAGCAAACAGAATTTTCTTTGGATTGAGAGAAATCCCAAACTTTATACATCACTGAAAAACAACCCTCAAGTGGTGCAAGTGTTCATCATCAGAACCAAAAAACACTGTCAGATCATCCAAATAAACAACTAAAAAAACATCATTTTCATTGGCAAAAGCAATGTCCATTGCTCGCTCGAAAGTGGCTCCAGCATTCTTCAGTCCAAATGGCATTTTGGCATACTGGAAAGTTCCCCAGGGTGTTGTGAAGGCAATTTTGTCTTGGTCTTTTTCATGCACCAAGATTTGATTATAGCCTGAGTAGCCATCGAGTAGTGACATCCTTGATGCTCCAACTACTCTCTACAGAATATGGTCCATCTTCGGAAGTGGATAGTTATCCTTTAGGGATGCTTTATTCAGATTCTGGAAATCTATGCACAAGCTTATTTCTCCTGTCTTTTTACGTATTGGGACCAAATTTGAAATCCAATCAGAAAATCTAATTGGGACAATGATACCAGCTTTATACAATTTTTTTACCTCTTTTTCAATGGATGGCAGCAGATTTGGGTTGATTATTCTCAGCTTCTGTCTAAATGGCTTCTAATCTGGCTTAATGGGAATAGTATGCTGAATTATACTTTTGTCATACACTTTCAAATCTGAATAATCCCACGCAAACACATCAGAAAATTCAGAAAGTAATTTAACATATTGTTCCTTTACCTCAGAGGACAATGCTTTTTATAACTTCACGGGCTTGGGCTTTTCAACTGTTCCAAGATTAACATCTTCAACTCCTTTATCATTAGGCACCAAGCTTGATTTCTTTGCAACATTATCCTGATCAAAAAGCTCCTCTAAAGGTATGAGACCTCTAGGAATCACATTGTCTTTCAGTTGTAATATGTCCTGTTAGCCATCAGTATTTTTTACATGTTAGTGATGACTATATCTACAGCTGAGTTTTCTAGAAACCTGATTTCCTTATGTCAATAAGTCATCCAGAAAATCCTCCTAAAATTTTTTTCACCTTTCTACCTTTCCAGTTCGCCCATGTCAAATATCAAAACCTCATATCACAATCCTATCTAGCTTCAGCCTTATTGGTCTGCCCATCAGTTTTAAAAGGCAAATCCACATCTGTTTCAATAGTCTCCCCTATGTTAGGAAGTGGCGTTTTAGGACATTTCTCCTTTGGCAATCATCAAAAAGCCAAAAAGCCTCCATCTGCAGCAGACCCACCATGACTGATCCCTTACTTTGCAAATGAAATTGAAAAACAGCCCTAAGTCGCGCCACTTATATCCCCTAGATCTCAGCACTGCATAAAACCCAACCTCAAGCTGACTATTAGGTTTTTCACAGTGTTCTATGGTTCTACAAAGACAGGAAACAGATTTCATCTCATGGAGTAAATGTTTGAGTTTACAGTTAGAAGAACAGCAGCTTCTAAATGTATTGTGAGCCTGAGATGAAGCTGCAAAACAAAAGTCACTCATCAGTACCTTACAGCTCTTTCCAGCATGAAAATCACAGTAAGAAAGGGTCGCCATTATCTCAGCAAAATGGTAAAATTGTCAAGGCCCAGAACCTCCTTCATTTACAAGCAGAGGGTTAGGGCGCCTCCTTCATACATAAGCAGAGGGCGCAGGCCAGTGTTGACTCAGAAGGTTGCAAAAGTCCAGGTTTGCCTTTACTGAAACAATGAAACACTATCTTCAGGTTTCATGAATGTAATTGATGACCATAACAGGAATATAGTGGAAATATGATAAGCTCAAAAGAAAGGGGAGTTTGGCCTGATAAAGGAGCTCATTTCAAACTTGCTAACCATATGAAATTGTTGAACTTTAGAAGGACCTGTCATCAGTAAACATCCAAATCATAAGAAGCCTGTTTTGTTCAAAATCAAATGGAATAGAGGCTGTTAACCAATGCCATTACACAGGCAGGAAGAAAGCCCTTAGCTTTTTCAAATGCACTGACCTTCATAGTCACAAAGAGTTTTTGTCAAGTAACAGGTCATGAGATAAACAATCCAAATGATAAATTTCTCAGTCACCCTTAGAATAGTATCACTGTGGCTAGGGTTTTCTTCTAAAAACACAGTGATGCTTGCAAGTAAAGATGCTAAGATTGGTGTTTTTCAAGAAGTTTACTTACCACCACATTCAGAGAAAGGCTGTGTCGGACATAGTGGTCAAAAAGTCTCCGGACACCTTATCTGATGAAGAGCCTCCTCCATGCATGAGTAGAGGGCCAAAGCTACTACAGGTTGTTGAAACTGATTGATATAAGAAAGCAGTGGAAGGATACCAAAAACTGAATCAAGGTCATGACACAGATGAAAGACAGTGCTGATAATGTAAAGGTATTGGTACTCCTATTTCAAAGAACTATCTGTCATGCTATACCTACAGTAGGAAAGAGACAATATTGAATATATGTGTGCCACTGATACCAAAAAGAAAACTGTCTCCTTGAGGAAAGGTCAAGCAACAAAACAATGTCATATACCAAAGGGCCAAGGAAGCGCCTTTCAAGAAATGGTGTTTACAGTTTTCAAATGTTTTGGTGCATTATGAATAGCCCTTCCTTGCTAAACATCGCCAAGAGAGGAAAACAGTGAACATAGTTCAGTTATGAAATGGTTCTTTGGGAAAAAAGAGGTAACACAATGATCAGAGAAAAATAATGACTATGTATCAAATAGTCCTGTTTTCATATTGCACAAGCTTGTCTTTTCAGATGGAGGAGGCGAGTGGTATTCAATCTTATGAATAGGCAGAAGAAGTTGGTTGTGATGAATCACCACTGTTTATATGTTTTAAAAAAAAACACAGTTGTCATCATCCCAGAGGGCAGACTTAGCACGAAGATACAAGTATTAAATAAACAGTGGCAGGGATGTGACACAGTGAGTTGTAAAGCAGAGAATTATGTTATAAAAAGAAACATCTAGTAGAAGGCACTTACAGTCCAAGAAGAAAAGCTTATAAGTCACCTGATAGCAGAAATTATTAACAAGTTGGAGTGACACAGGAAATCCCCTGTTAAGTGATAAAGCAGCTTTCAAATGCCTTTGACAGATTTTGAATGACCTTTTCTTTTGTTAACATTGTCACCTAAAGTGTCAAAAAGAGGGACAGAGTCGAGGTTCTGAAATGTCTCTCTTATGAGAACAGGTATGTAACTTCATGAATACGCAAAACAAATTTGATGAACTATCACTATTTAAAAAGCAACTTGATGCAAACACAGTTTTGTATCATTTAAGAAGGGCAGAGGTCTCATCAAATCCAAATAGGACCGGCAAAGTTTAATTATTTGAAGTGATAAAGAAACTAAGAGCGCAAATAAAGACTTTAACTCTCAAAGCAAATAAATGCCACTGTTTGAACGAAAAACTTCACTGTGTTCAAAGATAGCCATGGGGTCTTTATTTTGTTTTTTAAAGAAACAATGAATGTAGCCGTTGAAGGAGTGTCAAAAGAATGAAATAGAGGAGTACGAAGGCCATTGACGAAATTCAAAGCCAACTTCCGCAGCTCCCAAGGATCACAACGTTTTTCAAGCAAATTGAAGTTTTCTGCACTGGTTTAAGGCCGTGCGACGTGTCTGGATTTAGGCGCGACGTGCCTGGGCATCATTTTACAAAGGCTTTCAACACCGGCGCGACGTGCCTATAGGTGGGCGCGACGTGCCTGTAGGAGGCCGCCCGACCACACGACAGGCCGACCCGACACGTTCCTTTTGCGCGACGGGTTTGCTCCAGAGGTTGCCGCGCGACTTTTCCAAGCTACCCAGGGTTTCTTTCATCCTTTCAAGCGAGCATCCATCAAATTTGAGGTATTTTTATGAACTCCCATCGATTGCAAGGTGTTGATAAGTGACCAAAATGTTTGAAAACCCCGGACCTTGCCATTATTGCTAAAAACAAAAGCAGTTTTCCTACACAGTGAGATGAGGTAATTACATTGTGATAATACAGGGTTTTATGGTTAGGAACCAGTTTGTGTCGTTTTCAAATCATTGTATTTATTGACAGCAGAGGTTTCAAGAACAGAGTGACTGTTGCCTATCTCACAAGCACACCTTTGTAACAAACTGCCCCCCCCCCTTTTTTTCACTAGATTTCACTACTGTAGGTTTGTTGACAGAGAGTTTCTAAGAGTGGATAGGGCCATTTTTCTGGAGGGCAAGGTTTGTTGGTGGTCAAATCTAAACTTTGAAGGCAGAGGTATACAAGTGATGTTTTCTTAAAACTTCACAAGAAAAAGTGTCCCTCATAAAGCACTGTGTATTGTTAACCTAGGTTTGCCCTCTTTCTTCACCTCATTATCATGTTGAAAAGCTGATTGACAAAGAGGCTCTAAGGGTAAATGTTACATTGAAGGGCAGATTTCAGTGATGTGTTTCTAACTCTGGAGGCAGAAGTACAAAAGCAATTTTTTGTTCTCTTAAAACTTCACAAAGGAAAGGGGTCTTTTTCTAAAGAACAGAGTTGTTAGTGTTTGAAGTTAATATTGGAAACAGGGGTACAGGTATTTGGGTGGCTCTCTTAAACTCACAAGCAAAAGAAGGTGTTTTCTAAAAACCACTGTGCACTGATTTTTCACCCAAGCTAGGTCTGTTTCTTCCTTACACTATATTATATCATTCTGAAGATTTGTTGACAGAGGAATTCTGAGGGTGAAATAAGGCCATTTTCTAGAAGGCACGGTTGTTGATGATCAAGTTTAACATTTGAAGCCAGAAGTACACAGTACACTGAGGAGCAGAGATTGTTGATGGTTAGATTTTGACATTAAAGGCCGAGGTACCAAAGTGGTGTTGGATTTCTCAAAAATTCACAAGTGAAAATGGCCACTGTCTAAAGGGCAGAGTGCTTGGTGATTGCATTTGATATTAAAACAGAGGTGTAGGTGTTATGTTGATCTCTTAAACTCACAAGCAAAGAGTATATTTCCTAAAAACCACTGTGCATTGGTTATACATCCAACTTGAGTCTGCCTTTCCTAGAAACCATATTGTATCATGTTGAAGACTTGTTGACAGAGATTTTCAAAGGTAAACAGCATAGTGAAAGACAGAGGTTGTTAATGTTGGATTTTGACATCAAAGGCAGAGGTTTAAAGGTGGTGATTGACTTCTCAAAAGTCACAAGTGAAAGGTGTTTTCCTTAAACACTGTGGGCTAATTTTTCACATAACCAAAGGGTCTCCTTTCCTTCCACTGTATGGTCTCTACAGAAATCTGTTGACAGAGGTATTCTTCAAGGTGAATGACCTAAAGAGCAGGGTTTTCATATTTAAGTTTTGTTTGAAAGCACAAATAACAATGTAGGTTGGCCTCTAACAAAATCACAAAGAGGGGTGATTGTTCAAAAATGTGCACAGGGAATCTACGAAGCAGCTACCCCATCTTTTACACATGGTACCATTGTTAAGCAGGTTACATAGCTGAAGTGTATCCAGATTTGAAGGACTGTTGTTGATAAGTGCAGAGGTGGCTTATTCCAAGAAACATTGTTGCATTTTATTCAAAATCACAGGGTCCATATCTGTCCAAACAGTGTAGTGGCCAGTTTCAATCCAGCAGAGCATTTTTCATACATTGAAGGCAGTTTGCCTCTTCCAAAGCCTGTTTCAAGTCAGAATGCCTCCAAAACGAGATCACAAAGGCGGGCAACATAAGAGATATGAGCCTATCTCCATAGAAGAAATCAATGCTCACCCCTCAGTGCTTTTTAATTTCCATGAAGTAGGCTGTCTCGATTTCTGTCAGAGGATAGAAGAAGTCAAGAGTTTCTCGCCACTTACACATTTGTGCGCTTTGAGATTCAAAGACAAACACTTCCAGTTAGCAGGTCTTGACTTCAAAATCTCCCCAAGGTATGTATCCAAAGCTACCAAGATCCCGTATCATGGTGAAAAGCGGTTTAAACAAGCGCATCTTGATCTGGAGGATTATAAACCTTTCATCAAACCGGAACATAGAGAAACCATCACTGCTATTTTCCCTTTCTCCTATCTTCTTGACAGCTATGCTCCGCTGATGAAAGCCATAATGAGATATTTCACTTGTGAAGGGAGGTTTAGCCAAATTTTTGCCTATCATGTTCGCTTGTTGATGCATTTTACTAGAAGCAGGCAATTAAACCTTCCATACTTTTTGTCCAAAAGCATAGAGAAAATGGCAGCTATTGTCCAAAAGAAAGCTCCACCTCAGCAAATCCCTTCTCTCTTTCACCATTCCTTGATCAAAATCATCTTCTTACACCAGCTGGAGAAGAAAGGAGTTTCATGGGATTCATTCATTAGCCATGACGATTTCGCCACTGTCCCTTCTGTTCATGTGTCTCCTACTCAGCCTGTCCATCGCCCAGTGCCTTTATCTAGTAGGCCTACCCCTAAAAAACTCAAGATGACCACTGGGCAGCCAAGTAAACAGGGAGAAGGAGGGGGCAGTGAGCCACAGGAGAAAAGGAGGATGATGAGCAGCAGCAGCCAGATTTTGAGGGATAGGAGCAGTTGGCAATCAGTGGACAACAGCTAGAGGTTGATGAACAGCAGCAAGAACAGGAAGAGGAACAGCAGCAGACAGAGGTTGAAGAGCAGCAGGTTGAGCAAACAATTGAAGCATCTTTTGAGCCACAAGCTGGACAGGATGTTGAGGAAGGACAGCAAGCTGAAGCTGCCTCCTTGATAGTGACCAAAACTGTTCCTAAAAAGAGGAAATTGCCCAAAAAGACAACTTCTAGCTTGCCAAGGAGAAAAAGCGCTAGATTGGCATTCAAAGGAAAAAGTAAAATTGGAGAAAGTGCAAAGCATGGAGGTGAATTAGCTATTATCCCTATCCAAAGTGATGATAGTGACAATGAGGCCCGCATCCTTGAAAACCTCCTCATTCACAAAGAAGAGCAAATTGAAGTGTTACAAGAAGATCTTCAAAGGACGAGGAATTTCAACCACTTCTTGGAGGTTGAAAACAAACAAATGAAGTTTCATGTAGCCATTCATGAAGCAAGGGAAATCAAGTACAAAAAAGAGGCAGAAAAGGCGCAAGTAAGAATTGAAGAGCTCATTGGCGAATTTGATGATGAAGAGAAGGAGGACCAGCCTAGGCGAAAGAGGCCTAGGACCATCGGGCTTAGAAAAGCCTTGGAGAAACAGAGAGCAGAAGAACAAGCTCGATTCGAAGCCTTTCCTCTCACTGCCCTCTTTGAGCAGGAAATTGAGGAAAACAAGGAAGCATGGCTTGAGAGGGCTAACCAGCATTTGGAAACAAAGCTTGAGAAGGCAAACAGGGATCTTGAGCTATAGAGAAAAAGGACCCTTCACTTTCAGAAGCTAAATCAGTTTTCCAGGCGAAAATTGAAGGTAGCACAAGAAAAATTGAAGAAGTTGAAGGAGAGGCGCCTAGCACGGAAAGAAGCAAAAAGCATATCAGCCCTTGATATTTTGGCTTCAGCTTCAGAGCATGTTTCTATGGACCCTTGAGGGTCATGCATGCCAATTTCGGGCCTGTTTCGGAAACTTTTTGTTTTTTGGCATTTTTGGGTTTTTCGCCAAAAACTCCTAAATTCGCCAGTTCAGTTTGATGAGTTGTCAAGGGTGGAGGATGATCCCACTAGGTTCCATAATTCCATGAGCAGGTCTCCAGCGATTTTTAGGGCATTTGAAGATCATTCGCCCCCTCAAATTGGCGAAAAACAACCTCATTTTGCACATTCTGCCCGCCATATCAGCAGCCTGCTATTTTCTGGGTTTTTTCACACAGGTACAGTTTTGAGGGACTTTCAGAGATCAGATTGAGGTGATTCCACTTGCATTGGAAAGCAGACACAGAGAGCTTTCCAACGAGCCATCATGAGCCTCATTTAGACATCGGGAAGGCTTCCATTTGCATCCAGCAAGTCAGGGGACCTTTTTCAGGCATAAATATGAAGTATTTTTGCAATTTTTGAACTCCAAAAATCTGCTTTTCCCAAATGTGCGTTGGGCTATTTTTATCATGGGAAAATCATGTAAAGTCAATATAATTTCCGTTTTTAGCAGTTTTTTAGATATTTTATTAGATATTTTGTGCCTTGGGCTTTGCAAAGCCTCAAGGACAAGTTTAGATATTTTGACATGGCCAATGGGATAGCTAGTTGCTCCATGAGGTTTTCCTCCTTCTAGCCTATTTATCCCATGGTTCTCATTGTAAATCAGAGGCTGAACTTGAGAGAAGAACTAATGCATTGGTCATATGAGCTTTGAAGAATACACTTGAGTTATGATGTTTGGATTGCCTCTTGGATGCTTTTGAGGAATGTTGAAGGCTTGTTGATGGATTCCTTGACATGGTAGAATGGTATAGTGCTTCTTAATGTGTTTTGTCTTCTAGTTTTCACTCATAATTCATATTTCTTGCTGCTATAGATCGGTAAAGATTGATTTTGAGATATGCCCATGGAGGCACCTCAAAATCCCTGAATCTTCATAGCTTGATGTTTTCTTCTCCCTTAGTTATGCTAAAGAATTCTTAGTTGCTCTTTAGTAACCTAAGGTATTGTTGCTAAGTTTTATTCATCAGTTCCATGTATGTTGAGTAGGATGTATGGTTTGCCCTACCTACCTATCAGCTGCCCATAGTTCTGTCCATAAAACTTTCTCTTTGACTGATTTCTTGATCATTTTGTTGAACCAAGGAGGCCTAGTCCCGATCTAGCCCTTTGCCTAAAACTATGAAAACTTATTTGTCCAAGTGCCCAATGACTTAGAGACTATGTTTAGGCGTTACGGCATAGTTTATGAGTTGTTAGTTTGTCTCATGTGTTTTCCCCAAAGTATGATAGCTATTTCCCGAAGTTAGAGGGTCTTATACCTCTATGTATGGCTGGAATGTTTGATTTCTATGTATTGATTAGCTTATAGTTATTCCTAGCATGATTAATGGCTTGCTATTACATGTTTATGTCTATTATTAACTAGTTTGCACTTGAAATCCCTTGTCTTTCACCAACTTATTGTCCATTTAATCCATTTTGCCCAGAGATCCCTTCTACTGTGAATCAAATCGGCCCTACAGCAGCTTTACATCATCACTTCATAGCTTCCTTGATCTGTTTGACCCCATAGCCCAATTTATCTACATCTTGTCATCCAGTTTATGTATTTGATCAGTTTCATCCCTCACAAACTTAAAACTAAAAAAACCAAAAACACACTTCATAACTAGCCTAATATCAGAACATCGCAAGTAAACACACCGACATCTTCTACACATATAGAGAGAGCCCTCTCTGAGTCCAGGAAGGCTAGGTCCTTGGGCTCCAAAGCTTGGTTTGATGTTACATCGTCATTTGGCTAGCCAATCGGCCAAATCACGGAACCCTAACAGTTCCGAAGGTTCATACATCTGCGATGAAAAGTAAAGTGGATTACTAAATTCAGGAAGAATCTAAAAAAAAATTAAGATAGTGAATGCAAATCAACAACATATATACAATATAATACAAAAAATTACTATGCCCATGATTAAGCATAGTAACGTTTAAGATACAACCCATTTCTAGGATGTGCCAATGGAATCCCATCATAATCAACTAACTCATAGGCACACTTAGCAAGAACTATTTTGACAATATAGGGGCCATGCCATAATGGCTCGAATTTCCCTGTACCTATTACATCAACTTCTTGATCATAAAGAAGGACCAAGTCGCGAGGCTGGAAATTTTTGTCATATTGCGCCTTTATACGTCTCTTATACACTTTTTTGGCCAATTGGGCTTCACGACACATTTCATCAAGATGGATGAGGTTAAGGATACGTGCTTCTTCTTTTGAGGGGTCAAGTAACAAGTCTATCACGAGTTTTAACGATGATATTTCGCATTGGATTGGTAAGCTAGCTTCTAAACCATACACTAATTGAAAAGGAGTAAATCTGGTTGTGTTTCTCACTGAGGTTTGATATGCCCACAAAGTGGAGTATAGGATCAAATGGCAATTCCTTTTACATACTCCTATCATTTGTTTAAGCATTCGTTTAAGAATTTTGTTAATAGCCTCAACTTGTTCATTTGATTGTGGATAGTAAGGAGTAGAATTATCATGTAACAATCCTAACTTGATAGTCAATTTAGAAATTATGCAGTTGCAAAATGGCTTCCCAAGATCCATAACTATAGCTTGTGGGACCCCAAACTGTGCGATAACATGATTAAAGAAAAACAATGCAGCTGTCTGTCATGTGTTGTTGAATGTAGGCATTGCTTCAGCCCATTTGGTAAAATAGTCGACTGCGACAATAATATAACCATGCCCCCCGGACAAAAAAGGGTTACAGGTCATGAAGTCAATACCCCATTTCATAAATGGTCCCACAGAGACAACAGGATGCATTGGCGCTGGTGGTTTACGGATTTTACAATAAAAAATATGGCATGCATGACAACTTCTGACTACGAGGATACAATCTTGAAAAATAGTAGGATAAAATTAACCAGCACGGAGTATCTTCTACGTGGTAGAATATCAAGATAAATTTCCACCAAAAGCCCCAGCATGACAGTCATTTAACAATTTTTCGGCCTCCTCATGAGTGAGGCACCTCCTTAAAATGGTATGACACCACGATGATAAAGTGTATCGCCGATGATCAGATAATATTTGGCTTGGTATCGAATACGTCGTTGTTCAGAGTGAGAGGTATTAGGTCGAAAAGTTTGAATTTGGAGATAAATGATGAAATCTCCATACCAATTATCAGATGATCTGATCAGAAACAGAGACTTGTCTGGAATAGATGGTTCTGACGTAGTTGCAGTATTATCAGAGGGAAGGTCACAAAGAAGCTCAACCAAAACTAAAGTCTTCTTTGACTTGGATTTGATAAATTCCAAATCAAACTCTGCAAAATGAAAATCCATTTTGAATATTTTTCCCCCAGCAATTGACATGATAAGATATAAGTAATGGGTTTTCAATCCAAAACTATTGTTGTTTTTCAGAGCAGGAAATAATGGCGAAATCTTTGGACATCTTGAACAACTGCCAAGGAAAGATTTTCTACATATGAATACTTAATTTTCGTATCATTGAGATTACGACTCAAATAATAGATCGGATGTTAAATTCCATCTTCTACTTGGACCAAAACCATAACAATGGTCGTTGTAGCCATGTCGATATATAGGAATAATTATTTTGACAATGAGGAGGATACATGAATGACGCTTGGACAAGATGATCCTTGACAGTATCAAAAGAAGCTTGCGCAACTTGGTCCCAATGGAAAGAACCCCCTTTTTCAATAATCGAGTAAATCCTCTAGCCATTTCGGCATAGTTTGGAATGAACCTTCTTAGGAAGTTAGCCTTTCCTTGAATTTTTTGTATCTAAAGTAAATTTGATGGTGCAAGCAAATCAAGAATGGCTTGAACCTTCAATGGGTCTATTCAAATTCCTTCTTTTGAGACTACGAATCTAAGAAAACGACCAGAACCAACACAAAACACACATTTATGTGGATTGAGGTGTATCTTGTAGTGTCGGCAGCGTAAGAAAATGGCTCTCAAATGCATTGGTTGATCAATTCGATTTCGTGAGTGCACTGGTAAATTGTCTAGATATGGTTGAACAATGTACTTGATGTCATTGAAAGAATAATCCATTTCTCTCTGAAAAGTTGCCCCAACATTCTTTAAACCAAAATGGAGTTTCCTATAAGTGAATATGCCCCAGGGACAAATGAATGATGTGTTATGTTGATCATCTAAGCGGATATTGATTTGATTGTAGCTAGAAAATCCATCCATGAACGAAAATATTTCAAATTCAGCACAATCGTCAATAAACTGGTCGATAAAGGGAGTAGGATAGTTGTCTTTTGGATAAGCCTGATTGACATCCCAGTAATCGACGCACACTCTAATGGTTCCTTATTTTTTCATAACACGAATGATATTGGAAACCCACTCAGTTAGCAGAACAGGGTAAATGAAACCAGCATGCAAAAGTTTTTCAACTACTGCTTTGATGGCTGTAGCTTTCTTTGGATGAATAGGACGAAGTTGTTGGTGCACTGATTTGACATCAGGATACATATTAATAGTGTGTTCAACAATACTATTATCTATGCCTGGCATTTCCTTGTAAGACCAAGAAAATACGTCACGAAATTCACGATATAGAGAGCGATATGATTCAAGTTCTAACGGAGAACAAGATACACTGACATGGATATTTTATACAATATTAGGTTTTGTCGAAAGTATTGATAAAAACAGATTCTTCAATATTTGATAAATTTCGCTCATAATTGATTGCATTAATTGGTAAAGAATTCGAAAATAAATTTTTGATTGATGGTTGATATAGTTCACTAAGATTTTTTTCTTCATAATCAGGAAGATGGGAACGATGATGATAATCTTCCCATGGTTCTCCTTTTGACATCATATCTTCCAAATATTTCATCTGTCAAAAACAATGAGGAAAATGGATCAGATGGAGTATCGAAATCTAAGGAATGATCAACTCAAATGCTCGACGACGTTGATTTCAGATTTTCCACCCAAGCCAAATAGATTGATTTCTATGTCAGCTCAATAGGGCTGGGTGGTAAAAATTCATCCAACTTAGAAAGAGCAGAATCACTCGTTCTCTTCCTTAAGCCAAATAGAGTGGAAGAGATCATGTAGCAGGTCTCTATACTTGCAATTTCTGCTGATGTCACATGCGGCGGTAATGCAAAGGTTCCCATGAGAGTGGAATCCTTTAAGAGTCCTAAACCAATGTTCTTAATTTCTAGTTGGGGTAAATGAAAAAACGGAACGCTTCCAGTTACCTCCGAAGCGGAGGAAAAGAAGGATAGTTGATTAATGACTGTGATTGTACCTTTATATGGAAAGGAAATAATTCTAAAGTATGTAGAAAAAATTTCAATCATCGCATATACCTATGGTCGTCCAAGCAAAATATTATAGTCAAGGGGTCCGTCAAAAACCTTGACATCAATAGTCACTGTTTTCCCCCCTAGTTCAACATGCAGGTTATTGATAATACCACAAGGTTTATATGTTCTTCCATCAAAAGCCTTCAACGTCGTTGATGATTGTGATAATCGTGGCGAGCTAAGTGACTTCCAACAGTTTAGAGAAATAATACATGTAGATGCTCCCTCATCAATAATAGCATGATGAACAAGGTGATTTAGAACATTTACTTGTATGGAGAATGCTAATTATGCTGGTAATTGTGGCACATAGCCCGTATGATTAAAGACGACAATATTAGAATCAGTCGGATCAATTCCACCAATGGCCGATAATAAAGCCTACTTTTGGGAGGGACAATTTTGTAATACCTCAAGAGCAAATATAGCTAAAGGGGATTGAACCAAATCTTCAACTATATTATAATTTTTTGCATCTCTTGCTCAAGGATTATATGTTCATTTATGAATTACTCCCTTTGGTGGCTTAATTGTCAATTCATGAATAACAGTAGGTGGTAGTAATTTAGTAGAAGGATTCGTTGTCGAGGTAGTAGGTTGATCAGTGGCTTGACTACCATAATCTTTATTATGCATTGACACCAAAATATCTTGTGAAAGTTTTGTGGTGGATAACATTAACATTTGGGAACTAAGAGCTGGATCCGTAGCAACCAAATTAGTATCCAGATTTGGAAAGGGTTCTGTCAACACAGCTGATGCATGGGAATTCTCGATGATTTTTGAGACTTCAGCATCGTGAGTACAATCCCTAACAAAATTTTCCTCGTTACAGATTATGCATGGATAACGAGGTTTCCATGATCCAGATGGTTGATCAGATGGTCTTTCCTATGGGTTAGAAGTTTTTTTTTTTATTTCCCCTTTTTCTTACTTCCTAGTTGCTTGTCACTCTTGCCTTTGTCAAATAACACGGAATTAATTTCGGAAGTAGGAGCAGGATTAGATGCAGTAGCGTGGTGTGTGTTTGCAGTGCCTATCAAGACATCTCCGGAATGAGAGTCCTTTATTTGGGGAGGAACATTGAAATTAGATTGTGGCGCATTAGGAATGTTTTCATAGAGAATGCTAGACTGAGTGTAAATCAAGTCTAAATATTGGGCATGAGCGATAAATTTATGTTCTGTGATGACAGCACCCTTAACAACATCCTCAGTTATAGATGGTAACAGGGACTTAATGAATCATTTAGCAAGTAGCTGATCAGCAACAAATGTCTTAACCATTCGTCGACAACGATGCCACTCATGAATATGATCAGAAATGTGAGTAGCATTAGTCTGTTTGAAGTTGGTCAAGAGTTTCGTTCCAGTTTTGTATCTGATCGGTAACTAGAAATGGGTCAAAAAGACAGTAGCTAAAGCAGTGAAATTGTCGAAAGAAGTTCTAGGTAACTCAATGTACCATTTTGCAGTCGGACCTATGAGCGTATGCTGAAAAAGACGCAGTCGAACAGAATCATCATTCATGGAATTTGATGAACACCATAAATGATAAGTCATAACATGAGTTGACGGATCTTCTTCAGGGTTTCCATTGAATTTAGGAATATCAGAGGGTAATTTATGAGGTATCATCAGCCACCAAGGAGCATAATTTATTGAATCATTGGTTAATCAATTTAAATCTGGTAATTCTAAAGTTGCAACATGTAATATCCCAAAATAAGGAAAATCTAGAACAATGAGAATATCTTAAGATATTCCAAAGTTGGAGCTACAAAAATACATGAACACAATAATGGATGTTCAATGATAAATAGGCTCATATGGTGTGTTAAAAACATATAGCCATCAAATGAGTGAAACAACAGCAAAAGAAGAACTTATACACCTTCCCAAGTGGGGAAAATGCAACAAATAGACACTAAAAACATTATTTCTAGAGATATCCATTTTAAATGTGTGAAATAAGTCTTGTTTCCCTTATCATAT
Organism: Pinus albicaulis; assembly: GCA_034641835.2. Taxonomy (NCBI): domain Eukaryota; kingdom Viridiplantae; phylum Streptophyta; class Pinopsida; order Pinales; family Pinaceae; genus Pinus; species Pinus albicaulis. The sequence continues at coordinate 1,544,165,033 of CM076570.1, read as the reverse complement.
GGTCTTAGACCCTCACATACAAAAGAGGAGCTGAAAAAAATTACTTATGATAAGTTAAACAGACCTCCCGACCTCATATCAGCTTAAAAATAGCCAAATCCCATGACTTAAGTTATGCAGAAAATACTGAAGCATGTACAACATTATTTTATGAGGGTTTCAGCATCATTACAATAGGAAATCATAGATCTAGATATTGATGGCACAATATGCTAAGAAAATAGAGATCTGGCCTCTTCAATGTATTATGGCAATAACCCGACAAAGGTTTCTTGAGAGCACAAGTACAAAAAGAAAAGATCTGAATATTCATCTATGAAAATTGCAGTCTTACTACATCATTACATAAATATGGCTGAATATTACAAAAGAGGGATGATAATCCCTTCCTCTAGCTTTTCGGGAGAAGGGTTGGCCCTTTCCCTAGGAAGCTAGCTCAGAATCAAGGGGCTTAAACCTGCTGCAACAAATCTATGCAAAATGACGCAGTTCCTGCAAGGGACTACGTTGTAAGAGATGAGGAATACTTTGGCCTACTGCTAAGATGTGAAATGAGCCCAAATATCTTCCTAGCTAATCTCTCAAGAGAAGGAAGGCACCTTCTACTGAGAAACAGACCCGGAAGTGGTGTTAACAAACCTCCACTACAACGCCCTGCAACACAACAATATTCTGCTATAGAAATAACGCTGAGGCTGAAGAATGGTGCTTAGCCTAAAGCTTGGATGTGGAGAAATACATAAAAATCTCTCCCAAGAGGCCTCTTAAGGGAAGAGGTGGGATTCCCACTCAAGAACACCCTGTGCTAAACAACACTGCAACCCTACTAAAGAACAAGAGGAAGCCAAGTGTTAGGTCCCTATATCACTAGTATAGCCCCTTATTATTGTTAGTGTAAACCCCTTATTGTTATTATTGTACCCTTGTAACCCCCATTTTTTTATTATTGTGCCCTTAAATTATTATTGTTAGGTCGGCTAGGATTACATTGTGGCCCACTAGGATTACATTATGGCCCCATGGACTCCTATATATAGAAAAGGAGGTTTTTGAATTGTATCATCCAAGAATTTTTCATTTATGTAATGTATTGGAGGTTGCCCCCTTCGAAGTGGCTCATTTCTAAGGCGTTTATATCTCTTTTCTTCTCTTTTTGGAGCTGGTTACACAACATTTGGTATCAGAGCTTTGGATTCTAGGGTTTCGCTGCTCCAAACATGTCATCGTGGCATTGTCGCTATAACTTTTTTTCTACGAAGTTTCAGAAGCGGAAATTTTTAGGGTGCGAAGAAAAAATCCTGAGGAAGCTTGTATCAAAATTTCAGAGTTTGGTTCACAATAATTTCGGAGATATGATCTGTGGAAGTCAGGTATTTGTTCAGGCTCCTAAACAGGTCATCGTGGTATTTGCGCTATAAATTTTTTTCTACGAAGGTTCAGAATCTGAAATTCATATGGTACGAAGCTGAAATCCTGAGGAAATTCATCAAAAAATTTCAGAGCTTGGTTCGCAATATTTTTGGAGATATGATCTGTGGAAGGTAGTGCTTTTTCAGGCCCCTGAATTTCATCTCAAAGAGGTGATCGTGGGAAAAGTTCAATAACTCTCTCTCTGAAGATTGGATTGGAATGCCGTCAAAAGTAGTCACAAGTGCACGGCCTGTAGTTTCTTTTCTATCAATTTCAGAAACAAAGGACAAAACAGTGACACGTGGCAAGTCGTACAAGTTCGCTCCTCCGAACGGTCGAGAATTAGGTCATTGTGGGAGGTGGACACAACTTTGTCTTGGAGAATCAAAAATCAGGTCAGACCCTATGGCATTTGAAAGAAGCTTCATAGGGCTACTACAGGGCTGAATTTCAGATATTGAATATTTTCAATTACAGAGATATGTCAATTTCAATATCGAGCTCCTCAAAAGCAAGAAAAAGGTGTGTATTTTTTTCCAAATTGCATAAGTCTTGTTTGAAAAATCAATTTGAATTGATTCCAAGGGCATATTGTATAATAGATATCAGTATTGGGTTCTAAAAAATGCCCCGTAAAAATAATTCAACACCCATTAAGCCTTCAGAAGGCTCTACTATGACTCATGAAGATGAAGAATTGCAACATGATCTGTCAAAATTACAAGAGCAAGTGCACCAAATTTCGCTCTCGCAAAGAGCAACAAAAAATGAAATGGAAGTTTTGAAGAAAGGCGTGGAAGCTAAGATGGATGGCATGGAAGCTGGCATGGAAGCTAAGATGGATGACATGAAAGACAACATGGAAAACATGAAAAATGATCTAAAAGCAGACATGGAAGGTTTGACAAAGTTGATACAAGAAATGTTTCCTAATGGTGAAAAGATAGTAGAAGAACCTCATGATGAGAACAAAATAAATGTTAATCGTGATTTCATAAACTCTAATGTTGGCGGGAAGAACCACCATATTCCAAAAATGGATATGAGGGAGTTTGATGGAAAGGATCCTGTAACATGGATACTACAGATGGAGCAATATTTTGATCTCCATAACGTGCAAAACACACAAAAGGTACGCATTGCAACTTTACATTTAGAACAAAATACATTTTTATGGTATCGATGGCTTTGCTCCCGTAAAAAAATTGTCACTTGGTCAATTTTTACGGAGGAAATGATAGCACATTATGAGGATACAAAGAGCAACACCTTCTTTAGCCAATTGATAAATCTCAAACAAAAGGGTTTAGTGGGGCAGCACATTGAGGACTTCCAAAATTGAATATAAGGGTAACTGATATTCCAGAGGAACACAGGATTGATCTCTTCATAGGCACTTTAAAGGATAACATCCAACATGAAGTTCGCGTTTTGGAACCTGATTCATTGGAGAAGGCATTCGGGTTGGCAAGAAAAGTTGAATGTAAAATTATGGCGACAAGGAAGCCTACCACTCAATTCTATAAAGAAGGAAGTGTTGCTACGCCTAGATTTCCACAACCTACAAGGTTGACACCACAACAATTGGAAGAAAAAAGAGCAAAAAGGGCTTTGCTACAGTTGTGATAGCAAATACACTAAAGGTCATAAGTGTGCTGAGAAGAAATTATTTTACATAGATTGTGAAGAGGAAGAAGAAAATGAACAAGAAGAGGATATACACCAGGAACCAGCCCCAGAAGAGGAAGAAATGAATCAGACCATATCGTGTAATGCACTGGCAGGAATTACCACTCCTCAAAATCTCAAGATAAAAGGACAAATCAAGAAGAGAAAGGTAATAGTGTTGATTGATTCAGGTAGCACCCATAATTTTATTCATTGTAAGGTAGCCAAGGAATTAAATTGTTTCCTATACCCGGCACCAGAATGTCAAGTGATGGTTGCAAATGGAGGAACTATAAATTGCTCTGGAAAATGCCATAATATCAAGCTAACCATGGGGAATATGTATTGACTAGTCCAATGCTTTCCATTCCTATGGGAGGTGCTGATGTTGTACTAGGAGTACAATGGTTACAATCTTTGGGGGCGGTAGCTTTTAATTTTCAAGAAATTTTCTTGAAATTTTTTTCAGAAGGAAAGGAAGTCGAATTACGGGGTATTGCGGGGAAGCCGGGAAAGATAATAAGCTCTATTGTCATGACAAAGCTTCTAAAGAAATAACAACGCGGCGTAATTGCACAATTATGCTCACTAGAAGTTCCAACATCAAAATCATCTATTTCTGCAGATCTCCAACAAGTCTTGGACAATCATTCCAAAGTGTTTGAAACTCCCAAAGGACTCCCACCTATTCGTGATCATGATCATGCTATTCATTTGATTCCAGGAAGTGTTCCTCCAAACATCGGGCCTTATAGATATCCTTACTTCCAAAAGAGCGAAATTGAACGTATGATTGCAGAAATGTTAGAGGCGGGTATAATTCAACCTAGTCAAAGTTCTTTCTCTGCTCCTGTAGTATTGGTACACACGAAGGATGGATCATGGCGAATGTGTCCGGATTATAGGGAGCTCAATAAGCTCACCATTAAAGATAAATTTCCCATTCCTGTGATTGATGAATTATTGGATGAATTACATGGAGCAATTTATTTTACCAAGTTGGATCTTCGTTCGGGATATCATCAAATTAGAATGAAGACTGAAGATATTCCAAAAACAGCATTTCGAACTCATGAGGGTCATTATGAATTTTTGGTCATGCCTTTTGGCCTTACCAATGCACCTTCTACATTTCAGGGGTTGATGAATTCCATTTTCAAACCCTTCCTTAGAAAATTTGTGCTAGTATTTTTTGATGATATACTAATCTATAGCAGGTCTTGGAAGGATCATGTTGAACATGTTGACAGGGTGCTCAAACTATTGCGGGAGAAACAATTATATGCAAAAAAATCCAAATGTTTCTTTGGAGTACAAGAGGTGGAATATCTGGGTCATATTGTATCTCACGAGGGTGTTAAAGTATACCCTAACAAAATTAAAGCCATTAAGGAATGGAAAGTTCCCACAACCATAAAGCGGTTGCGAGGATTTCTCGGGTTAACAGGGTATTATCGCAAGTTTGTTAAGAATTATGGGAGAATAGCAGCACCTCTAACAACATTATTGAAGAAAGATGCATTTTCATGGACTCCTGAAGCAACTAAGGCCTTTGAACATCTTAAAGAAGCAATGTGCCTAGCACCGGTCCTAGCTACACCAGACTTCACAAAAACCTTTATTGTGGAATGTGATGCCTCAGGAAATGGAATTGGTGCAGTTTTAATGCATGAAGGAAGACCTATTGCTTTTGAAAGTCGTCCAATCAAAGGAAAGTATTTACAAAAACCTATTTATGAGAAGGAAATGTTAGCAATACTACATGCACTAAAGAAATGGCGAACTTACCTAATGGGAAGACACTTCAAGGTAAAAACTGATCATGATAGTCTTAAAATTTTTTTGGAACAAAGACTATCGTCAGAAGAACAGCAAAAATGGGTCACAAAGATGTTGGGTTATGACTTTGAAATAATCTACAAAAAAGGGAAGTTGAATGTTGTTGCAGATGCACTCTCAAGAAAGAATGAAGACGTGGAAGCATTGCTTTGTGCCATTTCTATTATCCAACCAGATTGGATAACTGAAGCAAGAGATGAATGGAAGAAGGACAAAGATGTATGGATACTCATTCAAAAGTTGCAGCAAGATCCTAGTACATCCGATACATTTAGTTGGAAAAATGATTCCTTATGGTACAAAGATCGCTTATATCTTTGTAAGAATTCCCAACTAAAACAAAAGATTCTTCTGGAATTGCACACTTCTCCTTTAGGAGGACACTCAGGATTTTTAAAAACTTACCACAGGGTGAAGAAAGAATTTTTTTGGGATGGCCTTAAATCTGATATTCGAAAGTTTGTAGCGGAATGTTTGGTTTGCCAGCAGAATAAAGTGGAAACAATTAAGACCCCAGGACTTCTACAACCTTTATCCATTCCAAGTCAACGTTGGGAGGAGATTTCAATGGATTTTATCACAGGTTTACCTAAGTCCGAAGGAAAGAGTGTCATCGTGGTGGTAGTTGATAGACTTACCAAGTATGCACACTTTTGTGCATTATCTCATCCATTTAAAGCAAGTACAGTTGCTACTACATTTATGGAGAGAATTCAAAAGCTACATGGAAGCCCAAGGGTTATTGTGAGCGACAGAGATCCCATTTTTACTGGAAATTTTTGGACGAAGTTATTTTCTTGTTTGGGTACTCAATTAGCTCATAGCACATCTTATCATCCTCAATCTGATGGTCAAACTGAGATAGTAAATAAATGTTTGGAAGGATATCTTCATTGTTTTGTATCTGATAAACAAACACAATGGGTCAAGTGGTTACCTCTTGCTGAATGGTGGTATAACACTTCCTTCCATGCTGCAGCAAAAATGACCCCATTTATGGCACTTTATGGATATCATCCACCATCCATCACATCATCTTTAAGGGAAAATTCGAAGGTTCAAGCGGTGGAAGATCACATCGAGCATCAGCAAGAAGTTCTCCAACTCTTAAAGGATAACCTGAATTTGGCACAAAATCGAATGAAAGAACAGGGAGATCAACATCGTAGCGAGAGAAGTTTTGATGTAGGAGATTGGGTATTTTTACGGCTACAACCATACAAACAAATGTCCCTCAAGCAAGCAAAGAAGGATAATAAATTATCGCCAAAGTACTATGGTCCTTACAAGGTGTTGCAAAAGATTGGTAATATGGCCTACAAATTGGAGCTTCCTGCTTCTTTGCGAGTACATCCAGTTTTCCATGTTTCATGCTTAAAGAAGGTTATAGGTGAAGATCTTCCAGTTCAAACAGTATTTCCAGAACTTGATGGGGAAGGCAAAATCATATTGGAACCTGAAGCAGTCATGGAAAAAAGAACTCGACAACTACGGAATCGATCAATTTCAGAGTATCTCATCAAGTGGAAGAACTTACCAACTGAAGATTCTACATGGGAGGATGAGAATTTTATACAGAAGCACCCGGAGCTACTCAAGTGTTGAGGACAACACTTTTTTGAAGGAGAGGGGCATGTTAGGTCCCTATATCACTAGTATAGCCCCTTATTATTGTTAGTGTAAACCCTTATTGTTATTATTGTACCCTTGTAACCCCCATTTTGTTATTATTGTGCCCTTAAATTATTATTGTTAGGTCGGCTAGGATTACATTGTGGCCCACTAGGATTAGATTATGGCCCCATGGACTCCTATATATAGAAAGGAGGTTTTTTGAATTGTATCATCCAAGAATTGTTCATTTATGTAATGTATTGGAGGTTGCCCCCTCGAAGTGGCTCATTTCTAAGGCATTTACATCTCTTTTCTTCTATTTTTGGAGCTGGTTACACAACACCAAGTCTAAACAGAAAATATCAAATGATCAAATCCAAAGCATGAATACAATGGCTGTCATCCTCTCCATATATAACAGGTGAACCTATTCACATTGGGTCTCATCCATATGTGCCATGAAGCTCATGCAAGTTCTCCTCCACTAAAACCACGATGTTCATCAAGGAGGTTCAATGTATCTAGACAACTTGTTGACTTGGTCAAAGTTGACTGAATCAACATGATCCCATCTTTGTTCACACCCAAGGGTGATGAAATTAGCTTATTATTATTCCTCCTTTCACATTAGGAGTGTTATTGATCCTTCTAAAGAGGTTAATGGGCCTCCCTACCCATTTATTCACCTATCTAGTGATAAAACAATTCTAATGTTCCATTTAGCTTGAAGGCTAAATTTTTGGAATATTACAGTCCTCCCCTCCAAAATGTTGCTTGTCCTCAAGAAACTGTATAAGGAGAGAAAAAGTCCTCCCCTCCTCTTCTTGTGGCCTCCTCATCAGAATTCCCCACCACTGCTCCAAATGATCTACTACAAATCTTCCCTCCAGTGTCTCCTCCCAAGCAAGCAAAACCATATGGCTCACATCATAGAAAGGTGGAAGGTGAAAGTGGAAACCTCCTTGCTATCCAATGGCCTCCTCAAGGTAGGAGTGATGAAAAACATGGGGAATATTATTCCCAATGAGTGACTCTGACATCCATGCTATCATCCAAATAAAATGAGCCAATCCAAGTAGCTCAAAAATATCCTCAACCCTCGGTTCATACAATGTGTTGGGGCTGCATGGAGAGGTTGGATCCTCCCATCAAAGTGGTTTCTCTCTCCCTTTATGGTAAGTATGGGGCTGCTACTGATCTTGGGCTGAAATTTCATGACCTCCAAGAGTGGCCCAAGCTACCCCACCAAACAAATAAGCCATGAAGTGCCTCCTCCAAAAGCTCAAGTTCTTCAAATGGCTTCTCCCACATGAAGGAAAGAGATGTAGTTTGGAAATCATGGGCTGCCCATTGCTTCCCCTCAAACATGCATCATGTAAATTAGGGAGAATCATACTCCCAATGGGCATCTCCAACTCATATCCCACTCACCAAACAAATCTCCTCATGAACATAAAAATATCAGCAATACATGGAAGCAAAAACCAATAGAAACAAGTTATCATATGACAACCAGAAAGGGGATCAAGGTCCCTCACATGGAACCAACACAGTGCATCCTTTTCCTACATCAAATCAAACAAGAACAAGTGCTTTTCTAGCCACTTGTTTTTTTCCACAATCATTTTACAAGATAGAAACATGAAAGTACAAAGTGGTGTCAATGGTGCACACAAAAAATCATGTGGCTTTCCCCACAAACCACCAATGAGATAGCCAATCTCAATGCTACAAATGGCTTGAGGTACATCATCATAAAATATTCAAGAAGGGTTAATAATCCTTGGTACAACATCCCACTCATATAAAGTAAAAAAGTAGAAAAAATAATGTGGAATTATACATTCTTCACCATGCACTTGGGACCTTGAGCTGAAATGGCTCAACTGGAAATTCTCCCTCACCTCCAAAGAGTAGGGAAGTGGCTGTGACATCCTATCTATCACCATTTGGGCTATGCATCTCTGCGTATGCTAAAATATTTCATGCTAGATTCCCTCCCAAATTAACTCCTCTGCCAAGGAAAGATATGCATCAAAATGCATGGAAAATAAGTCCTCATGTGTTGCATGTAGCAGCTTCTCCTTGAGCTTAGAAGCTTTAGTCAAGAAGACTCTTCCATAAGAATATATGACCATATCGTCCACCATATATCTATCATCTCCATCCGGGTCATCAAGAATCATGCAAGCACCAAGATCCTTAGAGTACGCTACCAAGATTTGAGACCTCCAATATGGATCATCCTCCCAAGAGACAACGTTGGTAATCTGGCATGTGAAGCTCTCCTCATGCTGCTGCCTGCTACTTTGACATCCCCCATGCCAAATTCTCCCTCCAAACTCTTCACCTCTCCAAAATCCAAGAGTGGTGAATCCAAGGACAAGAGTCTCTCATCAACTCTATATCTGGTGGCCTCCGAGGTGGAATGCCTCCATGTAGTGAGACATCAATGTCAAGAGTAGACTGTACCTATGGTTGGGAAACCTTGCCCTTGCTCTCACAGTGAAAATCAATTTTTCTCTTCTTTGCATCAGCTCTCTGAAATGGATAGGGGTGTGTGCTCCTAATCAAATGATGATAATCTTCCTCCCTATCTTCTTCTTCCATCTACAATGCTCCATAATCATGTTGTCCATTGGTTGTGTCTTGACCTCCATATGTGAGATCTTGGGGAACTTCTTGCAATGCTACAATAAATCCTCCTGTTGGAGCATGTGCTCCTCCTTCCTCTGCATGAGGTACTAGGTATGCTCTAGATGTGACAACATTGTAACCCCCATCCTCCTCTTCCTCTTCAATATGAATGGGACTCATATGCTCAAAAAGAGGATCCTCTTTTGAAAAAGGAACCTTCATGCCCTCTTTTCCAGAGATATGAGACAGAGATCTTGCCTTCAGAAAGGTGTCATGAAATATGTGGGCTTCTCCAACATTTTTTTGAAGTGGTTTTGAGTTTCCAAGTGCTTCCAACCCATGCAAAATTTTCTTTTGTCTTGGTTTGATTATTTCATGTTTTTTATCAAACATTTCTAGAAATCCCTTAGTGAACTTTGCAAAAGAAGAAGTATTGACATTTTTCAATCAAAATGACTCAAACATCCGCCATGCATAGGCCTTACCTTCAAAGCGCTGCGTTGCAACTCTGATAGCTTCATCATCAGAAACTTGGTGCGACTGCAAATAAGTGTGTAGCTCCTCCACCCAAGTTCTGGCTGAACATGTTGGTGATCCATCAAAAGCAGATAGAGTAAATCTATCCATGTCATGATGTCTACTCCTCTCCACCTTGATCTTGCAAAATTTCTAAAAAGTGATATGATCTCTAAACCTTTCAGTTTGAGATTCATATTCATGAAGAAAATCACTAAGAGTTTCCCTCTTAGGCATTCCTCCTTCTTCCATCTCTCCGATGATAGATCTAGGCATTTGAATGTGATGTGCATAATAGGGTGTAGCTACATGCTCACACCTATCATGTGCCAATATAGATCTGGCTCTAGATCCAAACTCCTCTGGAGATTCCATCTCTCCTCTCATCTTCTTAAGAACTTCATTGATGCTCTGCATAGTTTTTGGAAGAAGATTTGAGATCCTCTCCCCCTTTCCTCCTCCACATAATGGAGTCTTATTTCTATTCATCTCTCCTTCTCTTGATATAATTATGGCTGAGTTCCACAGGCTGAGCCAAGACTATGCTTTGATACCATTGTAATATCCAAAAATAGTGAAAATCTACAACAATGAGAATATCTTAAGATATTCCAAAGTTGGAGCTACAACAATAAATGAACAAAATAATGTATTTTCAATGATAAATAGGCTCATATGATGTGTTAAAAACATATAGCCATCAAATGAGTGAAACAACAACAAAAGAAGAACTTCTACAACTTCACAAGTGGGGAAAATGTAGCAAATAAACACTGAAAACGTTATTTCTAGAAATATGCATTTGAAATGGGTGAAATAACACTTGTTTCCCTTATAATATTGTCTTAGGCCCTCACATACAAAATAAGCGCTGAAACAAATCACTTATGATAAGTTAAATAGACCTCTTGGCCTCATATCAGCTTAAAAATAACCAAATCCCATAAGTTAAGTTATGTAGAAAAGACTGAAGCATGTACAAAATTATTTTATGAGGGTTTCTACATAATTACAATATTAAATCATATATCTATATATTGATGGCACAATATGCTAAGAAAATAAAGATCTGGCCTCTTCAATGTATTATGGAAATAACCCGGCAAGGGTTTCTTGAGAGCACAAGTATAAAAAGAGAAGATCTGAATATTCAGCTCTGAAAATTGTAGTCTTACTACATCATTACAGAAGTATGGCTGAATATTACAAAAGAGGGATGAGAATCCCTTCCTCTTTCTTTCCAAGAGAAGGGTTGGCCCTTTCCCTAGGAAACTAGCTCAGAAACAAGGGGCTTAACCCTGCTGCAGCAAATTTATTGAAAATGAAGCAGTTCCTGCAAGGGACTGTGCTGTAGGAGAGGAGGAATACTTTGGCCTATTTCCAAGATGTGAAATGAGCCGAGAAATCTTCCTATATGATCTCTCAAGAGAAGGAAGGCACCTTCTACTGAGAAACATACTCGGAAGTGGTGTTAACAAACCTCCACTGCAACACCCTACAACACATCAATATTCTGCTACAGAAATAAAACTGAGGCTGAAGAATGGTGCTTGGCCTCAAGCCTGGATGTGGAGCAATATAGAACAAGATCTCCCAAGAGGCCTCTCAAGGGAAGAGGTGGGATTCCTGCTCGGGAACAACCTATGCTAAACAATACTGCAACCCTAATAAACAGCAAGAGGAAGCCATGTCTAAACAGATAAGATAAAATGATCAAATCCAAAGCATGAATACAATGGTTGTCATCCTATCCATATATAACAAGTGAACCTCTTCACATTGGGTCCCATCCATATGTGCCATCAAGCTCATGCAATTTTTCCTCCACCAAAAATGCGTTGTTCATCAAGGAGGTTCAATGTATCTAGATAGCTTGTTGACTTTCTCATACTTGACTGAATCAACATGATCCCATCTCTGTTGGCACCCAAGGGTGCTCAAATTAGCTGCTTATTCTTCCTCCTTTCACATTAGGAGTGTTATTGATCCTTCTAAAGAGGTTAATGGGCCTCCCTACCCATTTATTCACCTACCTAGTGATAAAACAACCCTACTATTCTATTTAGCTTGAAGGCTAAATTTTTGGAATATTACACAACAAAAGGCAACTGTCTATTAAGGTTAGGTTGTGCATAGCCAGGTTAACATGGAATTGCTTGAGCAATAGGCCTTTGAGCACCAGCATACAAAATCTGTTGCTGGTAACCTAGATAGGGGTTGTTTTTCATAGCAAATGCTTGAGGATTCTGTTGACCAAAACGTGGATATGATAATTGTTGAAATGAGGTTTGAGGCATTTGTGCCTGAGGTTGCAAAGAGGTCTATCCACCAATGTTATAACCCAAATTAGGATAAATTGGATTTTCTTGATATGTATAACCAAGTTGCAGTTGTGACATCCCATAAAATGGTAGATCAACTTGTGAACAAATGGTTCCTGATACAGGTTGTTGTAAATTAAATAAAGGATTTGGAGTCTGTGGACCCGAAATTTGATGATATTGAGTTGAAGGACCTGCTTGATAAGGTTGATCTACAATATTTTGATTCTGTAATAGGGGTAAAGGTGTAATAACGAGTGGTAATGAAGTGGATGTAACAGGTTGAACCGGTTGATATGAATGTACAACCATTTGTGGTTGGATGAGAAGAGTGGGCTGCCATTGAAAAACATTCAATTCAACATTAGTTTTACCAAAAAGTGACTGAATACTGTCATATTGGGTGACCAAAGGTTACCCCCCAGTATGAGGAGAATAATAAGATGGAAAATAATTCTCTCCAAATGCTGCGAGTCCAGTTGATATGGTACTTAAAGGAATTAACCCAAAAGGGTCGACTTTATATTGCCCTGATGATGTATATAATGAATCAAGTCGTTTAGTACTAACGATAGGACTACTAGTTAAAATACCAGATGATGACATTGGTAAAGACCATGGTCTTGAAGATGCATCAGAGAAAGTTCCATATAATGATTTGTAACCTGTTGGGACCGTAGGGTGCAAATATGACTCTGGTGAAGTTGTGAACATCGAAGAAGTAGCAAGGGTAGGAGCTGACGTAATTGGAACAGCTGTCCCAACCAAAGATGTTGTTTCAGACATGGTTTATTGACCAAATGTATAACTTTTAAAATCGACGGGAGATTGAATGGGAACAGGATCAACAAAAGTAGATGGAAATGATTTAGGAAAAGACTCGTATAGGTAAAGGTCCCCTCCAAAATTTGTTGGAGATAAAGGTGTATCGTCTTGTGGGATTTCTTCAATCGTAATTAAACTAGGTGGAAGAATTTCACTGTCAGGCCCAAAATATATTTCATATGGTTGGTTGTATGATATAGGAGTTTTAGGGGCTATAGAAATTTGTGGGATGACCAAGGTACAAACAAATTCCGGTTGTTCGATTTCTAGATTCAGATTCTCTGGCAAAGAAGAGACAGGATCTGGTTCAATTTTGTATTGAACAACGTCTGGTCCAAGAGGTATGGTCTCACTGGTTGGATGGATCGTGACCATAGGTAGCTGTGAAGACTCTGTTTCAATAACAGTAGACGAACCGGTATGTGTAGAAAAAAATTGAGCTAACTCTGGTTTGTTAAACGATGATGTTTCAATAGAGGTACGGATTGTACTTGATTCAGCAGATCATGATCGCCTTCACCTACCAGAAGTAACTTCCAGTGGTAAAGGTGGTTTTAAAGCTAATATACACGAACAACGTGGGATAGGATTTTGTTCTTCCATGATTACTAATTTATTTTAACCAAAAAACAAATAAACAAAAAGAGGGTAATGCTAGGAAAAAGGGTTTACCAAGAAACTGTGAACTGTAGAATACCTCCTGGAAAACCAAGAAGTACGGGCAGGCAATCTCCCCGAATGCTGTGTTAGGTGTATCACAATTTCAAGGCAGCTGACTTGGTTCACTATGGATGGATAGCACCTAAAATTTTTCCTCCCAAATATACCCGAAGGTACGTGGAGGCCCAAGTCCGTATTAGCGCTATCTGATGTGAAACCGCAAAGTGAGAGCACCCCTTTATACTTATCATACTATAACACCACCCAATATACCTGAAAGTACATGGACGAGCTATGATATACTTACATACGTGGAGTGAGGTATCACACTCGGAATGTATTGCAGACAAGTTAACGACAGTTGCTATGTTTTACGACGCCGGAACACGTCTTTAGCCTAGACCTTCTAAATGTTATTTTTATGGTTCCAATGCATCGTTAAGTAAATTGAGATTAATTTTATGTTTATCTTTCTCAACAATTTTCCTTTCAAAGGTTCATCGCGACGATGGGTATGAAATTCCTAAAATGCAAGCTAAGAATGATAAACAATATTTCAATTACAATTTCTTCAATGAAAAACCTAGCTACGAAGGGAAGAGAGCAAATAATTTGTGAGAAAAAAAATCAATGAATAAAACAAATAAATGAGCACAAACTAAATGCATATTTCCTAATGTCCCTTTTGCAAAACACACACAATTCTACATGCAAATGCAAGTTTTTCTTTTCAATTTCCTTAATGTTATGAATGTAGAAAAGAAACTAGGTACATTAAATCAACTATTCAAATTCCTTTTACTTTTGAGAAACGAAGAATACAAACAACAATTTATCTTTTGAAGGAAAAATGAGGATTTCAACAACAATTTCTCCTATCAAGGAAATGAAGATTTTATGACAATTCCTATTTCGAAAGTAAATGATTCTTAATGTGACCATAAAAAATACTTTGAAATCAACTTGTCAATGATAAAGAAAAACTTTTTTTAAACAAACATTGAACAAATTTTCAGTCAAAGGAGGAAGAAGTATATAGAGTCACTCGTCAATATGAGGATCAAACTTTTCAAAACACAGCAGAAAAAAAAGTGAAGCAAATTGCAAAGGAAAATTCAATGGAATCTGGGTGTTTTCAGGAGTCAACGCAGTTTCCAAGAGGAGATAGTGGTCTACAACATAGGCTAGGAAGGAAGACAGTGCTATGCAAAGCACTGTGTCTTGTCTAAGGGTGCGTTGGGTCAATATATAAGAAAAACACTACTGTTTAACTCACTGTCTTTGCAAATATGGCTTTGAAAAAGTTCAATATTTATGAGTAACAACTACTGGGTGGATAAATAGAGAAAATCAGAGGCTTAATCACCTAGAACTAAGAGAAACGATCCCCAGCGGAGTCACCAACTTGTTGGGCTAGAATTGTGAATTCCGGATAAATCACGCTTCCCTAGATAGGTGCTAGTCTAGAACAATAGGTAAAAGACTATAAAACTATTTATGATAACTAAGAACAGATACACATAGAGGATTAGAGTTACTTTCGATCCAAGAGCTTCTAAATGGCTCCTTCTGTCGCTTTCGTTGCAGCTTCAAATTCAAGCGGTTTGTGCGGAATGCTTCCTGCAGGAAAGAACACTAAAACAATAGAAGATGGAATAATATAGATATCTATTCAATTTATTTTGCTAAATCAGTAAAACATAAACCATATACATCAACTAAGATCTTGCAATATGGAAAATCAAAGCCAATACAGATGCATATAGGGAAAAATAAGTTGTATTCTTTATTGATGATAGAAGGAGAGGTTACAACCAAGTGACTGATTTGAAGTGACCCTTCCAGCAACATCCCCAAGCCTCATCATAGTATAAATCTCTCCCGCAGCAGCTAAAAAAATCTAGCTGTCAATTGAAAATTCTCCAACATTCCTCTACTGAAATTCTTCCTTCTCAAACACTCAAATCTGTGTTCAATTTATAGATGAACTATAGGTTGTTTTGCAATCAATGAATTTCCAATAATAGGCAAGACATGTTCCCAATCATGTAGATGTCAAATGGACACTTGGATTCAAAGCTTGACACATATGAACTCTTCTAGAAGGCACTGGCCACGTGGAGATTCTGGAACAATGAGAATTTCTCCCAATGTGACCAACGCACCTATGGATGTTAGGAAGTGCTTTGTAGAGCAGCCTTGCATGGGGCTACCTGCATATGCAATGCAATTAGGCCCCTTAGAGCTTGTGTTGGTGAGATCCCATATGCTATATAATAAGATTCAAACCTTGGAAACCTTTGCTTGATGAAAGTCTTGCTTGATTTGTCTTGTTCTTGTCTTAGGGCATGTAGCAACTGAAATGATAGGGAATGATAGACCCTTGATCATTGGTCCTGGAGATGATGTCTAGTAACCAGGTCATTGGGAATGGTGCCCAAATTGACCTATAATATTATTATTTCTTTTCTTCTTCCTCTTCCTCTTCCTTTTCTCATTCTTTGTAGATTGTCTCCTGTGGATTTTCATTTGCTTGTGGAATTTTATTTTTGAGTTATTGTTCCATCCACTCCTATATCAGTACTTTCTACCACTTTGTGTCACCTTTTTTTGTAACATTTACAAGATTACGTAGACAATAAATATACCTTCATCTACTTTGGAATAAAGAAATATTAAATTATCTTTGTTTATTTTTATATGGAACATAATCCAAAATTCATGGATATGTCGCGACCACCATTGCTATTTTCAAACAAGTCTTCAAATTATATTCAAATATTATGTGTCATTATGTGTTGTACCATACCCATGATGAATCTCAAACCAATCATGAGATTCCTACAAAATGATTGGTACTACTATTATTTGAACCAACCCATAATGAATGAAAAATCACTCCCTATAAACTCAAAAAGTTATAGGTGCTACTAACCGATGAACATACCATGAACGATTGAATGAATTTGAATGCTTCGATTTCCACAATTCTTACTGCCTTGGTATCATCACTTGATACCTACTAGATATTTTTTCTCCTATTAAGTTGGAACATACCCAAAAATGAAGTGAAAAATCGAATGTTATCCACCATAATTCTTGTGTTATTGATCGAAAGAATCAACTCCCTATGTGCAGGGCGAGGTACATGCCGTCATTTCCATGCATGAAGAGAATATTTTATCTCCACCATGTTAATGGAAACATTTAAAACTACTAAGAGGGGGGGAGGGGGTTGAATCAATAGTGTGACTTATTCACAATTTTTTCCTTTTATTTATTTTATTGAATCACACACTTGCTATCAAATTCAGATAGATCATAAGAAAGTAAATGATAAACATGTAAACATATAAGCAACATGAAATAAAATAAACCATCAAATTATACTCACAAAACTCATCATCACATTAGACACAATATTTCGCGTGGAAACCCTTTCGAAAGAAAAACCACCCCTGTTGCTATTGCACTGCTCTAAATTTCTATTATGTTACACAATTATTATTTTATATATATAGTTAATTCCCCTCAACTAGGAAACTCGACTATGTTTTCACACATATATACAAACTACCATCCATTGAAAGCCACCACGATCTACGATCCTCGTTTAAATATGATTGGACTATCCAACTCCGATTAGATGGAGAAATTTTTCCTTTCGTTGAAGCTTCGAAATCACTGCTCCAATCCCATGAAGTCATTTCTCCTCTACTCTAATTGGAATTTGTTTCATATATTTTCATACTGGGTCCCAAGACTCTCTACTCAACTATGTTCATTTATGCAATACAATATCCATTAGCAAGACAATCTCATCAAATCAACAACAAAAACACTCATAATCAAAACCAATAAACAATAATACTCTCAGCCATACATAAATACATAAAAAAAAATTGCAACAACCAAAGAATATATCAAACCCTCTGTATATCAGAAACATAAAAAATAATATGGAATTATTACATATGCACTATTAACACCTGTGAAATTACTATCAAATCATGCAATAGATCATGTAATCAAACCATGCTCAAACATTGGCCTTTTCCTCAAGACTATTATTCTCCAAACATCCTCTGCTACAACAACTGCAACATTGATCTGGAATCTAATGTTCTACTTCAGTATTCAACTTCAGCCATTCATTCTTCTCACTTCATTTCCATATCCAACACCTAAACACACTATATTTTCTCGCAACTAGGCCTGAAGAATTATGTAACTTCTCCAATGTTCTCACTCACTCTACTACATGAACCAATTATCAAACAACTCCAAAATGAAGAATATAAAACATGTAGGGTGAAATTCAATTTTGGACTCAGATCAAGACTGCACAAAGTTGAAGAAATCCAAACATTATCACCACTACTTGTGCACTAAAGGTATTCAAACCCACTTTAGGACTTACTTGACTAATTCTTACCTTAACCAATTAATATAAAATCTTATGGGAACATACAAGTCGAAATACAACCAATGTTTGTGAGGAATCTGAAAAATGTTTCGTGAAAAATCCCAACCACACGCAAAAAAGTGGTTGATACTTGCTAAAACCACACACACCTAGATTCTCTCCATGCAGTTTGAGCCTTTCAACTGCACACACAATCCTCCATGGGTTCTATTGGGGAAGAGGATGGTCAAAACCCAAAAAATGCAGTTCCAAATTCCCTACAACTTCTTTCTCACCTTCTCCAACTCCCGGAGATTCCTCCAAACCTCTATCACATCATTTGAAAGGCCTTAAAATCCATCAAAATTGTCTCCTAAGTTCCATTGTGGATTTGACCTAAGGGAAAAAAAAAAGGGTTGACTTATCTACCAACAAGTCCTCCACTCTCCTCTAACACTTGCACAAGTTGCAAGACATCTAAAGAGACTTGTAAAACCTCTTGCAATGCATTCTAGCACCTTAGTAGAATCCTCATAACGCCAACAACTCAACCTCCTATTACTGCACTAGGTCATGAACACCATTAGCACATGAGAAACCATCAACCACACCACTACCATACTTCCATCAACTCAGCATAAATACATCACAGGGTTGACATTAATGTCAACACAATAAACTCAATTCCAACTCAACCAACTATAACCATACTACAACGAAGGCATCAAAGCATCAACTAGGTTACACAGGGTTGACATCAATGCTGACATGAGCTAGCTTCCATCACGAAGTCAATGCCAACATCAACTAGATGCGACCATGAACACCATAATGGAAACAATATCCCTCTTTGGCATTAATTGAAACCACATATAATATCTTGACCATCATCTTGTGTCACTCCCCCTTTGACATCAATGGAAAAAGTTCAACTCCATCTGATAAGGCCGCAAGAATACAAGTACTAACACTAAAGAATTTGACCTATATATGGATAAAATATGATACATATCAACTAATGAACATACTCTCCATATCAGAAACAAGAAACATATGAACCAAGAAACATTCAAAGCAACATGTCAGCAAACATTCATGCTTTGACATATGTAGGAACTAGCAGCATATGAACCAAGAAACATTCAGAGCAACATGTCCCCAAACATCCATGCTTTGACATATGTAGCAAAAAACATCATAAAATCCAATCAAAATCTAGAAATATAAAAAATATGCTAACATGAGGCAACCATAAGAAACATCAATCACAATAGGCAACATTATTAACATGAGGAAACAAACCAACTCTCCATAGCAACCACATAACAACAACATCAATGGTCATCATCAACCTCTTTACTCATAATATGAGGTCAAGAACCCAAACAGTCAAAGCATAACATGAGGCACACCATGAACACCTCTAAGAAGATCATAATGCCAAAAATGATGGCTGAAATAAAAAAGAGAAAATAGATGATCCCCCTGAACATGTCCCATCTTCAAGTTGTAGTGACAACTTCTGCAACAAACAATGCTTCCTTTCCAAGAAAGAAGAACCATATAGACCTAGACTCTACATGAAATTGACTTAACTTACATATACATCCATAAATACATGGTTGTAGAAGTAACATAATACCTCATGCATGACTGATATGTGACCTCATGACTCATGAATAGAAAAAAAATGACAAACATAATACAAGTACATAGTGTCATGAGCATTTTACAAGGATTTTACAATTAATTACATTGCTGCTATCATCATATCCTATGGACCAATGACCCTAAAACATAACATAACATGGTTGTTACAATGTCGTTATCCCATACATGTGGCTTCAAAATAACTCCATAAAACTCCTACAAAAAAATCCTATCAACATAATGACTAGTCAATATACTAATGACTGGACCCCCTACCAAAATAAAATAATGAATTAATTTCAAATACATGTTTGTAAAAAACTAAATACCAAAACCCATACATGGCTATTCCATGTCTCAAGTCATGATATGAATGCCATTTCCACATTTTCCTCATGCTACGGTAGCTTAAAAATGGTCAATAAAATATGAAACAAGGCTGATAATAGCATGATTTCCACTCATTAACCATAAATATATCTGTTGTAGAAATGTGAGTGAAAGGAAATAAATCATAAAGGAACGAGCATTGAAAATATATCTCCCCCTGAGCATGATATACCTCATATCAAGTGATCTAGTTGATCTGAAAATGCATGGAAGAATTGTATCAAAAATCTTTTCAAATAGAACTCCTCAAGCTCCCAATGCTGTCCCTGAGACCATGCTAATATCATACATACTATTGCGGTTAAGTATATCTAACATGCATGAATGGACTACAATAGAGGTTGATTTCTTATACTCAGAATTCGATGAAGAAGAGTACTCTCTTGGTTTCCTCTTTATACTTACTCTTCCCTTCAACATGTACACATTATCGTTTGTCTTGACTCCCTTAGAAATCACTCTCTTTGAACATTCTTTCCGGATGATGCAACCTTTAGAGTTGAAAATCACTTCCTTACCTCCAACAACCAATTGGATCACACTCAAGATATTATGATTTAGGCCATCAATGAGCCACATATCATCCGCATTGGTCCTCTTCTCACCAATATTGCCTTTACTGCTTCCCAATACTCTTGGCAAATCATTACCTTCCAAGAGACTTATTACTTGATAGAATTTGATCCCCGCAAGTAGAGTTGTCTAGAGAAATGTGGGGTAGATAAATAACCACTTCCTACAACCATTCCTATAAGGTGTTTTCCTATGATTGGTCACCAATATTACCTTTGTCCAAAGGGGGTCATCGAGTCTTGAATTTCTTGGTAATCGACCAACGTATGGAATTCCCTACCATGGATTGAGTAGCCCTAAGGGGAATCACTCGCATGACGACCTATCCTAATACCATTTGAATCTAGTTTCTAACGCACTTCATATTTGGACCATAGGATGATGGAGGATTTTAATTTTCCTGATATTTCACCAAGTTATGTCTCAATGTAAGCGATCGATGGGTTTAATTGGAAGCCTATCCCATTGATCCTACACCTAAATACAAATACTATTTTGCCCTGGTGCCCATATGGGCTTAATCTATGTGAGTTGAATTATTAAGGTGTAGTGTTTCAAGTATTTTCTTGGAGGTGTTAACCAATATCTCGTCCACTTAGGGTGTGAGTGTGTTAAATAATGTATCAAGTGGATGAGTTAATTGAGCATGTTTTAAGACATCATGTGCTGTTGAAAATAAAGTGCTAAAAAACTATAAATAATGTTGAAAATGGACAACAAAATAAATAGTCAATTCAAGCACACAAACCTCCACCCAAAGAGGAAACAAGTAGCAAGTAAATAAATGGAAAATAAGCTACTAAAATACACATTTATTTCCAAAAGATCTACAACCAAAGGGACTAGGATATAGAGGCAATAATTTATTGTAAATGATGCAGAAAATTAGCAAAGAAGAAATGGTAAACAACTAATAAAGTCCAGAAAAATGCCTTCAAAATCAAGGATACTCAAGGGGATCCTATGGAGGAAATCCAACACTAGATTCAAAGTGGAATAAAGTTTTGCAAAAAGGTGTCTAAAGAGATTTTTATAACATGCCAAAAAAAATTAAAAAAAGTGGTTGGGACTATGGAAAACTAGACTCGTCACTTTAGAAACCCTTTTCGTAAATGGTGGTGGTGTACTATAAACCCTAGGGTGTTTTTTAATTTCTCAATAATATTTTTCCAAGCAGATCCAGCCCTAGGTGTGACATAGGAAATATAGGAAGCCTTCCTCTACACATAGACAACTGTCATGGAAAAACTTTGAAAATTTCTGAAAAAAAAGTTTATGAAAAATGTAGAACGTAGGTACTGACCTATAAAGTTTGTTTCAACATAGATCATAGGCTGAAAAGTGCATTGGGACATCGAAAAGAGCCTAAAAAGTGTATTATGTTCCTACAACTTGCCCTTCAAAGATATGATCTAGATTGTGTCGTCTCCTGCTCGGCTGGTAATTGTGACCCGTGGAAAGATGCAGAACCCCAACAAAAATGAAGAATATTCCAAAAAATGAAGTAAATCTAAAAATATAAATTGAGGCTAAAAGTAGCTAGAACAATACAAAATAGGGTTGATGCAATGGTCACTAAGGTTCTAAATTACTACACCAGTGGAGTTGCCATTTGTTAGGATGAAAATTCTTATTATGTGTAGCAAAAATGTTTCACTTAAATCACTAGTAGAGAGTGACCCTAAAAAACAGAATGTGGCTACTTTTATGATTTATATATTCAAGAAAAATGGTAAAACCCTTGAAGAGAATATATGATGAAAACCCAAAACATATAGCAGTAGTAAAAGAAATGTGAAATAACCCAATAGAAGACTTTATATGAATAATAATTTTATTAAAACACTTGGTGAGGAAGATTTACAACATTGGTTTGTAAATCCCCCTTTGTGGGATGGGTCCTTTTGATGTCCTTGTGATTCAACGATCTTGTTCTTCTCTCTCAAATATGTAGAAAAACCAAAAGGCGAGATGTAACTCAAATGTGAACTCAAATGTTGCGAGATGATAATAGCGACGATGATATTGATCATGGTGAAGAATGAATAGAAACCCCTCTTATTTATAACAAAGTATTGAGCTAAACTAGGAATTGAAAGATAATAAAATAATATCGACCAAATTCAAATCTAGGCATTGATAATACTTTATTCTATTTTTTGGAGAGAGAAAATATATTTAAAATAGTCAAATATCTTTGTTTTGAAAATAGTTGGAGTAATTAACAAATAAAATTATTTATTAATTAATTTGTGAGAATTAAGAAAAGTGTGAATTTGAAATAATTATTAAATAATGATTTAATAATTATTCTAAAAATAAGAATAGGGAATAATAAATAAATAGTGATTAATTTAATTATTCCAAGATGATTAAGTTAAAGTTGCTAAGAAATAATTATCAAATAATTATTTAGTAATTATTTCTAGAGAAAAATAAATAAATAATGATCTATTCAATTATTCTCATGGGGTTTTTTGAATTCTAATCATAAATAATTTAATAAAATTGGTTTACTAAATTATTTCCTATGGCGAAATTGATTTTACTATGGTAAAATTAATCCTACATGGTGCATTTCAAGCCACCCAGTGTGAAATGGCTAGGTGATCATTTTTTGGGTGATCATAACAACATGACCACTTTTGGTTCTATTGAGAAAATGAAATTTTATCCTATCTCCTTACATATAGCGTGAGCATATGATATCAATATACCACATGGCATCCTCATCACATGAACAAAGTGCAATTCCACATATTCCTAGTTGCTCCTCCTTCTTCTTCCACATATTCCTTGGTTGGTTTTTTGGTTCTATATTTTCATTTATCTCCTACTTTTGAATTGAAAGCCTCAAGGATATAGGCATATTACAATAGTTGGCCATGTGCCCAAAATTATCACACACATAACACCTTATATCACCAATATATGAAGCGAAATGATTTTTTCTGTTTCTTCTCATTGTGGATCTCCAACTCCTTGTGTTAGATCCGCAATGAATGACCTTCTTGCTGAAAAGGTTACATGAAAAACAATGTCCATTAAATGAACTTGTAAACCTGAAAATGGATTATCTTGTTGGCTTATCAAACAGCTGCATAGGTGTATGCTTTCTCCTCCTACGAGTGTAAACAAAATGTCTAAAATTTTCGCAATTGAAGCGCTCATTCTCATCCATCAGGGGTGCAAAGGATTTTTTTTTTCTCCTCTAAAATATGCTACCATCAATAATAGGGGAAAAATATCTTCTAGAAGTGAACACTCCTCTCGGTTTTCTTCTTTGTTCTTGTTGGTGGATCTGTTCTCTCTCTCCTTTATTACTGCTATTATTGGTCACATCCTTTGTTGTAGGCTTATTTGGTTCTACTTTATTATTCTTTCCTACATCTAAGTTTGTCCCTCACTTTTGAAAATTTCTTCCATGTTTTTTCACTTCTATGGTGCTTTTCACTTGCTCCAACTTTTGGTATTTTTCTTCAAGTTTCTTCCTTAATTTGTCAATTATACCTTCAAGCCCTTCAACATCATTCTTCCTGAAATTTTTCTTGCTAGAATTGAATTCTTCAAATTTTTTTTTATTCTTGTAGTTGTGACCTAAAAGTGGTCATATCCTCCTTGATATGCTTTTTCTTTTTATCATATATCTACATGTTCTTCTCATTCTCCTTGCATGCATAAGTTACTCTACCAATTTCACTAGAAATCTCTTGAAAAAAAACTAATGAAAATTCATATTTAGCCTTAAGGAGCATATAAATACGATCATAATTTTCTTCACTAACTATACTTTAACTATTATCACCGCTGCTATCAAAAATGTAACTCAAAATTAAATCATTGCAGTCTATACCTTAACATATGTTATCTTCTTGCACATTTAGTTTAACTGGAGCTTCCTTTTTCATGGATCTCTTTTTCTTCTTCTCTTTGTTTCTCTTCTCAACCTCTTCATCAATTCTACTGCAACTTTATCCATATAACATATGCAGTTTATCCCAAACTTTTTTGGTATATTTGAAATCTCCAACTTTCTCTAAGTCTGCATTATGGATATTTTCAAAAATAAGTCTCCTTTCTTGAGTATTTTTCTTCAATACTCTAGATGAAAGTGAATCTCTATCATATCCTTCATAAATCAATCTACAAATGTTTGAACCATAAGAGGATAGTTTATATTTCACACTTTCTTTCCATAACTTGAATTTTTTTGCAGTAAGAACATGTATTCATTTTGAATCCATTTTGAACCAAAATTTCAATTTTTTTTTCCAAAAAAACCCATATCAGTGTCTGATACGGATCAAACGAGACTTGATATAAGTACAAATTGTTGAAACCTTGAGCAGTATTAGAGAGAGGGTGGTGGGAATCAATAGTGAGCTTCTTCACAATTTTTTTGTTTGATTGCCCTGCTAAATGCTTGTTAGAATATTCACATAAATCATAAGAAAGTAAATGATAAACATGTAAACATATAAGCAACATGAACTAAAATGTGACCATCAAACAAAAACCACAAAAATCACCATCACATGAGACACAATTTTTCTAGTCGAAACCATTCTAATATAAAAACCACCCTTTTCGTTGTTACACTGCTTTAAATCTCTATTATGTCAAGAAGTTTTTCTTTCACATAGATAGTTGAATCCCATTTACTAGGAGACTCAACCTCATATACAAAACGGAACCCTATCATCCTTGAGACTCAATTATACTAATAAGATCATAATACTATGTTCTCACATCGTTCTACGGGATACCATTCGTTGAAAGACACCATGATCAACGATACTCGTCCAAGTACAAATGGAATATCCAACTCCGATTGGATGGATAAATTTTTCCTTTCACCGAAGCTTAGAAATAACTTCTCCACTTTCATGAAGTCATTGTTCCTGTACTCTATGCAGACCTCGTTTCATATATTTTCATACTGGATCCCAAGACTCTATGCTCAACCAGACTCAACTCTGCAATACAATCTTCAACAGCAAACCAATCTCATCAAAACAACAACAAAAACACCCATAATCAAAACCAATCAACAAACATACTCTTAGCCATTAATAATTCCATAAAAAATATAACAACCAAAAAATACATCAAATCCTTCTTATATCAACAACATAAAAATTAATATGGCATTCTGCCATATACACCAACAAAACCTGCAAAACAAGTGTCAAATCATGCAATAGATCCTCTACTCAAACCATGCTCAAACATTGGTTGTTTCCTTAAGGTTGTTCTTCTCCAAACAACCTCTACTAAAATAACTACAACAATGATCTGAAATCTAATGTTTTGCTTCAATATTTAGCTTCAGACATCTATTTTACTACTTCACTACCATCTCCAACACTTGCACACACTATATTTTCTCATAAGTAGGTTTGAAGCATTCTTCAACTTCTCCAGTGTTCTAACTGACTCTACTACATGAACCAAAAATCACCCAACTCCAAAATGAAGAATGAAAAACATGTCAGGCGAAATTCCATTTTGGACTAGGATCAAGAGTGAACAAAGTTGACTAAATCCAAGAACTATAACCAATGTTTCTTGTGCACTAAAGTTTTTCACACCCATTGGAGGATGTACTTGACTAATTTTGAACTTAACCAATCAATATAAAATCTTCTTAGAATATACAAGTCAAAATACATCTGATCTGCATGTGCAACATAGATAATGTTTCATGAAGAATCACAACCACATGCACAAAATTGGTTGAAACTAGTTGCAACCACACACATAGATTTCTCTCCATGGGGTTGGAGACACACACAAGCCTGTATGGGTTCAATTGGGGCATAGGATGGTCAAAACCCAAAAAATCCAGCTCAAAAATTCCTCCAACATCTTGCTTACCTTCTCTAACTCTTTTACATGTCTCCAAACCTAAATCACAACCTTTGAAATCTCTGAAAATGGATCAAACTTGTATCTTAAGTGCCATTGTCATGTTGACCTAAGGGACAACAAACAAGGGTTGAATTGTATACCAACAAGTCCTCCACTCTCCTCTAACACCTGCACAAGTTTTAAGACATCTTAACAAACCTATACCACCTCTTGTAACACATTGTAGCACCTCAAAAACATTGTGATAAGGCCAACAACTCAACCTCAAATTATTGCACTAGGTTCCTGTACTAGGTAATGAACACCACTAGCACATAAGAAACCATCAACCACACCACTACCATACTTCCATCATCTTACCATCAATACATCACAAGGTTGACATCAATTCCAATAAAATCAACTCAATTCCAACTCAACCAACTGCAACCATACTACAAGGAAGACATCAACACATTAGCTAGGCTAACACAGGGTTCACATCAATACCAACATGAGCCTGTTTCCATCATGAATCCAATGGCAACATCAGCTAGAGGCAACCATGAACACCATAATGCCAAATCACTTAAGGTGTAGGTAAGATAGGAAATAATTGTGTCTGTAAAGGATGGTTCATTTTTATGATTGATTAAGGGGAATAAATATAGGTGGGTAAGAAAAGGCTCGAGCGAACACCACTCATTAAGAAAATTAAGGATAACGAAACCTTCTAGCTATTGATTTAAGGAACATAGATAAATAGAGTTGGTTTCCTAAAAATGGGATGGTGGGTGAGTTGGCTTGACCTACGACAGAGAATATAGTTGGCTTGAGAAAGTGAAGGCAAGGAGAAATTTCATATTTTTGAACGTCAACAAATGGTTATATTTTCTAAATTTTATAATAATAATAATTGACAAACTACAAAGAAAATAATTAAAATATGTGAAAATAGTTTTTAAATTTGTTAAAAATAATAATATGGGATAATCCACAAAAAGAAAAATTAAAATGATGATGGTGATGATGATGATGACTAATGTCCACTAAGATAAATATGTAATTAATAGGAGAAGAAAATACTAAGATCAATATGTAATTAAAAGGAAGAGAAACTTTTAAAGTGAGAAAGTTATGCATAGTGAACATTTTCTTTGCATTAAACATGGATTGTTAAGTTCAACCTTTATTGAATTTTTAAAATCATTAAATCATTGGCAAGATAAAGATTTTTAATTATTTTTTATAATAATTATTTCTTAATATTAAATCTTTAATTGAATTTATAAATTTTATATTATTGTGCCGAGAGGAGCATTCTACAGGCCAATATGGCCCCCAATGTGTAAGTATGTCGAAAGCCAAAATAAAATATATATTTTTTAAATAAAATATAAATAATATTGGCTTTAAAAATAACTTACACAACCATATAAATAAACAATTAAAAATAAATTTAAAATATGAAGAGTTTTACTAACACTCAAAAAAGAGATATAGTAAATAAATATAAATATAAATAAACCAGAGGTATGGTAAATAAATAAAACCTCTTTTTATACTTACCTGGAGGTATGATAAATAAATAAAAATATAAATAAACTATAGTTATGGTAAATAAATAAAACCTCTTTTTATATTTATTCCATCAAATTTATATTTACTAAAGCTAAAAAATAATTTTTACTTAGGTGAAGCGTAGGCCAAATACCATGGGAGAAATTATTATTAATAGCATGGGTCAAATACCATATTATAAAAGAGGTATAAAAAATTAAGGTAAATAAATAAAAATATATAAAATAGGAGTAGAAATCAACATCTCATTATATTTGAAGCCAATGGACCAAATACCATTGACCAAATTAATAGTAATACCATGCAAAAAGAAATTATTAACCCTAAAATTAATATTAAAATTTTAATATTATTATTATTACTAAATATAATATTGGTATTAATATATTATAATATTAAAATTAATAACTTTATTTTAATACAATATCATATTTCTTATATATATATAAACTCTAGATATATATGGGAGGGAAGAACAAAAACATATGATAGAGGTGGAGAAATAGAGGGAGTGACAATGGTGAGATGGAGATAAATTGAAGGAGAGGGGAGAAGAGAAATGAAGAGAGAGAGAGAGGGATAGGAGTGAGAGAGATAGAGAAGGGTAAGAGAGGGAGAGGGAGAGAAAAAGGTAAATGTGGGAGAGAGAGACAAAGAGAGAGGGAGGGAGAAGGAGAAAGGACTGGAGGGTAGAGAGAGAGAGAGAGAGAGGAAGGATGAGAGGAGGAGAGAGGGAGGGATAGAGAGACAAAGTTGGAAGGGGAGAGAAGAAGAAAGGCATAGAGAGTGAGAAGTGGAGAGAGACAGAGTGAAAAGGGAGAGATGGAGAAACAATGTATGTGTTTAGGGTTTAGATAAAGAGACATAGAAGGAGTGATGGAGGCAAGAGAGAATAAGAAAGGGAGGGATATATTAACATAGTTAGAGAGAGAGATAGAGTGATGGGAGAAGAGAGAGGATTTGAGGGTAGATAGAGAGAGAGAGAGAGAGAGAAGGGGGGTTAAGACAGAGGGAGGCAGACAATAAAGGGAGAAAGAGGAAGGAAGAGAGAGAGGAGTTGAGAGACAGGAAGAGAGTTATGGGGGAATATATAGGATTTTAGGGGAAAGAAAGAGAGAGAGTGAGTGATGAGGGAAGAGATATGGAGGTAGGAGAGAAAGGGAGAGAGAGGAAGGAAAATAGAGAGGACTTGAGAGAGAGAGAGAGGAGAGAGGGAGGGGTAGAGATATGGAGTTGGAGGTAGAGAGAGGGAGGGATAGAGAGATGGAGTTGGATGGGGAGAGAGGGGGGAATAGAGAGATGTATTTGGAGGGTGAGAGAGGGATGGATAGAGAGATGGAGCTGGATGGGGAGAGAGAGAGGGAAGAAGAAATACAAAGAGAGTGACAAGTGGATAGAGAGAGGGAGTGACAAGGGAGAGATGGAGAGAGAGTCTATATGTTTGGGGGTGAGATAGAGAGACAAAGAATAAGAGATGGAAATAATGGGGGAGATAAGGAGAGAGAGATGCATATAGTGACAAAGTTATAAGGTGGAGAGAGAGAGAGAGAGGTAGGGAAAGAGAGATGCATATGGAGGGGGGAGAGAGAGTGGTAAGAAGAAATACATAGAGAGTGAATGTTGGAGAGAGAGTGAGAAGGAGTGATAAGGAAGATGGAGGGAGAGCGAGAGAGGATAGTTGGAGGGAAGAGAGATAGAAGTGGGGGAGAGGGAGGGAGATGAGGATAGTGTGGTATATAGATAGATTGGAGAAAGAGAGTGTATGTTTTGGGGTTGGTATAGCGAGACAAAGGGAGAGAGAGATATAGAGGGAAGGTGAATAGAAAGAAGAGATTGATGGAGACAGGGAGGGAGAGACAAAGAGATTGATAAATATTGAGTGAGAGAGTGTGTGTGTGGGGGTGAGATAAAGAGACAAAGAAGAAGAGATGGAAGCACATATAGATATGTATGGAGGGGGGGGAGGGGGGGAGAGGGAAGAATATTTCTTACAATAGATGCATTGATTTCAGTGTAGATGGTGATTTCTAATCCTATTTGATTGCTTGCACTAGATGCATTCATTTTAGTGTAGAATTTTATTTCTAATGATATTTGATTACTTGCACTAGATTCATTGATTTCAATGTATATTATTTCTAATTCTATTTGATTTATTGCACTAAATACATTGATTTCAGTGTAGATGGTGATTTCTAATCCTACTTGATTTCTTGAACTCGATGCATTAATTTCAATGTAGATGTTGATTTATAATTATATTTTATTTCTTACACTATATGCATTGATTTCTAAATTATTTCTAATCCTATTTGACTATATGCATGGATTTCAATATAAATGATTTATAATCCTATTTGATTGCTTGCACTAAATTCATTGATTTCAATGTAGATGGCGATTTATAATCCTATTTGATTACTTGCACTAGATGCGTTGATTTTAGACTATATGTTGGTTTCTAATCCCATATTATTACTTGCACTAGATGCATTGATTTGAGTGTAGATGTTTATTTCTAATGCTATTTGATTACTTGCATTAAATGCATTGATTTCTATGTAGATGTTGTTTTATAATCTTATTTTATTTCTTGCATTAGATGCATTGATTTTAGTGTATATGTTGATTTATGATTTTATGTAATTGGATGTATGATGGTACATTAATTTTAAAGTCATTGGATTAATAGTGTGTATTTATTTTAGTGTAAGCACAAAAAATTATTAACAATGTAGAACATTTTTTTTATAGTAATTAAACCTAATAATATTGGAGTGAAAGAGATACAAGGTATGATGTTTACTACAACGACTCGAGCTAAATATTTAAATGGTTTATGATTTATAATTTCTATTTCCTTTTTCATATAATCAATATGAAAAGATGACAAAACTAACAAGGGTGAAATTAATAATAGTAGAAGAAAATAGTTTGGGATTGATCACAATGAATGCTATTTGTAACTGACTACATTCTTATTATTCACATTTTCTATCATTCAATATTATTACATTGTCACTTTGCATTCACAAATTTTATTTCATCATTTTTCATCATTAAAGTTATTTTACAATATTTATCATCTCAAAAATTTGAAGTAACTAGGAAAATTTAAAATTAAAATGGCTTGATAAATCTCAAACATATTTAGCATATTTAAAATGGTTATATTAATATTATATGTATTTACATATTATTGATAAAATTAATCATATTTTCCTCATATTATTGATAGTTTTTCCTTGGTTGCACACGACAGAAACCAGCCTAGATCCATCTTACTACGGATCTATCAAGCGCCCATAGGGATCAAATCTCTAGAAGTGAAAATATTTCATCAAATTTTGCACTCAAAAAATAGGTTTGCACCTTGTGATATTTGATCCATCTCGGTGCTTCATAGATATGTAGTTAAGATGGATCTAGGTTGGTTTTTATTACAATATTATTACAATACTTTTTATGCATTAAACATAGATAAATAATAATAGTTTTAATAAGTATTAATATTTAGTGCACGGATATTGGATATATAGTGATTATCTTGAGTTAAAGAACTCTTTGAGGTGAAGTTGACAATTTTAATAATTATTAATATTTCGTCCACTGTATCTTTGATAGATACTCATTATGTTGTTATGTTAAGGAACTCCTTCATGTGAAGTCAACCAAATTTATATATTAAACATGATTAAGATGTAGTATTTTCAAGCTTACAAATAAATAAAATTATTAATAATTAAAACATTTTAATTATAATTACTATATTTATAATAAAAATTTAATTAAACATGATTAAGGTGATTAAAAGAAATGGTATTGTTCTAGTCAAGTCCAATTCTCTTACCTACAATTCTCACATATAACCCATGTCATATTTACAATTATCATCCCGATCTACAGTATAAAAGAATTATTTAATAAATAAAATCTAGTCCACTTTCAAATTTATAATAAACAATACACAATCAATAAGAACAGTCTCATCACATATCACTACTTATTTGCATATATGAATGGTGTGATTTAAGTTTATTTAGTTGAAATAATATATGTGAAAATGAAATTATTTGAAATAAAGTAACTTTTTATTAATAAAATTTATTAACAATATATTTATTAAAAAAATAATATTATTTTAATGTTTTTAAGAAAAGTTGTTTATTTCAAGTTTTTTAATAAAATATTTTTATTTCTTTTTGAGTATTTGTAAATTAAGTTTTATTTTTCACATAATCTAAAAGTTTAAAACAAATATATCATTGGCATTGCATCTTATTTTAATTTTTGCAATTTCTTCAATTAATCACTTAAACATTATACAACTAACATTTCATTCATTACTTTTAGTTATTAGTTTTGTTGTACTTAACTTATTTAAGGATATTACATGTTTATCCAAAAAAATATTTAATTTTATTATATATAAATAAAAAATGTTAATTTTCTATTTAATAATTAAGTTTGATATTCTAAAATATTTAGACAAAAAAATATTAATAAAATAATTATACATTTTTTATTTAAATTTCAGTATTCTAAAATATTTAGACTAAATTTTATATATTAAAAATTAAATATATTTTTTATATAAAAAGGAATTGAATTTTTTTATTTATTTTTTAAATATGTTAGATGTGTAATTATGTTTTTAAAAATAATTATACATCTAGTATCTTTGAAAAACTTTTAAATGTCAATTGTTTATTATATAAAAAAATATATATAATTTTTTATTATTATTTAACATAAACGATTATATATATATATGCCTTTTCAGTTTACTTTAAATTAATAAGAATTTATTATTATCTTTTCAACATTTTTATTTTCTCAAAACTAACATCAGGAATAAAATTATCTAAATTGGTTAAACAAATTTATAAAATTAGAAAAATCTAATACACAATTACATTTTATATAAAATTATATTATATATAATTTAGAATTCATATAAATGATTGATTTTATCCACTTTTATATTAACTTAAATTTAATTTATATTTTGTTTTTTTAATAATTTTAAATTATTGAAATAGATTAATAAAAATAAAATCAGAATAAATAAATACCTGATACACTATTGTTCACATTTTTAAAATAATAAGCGAAGAAGTCATACATGGATGGAGAAGATCAATGAGTAATTTGTAGGGGAATGCAAGGAGGACGACTCTCATTGCGCACTCATCTTAACAATCTGAACGGGTCAGGGTTTTTGAAGGGTTAGGGTTTCGAGCAGGAACAACAACGATAATGGCTGCAACAACTCAGTCATGCAACCTCTGGCTAATGAACAACGCATCCCTATAACCACCACTTGCATCTGGTCGATCTCGACATTGACAGGCCAACATAGATCACAGATAGTTGATTTTCTATGCCAGGGATGGATGATGAAGTCGTCGATTATTTGCCGGACCTGCTCTAAGGTGTCGAGATCTGGGGATCACCTCATTACCCTATGCCAGCTAGTGCCCCGCTGGCCCTCAATATTCCTGAGGCGGCCTCTGATGGCCCATGTTTCCCTCTGACTCTCCCCCATCCTCTCCTTGGGCCCCTTCCCACCAACCTTCCACTATTCACCCACTCCCCGCCCTTCTCGCTTGCTAACCTATCATCAATTCCTCCAAGCTCCTCACCGACAACTGAAACAACCATTTTTTCTCTAGATTCCTTACATATTCTCACTACATGCCTCCAAAGCACTTCTATCTTGCCCCCCTCATGGTCCTCTTGACACACGGCCTCCTGAAGATTTGGCCGTGCCTTCGAAAGTTCCCTCTGATGTGGCCCCGTCAAGACTTGGTCTCACAACTTCAGGATGTTTCTCTGATCCGCCAATAGTCTATCCTGCGGATGACCCAAACCTCGCCGCCACTGACCTAGGGTATAAACCCCATCTTGACTAGAGGGAATCTAGCTCGACGCGCAAGGTTAATTGACACTTGAAATGCATTAAAAAGGGTAAGCGAAATTTTGATCTGAAACTTGGAGAAGGGCTTCTTATGGGGGAAATAATGGATACAACAGACCGTGTGTTCGTTGGCCATGTTCAAGGTCCAAGATACAGTCTCAACTGCCTATGCAAATAGATGAATGAGATATGGGGACCTATCATGGAGGAGATGTTGTGGGTTTTCATACTCCCTCGCGGATGGTTTGCCTTACGCTTTCATTGACCTGAGAAGGTCGCATGGGTGCTCTCAAAGCTATGGCATATAGAAAAATATTCAGTCATGTTCAAAAGGTGGGTTAGGCTGTTGGCGCTTCCGCTTCACTTCTGGTCTGAAGACATCATGTGGTACACCAACAAAACATTTGGCACTTATCTGAACCATGACAAATCCTACCTAACCTCTGCCATTATGATGATGGCTAGGATATTGGTACACCTGGACACTCGGGAAGGATTGGAAGAGGCCATCACTCTGTGATGGAAGAAATTTGTTCACATTCAGGTCCTGTATTACGAAGGAGTACCCTATAGATGTCGGAGATGTCATGAGGTTGGACATCTATACAAGGATTGCCCCCTCCTCAAAGGTGTAGTTGATGTTGGCAATCCGGATCATGTGCAAGCACCAGAGATATCGATTGCTCCTCCATCTATGAACGTCTTAGTGGACCGTCGCAAAGGAAATAAGGCTTCATAGGGGCCCAAGCCCGCCTCTGCACCTCTTAGACCTTCCTCCCCCTGGATGACAAGGGGTTGGGCAACATTGGCCAAAATTTCATCGCGTAATCCTCCATCCTCTTTCCCTGCTTCTCTTTTTATCACTTTTGCATTTGTTTCTTCGATCGCACAGTGCACCACTTTTCCCTTATCGGCCACTCGGCCCATCTCATGTGTGATTTTCCCTACCTCCTCCCCCGAGCCCTCCATAGATGATCTCCCACCCACTATTCCTGGTCCAAATCCTACCCTTCCCCTCTCAAAATCCTCTTTGGACTCTCAAAGCTGACACTCCTACGTCCTTCAATCTCTCACTCAACCACATCCACTCTCCTCTGGGACTGGTGGCCTACGAATTTTGGACCATAATTGACCTAAATTTGGTAGGGGCCAACACTCGAATATATCCAAGGCTATTATTCAAGCTGGGTTGGATGTGGTGTATGGCAAGAAAAACACTCTTGAAAGGGTCCTTAGAGCTCAGATGACGCATCCACCGGTTACCTCATGAAAATTATATCCTTCAACTATCGTGGGATCGCTAGCCCCACAAAAAAATCGGCCCTGCGAAGATTATTGACTAGTACTCCTTATGACATCATCTTTCTCCAAGAAACCCTTGAATCCTCTAATGAGGTGATTTCTACTCTCCGATCCATCTGCCCAGGTTCGAACTTCCAGACATTGGATGCTCATGGCCACTCTGGAGGCATTTTATTTGGCGCAAACCCTAGAACCATTAGGGTCTTGAATCAATGGGGTGGGGATGGATTCCTATGTGTGGATGTCTTCTCCTCGAAACTCAGATATGAAGATTGACTCATCAAAATTTATGCACCCTGTAGCTCCCACCTTCCCTTCTAGCACCACCTCCTCAATTCCTCCCTTTTTTCTGCTCACAACCTTGTCATCGGTGGAGACATAAAGTTCTCCTTGGGTCTTGCTGAATCCTGGGGTCCCCTTGCATAGGCCGACCCTCTGGCTGCTGACATGGTACAACTCATGGAGACCCACCACCTGGTCGACATCCCTATGCCCCGGATCCACCCCACTTGCAACAACCACAGGGTTAGAGAGGGCTCTGTTGCTATAAGACTAGATGAATTTCTCATCCACGAATCTCTAACCAACTCTGGATTATCATATAGACAATGGGTGGGATCTCGGGGTATATCTGATCATCTCCCCATTCATATGGAACTTGCCTCCGGCCGTGGGAAGCATTACATTCCATTTAAGTTCAATGCAACCTGGCTCGCCTACACAAAGTACATTGAACTTGTCTCCAGTTATTGGAACTCCCACCCTATTGATCCTGGCTCCTCACCCTTAGCATCATTTGCTACTAAGATGAATGTCGTCAAGCAACTAACCAAGTCATGGGCTAGGGAGAAAATAAAAAATGATGAGGAAACTCCACAAAAAATTGAATCTACCTTGTTGGATGGGTTGGCCACTGTAACTATCAGGACACCACTCACTCAGCTTGCAATAGAATGAAACTGGAT
Organism: Pinus albicaulis; assembly: GCA_034641835.2. Taxonomy (NCBI): domain Eukaryota; kingdom Viridiplantae; phylum Streptophyta; class Pinopsida; order Pinales; family Pinaceae; genus Pinus; species Pinus albicaulis. The sequence goes on along the minus strand of CM076570.1, from coordinate 1,544,128,907 downwards.
ACTAAAGGATCAAGAGGAAAGCTAGCGCCTTCGGAGCAGAGCCATTTGGCTAAAATCTAGTGATGAGAACTCCAATTTTTTCCATCATTTCGCAAATGGGCGCAAAACCATTAATACCATATGGTCTCTGACGGATGAAAATGAAAACCAGGCCCAAAATTTCCATCAGTTGGCTCACACGGAGGTGGATCATTTCTCTAATCTATACAAGGCCCCTGCCAACACTAATCTAGTTGAAATCATAAGAGTGGAAAGATTATTCCCCATATTTGTGGACCAAGATGACAAGGAACAACTGACTCGACCTGTCACCATTCCAGTACTCCACAACACCCTGAAATGGTTCTAGAAAGATAAGAGCCTTGGACCGGATGGCTCGCCCATTGAATTCTACTTGGCATTTTTTGACATTATGGGATAGGACATCCTCAATATGGTCAAAGAGTGTCGTATGACATGAAGATTATATGATGCCTACAACTCCAAATTTATTGCAATCATTCCCAAATATGATGATCCCCTACATTTTTCTTATTTCCGACCTATCTCCCTCTACAACTGCTTATACAAGATCATTGCCAAAATCATATCCAACTGCATTAAACCCACCCTCTCTGCCCACATATCCCCAGAAAAATTTTCCTTCCTCCATCATCACCAGATTCATGAAGCTATAGGCACAGCATAGGAGGTGCTCCACTCTATTAAACTCAAGAAGCTCAAAAGTATCATCCTAAAAATGGCTCTTGCTAAGGCTTTTAACCAATCAAATTAGCTCTAAATTCACATGATACTCACCCACCTAGGTTTCCCCTACTGCTTCATCAAATGGATCATTTGTTTCATCACCAATGTTTCATTTAGTATACTCATCAATGGCTCTGCATCTCCTTTCTTACACTCTGAAAGAGGACTTCAACAAGGCTATCCCCTCTCCCCACTCCTCTTCCTTCTCATAATGGAAGGTTTAAGCTGGCTAATTATGAATGAAAAGAATTAGGGTCGTCTACAGGGCATCAAAATTGCTGAAGGATGCACGCTCTCCCACCTTCTATTTGTAGATGATGTTCTCATTCTGCTCAATGGCTCCATTGGTGACATTTTATTTTTCTCAAAAGTCCTTGCATAATTCAACATCGTAATGGGCATGGTTTGTAATTCTCTAAAATTGACCATTATTATTAACAGATGCACTCCTCAGGAGAGAATAATTTCTCTAAATAGATTTCCATTCACCCCCTTGGATCCTTAGGATGGCCTTAGATATCTTGGGTTTAGACTAAAACCAACCAATTATCACATTGCAAATTGGACTTGGCTTATTGCCAAACTGGAAAACAGGATATTCATATGGCACAATAGATGGTTATCACAGGCTGGCCATCTAACCCTCCTCAAATCCACCCTGGAAGCCACTCCAGTTTATTGTATGTCTCTTGCTTGGATACCTCAAGCCATCATCGACTGAATAAAAATATTATGCAGCAGATTCCTATGGAATGGGAATTGAGAAGAACAAAATTTTTCATGGATTAAATGGGACAACGTTTCTCTCCCTAAAAAATGGGGGGGATGGGGTATAAAAAACTTGGACATATTCACCAAAGCTCTTGCTACAAAAATGGGATGGACGATTATGACATCCAAGAATCTCTGGACGCTGGTGATCTACATGAAATACATTCGGCCCATGAACATCATTGACTAGATCAGACAGCCCTCTTGGAGCCATCGAAACATTTCAACCATATGAAAGAGTGTTATCACATCACTCCCGCACATTCAAAATGGTCTGACTTGAAAAATTAGAGTTGGGAATCAAGCGTGCATTGGAATTGATCACTAGTCTGGAAGTGGCAATGCACACACCTTAGTGCGCGATATCATAAACCATCTGTCAGAACAAGGCATCCATTTCATTGCACATATTTTTGACCCCTAGTCCATGACCCTCTATCTGCAAGGATGGAAATCTGCTAACCAACTTGGACTCCCGGGGCCAATGCACCAAGCTTGGCAGGCTTATATAGCTGCACTATTTGAAATTCATATCCGAATTGGCACAGGGGATGATCAAATAATTTGGGCTCCTTCAAAATCTGGGCTATATACATCAAAGGAAGGATATCTGCTCATATATTTGGATCACCTCCCACAGGTGCAATCTTTGTGGTGGAGGCTCATATGGAAACTCAAGGCACTCCTGTGCACCAGACTTTTCTTGTGGTGCACTCTCTAGTATATTTGTCCCACTATGGACAACCTGCAGAAATGATCTATCCATGGTCCCTCTTGGTGCAAACTCTGCCGAAATGAATCTAAATCAATTGATCATCTGTTCATTCACTGCCGCTCCACCCATGCTCTTTGGACTTCCATCCTATCTGATCTAGGCATCAATCTTTAGTGGCATGGACTAAACATAGGTGAGGCTTGGAAAATCTGTCTCCCCGGATAAATATAGGAACCTTCCTCTTCTCATCTATCAGGGAATCTAGTTGGCTAGGAATGCTTCCATATCTAGGACTGCCTCCCAAACTAGCATACGATCACTTCATGTATTTTATCCATATATTCTAGCGTTCTCGAAGATGACCCTCCACGACCATCTAGAACTATCATCCCCAAATTTATCAACTTTCGCATACCCTCGGCTTACTTCGATGGCTCATCCCAACCCATTGGATGCGGGGATGGTTCCCTCCTACACATTACCCCTGAACACTTTTTTAAAATCAAGATGGGTCTGGGATCAGGCATGAACAATTTCACTGAGCTCATAACACTTCGCCACCTTCGAAAATTTTCATTAGAGAATGAATTCCACCATCTGCAAGTCCTTGGAGACTCTAAAATCATCACTAAATAGTTCAATAAATCTGCAATATGTCAAATGCACACACTTCGGGCTATATTGGAAGATCTCTGTCATTTGAAATCTCAATTCTCATCCATCTCATGTTCTCATATTTACAGGGAACACAATTGCATTTACGATGATCTTGCCAAGGCGGTAGTGATCTAGCATAGGGGGCTCTAGCGTATAGACGAGAAAAGAGATGAACAACACTATAGATATTATCACCACCCCTTCATAGACTAGCCAGATTTTGAGGACCGACAGCTGTAATTTTTGACAGTTTTTTTACCATGATCTTGATATATCAGAACTTAAATTATTGTATTTACTGTAATTATTTTTAACAACATATGATGTACACCCCATTGGGGATTTTTTAAAACTATATGGTGTGACCACGGTCATAAAAATGCATATGCAATGCATCTAAAACATGTAATTTTCAATATTAATGGAAATTATGATTTTTTCTTGGGAAAAAAAATAAGCGAAGAAGTCAAAAAGGCATGGCTAATTGGTACATTATCAAATACTAGATGAGGTCGGGGTTGTAATGCTTCCTCCCACATGTACCCACTTTTACTGGCTTATGTGAGGTAAACATGAGCTAAGGGTCATTATGATATGACTCAACCTCCTAGATGACTAAACCAACCCCTCGAGGTAGTCAACCGATGTGACAAATCACCTTTTTCCTCACTTAGAGCCACAAACACTCCCTTTCCAAGGCCTCCAAGAGACTATGGGTTCCCATTCACTCCCATAGGCTTGCATCAGTGTGACTATGGCCTTTTTCTGCAAGTGTTGCGCTAGCAACTAACGGAATTAAATCTATTTTCCAGGGTTGTGGCTAGCCCTCTACCTAGAAAACTATGAAACTTCAAGAAATCATAAAATACATGAATAAAATTCTTGTAAACTAAAAACTGGAACCAAGGCTTGACCTGGCCATCCCCAATTGGGATTGACATTATGTCAAACACATGGTGGATATGCAACCTAGAGGTCATGAATGCAAGTTTGAACATGAGGGAGTGAAAACTCATCTAAGGTTTGACAAGAAGGGTCACTGCATTGTCTCATTAGTTGTCTTAATGTCAATTAGGTCTTTCATTCATTATTTATTTCGTTATGACTGAAAACATGAAAAGAGCCATGAATAATATTTGTCATAAATAATGTGCCCAAAATATGTTTTTTCCTTTCCATAGCTTTAGCCATTTCCTTTTCCAAATTCCCTTAGCCATAAAAAAAAAAGTGATTCCCACTAGGATATTTTTCCCAACATTCAACTTGGAAAAAGTGTCCCTTGATCGTGGTCTTATTTTAACTTTATTAATTTTTATTACATTAATTTTTAACATGGGGCCATTACAGACCCCTCTCTTTTATGGGAACATTGTACTCGATGTTAAACCACACCTATACCCAGAAAAAATGTTGAAAAGAAAAAAAAATACTGCCTATGGAGCTTTATCACCCATCTTATTGCACTATTTACAATAAAATCCTATTAAAAAGCAAAACCCTCATGTAAAATTTGACAAAATGACAACCATAATTCTTATTGGAGCTTATAAATTTTTCTCATTATGATATTTACAATAGAAACCATACATAAATATGTACAAATACCAAAACTCATTTTCCTTCATCAGCAAAAATTGAAGGATAAATAGCCTGCATATGATCAACCATCTCCCATGTAGCTTCATTGGGCCCAAAGCGCTTCCACTACACTTTAACCTACTCGAGTGCTATGTTTTAGAGAATGAGATATTTCCACTGTAATATACATTAGGGTTTCGAATGGAAATCTCCTTCTTTATCCACCTGCAATAGAGACAAATCAATAACATGATCAACATCCTTTACATATCTTTTAAGTAATGAAACATGAAAAACATCATGGAATTTCATTGTCGAAGTTAGCGGAAGTATGTATTACACTTTTCCAATCCTCTCAAGGATCTCAAAAGGCCCACAATATCGTGCTTCCAACTTGACACATGATCTTATCCTCAAGGAGCTCTTCTTGGGCTTGATGCACAAATACACATACTGCCCAACCTGAAACTCCTTAAATTCTTTTTGTTGGTCTGCATAACTTTTATGTATGTCCTATGTTGACTTTAGACTTTTAATTATAACCTTCATTTCTTGTGTCATGGCTTCCAACATGTCTAGTCCAATAAGTATCCTATTCACTTGGTCACTCCAACTAATGAGAGTTATACAACTATGCTTGTACAGTGCTTCAAATGGAATAATCCTCAATGACTCCTGATATTCGTTGTTGTATGAAAACTCAACCAATGGAAGGTACTCCTCTCATATCCACTGCTAATGCATGACATACATCCTCATCATATCCTCTAATATCTTGTTGATCCTCTTTGTTTTTCCATCTGTCTGTGGATGATAAGTTGTGTTGAAGGCCAAATCTGTCCCCAATATTGCAAAAAAATCCTTCCAAAACCTGGAAGTGAACTTGGCATCCCTTTCTGACACAATCTTCTTTGGAACACCATGCAGTATCATGATCCTCTTGATGAATAACTATGCTACCTCACTAGTTGAATAAGTAGTCTTCACTGGAATAAAGTGAGCTACCTTGCTCAACCTGTCTACCACAACCATAATATAATCATGCTACCTCGATGTCCTTAGACGATATTTAATGAAATATGTGGAAATGAACTCCCATTTCCATCCTGGAATCAAAATAGGGTGAAATAACACACTTGGATGCTTAAACTATGCTTCCTCTCCATCATTCTCTCCATACTTCTAATCAGGTTATCAATTTTAGCATCAGATGTGGAGGCTGTAGATGACTTTCTGACAACCCAAACTTATTGCCACAAAATTTGTCATTTCCTTCTTCATATTCGACCAACAGTAGAAATCCTTTACTACTTTCAACGTCTTCTGATATCCTAGGTGACCTGAATATGCCTTTGAATGAAACTCCCTCGAGATTAGCTTCTTGAGTTCAATATCATCTGAAACATAGATCTTGTCCCTAAATCTCATCAAACCATCTGCTCTAACATGATAATCCATGTCCTGATCACCTGTACCTTGTTGTAACCTGAGCATAAGATCCAATCTTGTAGATATGTCCCATATGACCACACTAATGCAACATGGTTAAAATGTACTTTTCTATTGAGAGCATCCATAACTGTGTTCTCCTTCCCATTAATGTATTTGATCTCAAAGTCAAACTCAGTAAGAGTAGCTAACCATCTAGATTTCCTGGTGTTCAAATTTAGTTGATCAAATAAATATCTCAACCCGTTGTTATCACTCATCAACACAAACCTCCTGCCAAGAAGATAATGCCTCCACATATTCAAGGCATGAATAACAGTTTACAACTCGAGATCGTAAGTCACATAGTTTTAATCATGCTCATTCAGTTTCTTGGATTCATAGAATATCACATGTCACTCTTACAAATCTAAACATTGCTACTAAATGTTCGGCATGAAAATCCTCATTCTTAGAATATACGAAGATGTCATCAATGAATACAATAAAAAACTTGTCTAGATAAGGAGGAAACACACTATTCATCAAGCACATAAAAGTATTTGGATAGTCAAAACAAATGGAACTACAACAAACTCATATTTCCCATACCTGGTGCTAAAGGAAGTCTTGTAGATGTCCTCTTCTTTGATTTTTACCTCATGATATCCTTATCGCAGATCTGTTTCTGAGAACAATGACGCTCTCTTCAACTGATCAAACAAGTCGCTGATCCTTAGTAATGGGTACCTATTATTGACCGTCACGTTGTTCAACTTCCTGTAATTGATGCACAATCTAATATTACCGTCCTTATTCTTCAGGAAAAACATTAGTGCACCCCAAGGCGATACACTTGGCTTAATGTACCGCTTATCAAGCATTTCCTTCAGCTGCAACTTCAACTCTAATAATTATGGAGTGCTAATCCGATAAGGTTCCTTTAATGTTTGTGTTTCCCCTGGTACCAACTCAATAGAAATATCTAATTCCCTATGCAGAGGAAACTCTGGAGTATGTACTTGAAACACATCTTGAAACTATTGCAATATAGTGTACCTGTAGAATATTTTTGCATCCTCAACATCCTTACCCTTGTCACTGGAGATATGAACTACAAACATCACACACCCTTTCCTGCAACTGCACTTAGCCTGCATAACTATGACTATCCTCACTGATGTAGGCTTATTCTTTCCCTTTAAGATTCTCTTTTCTCAATTATCATCCAGGCACTTAATAGCCTTGTCATAGCAATCTACTTTAGCCTTGTGAAGATACTGCCAATCCATACCCAAAAGAATTACTATACGATCCCAATGGAAGTACATTAAAATACACTACTTTAGGCATACCATTCAACTCAAATGCACAAGATCTTACCCAATGATGAACTCTATTATTTGTACATGTAGCCAACTACACCAACCAAGATTCTCAATGCACTTATTTTATGAAGCCACAATTATCCACCAGGTCAAGATTAACATAACTATAATTAGCTACAAGATCATTGAAAATATAAATAACTTGATCACAGTGCTTAGCGTTCATCTCAATGAAAGATTCTTGGTGATCTTCCTACCTATTATCCACAACTACATAAATATGCGGAATACTATGACCAACATCCCCAACTATCTGCACCTCCTTAGTACTATAGTTATGAGGCCTACCTCCCTAGTACAATGGACAATCCTTCTTATGATGATCTTTGCCACGTACGCAACACTACAACAATGCTCTACTATCACCTCTAGTCTTCTCTCCAAGATGTGACACATGTCCCTTCTCAACTGCACTAAAATTCTGGTAAGGAGCAACATTTTCTTTCTCACCTACATCTTGAGGTCTTCCCCACTTCGGTTGCCATTTTACTTTTACCTTCTCATTTCCCTTCAAGTCATGTTTAGGATCAAATTTTTTCTTTGATTGCTCATAAAACTTCTTTAATTTATGAATGGCTTCCTCTAACAACCTAGGCTCATCAAACTCAATTTGGTCCCTAGATGTTGCTAGCAATCCGCTGATGAATCTACAAATATTAGCCTTTACTCCATGAGATATGGCACATAATTCAACAACTCAAAGAATATCCTAGCATACTGATCATCTGTCATAAAACCCATATGTAGCACATAAAACGCCTTAGCTCTATAATCATCATACCTCTCCGATAAGTACTTATTCTTGAAGATCCTCTCAAAATCCTCCCAAATCAAGTATTCTTCCCAAATTCCCTTGACATTCTTCACATCTTGCCACTAGATCACTGCTTTCCCTTTAATACTGAAGGTGGATATCTTGGCTTTCATGTTTTCTTAGTAGTTATGTAATCTAAATAATTTCTTCATCCCCAGCAACCATGCCTCTATATCTTATGACTTATTCATCTCTCCATCAAATGTAGGAGGCTTCACTTTATTTAAATCCTCAAGTAAATAATCCCTCCTCCTATAAGGATGATGACGATGATGACTGTGATGATGTCTCATAGATGAGGAACTACAATGATACCCATACATACCAACCCTCCTGTCATGTGTATCCAATGATCTTCCACCTCTAATAGTGTCCCCTCTATCCAATCTATGTTGGGAACAAGATCTGTTATCATAGGCTCCATTTTTTTCTCTTCTAGCTCTTGACTGATTATCATATGTCCCTGTTTTTGCAACTCTGACTAGCTCTGGAGGATTGTTACATTAACCTTTACCTACTTCTCTTGAGCCATTGCAAGCCTTTCCTGAGCCTCAACCAACCTGTCATTGTCTACTTTGAAACATATAATACCTTCCGTCAAGCTCTTGAATGTACCTGCTATACGAGGAGAATACTCTTCTCCTTGCTACTCAACTGATCTTTAAGGAGAGTCACGAGAATTGTAGTCTACGATTTTTCTTGTCATCTTTGATTCTCTTCTTCCTGCAAGTATTCCATGTCATATAAACCAGATATATACCAAAATCAAATACATACCGTAGTGATGTGGAGGGGAGGCTTATCTCATTTGCAATATCATTCCACATTAGCGTGTACATGTATAATCATAAGCATACCCATATAATAACATAACAAAATCATGCATAACCATACGATTTTTACACCATTATCCCATGCATGAAATTCATAACCTTGGAAACATCATACTTACCCAAAGACAGTGAAACCACACTTTGATACCACCCTATGGTAGAAGATATGACCCAAAGAGAGTGCAACCCGCTCTGATACGACACTATTGTATCATATATGACCCAAGGAGAGCGCAAACTACTCTGATACCACCACGTGGTATGAGATATGAGCCAAAGAGAGCACAACCTCGCTCTGATACCACCCTGTAATGCCTCCTCCCACATTTACCGACTTTAACTGAATTTCTCAGGGTAAACATGAGTTGAGGGTCACTATTAGGTGTCAGAGGACCTCTACGAGTAACCCAACTCCTCCAAGTAGTCAACCCCTATTACAACTCACCTTTTTCTTGACTTAGAGCCCCAGTCACTCCCTTTCCAAGGCCTGCAGGTGACTATTATTTCCCAATCGCTCTCATAGGCCTGCATTAGTGTGACTGTGACCTTTTTCTACTAGTGACTATGGGAATTAATGCTATTTCTAGGGTTGGGGTTAGGCTTCTTCCCATAAAAGTATGAAACTTCGAGAAATCATAAAAGGCACAAATACAATGTTTGTAAACCAAAAATTGGAACTAGGACTTGGCCTCACCATCCCCAACTATGAGTCCCATATTCTCAAATACTTGGTGGATATCCAACCTATCGTTCATGAATGCAAGTTTGGACATGAGGGAGTGGAAACTCATATAAGGTTTAACAGGAAGGATCACTACCTTCTCTCATTAGTTGTATTAACATTAATTAGGTCTTGCATTCATTATTTATTAATTTATGAGGGAAAATTTGAAAAGAGCCATGACTAAGATATGTCATAAAACCATGCTTATAACCAACATATAACCAGATAAATAGAAATAAGAGAAAAACCACTGAATCCACATAATCACTAGTACATTTCCTTGCCAAAATCAAGAGAAAATTAGCTTTTGTTAACCATAGGAAAATTCCAACTAGTTTTGGGACTTCCATGTTCTACCTGACCATCAATTGGCTGAGCCAAATCTCTCTCCATGCAATCACCCTTGTTCCATATTCCAAGCATGAACGTGAGATCTCATGGGATAAACTATTCCAAAGATAACCAAGGGGATCCATAGGTTAAAACACCTCCACCGTCTCCATACCGTGATCACACCTAAACCGGTGTTGAGATCACAAAAATGAACCGATATTGGATGCCTCAGATTCTTCACCATCCTTGGGGAATTTTCTTGTCTCCACCCTCAGTATTTACCATGTATCCCACCATTATTGGTCAAGGGATTCCTAGGCCATTAGGAATTTTCCTGAGACCAGCTAATCCTGTATTCTGAAACCATACGGAAATACAAAGCTCAAAACCGAGAACTATCGCATCACACCATGGCTAGGCTAAAATCCATTATCGAAACCTAGAAAAATCCATGCCAATGACAACAAAAGAACCATATACCAACATGCACATATCACACATGTCAAAACCAACTTGGAAATCACACATGCAATCTATTACCTGCAAGTATTCTCGATGAAGCTGCTTCATCCTTTCCTTTCCTTTCCTTCCTTTTCCTTTCCTTTCCTTCCTTTTCCTTTCTTCTCCCTACTTTCCTGCTTTAAATTCTCCTCTTGGTGCATTATCCTCTCTGAGTCTAATTCTAACACTAAACTAATAAAAGGGTACCAAATGATGCTCTAAGGTATTTATATTGATGAGGCCTGTGAGTTATTCAATTTTCCATTATTTTCCTTCATTTCCCTCCTCACGTGCAACCTGTGACCTTTCACCTTCATTTTCTCCTAATTTCCATTATTTTCATAAATAATGTTCCATCCTCTCTAGATTCATGAGAAACCGCTAGGGGAACCACTGGGTACTGTCGCAGAGTATATTTCACCACAAGAAAAGCTGGTTTCCTAGATAGTATCTAGATGAGGTCTCCACGAATTTCTTTTGGAGATCAGGTGCTCCCTAAATTCCATCTTCAAATCCATATAATCACAGCTCCGCAGAAAATTGTCATCCATTGGAGATCTGAAGTTCACAAGATTAATTTATGATTCACCCATCAAATTGACTTCCCATGTTGAGCGCGAACGGAGGGTCACCATTATTATGAGAGACATGTTATTAGAATTTTGGTCGGGTAGTGAGGTCTCATATGTAATCAAAGTGTTTGAATTGAAAGATAAAAGAGAGCAAGACTGACCTTTGAATTCATATTTGGATCCAAACTCCGACTTCATTGTCAGAGATGACCTTTGATTTGTTTCTAGTGGGGGCCATAAATAAAAAAAATATTTGTTCATGCTCGAGTATGTTTACAAATACTCTTAATTTGAGCATGTTTACAAGATCTTACTAACTTCCCTCAGGTGCCACAGGACTTCAAGGAGTAACCCAACCCCTATGGGTTGTCAACCCCTATGAAAACTCACATTTTTCCTAACTTAAAGCCCTAGAGACTCCCTTTCCGAGCCCTCCAATCAACTATAGGTTTTGAATCTCTCTCATAGGCCTGCATCAGTGTGACTACGACCATTTTCTTCCAGTGTTGTGCCAATGACTATGGGATTTAAGGTTATTTTCTAGGGCTGGGGCTAGGCCTCTGGCGAGAAAACTATGAAACTTACCAAACTCATAAAATACATGAATACAATGCTTGCAAACCAAAAACTGGAACTAGGACTTGACTTGACCATCCCCAACTAGGACTAACATTTTGTTAAACACTTGGTGCATATACAACCTATAGGTCATGAATACAAGTGTAAAATTGAGGGACTAGAAAATAATCTAAGGTTTAACAGGAAGGGTCACTACCTTCTGTCATTAGTTGTCTTAACATTAATTAGGTCTTCCATTTATTATTTATTCATTTATGAGTGAAAACTTGAAAAGATACATGACTAAGATCTATCATAAAACCATGCTTATAACCAACATATAAATAAATAAATGAGAATAAGAGAACAACCATTAAATCCACATAATCACCAGTACATTTCCTTACCGAAAGAAATATAAAATTAGCTTTTTTTAACAACAGAAAAATGCTAACTAGGTTCAGGACTTCCACGTTCTACTCGACCATAGATTGGTTGAGCCAAATCTCTCTTTATTCAATCACACCTGTGCCATATTCCAAGCATGAATGTGATATCTCATGGGATAAACAAATCCAAAGATAACCAAGGAGGTCCAAAGGCTAAACCACCACCACCCTCTACATACAGTGATCACACATAAACTAATCTCGAGATCACAAAACTGAGCCCAATTTCGGTGCCTCCGATTTTTTTCGCCATCCTTGAGGAATTTTCCCGTATCCACCCTTAGAAGGCTTTTGGGAATTTTCTTGAGACCACCTCACCCCATATTCTGAAACCATCTGGAAATCCAAAGCTCAAAACCGAGAACTATCCCATCACTCCATGGCTAGGCGAAAATCCACTATTGAATCCCAGAAAAATCCATGCCAGTGACATCAAAATAACCATATACCAACATGCACATAAAATGCATGTCAAAACCAGCTAGGAAACAACACATGCAATATGTTACCTACATGTATTCCCATTTAATTACTTGATCCTTGCCTCCTTTTCTTTTCCTTTCCTTTCCTTGTTTTTCTTAGCTTGTCTACTTTATTTCACCTCTTGGTGCTTTCTCCCCTCTGAGACTAATTCCAACACTAAACTGAAAAAAGGCTATGAACTGATGCTCTAAGGTATTTTTATTGATGAGGGATTTGATTTCTTCAATTTTCCATTATTTCCTTCATTTTCCTCCTCACCTGCAATCTGTGACCTTTCACCTTCCTTTTATCATAATTTTCATTATTTTCATAAATAATATGCCAAAGGTACATTTTTTCCTTCCCAAAGCCTTAGTCATCGCCTTTACCAATTTCCCTTAGCCATAAACACAACAAGTGATTCCCACTAGGATTATTTTCCCAATATTTAGCTTGTAATAAGTGTCCCTTGCACGTGGTATTATTTACCTTTATTAAATTTTATTACATGAACCTTTAACCAAGGGTTGTTACAGTGCTCTTATGTCCTCACAAAAACACGAACAATAGATTTCATAGCCGGACTTCTGACTAGGCGTGGTCGGGGTCCCATGTCCTCACTCAAACAACAAGCATGACTTCCTTGAACCCGACTAGTCATATAGGCCAGTGTTTGGTCTAAAAGCCTGACACCAGACTTGCACATTTCACTTCCAAAATTGTGATTATAAATAAAAATAGAATAATTTCCCTTATGCAAAGCCATCTTAACAGCCTCAACTAAGCCAATGGAAGTTGAACCGTAGGAATAACCATTTTCCCCATGGGCATCCTCTCCTGCCCCAAATGGTATCATATTGACATCTGATTGATCTGACAAATCGATATGTTCATCCTTCATGAATATCTGTCTTGAATTCAGAAGAATTTGTTCCCACACACATGGGATCCCTTCCTATATCCCACACAATTATCATGAATGTTTTTTTCTCAGGTATGTAGTATCCTCCTACTGTTACATCCTCTACATATTCATGAGGAACCACTAGGTGCACAACTGGGTATTGTCGCAGCGTATATTTCACCACAAGCAAAGCTGGTTTCCTGGATAGTATCCAGACGAGGTCTCCACAACCTAATTTTGGAGATCAGGTGCTCCCCAAATTCCATCTTCAACTATGGATCTTCACAACTCTGCAAAACATTCTCATCCATCGGAGATCCAGAGTTCACAAGACGAAGCTATGATTCACCCGTCAAATTGACTACCTATGTTGAGCCCAAAGGGAAGGTCACCGCGATTCCGACAAACATGCTATTAGAATTCTGGTTGGCATAGTTTGGTTTCATATGCAATAGAAATGTGTGAAGTGGAAGATAAAAGAGGGCAAGGCCGACCTTCAAATTCATACTTGGAGTTGACCTCGGACTTCATAGTCAGATCCGACCTCCGATTTGTTTCCCGTGGGGGCCACAAATAAAAAAATATCTGTTCATGCTCGAGCATGTTTATAAAGACTCTTAAGTTGACATCGCTATCAGCGTTCCCCTATCGTCAACATTTCTTTTTTTTCCTCCTGTTGGGTGAGTTGAGTTATTTATGTGATTGGATTCATTGTCTCAACTCGGGAAGATGAGATTAAAAAAGAAATATATTATATCTGCACAATGACCTACTTTTCTCGAAATAGTCTAACTGGACTGCCTTTTTGTCCTAAAAATTATTGAAATTCAGGTAAGATTTTAAGAAAATCTGGGCAAGGATTTTTGTAAATTCACGTTATAGTTATCAATCTTCAATATTTTGGGTGCCTTAGAAGTTTTCGATGGTTCTGAATCCATTTCCACCATCAAAAACATGATTCAAAGATTGCTATTACAAAATTTCTGAAAAAAAAATTGCTCAAATTCCGGCCAATTTTGGCCATCTAGACAATTCCTCTCGCTAGTTAGACAACTCCTTAATAAACTACAATATCTGAGTTGATTGTTGGTGAATTAGGGTATCTATGGGTCTAAGTGTGTAAGGTGGAGACTCAAGGAGGACAAACCAACCTACGAACTCAAGTGTGCCATAGCCTTATATTAAAATAATTTACCTTTGCATTGTGGTTCCAACCGCTAGTAGAGCCACATGTATATTTACATTCTTATATTCCTTTAGGCTCCATTATTCCCTTAGTCTCCACGGAATTCTTCGATCTGATGTTTTCACGCAACTTCATCAGCTACGAATTGATTGAACTTCGCCTCCAACATCGATATGAGTATATGCATATATCAGTATTATTATATTCATATTTCATGTGTTGAAGGAATACAAAATCATTAAGTAAATAAATTTACCACCAGCAACGTTGTCTTTGATATTTGTTGCTTGAGAAAGCACTGGTACACATTTCAATACTGTAACACAACATTGTTTTCCTTTGCTACACTAATCGAATAATTGCTATGCTGCACATGCTCTGAGCAAATAGTCTATCTTATATTAACGGTTTCGAATGTTATTTGGTTCACCGTCGTGGACATCTTGACCGCCCATATTTCTTTGGAATTTACAAAACTATGTTGACAACTCAGATTATTAAGATTAGTTTAGTTTAGAATGTCAATTTGATTCCATTTACTGGAAGTCTTTTACACCATGATAGGTAATTTACAAAATTATTTTTGAAAAACTCAAACCAGCAAGGAATAAAAATATTTTGTAAAAATCAAAATAGGGTCTTAAGTAAAACAAATTATGTAATAGGTGGTATACCATCCCACCCAGATTTGAATTAGTTGAATAGCAAAAAAAAAAAAAAAATACACATAATGGCCTATGTTACCCTACATAAAAAATAGGGGCTTGGCCCAGAAGAGAATGACGGGTTCTCTAGTTTCTCTCTCAAGGACCGGTATTCTAACGAAAATTTTAGAAAATAAATAATTAATGTCTCAACGTTTTAGTAGTACTATAAAGCGTTGGAATGTACAACAGGTTCTGTATGATATCGTATAGGATGACATTCATCCTTGAAATCAGTAATCACTATGAGACAACATGCTGACGGCACTCTAAAATTTACAACAAACAATATGTATAGATAAATTAATACAACTCAATTTATCATAAATGTCACTAGGCAAGTAGTGACATAATAATTTTAAAAATTACCGAAGGTTATTTTGAAATCGAAATAATATTTACTCACTTTAAGCTCTCCTCTATCTTTAACGAAGATTATTTTGAAATACTATTTACTAACATTAAAATCTCCTTTCCCCTTCCTTATTTCGTCTAGAATCCGACTTATTGCTTTCCCAAATTGTAAAAATTAGATAAAAGTTGTTTCCATCCCTAACGCTTCTGCACAAAAGTTACTAGTTGTTTATGTGAAGTATTTTGTTGAAGGCATTGAAATATAGAAATCTAAAATAAATTATGATAACAAATGTAAATAATGTAATTTTGGTCAAATTTACTTATTACTTGTTAGTTGGTTGTATAACGAAATAGCCCAAGTTAAATTGGATGGCTAGAGAGTTTTATAAGATGAGGAAAATCATTCTTGATTAATAGAGTTTCCAATCCCTTGCCCCGTGGAAGTTTCCTTGACAACATGTCAAGGTTTTACCACGTAAATTCCTATGTTTATTTTTGGTGTATTTTACATTCAATTTTTGTTTCTTCTTGTTTAATGTTTTCCCAATACAATAAGTGGTATCAGAGCTGAGAATAGTTGAAAGGGTCTGTTGTGTCTATGCGGACAAAAAGAAAGACCGCTCGTGTGAGCCGTTGTATATGCACATTGTTGTTACCATATTTTTTTTTAGCGAGCCAGAGTCTAACTGCCACCATCGAAGAGGAGGGGCGGTGTAAGCACATTCGCTGATGTTTGGAAAAGAAACAAACACGAAGGAGTTTGGTAATTTAATTCGCTGTTTAAAAAAAAAGAAGGGCTCACATTGGCTCAAATTTTTAATAAGGTAGTTTGGTAATTTGAATTTGTTGCCATAAGTTTGAAGATAAAACTGAGAATTGTGCACAAGTTTGAGAGCCATGGTCTCTACTGACGAAGGAATTGCTCCCTGTCTGAGATGAAAGAGTCCACATTTGTATGCCCTGTTAGAGATCAAATGTTTTGTGAATTTGCTACCGAAAGAAATCGAATTTGGTCGAATTTGCTACAAAGTTGGTGCCGGAAGAAATCAAATTTGGTAACGGGCTCGTTGTCTAAAGTAGAGGAGTCCGACTATTTGAGATCAAGTTTGATGCAGGAAGAAAACGGGTATTTTTTTTCTTCTGAAAACTTGCTATGGAAAGAAACTGTGTATTTTTTTTAGAATTTGCTGTGGGAATATATATTTTTTTCAAAAATTAAATTTATTTAAGGCAGAAAATGAGTAGACAACGTTGAAGGAACACAATTTTTTTTAAAGGAGAATCAGAATTAAGAAAATTCATGGAGTAGGGTTTGTTAAGAAGGAAAGATTGGGAAAATCAGAATTTTTTTTAATCCAAAAAAAGGGGAAACAATTTTTTTTTAAACCCTAGTTGGAAAGAAGGAAAAATCAAAAATCAATAGTAGGAAGAATGACCAAAATGACAAGCACAAAGTTCGAGGTGTATAAGTTCACCGGGAAGAACAATTTCACATTATGGAAACTGAAGGTTAGGGACTTGCTGGTGCAACAAGGGTTGCACAAAGCATTAGACGGGGTAAAGAAAAAACCTGCAAGCATGCCAGATTCAGACTCGGAGGACTTGTATGCCCGAGCCCTAAGTAGCATTAGGTTATGCTTGTCAGATGAAGTTCTCTTTAATATTGTTGAAGAGACTATAGTTGAAGGGTTGTGGGAAAAACTAGAAACATTGTATATGACTCAATCATTGACAAATATAATTTATTTGAAAATACAACTGTACAGTCTTCGGATGAAGGAGGGTACAAAATTTGTAGAACATTTAAATGTTCTTAATACACTTATTTTCCAGTTTTCAGACATGGAAGTTAAAATGAAGGGATAAGACAAGGCTATAATTTTGTTGTGTTCTCTTGCCGATTCATGGGACCCCTTGGAACTTCATTCAGTTTGAGCACTATTGATTCTTTGAAATTTGAATCAGTTGTAGGTGCTCTCTTATTTGAAGAAGTACGAAGGAAATCTAGTATTGAGACATCTGCACCAGTGGTAGCCAGAGTTCGGTCAAAGGAAAGAGGGGAGAAAACAAGAGGCTCTTCCAGATCAAAATCAAAGGGAGGAAAGAAGTGTAAAGCCAAGTGTTGGTACTGCAACAAAATAAGACACCTCAAGAAAGATTGTTGGAAACAGAAGGAGTCAGAAAACCAGAATAAGGAAGTAAATTAAGTTGATTCAGGTATGATTGATGAAGTTTTAACTGTTAAAGCTCTCTCTGTTTGTAATGTCTCTCAAGATGCTGAAAATTGACTATTAGACTTGGGTGCTTCTCATCACATGAGTCCGCACCGAAGTTGGTTTACTTCATATGAAGTTGTAAATGGTAGTTTTGTATCCATGGGAAATAATGCATCTTGTGAGAGTGTTGGGATGGGAAATGTAAAAATTAAAATATATGATGATACAGTTCAAACATTATTTGATGTTAGGCATCTACCTAAACTAAAGAAAAACTTGATTTCTTTGGGAGTTTTGGATTCGAATGGGTATAAATTCGCAGGTTAGAATGGAGTGCTGAAAATCTCAAAAGAAGCCTTGGTAGTTATGAAGGCTGAAAAGGTCAGAAATCTGTACAGACTCAAAGGAAGCACTCAAGTTAGTGAATCAATGATCATATCAGAAAAAGCGGAAGAATTTTCTCATCTATGGCATCAACGGTTGGGTCACATGAGCGAGAAAGGTCTTCAAGTATTGATGAACCACAAGTTGCTTCCTGATTTGAAATCCTTGAAGTTAGATTTTTGTAAACATTGTGTGTTTGGAAAACAATGTAAACAAAGGTTTAAGACTGGAAATCATAATAGTAAAAGAAATTTAGACTACATTCATTCTGATCTGTGGGGACCATCTCCAACTATGTCTTATGGAGGTGCATTATATTTCTTACCATTTATTGATGATTTATCCCGGAAATTTTGGGTCTATATGTTGAAAAATAAAGCTGATGTATTTAATGTTTTTAAACAATTTAAAGCAATGGTGGAAATGAAAATAGGAAAATCAATTAAATTTTTAAGAACTAACAATGGTGATGAATTTACTGATTTAGAATTTGAACAATTCTGTAAGGATGAAGGGATTTTTAGACATAAAACGAAATTTTATACTCCTCAGCAAAATGGCGTTGCTGAACAGATGAATCAGACTCTTATGGAAAGAGCCAGAAGCATGATCAACAATGCTAACCTGCCAAAGGATTTGTGGGCAGAAGCAGTATCTACTTCTTGTTATTTAGTTAACAGATCACCTTCGATTGCAATAAACTATAAAATTCCGGAAAAATTTTGGTCGGGTCAGTCTTGTGATTATTTGCATTTGAAATTTTTTGGTTTTGATGCCTATAATCTTATTCCCAGAAATCAATGTTCAAAGTTAGATCCAAAATTAAAATGTTGTGTCTTTGTTGGGTATGATTATGCAGTGAAAAGATATAGGTTGTGGGATCCTTCTGCACGAAAGATAGTCATTAGTAGAGATGCAACATTTGACGAATCTTCTTTTCTAAAATCAGATGTCGGAAAAGTTGAACAGGAGAAGGTATCGCCCAATCAAAAGATTCAATTGGAGACTAAACCTTTTCCAGAAAGTTAAAAGGAAGGAGAGACTTCTTATGAAAAAGGTGGAGAGGAAAAGGAAACTGGAGAAATTCCAAAACCAATTCAACAACCAGTCACTCTAAGAAGGTCTACAAGGGAAAGAAAAACACCCAAAAGGTATGAAGATTTTGCTTCATCTTTTGCATTGATTACTGAAGATGGGGAACCTTCTTATTATCGGGAAGCAGTAGATGATGTAGATAGCGAGATATGGAAAAGGCTATGGAAGAAGAAATGGATTCCTTAGCCAAGAACAATACCTGGAATCTTGTAGAACTTCCTGAAGGGAGAAGCATTGTTGGGTGCAAATGGGTCTTCAAGTTGAAGAGAAACGTTGATGGAAGTATTGAGAGGTATAAGGCGAGGCTGGTTGCAAAAGGACATTCTCAGGTTGAAGGTATTGATTTTCATGAAATTTTCTCACTAATCTTTAAAATTGTTTCTATTCGTACTATGTTATCACTAACTGCATTACTTGATCTTGAGTTAGAATAGTTAGATGTTAAAACAACCTTTCTTCATGGTGATTTGGATGAAGAGATATATATGGATCAGCCAGAAGGTTTTGTACAATGTCGCAGTAGAAGATTAGTTTGCAAGCTTAGGAAATCATTGTATGGCCTCAGGAAATCGCCCAGGAAATGGTACAAGAATTTTGATTCCTTCATGGTGAGCCAGAATTTTATCAGAAGTGAATATGATCATTGTGTATACTTCAAAAGTTTCAATGGAATATTCATTATCTTGGTGTTTTATGTTGACGATATGCTTATTGCAAGAAAAAGCATGGAAGAAATCAACAGGTTAAAGGCTCAGCTCTCTAGGAAATTTGATATGAAGGATCTTGGAGAAGAAAAACATATATTGGGCATGGAGATACACAGAGATAGGAAGAATGGTAAGCTTTGGTTATCACCACAGAAGTATGTGGAGAAAGTACTTGAAAAGTTCAGCATGAACAATGTGAAACATGTTAACATTCCATCAGCTTCCCATTTTAAGCTTTCTTCGGATTTAAGTCCTAGAACTAATGAGCAAAAGAAGTATATGTCTCGTGTACCATATGAAAATGCAGTAGGAAACTTAATGTGTGCGATGGTATCTACAAGACCTGACATTTCACATGTAGTTGGAGTTGTCAGCAGGTTCATGGAAAATCTAGGAGAAGAACATTGGTGAGAAGTGAAATGGGTTCTTTAGTATTTGAGAGGCACAAGTGACCATTCCATCAGCTTTTATGGTCGTGAAGGTTCAGTCTGCGGATATGTGGATGTTGATTATGAAGGTGATTTGGAAAAAAGGAGGTCTACTACAGGTTATGTTTTTACTCTTGCAGGTGGAGCAATTAGCTCGATGTCAAAGCTTCAAGAGACAGTTGCTTTGTACACTACTGAAGAAGAGTATATAGTTACTTCAGATGCTTGTAAAGAGGAAATCTGGTTAAAAGGTATGCTTGATGAGATTGGAAGGACGCCGGAAAAAGTGAATGTGTTTTGTGACAGTCATAGTGATATTATTTTGGCTACAAATCCAGCCTATCACAGCAAGACCAAGCACATCGATGTAAGGTATCATTTTCTGAGACATGTAATCAAAGGTGGCAAAGTAGTTCTCAAGAAGGTTTGTACACAGGAAAATCATGCAGATATATTCATGAAGCCAGTTACAATAGAGAAGCTGAGATGGTGTCTCGCTTCTCTTGGCTTGCAGAAGAGATGATGAATGGGCATGGGCAAGGGATTAGGAAAATTGTTGTTAAGGTGGATTTTATTGAAATATGACAACAAATGTAAATAATGTAATTTTGGGAAAATTTTCTTCTTACCTATTAGTTGGTTGTGTAATGAAACGAAATAGCCCAGGTTAAATTGGATGCCCTGAGAGGCCTGTAAGATGAGGAGAATAATTATTTAATAATAGAGTTTCCAATGCCTTGCCCCATGGAAGTTTCCTTGACACCCTGACAAGGTTTTACCATGTAAATTCTTGTGTTTATCTTTGGTGTAATTTACATTTTGTTTTCATTCAATTTCTGTTTCTTCTTGTTTAATGTTTTCCCAATACAATAGTGTATGTGTCGCAATCACCTCATTATGAGTTTCAAGGTTAGGAAGACAAAGTATATAAATTGAAGAAATATTTTTATGGGATGAAACAAGTACCATGCACATGGTATTCTAGGATAGACACTTCTTGGAAAATGGCTTTGAAAAATGTGAAAGTGAGCGTACTCTCTACATCAGAGAGAGTGACAATAAGCTGCTAATTATTATATTATATGTAGATGATTTGATTTTCACATGGAGTGTTGATCTCCTCATTGTTGATTTCAAAAAAATCATTAAAAGTGAGTTTGAAATGACAATTTTGGGGTTGTTAAGATACTTTTTAGGCATAGAAGTGAAGAAAACAAAAAATTACATTTTTATCTCTCAATCAAAGTATGCATCAGAAATTTTGAAGAGGTTATAATATGCAGAATAACAATTATGCATGAACATTGATAGTGATGGGTCTGAAAATAAGTAAAGAAGATTATAGCAACAATCTCAATATGACACTATACAAAAGTATGGTTGTTAGTTCAATATGTTTGACTGTATTTAGACTAGATTTTCTGTATGAAGTGAGTTTGGTTTCAAGATTTATGGAGACACCAAAGGAGACACACTGACAAGAAGCTAAAATAAATGTAAGGTATCTTAATGGAACTAAAAGATATGGTATTTTATACACTACAACAAGTGATTTTAGGTATGTTGGCTACATTGATAGTGGCTGTGAAGGAAGTCTTGATTAAAAAGATATGTTTTCCATATGGGTTCGAGAGACATTTCATGGGCTTCCAAAAGATAGCTAATAGTGTCACCATCGACAACAAAAGTTGAATATGTCGCAACTACAAGGGAAACATCTCAAATAATCTGGATGGGAAGAACGTTGAAATATTTGTGGCATGAACAAGAAGGAACAACAACAATCTATAGTGACAAAAATTCTTCGATTGTGCTCTTCAAGAACTCTTTTTTCACAAAAGGATCAATCACATTGATAATAAGTATCATTTCATTACAAAATTCATTATAAATGGAGACATTATTTTACAGCATTTCACGCCCCAAAAGTTTATTAAAAAAAATATTTGGTAATTTTCAGTGTCTTTAGCTGTGATTAAGAGAAAGTGTTGGAATTAAGTACACCTACCAAACTTAATGTTATAATGTCTCACAATGCAAGCCATCCCTAGAGCGCATGACAATTTGACTTAAAGATTTAGTTTTCTAGCAGAATAAATGTGAAATAAATGTGTTGTTGAACCAACGTGCAACATCCCTCATCCCTACAACATTCAAAGCATCCACACAAAGTTAATGAACCGTAAGTTCTAGGTTTTTAGTGCGGAGCTAGTGTACTGTAGAAATCTTGAAAGTTAGGAAAATCAATTAATGTGTATGTGAGCCCATATCTTAGTTTTAATATTTTTCTTACCATGAAATGAATGCTTTAATTTATTTTCTTTAGTTATGCCATAAAGTCTTAGTTTCCAGTTAGTTTTTTCAAATGTTTGGAGCAAGAATTGAGGAGAAAAAGTAGGTGGGCCCGTGAAAATAATTATTTATTGTTTGTCATTTACCTTATGCAATTGTGTATATTGTTTTAATCCTCTGCGTTTCTGTCAAAAACTAAAACCTGGGTTCAATATCTGAAACTTCATAACAAAATTGCAGGAATACTCTATTACTAATTATTTCTCAATGGTTTAGAGGTATTTAGAATCTCAGTCCAATCATTGGATGCTTGTATTTATTTCATTTATTTCCACATATCTGCTACCATACATGGCCGTTGTCATTTTTCTTATTGTCTGTGCAAAGTACTACTGTCCACTTATCTGATAAATATACATGAACATGATCATTTTTCCTCTTCATTGTGGGGCAGAGCATTGATCCTTAGTTACATCATTTATGACCATGTTTGGAGTAGAAGTGATCGAGATTCAATTCAGTTATTGAAAATTGACATCAGTAGTCATCAACCAAAACAAAGAATATAAGCCATGTAAAATTAGCTGAAATGTGGAAAGAAATAAAAATATCCCATGTTTAGAATGCAATGTTACATCACCCTAGCCCGGTACTTATGAAAATGTGCAAAACTCCTGCAAATCCTGCAATGTGGGTTGAAGTCCCTGTCTCTGTTCAATCCTCATGTCTGGTGAATGAATTATAGTACTAGGAAGAGCAGGCGCAGTCCAGTTGAATGTAAATCGAGTATAGTTTTTATTGAGAGTATTTAAAAAAAAAAAGGTAGATAGATATTGAGTTGTTTTTTAAGAAATATATATATTTTTTGAAGAAGGAATTGAAAAAAATATTGTTTGGTTGAAGAGGAGGGTTGTTTTTGAATTTTTTTTTAAGAGATATTTTATCTCTCAAAATCCCGAAGTGGAAGGATTTGAATAGGGTTTGAAATATTTTTTTTAAGTTCTGGAAATTTTATTACAATAAGGGAAATAGGATTCTAGAAAGTTAAAACAAGAAAGGAATTCTGAATATTGAAAACGAGAAATAAACCCTAGCTCAAAAAAGGGGAAAGCCCTAGCTCAAAAAAGGGGAAACAATAAAATTTGTTTGAAACGCTAGTTGGAAATTTAAGAGAGAAGGGAAAATCAGGAATCAAGAATAGAAATATTAGTAGGAAGAAATCGCCTAAATGACAAATGCAAAGTTCGAGGTGGAGAATTTCACCGGGAAGAACAATTTTTCATTGTGGAAACTGAAAGTTACGGACTTGTTCGTGCAACAAGGGTTGCACAAAGCATTAGATGGGGTGAAGAAAAACCTGCAAGCATGACAGATTCAGACTGGGAGAACTTGGATGCCTGAGCCCTCAGTACCATTAGGTTATGCTTGGCAGATGAAGTTATTTTTAATATTGTTGAAGAGAGTACAACTGAAGGTTTGTGGGAAAAATTGTAAACTTTGTATATGACAAAATAATTGATAAATAGAATTTATTTGAAAAGACAATTGTACAGTATTCAGATGAAGAAGGATAAAAAAGTTGCAGAACATTTAAATGTTTTTAATACACTTATTTGCCAGTTGTCAGATATGGAAGTTAAAATTCAAGAATAAGACAAGGCTATAACCTTGTTGTGTTCTCTACCCAAGTCATGGGACCACTTTGTAGCCTCAATCATTTTGAGCACTTCTGATTCTTTGAAATTTGAATTAGTTGTGGGTGCTCTATTATCTGAAGAAGTATGAAGGAAATCTAGTATTGAAAGATCTGCACTAGAAGCTATGGTAACCAGAGGTTGGTCAAAGGAAAGAGGAGATAAAGAAAGGGATTCTTCCAGATAAAAATAAAAGGGCGGCAAGAAGTATAAATTCAAGTGTTAGTAATGCAATAAAATTGGACAGCTCAAGAAAGACTGTTGGAAATAGAAGGAGTCGGAAAACCAAAATAAGGAAGAAAATCAGGTTGATTCATTTATGATTGATAAAGTTTTAACTACTAAAGCTCTACCTATTTGTAATGTCTCTCAAGATGTTGAAACTTGGTTGTTATACTCTGGTGCTTCTCATCACATGAGCACACAGAGAAGTTGGTTTACTTCATATGAAGCTCTAAATGGTAGTTTTGTGTTTATGGGAAATAATGCATCTTGACAAACTGCTGGGATGAGAAATGTAAAAATTAAAATGTATCACTATATAGTTAAAATATTGTCTGATGTTAGGCATGTAACTGAGTTAAATAAAAACTCGATTTATTTGGGAGTTTTGGATTCGAATGGGTATAAATTTATAGGTCAGAATGGAGTGCTGAAAGTCTCAAAAGTAGCCTTGGTACTTATGAAGGCTCGAAAGGTCGGAAATCTATACAGCCTAAAAGGAAGCACTCAAGTTAGTGAAGTAGCGATTGTATCAGAAAAACCAGAATAATTTTCTCGTCTATGGCATCAGCGGTTGGGTCACATGAGCAAGAAATTTCTTTAGGTACAGATGAACCACAAGTTTCTTCCTGATTTGAAATCCTTGAAGTTGGATTTTTGTAAACATTGTGTGTATGGAAAAAAATGTAAACAAAGGTTCAATATTGGTAATCATAATAGTAAACAAATGTTAGACTTCATCCATTTTGATCTTTGGGGACCATCTCCTTCTATGTCTTATGGAGGTGCATTATATTTATTAACATTTATTGATGATTTCTCGCAGAAAGTTTGGGTCTCTATGTTGAAAAAGAAAGCTGACATGTTTAATGCTTTTAAACAATTTAAAGCTATGATGGAAAAGAAAACGGGAAAATCAATTAAATGTTTAAAAATCGAGAATGGCAGTGAATTTAGTTCTACACCAATGTTCTGAAGAGATGGTAGGGGTCCGTGAAAGAACATAATGCTTCTAGTTGTCTAGGAACCAGAGGCGAAGAAGGAGAGTTTATCAATGACTGTGATTCTTCCTTTATGGGGAAGACGACCATAAGAAAGTAAGTAGATACTACCGCATCCATAACGTAAACCCATGATCTTAAAAGTAATATATTGTAGTTGAGGGGTCCGTCAATGAACTCAAATTCAATAGTAACTGATTTTCCCCCTAGTTCGACTTGTAGGTTACTGAGCATTCCACAAGGCTTATATGTACGACCCTCAAAATATTTCAATGACGTAGGTTATTGTGATAAATTTGGCAAGCCAAGTGACTTACAACAACTCGTAGACATGATATAAGTAGATGCACCTTCATCAATTATAGTCCGATGAATGAGGTGATTCAGGAAATGTACTTGAATAAAAAATGCTAATTGTACTGGTAACTATGGTACATATGCCACGTGATTAAAGACTACAATATTAAAATACGTCGAATCGATTCCACCAATTGCTGACAACAAAGCCTTCTTTTGGGAGGGATAATTCTGAAGAACCTCAAGCATTGACATAGAAGAAGGTGACTGAGCCAGATCTTTCACTACATTATAATTTTGAGATGCAAGAGCTTGAGGGTTGAATGTCTATTTATGAACAACTCCCTTTGACATATTTATTATTAACTCTGGAATGATATGCGGTGGAGCCTATTCAGATGATGTCAAAGTAGTAGGTTGATCTATAGCCTGACCATTATATGAAAACAACGGATTACTATGATCTTTCCTTCGAGTAGACACCACAACATCAGTTTTGGGCTTAGTGGCAGATAACATAAGTACTTGAAAACTAGAAGCAGGATCCATAGAAACCATATGTGTTTCTGGGTTCAGAAAAGGATTTGCCAACACTGCAGATGTGACAAAAGTCTTAAGAAGCTTTGATACTTATGAGTGATGGGTAAAATCTCATGTAAAATGGTCCTCATTACATATGAAGCAAGGGTAACGAGGTTTCCGAAAAGAACCGGATGAATCATATGATTTTTCCTGCAGGGGTGAATTTGATTTCTTCTTATCTTTCCCCTTCTTATTACTTCCAGGTTGCTTGTCACTTTTTCCTTTTTTAGATGACACACATGAATTTCAAAAGAATACTAACGATCAGATGAAATAGGGTTTTGATTTGAAACAACAAGTGTAGAACTAGATGGTCAACTTGCTAGTGGAGTGCTATCAAAACCAATCACACCATCGCCGACATGAATGTCCTTACTAGATGGAGAAGGAGGAATAGTAAAATCTGGTTGTGGCACATTTGGAATCTTTTCATAGAGTGTGCCAAACTAAGTATAAGTCAAATCCAAATACTGGGCATGAGAAATTAGTTGCTCTTCAGCGACAACACTACCTTTGGCCACATCCTCAGTGATTGATGGCAAGAAGGACTTTATAAACCACTTAGCTAAAATATGATTAGGAACAAATGTTTTAACCATTCAACGACGATGACGCCACTCATGTATATGATCCGATATATTAGTAGCAGTGGTCTACTTAAATTTGGTCAAAAGTTTTGTTCCAGTTTCATATATGATGGGTAACTGGAAGTGGGTTAAAAAAGTAGTGGCTAACGTCGTAAAGTTATCAAAAGAAGCTTGTGGTAATTCAATGTACCACATCGCAGCTAGACCAGTAATAATTCACTAGAAAAGACATAATCTAACAAAATCATCATTTAAGGAATTTGATGAACACCATAAATGATAAGTCATAATGTGCGTAGATGGGTCTTCCCTAGAATTTCCATTGAATTTTGGAATGTTAGAGGGTAATTTATGAGGAATCACCGGCCACTAAGGCAAATAATGAATGGGATCATTAGTGAGCTGGTCTAAGTAAGTTAACTCTAATGTTACAACAAAAGAAAACCGTCAATTTAGGTTAGGTTGAGCATAATCAAGATAAGATGGAATTTCCTGGGAAATAAGCCGTTGTGTACCAACAAAATGATTATGTTGTTGGTAACCCAGATAGGGGTAATTTTGTTGACCAAACCCTTGATAGGCTTGTTGAATAAGACTTGGATAAGCTTGAAATTATTGGAATGTTTGTTGTGGCTGCCATGGGATTTGATAAAACTATTGTCTGCTAAGATAATTTGGACCAAGTTGTGAATAGACGGGACCAATATAAACCTGTGACAGCGGTAAAATAGCCCGTGGTTGTGAAATTTCAGATATAGATGGTTGTTGAATACCAGAATGGGAACACAAAGTTTGTAGACCTGAAATTTGAGGGTTAGGGGTTGAAATACCCACTTGAGTATACTAAGCAGCAACCATAGAATTAATAACAGGCATAGTAGGCACAGAAAAAATAGGCTAAACTAGTTGATGTTGATACACAATCTCTTGTGGGTGTACAAGGAAAGTAGGCTACCATTGACGAACAAGAATTCCAACATAATATTGACCTAAAAATGAAGGAGTATTGCCATAAGACCTGAAAATCTGTTTCCCCCCAACATATGGAGTATAAGGATATTTCACATAGTGAATTTCATATGATGGATGATAATTGGATGGAACAACCTGATATTGAGCTGTTGATGTCAATAAGGATCATGCCATGCACTACTCATAAGAGATGAACCAGATAAAATTCCAGATAATGACATGGGCGAAGTCCATGGACTATAGGGGACACTAGAGTAGGTTCCATTTAAAGCCTGGTAACCCAGTGGGACGGACAGACCACCATAGAGATGAGACTCGGGTGTCATTGAAAACATCGAATATGAAGCAATAGTAGATGTTGTCACAACTCTAACATATGGTACAGTCTGGGATGCTATCTTCACCATGGTTAAAAACTTAGCAAATACTCTAACTAATCTACAGAAACTTGAGAGTGAATAGGATCAACAAGAGCATAGTAGGTCAAACGAGGAAAAGACGTATAAAAATGAAGCCCCGACCCAAAATGAGTGGGAGATGAAGGGGTTGTCTCTTTCTTAAGTTATTACTCTATTGAAATCAAACTAGGTGGAAGTACTTTGCCGTCAGGCTTGAGATAAATTTCAGGCTGTAAACTCTGCAGTATAGAGGAAGAATCAATGGTTACAGATGATTGAGTGAGACGATTGGACAAGAAAAACTTCTTGTTGTTCAAATTTGGGATCAAGATGTTTTGATAAAAGAAAAATAGGTCTCGGATCGACTTACAGTTGAACAATATCGGGTTCTGGATTTATCGTTTCACTATATTGAATTTCAGTGTCCTCAGGTAACTGTGAGGGTTTCGTCCTGATAATAGCAGATAAATCGGGAACGGTTGAAACGACTCGAGACTTAGTAATCAAAGGATCATATGACTCTGGTAAATTAGATGAAGAAGTAGCACCAAACGTTCCAGAGGTACTGGACTCGGTAGGAGATACTGGATTTAGATAAATTTAGATAAATTTTAAGTTTCTCTTACTTATAAGTTTGTCTTTCAAGTTCACCGTGAGATGTATTTGACATTCCTAGAATGCAATTAAAATGATAAGCATTCATTTGGTTTGATTTTTGAAAATGAAAAGCTAGCTACAAGGGATAGAGCAATAAAATTGTAAGCAATCAACAATGATCACATCTAAATGAAAATTCCCTAACTGTTCCTATGCAGCACTCACAATCCCTATATACAAATGCATGTTTTTCTTGTCAATTTATTTTATGTTTAGATGAATGAAAAAGAAACTATAATGCACAAAAAATCACTCAATACTTTCTAGAGAAACGAATACTGAAACAACAATTCCTCTTTCCTAAAATAAGGAATTGATCAAATGTAAAATTCAAATTTGTAACTATTTGACAATGATAAATAAAACAAAAAGAAACATTGATCAAACAAATATCCAAATTCAGGCAAGAACATGAGAGGTAATATGGTCTGTAGAGGCAATCAATCACTTGAAACTTCAGCAAAAAAAACAGTGAAATGAATTTCAAAATAAAAAATATGATAGATTTTGGTTGGCCACAGGAGCAACGCACCCCTCGGTGGGAGACAATGCATTGCAGAGCATTGTCCCTAAGCCAACAATGCTATGCAGAGCATTGTTTCAAGACCAATAGTGAATTGGTGCCTGAGGAAACTCTAAAAAGAAATCAAACACATGAATTTTGTTAAATACATTCAAATAATTGAAATAAATCAAGAAAAGTCTACTAAAGGCTAATGGATAAGGATAAAACCACCAGGGATGTTCTATCAATCCCCATTATGGTCGCCAATTTATTTTACGGAAATCCAACCTATAGATAAGTATTCTTTCCCTAAGTGTGGTGGTTGCACTTAGAACAATATAAATAAATATATTTGACCTCTTCCTTAAAATTAATAGATAAGGGAAGAAAACCTACTTGTAATTTGTTCCCTTTTCCTTGCCTCCCTTCGTCGCTTTTGTCACTCTCAATCGAACCGAACTCGCTTGATTGGTACCTGCAATGGAAAACATAAGATATAAAATGACATAAAGGCATATGACCTATTCATGTTAAACAAATTGATGATCGCATTTGTAAATACACATATAAAATCATTGACATATGTATTGGGAAAGGAACAAATGTCTTTATTATGAAGTAGAAGGAGAAGTTACAACTAGTTGGATAAATTCGATGTCAAGTCTCTCTAGATTTAGTCCCATCCTCATCACACTAACATCATCACTCCAAGAGTGTAACATTACATGGAGACGACGCCTCCAAGAGCTGTGATCTGACCATCATAACTCTACTAATACAAATTCTTGCTCCCTTTGTGTACTATGGTCAATGCTCAATTTATAAGTAGATGAAGGTAGTTTTACATTAATGAATCATTGAATGGTTGTTCCAAAAATGGATGAAGAGCTTTCCTTGTTCATTGGAATATGAGGATAAGAATTTTAATGACTCCATGGTGTCCATATTCGAATTTATCAAATGATGTGATAGCTGGAACAACTTATAGAAGCCACTAGAGGTTGGGAAGATTCTTGGAATCAAATGAAAAATTTGCTCCCAGTCCACCAACGCTCTCTAAAGTGGGCCGAGATCCTCTGCAACATAGCCTTGCATGGGATTAGATGCTCTTTAAATCACTAGTTACTGTAGTCTAGGGGTGCATTGATGGCTCAATGGGGCACTTCAAATGACATCTAAGCAGTGAAATTTTCATGAAGGAAAAACATCAATGGGATGACTTGTTAAGGGCATGGAGCAACTAATTATTACGATAGATCCTAATTGATATTGATCTGGATTTTGGGAGTGATGCCCAAATTGACCTATAACAATTGGGTAATGGGAATTCAAATGGCTTGACTTTTATTTTTTCACTCTAGGGTATATTCAAAGCTCCAAAAGGCTTAAACAATGAAGAAGAACTTCCTTCACATAAATTATCTTGGGCATATTTCTCTCCAGATATATAAATTCCTTCCAATATATGAATTAGAGTTTGTATATCAGGTGTCTTAGAAATTGGCTTTGTCTTATTATAAGCTTGCTCTTTTTTCTTTGGAACTGAGCTAGGAGATTGAGTGGCTGACTAAACAACTTCAGATCTAGCATTTGGAGATTTGGAATGTGATCTTGAAGTTGGTGGGGATTTTGAGGGGGAACG
Organism: Pinus albicaulis; assembly: GCA_034641835.2. Classification (NCBI taxonomy): domain Eukaryota; kingdom Viridiplantae; phylum Streptophyta; class Pinopsida; order Pinales; family Pinaceae; genus Pinus; species Pinus albicaulis. The sequence continues at coordinate 1,544,097,547 of CM076570.1, read as the reverse complement.
AATCTTTGAATGGCCTTTACATTTAGGAGAAGACTTTGTTTCCATTTATAGTTTGATGGTCCTCTTAGTGCAAAAAATGTTGAAGGTTATAAAATTTTTCCTCAAAGTTTGGGAAAACCACCCGGTCAGGACCTTAGAGAAGATAGTTTTCCGTTTGGATTGGTGGCTCCAAATGGATATTATGGGACCAATTTCCCTTCAAATGAAATGATAAGAAAATATTGGGGTATAATGATAATGTGATGATGTGATTAAAACTAAATAATAACATCAATTTAAATTTAATATCTATCCTGGGAAATATTATCTACATATATGTGGTTTAAATTATTTCATAAATAGCATGAAAATATAGACTACCATGTGGTTATGATATTAAAAAAGGAATGATAACTAATTTAATTAAATTTCTAATTAAACTAGTTGATAAATTTTTCACATAAATATGATATTTCGTTGTTTATGCATACAATATATATAATTCCAATCACAAATATCAATAACGAAATTGTACGATTGTTGTAACATGTATATGATAAATAAATCAAATTACCATTCAACTCTTAAACAAGGAAATAATAAACATATATTAGTACTCCATAAATAGTTACTCTACTCATGAGAAAAATGCCAACGGTTCAACTTTCTATTAAGATAAACTTAAGTTACAATAGTGTATGTAGAATCCTTCTTTCCAAAATTCAAGACCCCTTCAATCAAAAAATGAAGGGGATTTATAATATTGTAATGAAATGAAAATAAAGAAAATAAAATAAAAATTTTGAAATTGGTTTCAACAAACAACTCTAACATAAATGAGAGATATTTTTATAATTTGTTGTAACAAATTATCTAGGCTTATGAAGAAGATTGTTTTCCCATTTGATGTTGCAGCTCATAGATATTTGTCATGTTATTCAATTATGGTGGAGCCTTTGGTTGAATCCGTATTTGGATGATAAACACAACATCCCTTAACGCTAGAATCATCTGAGTGGTGGTACTAGATAGGAAACGAAGCATTAACCACTAATAGTGTGGTCTGAATAGAAAATTTCAGTAACTTTTTGAATTGATTTTAGCAAGTTTCTCTATAATTTCTGCACGTTTCTTGGATTATTTGTACCACATTCTAGTATGTTGTTTAATTTCTGGAAGTGCTCCCTTGGGACAACTAGGCATAATTTTTTCTTGAAAAAAAATATCAGTAATTGACTCAATCAAATTATTTGAAATGTCTCCCACTTGAAATAATTTTTCTTTTGTTTGTTTGACATGAATCTCCCACTCTGTGAAAATAATATCTTTATGTGATTCTTCAATTCTAGGACGATTAGCTAATTTTCCTTTTGTACTGTCTTGCCAACTCATAAAGTTGGAAATTTTTTGTTTAACATCATCAAAGTAAGTCCTATTATCATTGAGTTATTCGATCAGTGAATTGGATGTGCTGCAAAGATCATGAATAGTTGCCATCTTTTGGTAGAAGATAACTTGTTGTTGAGAAAGAAGAGTCTTTAACTCTTTTTCTTCTTTCTTAAATTCATTCAATTCAGGATTGATGGAGAGTTGTTCAATATTACTTTTTAATTCTTTTATCTGCATGTCTCAGGCCTGCAAATTAGTGTCACATTGAACTTTGAGGGCATTAAAATTGTTATGTGTTTCAAAAATTTTGAATTTCCATTGATCGACAATGTTTTGCTTTTCGATTTAGATATTTTGTTCCAACTGTACAGTCTCGTCTTCCTTTTCTTTCAAGAGTTGTTGGACTTCTGTAGTTTTGTCCATTGTCACAGAGGCATAAGAATATGTGAATTGGGTAAGTCTACCCAATTCTTCTTTAGGATTAGTCCTTGAACCTTTCCATAGTACTTTAAAATATGTATCTCTGGGTATCAAAGCCTAGGAATTATCTATCTTTATTTTCTTACTCTCTTTTTTCACCACAAACATATGCTAAGGGTTGTAAAAAATATCCAGTGGAGTAATTTCCTAAACTTTTAATACAACTTCATACATTGGAAATACTGGTATAATTTCAATGTATTTTTCTTCGATAGGATTTTCAGGATCCTTTATTGCTATTGGAATTTTATTATATCTCTTAGAAGTGCCCTGAACTTTCTCTTGTAGTGGAGTACTATTTTTTTTAAGTTCACCCATTTTTAAAGCCTTAAGGTACTTCTCCCATATTTCTTCTCACTTTGTATTAGTTACAAAACCCTCAACTTGGGAATAAGAAGAGGCAATTTCTTCTTTTGGCTGAGAAACCAAAATAAACTGTGTAGGATCAACAACTACTCTATCAATAGGAATTATTTGTTCAAGAGAAATCCTAAATGAATCTAGATGTACATTATGTAATCTTGAAGCTCTGTATTGTGTGAACTAGACCATTTTCTGTGGAGACAACTTTTGATCTCCTTTGAGATCCTCCCAATAGAATCCCTCCATGAGGGTGTGATAAGACTCAATGAAGTCTACATATCCTGATGAGAGTGCCTCATATGTTGCATGCAGAATCCCCTCCTTGAGCTTGGAGTCTCTAGTTAAGTAGATCTGATCATGGAAATAAATGACTCCATCAACCACTCTATAACTCCCATCTATCACTTGCCCATCAAGAACCTTACATGTTAAGAGGCTCTTGGAATATTCCACCAATATTTGAGACTCCCAATATGGATCTATGCTTCCCAACAATGACGATGTTGTAGAAATCTGAAATGAATCACCTGTAAAATCTTGACTGTCCTCTTTGACATGCTCAATGCCAAAGCCACATGTCGGAGTATTGTTACCCCACTTTTTTTGGCTCTCTTGCAACTTATCTTTCCCAAGACAAGATTGGAGTACATAGAGGTCAACCTCCTCTTGAAAGGTATCTCTCCTCCAAAACTTCCATAGTTTTTCCAATGCATACAAGAGTTTTAATAACCTCTTGTCATATTCAAAAATTTTCGTCATGTGTGGAAGTATCATTTGTTGCCCGAAGGTTATGGATTAGCCTTTTGACACCATACTCATGTCATCATAGATTTATGAATCATCATATTTTAGCACAAATAGATGAGGGGGAGATTGCAATGTCTATATCAGGAAATTTCTCACCTCTCTTTTGGACCCACCAAAGGTTTTCTGCACTATCCTAGCTCCTCCCAAGGCTCCTTCCTTAGCCAAATATATCAATGCAGCACCATGTTGAGAGAACTCTTTATTTACCTTCCAATCAAGGGGTCTCCCTGGTGGAATTCCTCCATGTAATGAAACATCAAGGCTTAGAGTAGGTTGTATATGTGAGTGGATTGATTTTTCCTTATCCTCATTGCACAAATTATCTTGTCTCTTTTGTGCATCAATCTTCTGAAATAGAGAGGGGTGTGTACTTCTCATCATATGATGCTTGTCCTCCCCCTTATCTTCTTCTATCTTCAATACCTCACAATCTGTCAATGATGGCACGTGTTGCACATGGATTGTGCCCTGATCTCCATATGTGAGATTCTTTGGAACTCCTTGCAAGAGCGCACGAGCTTTTGTATTTGGAGTAAATGCTCCATCTTCCTCTTCATGAGGTACTAGATTTGCTACTGCTATGACAACGTTGTTACCTCTTATCTTCTCTTCATCATGTATGGAGGGTACCTCATCATTATCATGAGGCTCTTTGGTTTGATCCTCTTTTGAAAAAGAGACCTTCATGTCTTCCCTTTGTGAAGGGAACTCTTTTTGAAATGGGGATCCTGCCTCTAGCAAGGTATTCTGCAATTTTTTAATCCCCTCAATAGTTTTCTAAAATGGAGTTGGATTTATAGATCCTTCCAACTCATGCAAAGGATTTGTTTGTTTATGCTTGGCTAGCTCAACCAAGAAAGTTTTAGGATGTTTTTCATTAAATATTTTTAATAACCTCCTAGTGAACCTTGCATAAGTAGATATATTTGCATCTTTTAATGAAGAGGATTCATAGAACCACCAGGCATAAGCCTTACCTTCAAGGTGTAATGCTGCTACTCTAATGGTTTCATCTTCTGAAACTTGGTATTGCTGCAAATAGGTGTCTAGCTCCTTCACCCAAGCCCTAGTTGAACATCTAGGTGACCCATCAAAGGTAGATAGAAATAATCTACCCTCACCATTCTACTTGCACCTTCCGCTAGGTATTTTATCCTCCTCGATCCTGCAAAAAAATTGGAAGTTTAGGTGATCTTTGAACCTCTTAGATTGAGATTCATACTATTTCAAATAATCACCAAGAGTCTCCTTCTTTGGCACATCCCCTTCCTCCATCTCACTTGCTATGAACATAGTACTGGTAGAGTGTTGTAAATCTGATGGTATGGATGAATGCTCACACCGATAATATGAGGAACTGAAGCTTTCCTCGTGTACAAATCTTGTTGAGGGATCTCCATGTCTTTCCCTCCTCATCTCTTTGATGTCTTTTCTAATACACTGCAGAGTTTGAAGAAGAAGTTTTGAGAACTCTTTCCCTCCCAATAAAGTTTTTCCTTTATCTCTTCTACAGATCTTCTCCTTCCTATGAGAATCCTCCTTAGATGAAATAATGGTTGAAGTAAACAGACTGAGCCGAGATCAGAGCTCTCATACCACTGTAATATTCCTATTCAGGAAAATCATCAATATAGTCACCAAAAACGATTTTTTTAGAAAATATTGCTATAAAATCCAAGAACAACCCATGGATCCATTAGTTTATACATTATAGCAACCAAATATGCAAGGAGATCAGAAAAAAAATCATTATAGCTCAGTTAAACAGGCCTGCCAAGCCTAGAATAACCCAAAAACACTGCAACCCCATGACTATTGCAACACATAAATTATGAAGCAAGCGACAACACAGTTTAATGAGGGTTTATACTATATAAATAGAGAGACAAATGGATCTACTGATATATTACTTAAAAGAGATGAAAAATGGAGATCTAGTCTCTTTTACACAATCTTAAGATAACTCGGCAAGGGTTTCTTGAAAAGCATTAGATACAAAAAGTGTAAATTGCAGATATGTGGTTGAATCATGCTGTATTACTGAATCTCTGCATAAATATGGCTGGAAACATAAATAAATGGTTGTAGCTCCTCCCCACTAGCTTTCTCGGTGAAAGGTTGATCCTTTCATTAGGAGACTAGCTCACAATCAGGGGTTTTGATCCTTCCACTGCAACACCATGAAAAATAACGCAATTTCTCAAGGATACTGCACTATAGCTGAAGGTGATTTCTTGGCCCAATTTCGAATGGTGGAAATGAAGCCCAAAATTCTCCTCTTAGATTTCTTCAACAAGTCCTCCAAGGAAGAGTGGGGAATTCTCGCATGAGAATACCCTTGTACTAAACACTAGATTAAACCCAACTAAATAGCTGAAGCATGAAATAAGTCTTCAAGAATCAAACATAAAAAATAATCTTCAATCCCCATATGGTTTCCTTTCCCTAGATTATATTCTTGATGGGCTTCCTCACCATGGGTCCCATCCATTTATGAGGTTACTTCCATGCAAAGAATACTCCTCCAAAATTATGTTGTCTCCACTAGTTCTACTCTCTTATTTACTATTTTATTTGGTCAAATTTGACTTAGTCTTCATGCAAGGTCTCCTTTCACACCCAAAATTTAACAATGGAAAGCTATAAAATAATCAATTACATTGGAGGCCTTTTAAAATTTAACTTCTGACGATACAAGCACATCACGTGTGTGGGAAGTAGAAAACGATTTAGACTAATAGATATTGAAAGGTTTTGTTAATGGTACACTTAAAATGTTACGATATTCAAAGGTTCGATATGGCAGGTGGAAGTTGTGGGGCCATCAGATTCTTATAATTTTCTTTTACATTAATGTTTTTCTTAAGTAAAAGACCTTTATTAAAGCAATCACGAGGGAAATCTCATTGGGAATGACTTTATCATAACATTATTGAAAGGAAAGTTATGATATATTATAATTCCGATAAAATATTTCGATAATACATTAATTTTATAATGAAAATGCCTATTGGGGTTTTGGTTTATTGTAACATTATAAGGATCGCACCTTATAATATTTGAGTTCTGATAAGGGAAACTTTAAATACTTAGAGATTTAATAACAAATTTAAAAATATCCCATTTTATTGAAAACCAAATTTTTTTATTAACATGAAAGTAAGGATCCCTATTATCTATTATATAACTAAAAGTAAAAATAAATGCAGTGGTTTTTTAGTACTACAACATGACCTTATCTACCAAGAACATTAATTCATTTAAACATAACAAAATTGATGGAAGGATTTTTTAAGACTCGACAACCTGAATTTTTCTAATTGTGTTTGTTCACAAAGTCCAACATGGATGGTTTTACCATGTGAAGCATGGGATGTTTGACAACTTGGAGGCATTTGACCAACCTTTTGTGACATGGAATATGTTCTTTACATTAAATTTAAATGATTTGGAAATATAACAATGTAATGTGTTGTAACATCACTGGGTCAGTCATGGTTCGAATCTTGTCAACCATGCTTTAACCTGACATCTAGATATGTGATATTCTATGTGGTGTGTCGACTTAACCACTTCTAGATCCTTTATTTTTCCTATCAAAGGATTCCATGTGGCAAGCTTTGATTGGTCCACCTCACTGCTAGAAATATTCAACCTATCTGGCAACTGTGTGCCACGTTGCTATGCCATGTAGGCTTCCTTCCATGTGTCATCCATTGGTCTTGCCACACGTATGTCTGGGTTTCCATCTGGCTTGCCACGTGTCACCCGTTTGCCTTTTTTTTCCTTGTTTTGTAAAAACTTTAAAACATCATAATGTTCACATATGGATTCTTTTTTTTTCCCATTCAAGTTTCTTTGGAAATATCTTGTTGAGCTCTTTGACATGGAAGAACTTGCATCAAGTTTTGAGACCTATGCAATTAGAGGCATCTAGAATCCTTGTGGAAGAATGAATGTCAAGTTAACCTTTCTAAATAGAAATCTAGAAGAAGAAGTATATAATGAGAAACCATAGGGATTTTTATTGTCATAAATTGAAGATAATGTATGAAAAATTAAGAAATAACACTATGCACTAAATCAAGATCCCAAATATTAGTATTCAAGACTTGACAAATATCTAAAAAACAAGGCTTCAAAAGAGGAGCTGCAAACAACAATATTTGCATGAAAATATAAAATGAAAAGGTGTTAAGAATTACAATTTATGTGGATGATATCATTTTTAGAAGTAAATATAATAGGATGAGAAAAACGTTTGTATAAGAAATGAAAAAAAATTGAGATGTCTATACTTGAGAATTTTCATTTTTTCTAGGTTTTCAAATTTATCAATATAGGAAAGGTATATTCATTTCTCAAACCAAACACATCAAGGATATGCTGAATGAATTTAGAATGGAAGACTATGCACATGTTGGTAAACCCATGATCATATGATGAAAATTGGGAAAACATGATGAATCTCCAAAATACAATCAAACATTCAAATATTTGAAGGGCACATTATTTCTAGGAAAATATATAGTATCAATCTTGAGCAAAAAGAAAAATTCAATCATCTCTCTCTCTCTCTCTCTCTCTCTCATTTCTAGGAAACTATATAGTATCAGCAAAAAAGAGAAATTCAATTCTCTCTCTCTCTCTCTCTCTCTCTCTCTCTCTTCCACCTCTTTTTTTCCACCCCTTTGCATAATCTCTCTAACTCTCCCCTCTCCACTATCTCCCTCTCTCTCTCTATCTCTCTCAATTATCACTCACTTACAGAAAATCTCCCTTTCATCCCTCTCCTCTCTCTTTCTCTTTGCTAATACCTCATTCACAAAAACCCCTTCCAACTGTGTCTCTCTCTTTCAACCATTGGTATCCATATCCATCTATATTCCTCACCATATTTCCTTCGTGTTCATATTATATATGCGAATGTGTCATTGGGAGGATTCTTATGAATTAATTTCTAAATTGAATATGGGTCGAAATTCTTGTTATTGTGATTGTTTTACTATAGAAAGGGTATGCTTGTGAAAAGTTACAAAAATAATTGTAATTGAACAAAAATTAAAAGGTCACATAAAGAATTATATTTCTTTCATGGTTTCCTTAATTCTGATGGTAGATTGAGATTTTGTACTTAAGGATTAAAAATACTGAGATTGCGGTACTAGTATTTATGAATCATAAGTACTCTTATCTTCTAAACATAACATGAAATTTTTTATTTTAACTTAAAATTATATCTCTCATATTTCTATATAGTAACATACAAATATACATACATTGTATGTTATCCCATTACATCTGGGGGTAACTAGAGGATAATTGTTTCTCCTATGACCTTGAACAAGAATAATTGTACATTAGATGAAATCCATGGTTCCTTAGATACAATATATCAATGATGCTTCCCACATTTTTCTTAACTCACTCATATTTTACGATATGGTGCTACACATACATGTAGTGCATTATTTCCTTGCTTTATATGAAGCGTTAGTGAGATATGTACATGTTATGAAAGTGGCGATCATTGGCTAAGTTGGATAATGGATCACGACGCTCTAAATTGTTTCTCTCTTCAGTAGATTTATACCACTAGGGGGTTTTAAAAGGTGTAGCATATCCAAAGGTGTAGCATATCCTTATTCTAATACATGCTTAATAATTTCTATATTTTAAGTATGAGGGGTTTCCACAGTGCATTATATTAGATATCATTTTTTGGGATTAAACTGTGTTATGTATGTCATTCAACTATGAACATTTCAATGAGAGGTAGTCGTAACTGACTAATTTATGATGATTTTTTACTAGTCCACTTAGCACTCATTGCATCCAGTGATGCTCACAGGGGTGAAGAAGTGGGATTGAAACTAGTGAAATGAACCACATAATGTCAATCATCACGTCGGGGATTATGGGAATTTTGAGGTCTACAATGGGCCTCCTAAGGAAATTATAAAATAATAGTGGAAATAATAAAACATCATCAAATTTTATACAGAAAAAAAGAAAAAACTACTTTCTGAAATCATATTTTCAGCTTATCTCCCAAATTTTTTACTCAAATTTAGAGCAGGAGTACTCGTTGGATGAAAAATTTAATTCCTCATCTAAGGAGTGTCGATGTTGCATACTTTTGAGGGATCCTGCTACACAAAAAATGAGAAATACATGAAAAACGTGATTGCAATCACGTTTTTTCATGTATTTCTCATTTTTCATGTAGCAGAATCCATTAAAAGTATGTAACATGGGTACTCGTTAGATGAGGAATTAAATTTTGCATCCAACGAGTACTACTGCTCAAAATTTGAGTAAAATATTTTGGAAATAAGTTGAAAATACGAGTTGAAAATGTAGTTTTACTATTTTATTATTTTTTAATATTTTCACCCTTTTACTTAAAAAATGGTGAATCATCGCCCATGGTTGACATCATCATCTTGAATCCTATTGGTTCTTATAAATTTTATTTGGTTGTACATTTTTGTTAGGAGGCCCATTTATGACCTCAAAATTCCCCTAATGTCCGGAAGTGATGATTGACGCTATGTGATTCATTTCACTAGTTTCAATCCCACTTCTTCACCCATGTGAGCATCACCTGATGGAATGAGTGCTAATTGGACTATTCAAAAATCATGAGAAATTATTCAGTTACGACTACCTCTCATGGAAATGTTCATAATTGGATGACTCACTTAACGTAGTTGAATCCCAAAAAATGGTATCTAATTTCCATATTTCCTAATTTCCCTTGTCTTTCTTTTGTTGTAATATTGTAGATTATATGAAAATTTAAGGAAAGAGACTATATTAGTGGAAGAAAAGAAAGAGATTACATATAACTCAAGAAAGAAGAGATAATTTAGGGAATCCAACCAACCAAGTTATTTTTCCATCCTCATGAATATTTATGCAGATGAGATATGGTTGGAGTGGTTGTACCCACTTCATTTAATCATTATTTAGGATTATCTTTATTATGTACTTCCTTACATTTACATTCATATATTCCCTTATGACTTGGTATAATTTCATAACATATGATGACTTTAGAGGGGCCTAAAGGCATCTAGAAATCTCCCTAACCCTCAAATCCTTCGTCATTCAAGTGTGTAGCAACATATTAGGTATATACTTCTACAAAAGTATCCTCATTGTGCATAAACTATGCATATATATGTGCATCGGTAAGTTAGCCATAAAAAATACCAATTATATCGGAATACACATGCATAAAAGGTTCTACTATGATCTTTTACTCTTCATACTTCATCTTCATTATGATAGGTTATTATGTAGTTAGTGAATCTCTAGGTCCTCTTCACTCTCTTGTCACACCATTATACCTTTGTAGTAGTGCTTGGCTCATACTATTCTCATCTTTTCCTTTCATAATATTATGTGATGGATCTATGTTCTTTGACCAAACTACCATTTCTCTATTTATGGCTTCCAATGTCACAATTGAGAGAATTGTTCTACAACTCTTAGAACAATGATATCAATCATTTGAATAGTTCTTATTTCATCATATATTCCTTTTAAAATATTTCCATGTGTATGTATGTCACATGATGTCTCTTTCTTGGATACCTGTGTCTTGTGTCTTGCAATCAATGCTTTCCATAATTTCTCTAATCAATTGCTCAACCAAGTGGTACAAACATTCCTTGATCAATTCTAAATATTTTAAAAGAGTGCTATTCTTGATCAATTTTAATTGCTTTATATTAAATTGCCTTCTATTTATTTACCACTATTAATTATGGTTGTTCTTCTTTATGATCATCACTTGATTTAAATTGTATCCCATTATATAATGTATTGTGTCAACTCTTCAAAATTTGTATTCTTTACTCTATTTTTGTCAATAATTATTGTGTCTCTCTATGCTTTGACATCTCTAATAATATATTAAATTCCACATTTTTCATTATATGAAGGACACCTTGACAAACTCAATTAAGACTTGTTTGCATGTGCATGAGTAAATTGGACAAGGACACTCTATCGTGACTCTGAAACTTAAGTATACAAGTATTATTTTCTTTGGTTGGTATCGAAATTTTACAAATTGCACTGGCTAATGTCAATAATAAACTAGTCTCTTTGACTAACCACCTACTTACATTACATAAATGAAGAGGACATTTAACCCTCCTTTTTATAAGACTTTAATTTGAACTCAAATATAATCCTAAATAATGACTCAGTCAAATGATATATAAATAATGAGAAATGATAATAGTCTAACTAAATTTACAAGATAAGTTTTTCCAATCTTTTCATTTGGACTATACTATCCTTCATAAAATTTCTAAAACTCTATACATTACTATAGACCCTTTTCATCATATATTTTGATAATGATACTTTCAAAATGTAACAAAATTACTTTGAATGTAATTCAAATACCATAAAATTGAACGATGTCATATATTTTCTTAACTGTAGTCACCACCCATCCCGGTCAATGTCGATGTTGCCTTAAACTTGGCCTCTATTTGTTCACATGAGCAGTCCAAAATTTTTATAAACATCCTCCCATCAATAAGTCTCTTTTATATTTATTATGATAATCAAGTAAAATATATTATTAACACACCATCAATTGTACTACATGTAAGATGAACTCCATGTCAACTCCATGCAATAGCTAGAACAAATTTCCCTCGAGCATTTCCTATTGATTTTGTAAGCTCCACTATGGCTTTGTCTTTGTAGTATTATTTCATCATTTTGTTGTAGATAATCATCACTCAATTGTGTTTGAGAAAGTGAAATCAACAATGGAAGGAGTGATCTAGTTTCCCCTTGACAATAACATTGATTGTATCATGCTATCAATTTGCAACATATAGGCTTATGATGCTTGAAACTCATTATCAACAATTGAAAAAAATTGCATGGCCTTTATCCCATCAACCCAACCAAATTTCTAAGCTAGAATGTGGCAAATAAGCCATTCTAACTATTTCCCATAGAAATGAATAAAAGCGAGAAGAATCAATATTTGAATGGTAGTTTTAACATTTTGGGTTCCACTTCAAATCTCTCCATAATCTATGAATGGATGTTGGAGATGTATTAATATGTTATACAATGTATTGCTCGTGTAACTTTGTTATAGTTATTTTAAGTATTGTTATAAATTTTGTTGATATGGAATAAATGATATCTATAAGAGATGAATATGCATGGTTTGAATTACTACCATTCTATATTATTATATGAAAATAATAGTTAAATGCCAAGATATTTTTGAGCTTGAGAGTTGTGCATGTTTGAAGTTCATACATTCCAATTATAGTTCTTTATGTGTAGTTGTAATTTCAATGATTTAATTATTTACGTAATGTTTAGAATATTGCAATTTATTTATGTTCTAGTGGTGAAAAATCACTTCACATATGTGTGGAGAATAATTTGCTGGAGTTATGGTCTCAACCCATAATCACAAATTGCAAATGAATTAATTACTGGTGGATTGTTTATCATTTTTTTTATATAGAAAATTCTCCTCTGCGGATAGAGGAAAACACACTAGACCTAGTGGCTAGCCTAGTAGCAACAAGGGGGTAAAGAAAAACTGTACTCCTTTAGATAAATTAACATGAATAATAAAGAGGACTTACTTGGATTTCAAAGTCTCTTTCTCCTCGCTTGAACTCTTTTGATCCAGCTCCAAGTTCTTCGATCTACACTTGAAACAAAAGAAAGAAAAAAAAATCACACAAACAAGTAGATATATGCTAATTCCTCCATTCAGTGAATCATAAACATTGAAATACAATTGTAAACATATATGGAAAAAATGTATAAGGAAATAGGAGAACTTTGCATTAAATGGATTAGGAGAAGTTACAACCTATTGATCAATGACTTGTAGATGTCTCCTAAAGCTAATGTAATCCTTCCTTTGTCTCAATTAAATATCCATTTCTTCACCCAAAGAGCATAAGTGATATATTGTTAAGCTCAGTCCAACATCATAAGGATGCAAGTAACATCCCCTAAACCCAACCCTCAGCTCTTAGAAGAGGGTAAATTTATAGGACGAAATGGTAGTTTTGGGTTTTACCAATCTAGGTTTGAGATCCAAGAAAGATGGGAAGAAGCTTAGGAGATGAAGGTAATTCCATGATTATAGTAGTTGAAGATAATTTTTTATAGTAAATAGTTGAAACTACTTCAAAAGATTATGGAAGTGGAATCTTTGAGATAAAATATATCTTCTCCCGAAAATATAGAACTACCGCACTTGCAATAACTGGGAGACTATGTTGGAAGTGTTGTTGTTCAGTTCTGCAATTGCTTCGCAGCACAAGGGCATAATGATGGTACCTGCGTTGGCCCTAGAATCAAGGATTTTGACCTTATTTTCTAGTTTTTCTTGTACTGACAGAAATATAACGATTAAAGCTTTGTGGGGGATGATTGCAAGCTGATAAAGAATGATGATTTACTTGTTTTATAGGCCATTAGGCTCAACATAATAGTATAATTCAATTATGATAAGTAACCCAAGTATGAAGAAGTAATCAAAGTGTGACACTTGAGTGCTACAAGTGCGACAAAATGGTCCATAACAATTTGGTTGAATTATGCAAGTCTCTATTATATAAATAATCCATGCGAAGGATGATTTGCATTAAAAGAAGACAATGGTTGCACATAAATGACATGTTCATGTAAGCTTGCATTCTATGGCATCCAACTATTCCTATTGAAGAAACATAGATTATGGCAAATGATAGCTTAAAATTGTAAAATTGGAGGATCTATTTATTGCTGCATATACATTTAGAGCTTATGTTCGACCAATAAAGTGCAAGTGGTTTTGTTTATGCTTCTATACCCAATGATATCAAAACTTTACAGTACGAAAATTATGTCAATGCAAGTGATATAAATGTCATCAAATATACTCTTTAATTAGGCATTGGTTCTTTGGCTAGCATCCATTTCTCAATGCTTATGATTAACCAACTAATAAAACTCCATTCCTTTAGATTGGATGGTCACTAAATAAATATTTAACCAACTAAGGGCATAGTCTACAGCCTTGCATATTTTCAAGTGAAAAACTATAGTGTGGCACAAATAACATAACTGTCTTCTTGTTCAAACTTTGTTTTCGTAATTGAGCTTTCTTTTCCTAACCCTTTTTCCGTATTTCTAAAAACAAATCCACTCATAATTCTTAATTGTTGCAACAATGCAATCTCTAATTTTACAATAATTTAGGTGTTTATTGGATTACCCAAATGCTTAAAGTTGCAATTTAAATATCATAAATTTTTATGGTATTTTGGAACCAAGTTGCAACTAAATTAATTTGGGGCCTAAATCAAACTAGTTACTTACAATTTAAATTTGAATATAAAATCTATGTTGATATTTTGGAGTCTGAATTACAATTGCATAGAAATGAAACAAAGGTTAAGACTTAAGAAATTAGAGAAATCAAATATATAAGAGTAAAAATAGAAATTAAACAAAGGATAAGACTAAATAAATTAGATAAATCAAAGATATAATAGCCAAGATAGCATGCACTAGAGAAGGTATCAATATTCTTATTATTCATAAAACAAAAGTAATTTGGCTTTGTTAAAAATAAAAGATAACAGAGCTAATAAAAATAAACTAAAAAGAAATTAACTCATACACTTGGACACAGAAATGTATTTGGAAAACCCAAAATCCATTCTCTAAAAATCATGGCAAAGAGAAGAGAATTATAGCTTTTATTACCATAACTCTATTACATTTAACTAACTTCTCACTCACACATTAAACAAATATAAACTTTATTACAATACCATATATATTACAAGGTAAAAAAATTAAACTCACTTAATTCCCATTTACAAACAAAGTATCATTTAAACAAACCATCAAACTATCATTTAAACTAAGATTCCAACAAATACCCAAATGATCTTACTGCTCGATCATAGAGAATAGCTAGTATATGCCCAAAAATATCGAATCTACATTTTTTTAAAAAATGACATGAAGTAATTTATGATTCAAATGTAAAGATCATTTCAATTTCAATCTCAGTCTCAGTCTGTCCTATTATTATTATTATTTTCGACCTACTATTATTATTATAGAATTATTATCCCTATAATTTGAAAAAAGGCAACCAATAAATCATAAGCTATAGAAAATTAAATGTGATGAGGCAGTATATTCCCATCATTAAATTTAAATTCGTTTAAATATAAATGTAAATCTATACTACCCACCACATTTAATTTCCTATAACTTAAAATTTACTGGTTTCCATGAAAAATTTGGTTTCACAGTAATCATTCACTAGACACTTGCATTCACGAGTTCCATGTCTCAATCTTGGGGTGTAAAGCACTTTGTGTAGTTATATTGCACACCTTTCTTTATTAGTCCCGTCCCTACCCCCTCCAGGGGGCAGGGACTATTGTAATTTTTTTTTCGATTTTCATTAGTCTCAGCACATAAACCAAAGTTAATCAATTTAATTTAACCCAATTTTTTCTATTTATATGGTATACATCATCTTTTTGTAAACCTATGACCTTGTCCAACTAGTATTTCAACAAATACGTAACTTTGAGGTCTTATTGGCCTTATATCAAGGCAAGACATATTGAAACTTACCATAAATGTCCATTTATATATACAATTTTCATTTCAACTAACTAATGCTCACATTAATTTGCAAACATTTTATGTTTACTAATTAAAAGAATAACTTTGTGTATACAAGGTTGCTCCAGCTTTACACATATGTGACACATGGATTACACATGTTTAAACACTTTGCATGACCATACTCCACTTGTAATTACCACCAAACACTATATCTCAGCCTCCCAGAATCCTCGCTTCATTAGATTTCTGAAGATTTCAAATTTTGCATATTTGTCAAATGCTAAATCCTGGTTTCATTAGATTTCTGAATATTTCAATTTTTGCAGATTTTTCAGATGCTATATCTCAGCTTGTCAAAATCCTGGCTTCATAGATTTTTGAAGATTTCAATTTTTGCAGATTTGGCAAACAATGTTTGCTCGGATGCTTAAAATCTCAAAAAATATTTTTGCAGATTTGGCAAACAATGTTTTCTCAGATGCTTAAAAGCTCAAAATATTGTACCTGTAGTTACATGTTGTAGTCAAAATCTCAAACTCTCTCAGATTGTTGGTCCAAATTCACCAATATGCATTTAAAAACACAATGAAACAAGCTAAATGGTAAGTATGCTAGACATTTTTTGCTATGTATGCTTCCTATATATATACTCTTTGCTTTGTCCTATAAAGAGACTGATTATTATGATTTATGATACTTTAGATTACCATTTAAAATTAATATGGAAACGTATTGTATGTGCCTAATGCATTTTTTTACTTCAACAAAATTCATGTATAAATTTGTTATGAATGTGTTGTCTCTCTTACTGTGTAATTGTCTTTAAAGTGGAATTCTGCTCTTTAACGATTAGGAAAAGTCGATAGCTAAAAAATATATATTGGCATGTATATTATTTAAAAGTATTATAAGTTTTCCGAACATATATCAATGCACTGAATTTGTGATATTATTGGTGTATGTTCGATTTACATCTCCATTATAGGCAAGTGATAGACAGGAATTAAGAAAAATGCAAATAGCAAAAGATCACTTAACTAAGAAAAAAGTTTAAGTTCACCTAAATCTGGACGGACCGCATAGCATGCTGAGTAATTCTTCTCCACATAGCGTGTTGAGGAATTCGTCCACCAATGCCTTGAAGTCCGTAGGAATTTGTCCGGTGGATAGCAGAAGCAAAGCTTGAATTTTGGGCACTTGGGTAGCTTAAGCTGCCACTCATATGAACTAGGTTGTTCTTGGATTCCTCCTCCATGGTGTATTCCTTCATTGTCTCATAGCCTTCTGCAGGAATAATTCTGTCACTGCCACCGCATTGAATAATGCTATACATTCTAAGCGTCTAAGCTCCTCTACCTCGCCAGTAGGCTTCGACTTTAGTAAATTTGCAGGATTGAAGCTTCAGTCACATGGTATGGTAGCCTGCTCTTCGAGAAGCTTGTCCCATAGGCCCCTGAGATCGTTGGCTCCCAAGTTCGTCCAGGCTGCTGTGGTTGAGACCGTGGAGGCCACCAACACTCGGCTGGTGGAGAAATTGATCAATGCTATCCATTTTCTAGCCATCGATGCTATCGAGAAGGCCAATTCTAGTCACCCTGGGTTGCCTATGGACTGTGCCTCAATGGTTCATATAGTATATGATGAGGTCATGAAGTATAAACCCAAGAATCCATATTTATATTGGTTTAACGGAGATCGGTTTGTGCTGAGTGCTGGACATGTGTGCATGTTGCAGTAAACTCTCTCGCATCTGGTGGGTTACATATTGCATTCAATCTCGAAGACTGCCATTTGATAGTTCTTCTGTCTAGCACTGGTGGGCAAGCCCAGAGATCGATATCTTTAAAGGTGGCGCAGACAGGTGCATTGCATACCAGAACCTTACTGCTTACTTTGGGCTTGCTTTGCAACTTGGATATAGGCCGATGGCTGTTGGCTTGATCGCACAAATCCCACGCCGCAATTATCCAGAATGAGCCTTATCAAAACAATCCAAAAACTATCATTAAAGTCTTCAAAAAAAAATATATCGCATATCAAAGTGGATTATAGAATTTCAGATTTTGTGATCATTCTAAATTTAAACTAAATCTGGAACAAAAATAACATTAAAACAATTTGGCTCCATTTTGGTCATAGCTTCAACTGTTCTCGTTATGCTATATTTCTTCAGTTGAACAGAAGCTAAGCTGCGTGCACCTTAGCTATGAATATATCTTTATTCATGATGGATTCCCATTCGAAAAACATTTACTGTCTTTATTTGTTTAAAGCATTCCAATTTTGGCTCAGTAGAATGAGATCCCTTTCATCAAACTATGCTTCGAATTTGTTGTCCTCATCTTCGAGGTAACGTTTTCTTTGGTTTGATACCTAACATTAATCTATCATCATTATGGTTTTATGGTTTTGGCATGAATCACTCACTGACAATTTGGCGTTTCTTCAGTAAAATCTACGAAAAATAGAATCAAGTCGCCAGTTGTAACGGAGAGAAAAATCTCTGAATGTTTTAAAAGTGTCGATATGGAGAACATGTAAAATTGCAAATGACTTTTCTAAATAAATGCTACATGAACCATAGTTGTAAACGTTGTGGTATTCAAAGACTTTGACTTTAGTATGACTTAGTTCGACGTAAAATAACCCCAATGAATATGACTTTAACAATACCAGGCCATACTGGCTCACTCACTGGTTACATAAATCAGTAAAGGTTACACAACCTATTTATGATATCCTCTCAGCTCCTTTAGTGGAATATTGCAATAAAGATTTTTCTTACACTAAATAATAGAGTTCAATGCCTCTAGGCAGGGACTTGCTGCTCTGCAAACATTCTTGTTTTAAAAGAAATTCCCATCTGACTTGACACTTTGTATTATTAATTTTTTTGGTAAATGAAAATGGTTTTGTCTTTATTACAGTTAAAAATGTTCCTATTCCGCACTGTTACGTTGGTTGATTATTTATTTATTTTATTTTATTGAGTTATTTTTAAAGGTATAGTTTAATTCATACATGAAAAGTTTTTTTCACTAAAAATTAATTATAAGTAAAATTGTATGTTTTTTTTTTTTATTATTTAAAACATATTTTTTAATATATAAATGAATTCAGTATTTTGAAGAAATTTATAAAGAATTTAAATTATATAGATTAAATAACTAAAGTTTTTAAAAATCTGTATCATATTTTAGTGAAAATTAACTAGAAAAGATATCTAAAAAAATATCTATAAATTAGACTTATTGATATGTATTGGTGTTTAGTTGAAATAATAAAATATATGAGATTTATGTTCACTATGAATATCGTGTTATTTACATATTTTACAATATATCAGATTTATGTTCACTATGAATATTTTGTTATTGACATTTTTTATTTTTTGGATGATTTCTTATAGATAAAATAATATTTTTCACCAAAATCCACTGAATTAATTTCAAACAAATTGTAATCTTTTTGTTGTTTAAAAATACATTTTTTAATAAATAAATAAATTTAGCATCTTGAAAAACTCTTTAAAACACCCAAATTCTATATATTAAATAACATAGAACTTGTAAAATTTTTACAATATTTTAATTAAAATTAATAATAAAATCTAGAAAGCATTTATATATTATTTTTTTTAACCAATTTAAAAACTATTTTACATATTCAATTATTTACTTTATTATTTCTATTATTATCTTTAGGAAATTAAAAACTATAACTATCCGTGTTAGGTTTCTTTTTCAAATTTAACCACCCAATGCGTTTAGAAAAGTATAAAAATAATCCTCACATTTACATTTGGAACTTAGACAAATAAATTTATGTATATACGACTTTTTTAAAAATAACACTATATTAATTAAAAAACATACCAACATGTTTGAAAAGTGGATGAGGATCTCTTTTGAATAGGATTTACCATTTTCGAGAGCAATTCTAATATTTATTATGAGTTATTGATTAATTAAAATTTATATAGTGAATCGGTGATAGGATCTATTTTATACATAATTGAGGTAGACTATGTATATTTTTTCCTTTATAAATTGTTGGGCAAAACATTATCTTCCTCTTTTACTGGTCGAGCCATGTCCTCGCCTCCACTTAATTTGGCGAGCATCTTCCTTGCCCCCATGCCTTGAGTGAGTCATTCTTTCTCCGCATTCCTTTATCACGCAAGCATCTTTGTTAGGTTCTTTTCTTAGTTTTTGTATGTTGTGACATAATAGGAGCATACATATCCATTAGTGATCGAGCCATGACAACTATGACAACTAGGGCAGTCATGACAACTATGGTAGTAAGCTTGAAAGAAGATGAAACACTAAAAGTCATCCAATTGTTTGTGGTTTGTTCATTGACCATAGCACTTATAATTTTCTAAATTTCTAGGGACTGATTTGTCATTCATCATTGCCATAGTTCAGGTCATCTTTTAGGAATATAGCGAGTGGTTTGACATTCATCATGGGTATGGATTAGCTTGCAAGGACACTTAACATTTTATCAGAATTTAAGGATTCATATGAAAATAAAAAACGTGGGAGTTGTATAGTCTGAAGCTTTGAATTTAATTGGACTGTGGATTCTATGAATATTTGAATATTTTGGAATTATACGTGAATCCTAGATAAGTTTTTTGAAGTCACTCATCTACATGAGTTTCTAAAATATTCTTGAAATCCAAAACCAAGAAAATAATGTTGATCTTGAATTGCATTCCTTCTACATGCAATGAATAAGGCCACACCTTATAACAAGTTTGAAGATTACAAGGGTTCACTTCAAGGGACTTAGCCATGAAACAATAACAATGGAAAAGGGGTATGAGGTAAATTGTTCATGTACAAGGATGGTTGCTTTGAACACTCCAATATGTGATATTTCTTCTCGAAATGGGTAATTGTGCTAAGGGTTCCCTTTCTAAAATGTGCATTAATGCACATTCTTTCCTTAGTAAAATGCTCCATATCCGTCATGTATCTGGGTTGACTCCTTACCTTTGTACCCCCTATTCGATAACCCGCATTAATAGTCTAACCACCATGGGTAGAAACAAAGGTAGGTACTCGCAGCTCATAGCCCAATGTAAGTAGTAGCCAGTAGTAGCTCTAGCATCATGAAACCAACTATATATAGTTGCTCGACTTTGGCTATGGAGTCAATTGGAATTCATGCAAATTACCCATTTTGAAAATTTATACCCAATTCCCCCTTATGAGTTTATAAAATGCTAGCAACAACTAGAAAATGGTAAAAGACATAATTTTTATCAATTGGATCCATACTTAGGAAAGATAGTAGCTATTTAATAGGAATGAGCACTAGAACAAGATTTATAACATCAACCGAATAGGAATGAGAACTGGAACAAGCTTTATAACATCAACCGAATAAATTTCCTCTCCCACTACCATTTGTGCTTCATCAAAAGGTTTAGGGTCAATGAGGAAAAAATTTTGTGTTGAAATTTTGGAATCTACATCGGGCACTTCCTTCCCATTCTCGGGCTCAAGATTAGAAATAGGTTGAATTACAACCTCAAATTCATGTGAAGCTAAGATCTCCATAATCATAGTTGGAACCCACATTTCTTATGGAAGGAGGTGAAAAAATAATACCTATAATATATTTTAATAATCCACCCAAGCGTTAAGAAGAGGCTAAACACCCATGTCAAATGGATATGGAACAAACATAGATTTTTTTCATCAATCTTCATATCCAGTCCCTAAGAAATAACTACACTCGATAGTCATAGAGTAACCAACAACAATTTCACAAATTTCATAGCAAGTAGTTGAAGTCCCAGTGTTCGCAGATATAGATTCATACCCTCCTGTTGCAAAGGAAAAAAAGGCAATATCTCCCAAGGAGGAGGCCCCAACTTCTCTTTGGTTAGACCCTTGTATAATAAATATGGTCCTACTGGGAGATCCCGAGCAACAGGAGCATAAGTGCATGCATTGGTAGAAATAATTCGGGTTTAGAGTCTTTCCAACCATTAGAGTTGGCCATTTTCGTTCATTTTCAAGAGAAATTCCATTTAGTATCCCATAACCCAGTAAATCAAGTTTTTGTTTCATGAACAATACGTAAAGTAAAGTAATCATCCATGGTAAAAGGTACAAGGTTCTTTTGTAGCATTATAGAAAAAGTCAAGAACAACATCATAAGAAGATTGTAGGTAAACTTCAACTTTTGTTTCTACTTGTTCCAAGGAAAATGGAAATTATTTTCTAAAAGAAGAAAAAAATCATAATATTTATCATATGGAAAAAATCTAGAATACTTTTTTATTGAACTCTATTTATTTTCTAAACATGGTTTTTTTATAATGGGAGAGAAAATAAACATTTATAATCATGAATACTTTTTCAGTGAACTCCATTTATTCTCTAAACATGGTTTTGATTATAATGGGAGAGAAAATGAACCTCTATATTTATTTGTTTAGCAATAGGAAGTTGGAAATATTATTGTTTAGACTACAAATGTCCAAGATAAAGATTATAAGATGAATATTGTTGGAAATATTATTTGGATACTTAATTTATTATGTCGAGTTTGGATACTCTATATTTGAAGGCTCTTCTACTCCAAATATCTATATCAAATAGGAGCATAGAATATGATATATGGTTGAATAACTTACCCCAAGACCATGCCAGAGTATATGACACCCCCCCTAGCTCCAGAGGAATGACGAGATATGAAATATTATGTCATGTCGACCCAACCAATTTTAGAATTTTCCCTCACAAGTGATCACATCAATGCTATAAATAGAGGATAGATGATTGTGTTGAGGATCATATAAGGAAGATGAATTATGAGGTGCAAAAGAAAAGTTGGGGGATACTCCAAAGGTTTTAAATGTGGAGAAAAAATATGATTTGTGGAGTGAACAGTCATCTTGACATTTTAACTATATCTTTTCTTCTAGTATTTTCAGACCATGAAAAATTGAGGAGATGCAAATGAGATATTTGTGTACATGTAGTAAAATATTTAGGTATTATTTCACTACACTTTCGTAGATGTGCTCTAAGGAACTTGGGTTCCTCAATGCTCCTAAAATTTTCTTTGAATTAGCCAACTTGTCATTTTCGCTATAAATTTTCTCTTAGGATGTTTCAAAACTTGAAATTTTGAGTAGATGGAGGTGAAACTTTGTGTACATGTGGTAAAAATTATATAGGTTGGTTCACTATAATATCAAAGATATTCCCTATGGAATTTAGGGTTTCTGAATAGTCCGTAAATCAATTTCAAATAGGTCAGGTTGGTATGTTTTATATAAGTTACCTTTGGGATGTTTTAAAATTTAAAATTGGTGGTGTTACACAACAATTTGTCACCATCCCTGAAATTCCCCATCTCGCACATTGGAGGGCTCATTCCATGACCTGTGAGCAGTGATATAACTTGAAAACACTTTCATGGCATTCCCCTAGACATGGACTTTCATTCCCCTGAAGACATCTCCTTGTAAAAACCCTAAAAATAGCCTTTTCATCCTTGGCGCGACTAGCCTGTGTTATACCCGCGCCAATGGGGGAAATTCTTCAAAGAGGGCACGCTAATTGGCGCTCTGTCTCAGAGTCGCACTCGCGCTGGGCTTAATAAAGGGTGTTTTTTAAAAATAAATGGCGGAAGATTGACTTTAACCAACTCCTGAACTGTTCTCTAAATTGAGTTGGGATGGTTGGCTTCGGATCTCCATGTAGATGAAGTAGTTTTCCACCTCTCATGGAAGCTTCCTTGAGGATAGGGCCAATCCCATGATTGTAGGGATCCTAACTCCCCTTCCACCATCTATATAAGCTTTCCATTTTCGTTTGCAAGCTAATCTCCAAGAATCTCTAAGAGCCTTCATAGCCTAAAGAATGTTGCAAGAGCTTTGATAGTCCTCATAGTGCCAAATCCATAGCAAGGAGATTGACGATCGAAGAGAGAGGCTTGTCCCCATTCCCGACAAGCTTTACCGAGACGTATTCCGCTGACGACCCGCCGAAGGAAGGTTCAACGTCAGAGCCAGGTTGTATTTTCCTTTGTTGAATTAATGATAAGTGACTATTGGTTATGGTTCCACTCGTATTGTTCATTATGATCATTAGTTGTGTCTTCTCTGACTGATACATAATTGCATATATCGGGTTTTACGCTTGTGTTTGTTCTGTTTCTTGTGTGTGCAGGTGTTCGATTGCGGTGAGCGAAAGGATTGTGATCTGCCAGAGCAAGGAAACGGGAGCATCATCTCCTCTACAAACGACAGCATTGGACTTGAGGTAGGCCTTCTTTGCGATTTGGTTTATTGCAATTAGGAACTTGCGCCATAGCATGTTACAATTGTTGCTAGACCCGATTTGCGCTAGTAGGGATCGCTTCTGTTCGTAGAGGGGTTTTACCTCCACAACAAATTGGCGACTCCATTGGGGAGTTAGCTTGTTGTTTGCTTTATAAACTACAGACGGAGCCTGAAGTTAGCCAGATAGCCTTCAAAACACTCTTGCTCTGCATTAGCGAAAGTAGATCAATGCTGCTTTAGTCAATCTCCAGTCTAGTTTATGAACTAAACACTTGGAGTATCGTCTTGTCTTTTGGTCAATTCTTGACTTTGCTTGCTTGATCAGCTCTTTTGGCTGGTTCTTTTCGTGTCTTTGGCTTTTGGTTTGAGCTTCAACATCACTGGTCTGCTTCTTGGATTGCTTATTTTTTATTTCTCCTTAGTAAACTCGGCTGGCTCTCTTTTGAGTGTGACAGTTGTGCCCACTGGCGCATGTTGTCAGTGTATTACTCGTGCCAATTCTATTCTGGCACTAGTTTCAGCCTTACAGTTGCGCCAATCCTGTAAGGTGTTAGGGTTTACTGTGTTTTGAGCCTTTTGAGACTGATCTGGGTGTTTGGTCTTGTTTTTTCGACTGCTTGAGTGTTCTAGAGCCTTGTTTGACTGACTGCGACCTTCTTCCTTTGGTTGTTTGCCCTTTTCTATCGATTTTGTGTTCTAGCCCTAGGGCATCTAGGTGCTATTGTGTGTCGAGCCTCCCTTGGGAGTTTTTGGTTTCTGTCTGTTCGGTCAGCTTTGTGATTGCTTCTTTGCACTTGTTTGGTGGTTGTCTATCGTTTCATTGCGTTATTTGAGTGATTTGATTCTTCTTCATTCGAATTCTTCTTTGTCTCGTTTTGGGCCTAGATTACATGGTTCAATTGAGTCTTTGGGTGTCTTTTGATTTGAGGGACTTTTTGTCAATTTGAGGTCTGATTGTGTGCTTGCATTGAGTGAAATTTGATTGTTTCTTCTCTTTTGCTATCACTTCTCAAGTTGATTGTCTCATTAGTTTTCATTTTGTTTAGTGCATTTTGCTCTTAAACATTGAATATATAAAAAAAAAATATCTCTTTTGCGTTGAATTAGTGTGAATTAGATCTTTTCGGTGTTATTAGTGATTAGTAACTTTGAACAAAAATATTTTAGTATCCATTAGCTACATTAGAGATGTCATTGGTTGTTGTCTGATAATTTTGTTGTTGTGTGAAAAGCTCTTAACTCTCCTGTAATTAGCTTTCATCGAATGAAATGATATACTGTAGCATGTAGTGTGCATTTAGGCGATTTTGAGACATAACACTCGTTAGGGCCTAAAAGCTAAAACATAATTGAAGATAAACGTTAAAATTTATTCAATTTACACTAAGGCAGCATTGAAACATTAACGAAATATTTAGAGGTCTAGGCTAGAGATGTGTTCTGGCATCTTTAAACCTTGTAGTTGTCGTTCGTCTCTTGGCTTTAGACAACACTAGTACGAACTTGTGCTCCCCATACCGTCGCGTATATAAAGGGAGACCCCACTAGGTTTCTATCCTTTATCCATAGGAAGCTGAGTCTGCCGCCCTATGCCGTAATCTGGGACACGGCCGTGGGGAGATTGCCTGCACGTACGTCAAGTCCTTGGTTGATTTCTCTTTCATTTTGAAACCAAGGTGTATATTGCAGTTCACGGTTATTTGGTACACCCTTTGCATAGTATTCATAAGTAGTCATTTTGAACTTATCTAAATCTTTAAATTTGAAAAGATCACCAAGTGCTTGTCCTTGCACGCTTTCTTCAAAACTGAAAGAGATAGAGTCATATTTCATCCATTTCTCGACTCTTAAAACATGAAACGGTAAAGTTTCTAAGTTTCAATGTCGTAAAATAAATCACCCACGATCACACGCCCTGTTAGATTTTTCTTGTTGGCCGTTTGATTGTGTGCCTTGATTCTTTTTCTGCCCGTGTGTTGTGTTTGATATTTTCCTTTTGTCATTACTGTCACAGTGGCGGAACCTTCCGTCTCGTCTACTGGTAGTCCATATACAGACGATTCATCAAAGGTCTCATAATCCTCTGTTGAACTGCAGCAGCCCATTGTTTCCGAGTTTCCCTACGGGGGACCGGTTCTGTCTGAGCTTCCCTTTGGAGGACCAGTTGAGTTCAATTGGCCCTTTCCCGACCCTTGGTCTGGATTTGGAGTAGGGGAAGATTTCCCCCCTCTTACATCGGGTTCACAGTTTTTAGCTGCTGTTATTCCTCCTAGTCCTCGCCGTTTGTTACAAGATCTAGCGGTAGGTTCAAATATGAGTGAATCCAGCCATTCTCCTAGTGAGGAAATCCCCATGTCTGGTGAGGATTACCAACTATTCCTAGAAGTTACTCGGAAATTATTCCCATAAGACAACGCCGAATCATCTGTTATGTCTTCGCTCGGTCCCTCACTACTAGCAGGGTATAGATCCTTGGGTCAGATTATCGCTGCCACTACCTCTATGGGGGTATCAGTTCCTTCTACGAGGCCGATTGTTCCTTCACTAGGGATGTCTCCTAGGACACCCGTCACGCCATCCCCCCAGGTCACTTCTGTACTCGTCAGGCCCACTGTTTGTGTGGCTGCATCTACACCTGCTATTACCACTCAGTCTGTAAGGACCACATCACTCCCCAAAGACGTCTATATAGCTTCTGCTATGTCGAAGAACATCTCTCTTGAGAAGTATCGATTGTCCCTACAAAAATTGAACCCCGAGGTCGGACAATCCTCTCAAGATCCCAACCGCTCGTATTTTTCGCATTATGCACAGGATGGTACACCCGTGTATGTTTTTCCATATCAGTACGATGAGTACGGGAATCCTTTATGTTTACCCGCTCCTGAGGCTCAGCTTCATGCTCAGGGTTTACCGTATAACCAGGTTGGGCAGCCTTATAACCCACAAGGACAACCTTTTCAAGGCCAACCTTCGAGCCAACCTGGCTATCCTTACGACTTGCAAGGTTACCCTGCGGGCCAGCAAGGGCCACTATACGGTCCACAAGGATAGTATTACAACCCTTCAAGTCAACTTGTGTAGCCTCTTCCTCGAGTCCAACCGAGGCAACCTCAAGGAATCATAGGTCAACCGGGGTACCAACTCGGGCCGGTATACAGTCCTGGGGGGCAAGTCCAACCGTCGTAACCCATGCAACCTCAGTATGATGTTGCTCCAAATGTTGCACATCAGCCAGGACCATCTGATGGTCTTGCTGCAGGTCAAACCGGTTACCAGCCACCACCTGGCTCCATTCCTCCACCAGGCCAACCGGTCCATCCGACACAACCCGGTGTTCCTCCACCAGGCCAGCCGGTTCATCTGGCACAACCTGGTTTTCCGCCACCAGGCCAACCGGCCCATCCGGTACAACCTAGTGCTCCTCAATAGCCAGGTCAACTTGTACAACCGGCACAACCTATTTATCCGGGTCAACCTGTTCAACGAGGGCAGCCCGTTCAGCTAGGTCAACCTATCCAACTAGGCTAGCCTGCACACTCTGTCAACCCTGCCCAGCAGCCGATTTACTCGATGCTGCAACCGAATCAACCGGTGCATCCTAATTATCAGGCTCAGCAGGGTCCCACCTATCAGCAGCCCGCTCAACCTCAAGGCGGTTACTACCCTCACGATCAATCTCGACCGACTTATAATCCACCCCAAGGCTCCCATTATTACACTCAACAACCTGGCTACACCTATACTCAGCAGCCAAATCCACAGGCTGCCCAAACGGGGCCAACATACAATCATGGTCCATACTCTGGTTATCAAGCCCTGTACACTGGTTACCAGCAACTGAATCAGACTGGTTATACACCCTATACCCCCTACGGTCAGAATCCTGCCGGACAGAACCCATGGGGGCAAGGATATTCTCAACCAGCGTGGAGTACAGGTACCGGTCCTTATCGAGGGCCTGGCATGTTGTTCAATCTACAATTGCCGTTCTTGGCTACATTGGAATTACCGGACGTTTCTAAATTAACCAATGATCCGATTCTTCACAATCCTTATTGGCCTCCGATTCCAACCAAGGTACTTGGCGACTGCCCAAAGTTTGAAGGTAAAGTTGGTGAAGACCCCCAAGCTCATGTAATGACCTACCATTTGTGGCGTTCATCTAATTCTTGGGTCGATGATTCAATTCGTCTATGTCTCTTCCAGCGCACTCTTACCGGTGCTGCCACTAAGTGGTATATTTAATTACCCCATGGCATCTTTCAAGATTTCAATAATTTAGCAATGGATTTTCTGACTCACTTTCAGTTACCGGTTCGCTATGAAGCCAGGACACATCTCCTCACTTCATTGAAGCAGGATAAAGCCACCCACATATCCGATCATATTCATGAGTGGCGACGTCGTCGTAGGCTGATCAAGTTTGATATACCTGATAAACTACTAACTCATTGGTTCACCACATCCTTTGTTAACAAAATCGTGCAAGATATTACTATGGGGGCATGTGTGACTGAAGAACAGGCCATTGCGTGTGCCTAGTATCTCAATTTGCTATACTCTTAGTTTGGCACGCTTTATGATATTTTGACTGATGCTCCACGCCCGGTAACCTCTAAAGCTCCACCTACCCCAGCGGTGGATGGTGTTATTGGTTACGTGTCTCAGAATTCTCGAAAATCTTCTAATGGGAAGCAGAAGTCCAACTCGGCTAATAATTCTGCTCTTCCTGCCCCTCCAGATTTTGGCAAAACTGCGGAGGTTAACGCCGTTCAGGCTAATCCTACGGAAAAAGCCTCCAAAGGGAAAAACAAGGGCAAAGGAAAATCCAAACCCGATGCCCCAAATTCAGAGTCTTCTAAACCTCATACGAATGACGGTTCCCAATGTAAACCGAAGTACCCCTACCTTATTTGCGAAGGAGATCATTATACCAAGGATTGTCCCAGACGATCTGAAATTAGTCAACTTCTCAAAGGCTCTAAAGGGACTTCGGCAGTTCTTAAAGAACCGTTCCCGTCTCAGCAGACCCAGATGGTTGAACAACCATCACCATCTGCACCATTTGGGTCCCAGGTCTTTATGATGAATGGTGCTACACCTGTCTCAATTTCTACACGTTCGAAGGATTATGCTGGATCACATCAGCCAGCTGGGAAGGAAGTTGTGGATGGCCCACCTCCCCCACCTATCTCTCGTTCTTTGGAAATTGAGAAGCCTACTGCTGAACCTGTTGTGAGGCATCCTTATAAAGGTGTTCTATGAAGGTCTTCCTAAAATCCAAATGCCCGTGCCGCTCAACACTACAGTATTGTTGAGGATTTGGCACAGGCGCCTTCTGCTATGTCCGCATTGGAAGTCCTTCAAAGTTGCCCTTCGCAATGGAAAGATTTGTTGTCTGCAATCGGTGGAATCGATCCTGCCAATCCTAGTCTTCTCACCTTCGACTTAGAAAAATTTACCCCCCAACTTCCGCATCAAATTGCTCTCATTATTCAAGTTGGGATGAACAGTCTTAACATCCATAGGGCCGTCGTAGATGAAGGTGCTTCTACCTGTGTCATGTCATCCGCCTGCTAGAAGGCCATTGGCTCTCTAGCTCTCTCATCGCCTCCCAATGCCTTAGAGGCATTTGATGGTCAAGAATCCAAACCCCTGGGTGTTCTCGAGAGTTTATTGATTACACTACAGGGGAAGACAGTCAATGTAGAAGAAGAATTGGTTGACGCTAAGCTCAACTACAATCTTCTTCTCGGCCGTAGTTGGACTCACGCCATGCTATGCATGCCATCCACCCTCTTTCGACTTCTTAAGTTCCCTCATGAGGGAAAAATTGTTACTGTGGATCAGTTGTATTTCTTC
This sequence comes from Pinus albicaulis, assembly GCA_034641835.2. Classification (NCBI taxonomy): domain Eukaryota; kingdom Viridiplantae; phylum Streptophyta; class Pinopsida; order Pinales; family Pinaceae; genus Pinus; species Pinus albicaulis. The sequence continues at coordinate 1,544,067,699 of CM076570.1, read as the reverse complement.
ACCTCCACCTCTGAGAACAACATTCCTTACGTGGATAAGATCCCCAATCCCCCTGACAGTGTAGGACCCGGTCTCTTCAAGGACCCTATCCTCATGGGTATTTTTCCTGTGCCAGCACCGCACACTGTTCAAGTTAATATGATCTCTAGGTTTGACGACCCATGGATCATCCCTTCACCTAAACAAGTGACTGATTTTGGAGAATCGATGCCCCTAATTCCAGTAGAGATTAATTACTGTGAAATTGTCGCCGCATCCGATCCTCCTCCTTCTCAACATGCTCCCTTGAACATCACTTTAGATATCTATTCTCAATCCCCCTGGCTCGGTCAATCTGACTCGCCTGATCCTCTTAAAGAGACTTTCCCTTCTAATGAAGCCATCGTTGAAGCAGTGTCTCTTGAGGAGCTGCCTTGGAGCGATGGACATCATCGTTCCTCCTTCATGCCCAACCTAGGGGCAATGTCAGAATGTCTAGAGTGTTTTGCATCTCAGGTTCCTACTCCGCCTCTCCAGATGCCCATATTAACTCACGAGGTCCTTTCGGAGGGAAACCTGAGCAATATTACTCAAACCACTCCGATCGACATATCCGTAAAACCGGGGATAGTTGAGAACATACATGTGGTAGTAACTTGTTCTCCTGATGAGTTACGAGTTTATACTAATATTTTTCGTGAATTTAGAGACGTGTTTGCTTGGTCCTATGAGGAAATGCCTAGGATTGATCCCAATATCGTAGTGCACGAGATTCCAACCTACCCCGGTGCGAAACCCATGCGCCAACGCCTATGCCTAGTGCATCCTCGCAAAGTCGCTGCCATTAAAGCAGAAGTTGAAAAACTTCTGAACGCAGGCTTCATTTACCGAATCCCCCTCACAGAATGGGTCTCAAACAGTGTCCCTATAGATAAGAAACAGGGCACTATAAGAGTCTGTGTTGATTACCGTGATATTAATAGAGCCTGTCCTAAGGACAATTATCCCACCCCCTTCATAGATCAAATCATCGAAGAATGTGTTGGGAGTGAGGTTTATTCCTTGATGGACGACTTTTCTGGGTATAATCAGATAAATATTTTACCTGCTGATCAACACAAGACCGCATTCATCTGTCCGTGGGGTACCTTTTCTTATAAAAAGCTCCCGTTTGGCTTGAATAATGCTGGAGCTAGTTTCCAGCGTGCTATGTCTTACGCATTTCACGACATACGCCATATCGTTCAGCCTTATCTGGAATATTTTCCAGCTCACTCAGCTCGGCGAGAGGACCATCCCGAACACCTTCACCAGATTTTCCTTTGTTGTCGACGCTATAATATCCGGCTTAACCCTCATAAATGCGTCTTTTGTGTGGATTCTGGCGATCTTTTGGGATTCATAGTCTCCAAATACGGGATTTGCCTCGACCCTCTGAAGGTCGAGGCCATTGTCAATCTCCCATCACCTTCCTCGTTATATCAATTACAGAGTCTGCAGGGAAAAGCTAATTTCCTTTGACGCTTCATCCTAAACTACGCGGAAGTTGCCAAAGGTTTCACGCGTCTTTTAAAGCAGAACATTCCCTTTCGTTGGGACGAGATTGCTCAATGATCCTTCGAGAAGCTAAAGACGTTACTTGTTAATGCTCGGTTGCTTCATCCTCCGAACTATCACCGTGATTTCACTCTATATTTGGCCGCCGCGTTTAGCACCATAGCTATGGTTCTGGTGCAGGATGACGATGATGGAAATGAACACGTTGTTTATTATCTATCACAGAATCTTCTCGACACAGAAACGCATTACGCTCACGTTGAGAAACTGGCGTTAGTCGCAGTACATGTTGTGCAGCGATTTTGCCACTACATCCTATTGCATACAATAACCATGGTTTCGGATTGCAACCCCATGACATACATTCTATCTTGACAATTACTGGGGGGAAAATAATCTAAGTGGATCATTATGCTTCAGGAGTTCAACCTAGAGTTTACCACTGCTAAGTCGACCAAATCACTGATTTTTGCGGATATCATTTGCTCCCTCCTGACAGATTCCATCGCATCTCATTCTGAGGATCATATCCCGGATGAAACACTCTTCCTTATCAACACTCGTGACCCATGGTACGGCGACATTATTGTCTATCTTCAAACATAAACATTCCAGTCTGAGTTGACCAAAGATGCCCGATGTCAGATTCGACATCAGTCTCAACCCTACCGCATTGTAGGAGACATGTTATATCGGGTTGGAGTAGATTCGGTGCTCCGCTGGTGCTTGACGCTGGAAGAGGCTAAAAAAGTCTTGAATGACTGTCACAGTGGCGCCTGTGGCGGTCACATGTCTGGATATGCCATTGCCCAGAAGATTCTGCGTGCAGGTTACTTCTGGCCGTCGATATTCAAAGACTGTATTGTTGCAGTCCGCAAATGTCATGCGTGTCAGGTTTTTCAGCGCAAGATGCACGCGCCACCCCTCCCTCTACATCCTGTCATTACTATCGGCCCTTTTGCAAAATGGGGCATAGATTTCATGACGTGTAACCCTCATTTGGCCGGGGGCATGCATATATAATCATCGCTGTCGACTACTTTACTAAGTGGGCCGACATGATGCCTACACTAGCTGCCGATGGTAAGATAGCTGCTCAGTTTATTTTCAACCACATTGTTGCACGTTTTGGGGTCCCTCAGGCCATTGTTACCGATCATGGAACTCATTTCCAAGATTACATGATGGTCGAGCTGACATCAAGATTGGGCTTACGACACGATAGCTCAATGCCATATTACCCCCAGGAAAATGGCCAGGTTGAGGCTGTGAACAAAGTTTTGGTCACTATGCTTCAACAAAAAATTGGTATTCATAAGTCCAATTGGAATCTCCAATTGTTCTCAGCTCTATGGGCCTACTGGAAGTTAGCAAAAAGTGTGACTGGATTCACACCTTTTCAATTGGTGTATGGTCTGGAAGCAACTCTTTCGGTTGTGTGCGGAATTCATTCTTTAAAGTTGGCTCTGGAACTTTTGCCTGACACTTCTCCTGAAGAAGAGCGTTTCTTGTATTTGGAATGGTTGGACGAAACCTGCCACTTGGCTGCTTTAGTCATTGAAGCACAAAAGAAGCGGGTCAAAGCCCACTTTGATCAATCTGTATCTCCATGTTCCTTTGTCGAAGGGGACCTTGTCCTCATATACGACCAAGTGCACGACAAACTTGGAGCCGGAAAGTTCCAACCGATGTGGCATGGGCCCTACATTGTAAAACGAGTATTGAAAAATGGGGCTTATAAGCTCATTGATTATGAAGGAGTTCCGTTGGCGCAGCCTAGAAATGGGTTGTACCTTAAAAAATACTACACTTGAAGTTATTTTTGGTGTGGTGTGTGTACATAGGTGTGTATATTCATTTCTGTGCATGTGTGGTGCGGTGTGCGATGTATGCATATTTCTGCTGATCGGGTCTTCCTGATTGTGTAGATGTCTATTACTCCATTTGTGGGTTTTGCGGATGGTGCCCCCCACAGTACCAGGAATCTGTCCTCGACAGCCTGGGTAATCTATGATCCTGCTGGTGAATTGGTTAACCTACAAAGTGTGTGTCTAGGTCCTGCTCCAAATAATATCGCAGAATATAGTTCCGTATTGGAATTATTAACCGAGGTTGTTGACCTTGGCATTCGTGAATTACTTGTGTATCTAGAATCACAACTTGTAGTATTACAGCTTAATGGTCATTACTCAGTCAGAAACCCATCCATTTTGTGTCTGTATCTACGTATTCGTTTACTGGAGAGAAATTTTGATTATATTACATATCAACACATACCCAGACATATGAATACATTAACAGATGCAGTAGCGAATATGGTTTTAGATAGACATTTGAGCAACTTATAAACAAAAACATCATCACATGTAAGAAGATCCATCTAGAAATAGGTATATATATATATATGTGTGTGTGTGTGTGTGTGTGTGTGTGTGTCGAAATGTTCACATTGTGTGCATCACATAAAATAAAAAAATATACATGTTCGTCTTAATACAGCCGGATACGACATGTCTCTCAAAAAATATGTAGAAAAATCCCTAGATGTCTAATCTACATGGTGCTCGTGGTAACAAGTCACCGCACGCACTAAGCATCTCAGTAGTTGGTGGAGGTGACTAGGCACCCCCATAGTGTGTCGCTGGTATGTTAGCGGAGCATCTGCTAGTCGTGCATAGTCCGGGATCTCCCGGGCAATGCCCTCCAAGTTTTGGATTAGTTCGCCGCCTTCGCCACCCTCAACCTGAGGGTCATGTACGGCATGGGTTCTCTACGCAATGGGCGACATGCCCGCAGGCCTCTCTGGGCTGACGTCTGCATACATATTAAATTGTTATTAGAATGGACATGTATTACCAAAAAAAAACCATAAACACATAAAAAATCAAAAAAGAGTATCATACCCAACTCCTCATCCCAATCCTCCCCCTCTGGGAGTGAAATATCGGGATCTCCGGTGAAATCGGTCCCAGCATAGGGCCAATCCTCGACCACGATCAACTGTCACCACAATCACCCAAAGAACTCGGGCCTCCAAGACATTTGTTGGCCTCCTCCTGACCTACGCATAAGTGCTGCCCAGCGAGACATCCTCGGCTCTCTTGGTACCAGCTCAGCAACTATGGCCCCTTGGCCCTGGAAAATAGGTAGTCGTTCCAGGATGAATGACACCAAAATGGAACCGTAGCCAAACTTCTTTAGTTTGACTTGCTTGCATCTTGTCAGCTGCCTCTTGATATTGCTCGTCACTGCAGTAGCCCAATTGAAGAATGTTGGGTTCATACACTCGGAGGCTAGTATGAGTTGGGCTTTGGTCGCTTCATGTGGTGCTTGCGATCTTGCATCCCGCGTAATGGTGTGTAGCACTACTCTAAGTGCTAGATCATGGACAGTGTGGATGTCCACCTTCCCACTTCCCGATCCCGTTCATGCCCCTGGGCACACCCTCGCAATTACTTGTTCCATATTTTCTCTGGAAGGTCTGCTGCCTGTCAAAATGGGTACTGGACCTCTGCGCGACAGTCCGGTGATGAAATATACGTCGGAAAGCTCATGTTCCAACACTTGGTCCCAAAGTTTAAATACTTCCTCATTTTTGTCTCATATGTTGACCAAGTGTTGTAGTGGCTCGGGTTGAGCTCATAAACATGGAGTAAGAAAGAATTTTTTGAGTCCACAGTTCTTGAGTGCATTCATACAGGCTTCGTTCTCCATAGCCATTTCATCTTCCTCCCCATGTTCCCTCTCCTTCCATTCAATAACCATTGTGCTTGGTTATTTGCATCCACACAATCAAAAATGCTTTGTTAGATCTCTGGTGCATTTGAAAATCCACATGAGTAGCTCGCATTTTGGAAATTTTCAGCGTAAAATTAAGTTGCGCCATTGGCGCGACCCCTTTGTGAAGAAATGTCCATTGGCGCAGGTCCGTGCCCGATACCCGTGCCAATGGAGTGAGCCCTAAAATTTTAAAAGGGGCCATCCAGAAGTCTAATGCACAATGGAAACTCATAAAAAATGGATTAAAATGGAGCTCAAGGGAGCACCTTTTACCTGGAACAAACGAGGAGCTGAATGACGTCCCGGATCAGTCGCAATCACTACCGCAAGTTTGCACACAAACAGACCACTGTTGCTCTCCAAGTAAGGTAAAAAGTAAAAGTAAATTTGTTTTACCATTTGAAGCCTATTTATAACTTTTTAAGTCAAAAAATTAGGTTTTAAATGTCATTTTTCTCAATATTTTAATATATTTTGTCGAAAAATGGATTTTACACTTGCTTTCGTGTGCAGAAACAGGTTTTTACGCGGCTTGGACAGTGATACGAGTTGTATTTTATAATTTTTCGGACTCGGTAAAAACACAAAAAAGTCACTTTGGAGTCATCTTTCAGCTCTTTTCTGACTTTCTAAACATGAAAATATTGCCGAGTCCCTTGTCGTTTCGATCTTGCTAAAATGGACATGAAACGACATCTACCCAGTATACGTTTACCCCTTTTTCGGGCTGGGATAGATTATTTACGAAAAAGGAATACCCTAGCCTATCGCGACTAGGAGGTTTTCTCAGACATAGTTTTCTACCTTTTTGGATCTAAGAAACTATTTACGAAAAGGGACCATTGGAGTTTACTTTTTTGCTGTCTTTTCAAACTCTCTAAACATGAAAAGATGCCGAGTTCTTCCTTTTTCAGACTCGTTAAACCCTGATGACATTGGATTCAGTTGTAATGACGATATTCGAGTTTCTCCTTCCTAGCGCTCATTAAATGTACTAGGATGGACTTATATAACAAGAATATGGTATCCTCTTCAAGCTGGTGTAAAAAATAAAAAGGTACTCACCAGAAATGGTGGGGAAAATAGAACCAACATCATTGTCGTGTCGACAGTATGTCGCTCTTGAACATGGCACTTGTCTGGATTCGTGTCGGGCTGGGGAAATCCCATCTCGTTTTTGACTTGCCACTGTGGGTTTGGGTGATCCCTTTTGACCTCTCATCTGTTCTTTGCCTCGTCATCATGACCTCTGATTTTTTGATGTCAAATACTAGCAAACTCACTGTCGTGCCACTATATGTTCAAGAGAAGTTGACCTTTGGAAATTTCAACCTTCCTCTGATTCTCATCTGATCCTGATTCACAAAGACATTATGTTCCTCTGTCTCGTGTCGATGATGTGGGAAACACTATGGCCCACCTCCGATCAAGGTCACGTCCTGTCGACTTCAGCTCATTATCCAAGAAGATGATCTAGAGACTCCCTTCTGGTACCTTGGAGCCTGCATGCCTCAATGGCAGATTCTTCGCGTTCGACATGAGGTTTTCGTCATTGGCCTCCGATCGAGTGTTTCTACGGGTGTTCGACGCCAAATCACTGATTCACATGCCGTAGATTGTACCTATAGTACCTTGAGGGCCATTGTCATTATTGGTGGTACCTCTCACGTCTGTTAACAAATTTCATCATTGGCTGGTAATCAGGCAATGTTCTTGCATGTTCGGCTTTAGCTCACTTATTCGCATGCTTGAACTTGTACTTTGTTCAGGTCGAGATGGAGCGCAAGACCCTGGATTTTGTCTGTTAGAATCCAGGCTGTGATTTTGTGGATTATTATGATTAGTTACATGACTCACTGATTGGATGGATGCGACCATACCTGAGTCTATTTTTTCGATCCTCACTGGATGGCTGCGTCCATACCTTGGATCTTAATTATTGTATACTCTGTTATGGATGGCTGCGCCCATACCGCATATATATCATGTATTTGAGATATCAGTTGTACTTCTCTACGCATGTTTTCCGACAACGGTGTTTTCAGTTGGACACGTTCTCGTAAAGCATTTCACCCCTCTCTCTCTTTCGGGCCTCATGCTTTAGGGGGCGTATGTTACACAGCAATTTGTCACCGTCCCTGTAGTTCCCCATCCCACACATTGGAGGGCTCATTCCATGACCTATGAGCAGCGACATAACCTGAAAAAACTTTCATGGCATTCCCCTAGACATGGACTTTCATTCCCCTGAAGACATCTCCTTGTAAAAACCCTAAAAATAGCCTTTTCATCCTTGGTGCGACTAGACTGTGTTATACCCGCGCCAATGGGGGAAATTCTTCAAAGAGGGCACGCCAATTGGTGCCCTGTGTCAGAGTCGCACTCGCACCAGGCTTAATAAAGGGTGTTTTTTAAAAATAAATGGCAGAAGATTGACTTTAACCAACTCCTGAACTGGTCTCTAAATTGAGTTGGGACGGTTGGCTCCGGATCTCCATGTAGAGGAAGTAGTTTTCCACCTCTCATGGAAGCTTCCTTGAGGATAGGGCCAATCCCATGATTGTAGGGATCCCAACTCCCCTTCCACCATCTATATAAGCTTTCAATTTTCCTTTGCAAGCTAATCTCCACGAATCTCCAAGATCCTTCATAGCCTAAAGAATGCTACAAGAGCTTTGATATTCTTCATAGTGCCAAATCCATAGCAAGGAGATTGACGATCAAAGAGAGAGGCTTGTCCCCATTCCTGACAAGCTTTACCGAGACGTATTTCGCTGACGACCCGCCGAAGGAAGGTTTAGCGTCAAAGCCAGGTTGTATTTTCCTTTGTTGAATTAATGATAAGTGACTATTGGTTATGGTTCCACTCGTATTGTTCATTATGATCATGAGTTTTGTCGTCTTTGACTGATACATAATTGAATATATTGGGTTTTACGCTTGTGTTTGTTGTGTTTCTTGTGTGTGCAGGTGTTTGATCACGATGAGCGAAAGGATTGTGATTTTCCGGAGCAAGGAAATGGGAGCATCATCTCCTCTACAAATGACAGTGTTGGACCTGAAGTAGGCCTTCTTTGCGATTTGTTTTATTGCAATTAGGAACTTGCGCCATAGCGTGTTACAATTGTTGCTAGATCCGATCTGGGCTAGTAGGGATCGCCTCTATCTGTAGAGGGGATTTACCTCCACAACAGGTGGAGCCACTATGGAAACATATAGCAATGCCTTAGGTACAAAATTTAGACTTTGGTTTTGTATAATTTCAAACAGATGCCCTGTGTAATTTATGGGTTCTAAATAGTCCTAAAATTAATTTCAAAGAGGTCAATTTGGATTTTTAAATATAATATATTTTCAAGATATTTTAGACTACTGAATTTTCATACACCTCTAGAGACAGATAGAAATAACTCGAAGAAAATATTTAGACTTTGGTTTGTTATACTTTTCAAAATATGAATTGTGGAAGTTAGGATTTCTCAATGATCCTAAAATCAATGTAAAAAAAGTGAGCTTGAAAATTTTCTTATAACTTCTTTTATGGGACTATAATTACTATGAAATTTTCAGAGATCCAAGGAAACATAGCATTACCTTAGATAAAAATGTCAAAACAAGATCTAAAAAATTGGATGCATGCATGTTTTACAACTTCATTATTGTGAAGAGAACAAGAAAAAGATGGTCTAGGAGAAGAAAGCCTGCTTGATATAGAATAAACAAGAAGGCTTAGTGAAGGACAAAGAAACTAGTAGATATAGTGAAGTAAAAAGAAATAAACATGCTCAGTGAACTACAGTGGTGCCTACAAATATTTGTTGAAATGATGATTGATATATCCAATAGGTTGGTGCCTATGAATAGTTTTAGTGATGGGGATTGGTGCCTCTAGTAGCTTGGTTCCTACGATTATTTGTAGATTTTTTTCCTTCATTAGATTGGTGCCTATAAATAACTATTAAAATAAGTTTTTTGGTTTTATCCCAAAGGACATTCCACTTAAATCCTGTGTTCCATGTTCTACAATTGATATATCTCATATGTCATTTTTTCTTATGGTGTATAATGTTTAGAAAAAAAAGAAAAAAATTATCTTATATTGATTCACCCCTATCTCAAATTAATTATCTGCTCAACAATTTTCATCAATGGGGGTTTCTTTGAAAAAACTATAACTATTGGAATGTATATTTTGCTAACACACATGACTAGTCAAGAGGGTTTCTCCACAAATAGAGCCCCACTGTTTGAAAGGAGAAACTATGCATTCTGTAGTATAAGGATGCAACTTATCTAATGGCTCTTTGGTTTGATATTTGGAAATAAATCATGATTTTTTTAAAGCCCCCGAAAATACCCCAATAGATATTTCTAGGAAGAATGTTAGTTAACATAATGAAATTATATGAATGTTATCTTGTGTGGCATATCAAATCTGAATCTTACAAGGTGGTGCATTATGAATAGGAAACATTTGAGAAAAAATTAAAAAGATACATGAAGGTTATAAGAGGGTGAAGAAGGAAAAGATCCAAACTCATATAAGACAGTCAAAGAGTTTAAAAATAAAATATGAAGAAAATGTTATAGCTTATTCCGTCCATGTGGATGAATTTTTCAACATCATTATAGAAATTGGTGAGAATGTTAAAGAACACATGATTGTGCAAAAGTAACTAAGGTCATTCCCATTAAGATTTGATCTGAAGGTCTCCAACATTGAAGAAATGGAGGATATGGAGAAACTTAAAATGGATGAGTTGCATGGGATTCTCACCACATATGAAATGAAGACACAAAAAATGACAAAAACAAAAAAAAAAATTCTCAAAGAATTAAAGAAAACAAAATGACATAATTTCTATGATTATGCTAACTATGAATTAGACACAAGAAAAACACAGTTTGTCAGAAATTTTAAAACAATATATAGAAAATACAAATCTAAGCTACCCTTAAAATGTTTTAATTGTGGTAAAGTAGAAAATTTTCTACTAAATGTCCGTATGCAAAAAGAGAGGATAATGATGATGGAGAAGAACATAACAATTAAAGAAAACCTTATATGTATAAAAGAGGAAAATATACAAAGAAGAAGATATTTTTACACTAGAGAGGAAGGTATCTCATCTAAAGAAAGTGATGAATATGTTTTTTATATTAATAAAGAGGAATTCCTCTTCATAGACATGGATACAAAGTATACTAATAAATAAATAAGAATTTTTTGAAAAAAAAAAGATTTAGAAGAAGACGACATTGATAGGGAAGTCAATTTTGAAGTAAAACTCATTAGTTCCTTAGAAGAAAGAGACTCACTTAATGGAAAGAATGAAAGGTAGAAGGAAAAATTATAAAAATATTAAAAGAAATATTATGATCTTGATGAAAAAGAAAATAGTTACCATCTTGAAGGCTCAACTAGAAGAGACAAAAGTGATAGAAGAAGAATTGGTGAGAAGCTAGTTGGTAGAAAAGGAATAAAAGTGCAAGAAGCTAGAAGATGAAATTATTTCCTTAAAAAGGAACCAATGAAAATAATGTATCAATTGAATAGAATCTTCAAGTGTGTAAAGAGTGTTTAAATATTAGATAATGTTCATAGTTACCAAAGGTCACCATTCATCAAGTTAGTTCTTAGTTATGATGATAAACAAAATACCACCAAGGGAAATACAAACTTTATGGTCACAATCCATTAGGAATGGAAAATGAAGAAAATCACCCTTGACTCTCTTTTCACACCATCATACCTTTGGATTAGTTCTTGGATCATCCTGTTCTCATCTTATCCTTACATGACACTCTACAGTGGATCCATATGCTTCTAGCAAGCTATCATTTCTCTATTTCTGGCTTCCAATGTCACAAACCAAGAAATTGTTCGAAAAATATTATACCAAGGCGATAAATTAGTTCAATAGTTCTTATTTCATCATATGATCCTTTAAAATATTTGTGTGTGTGTGTGTGTGTGTGTGTGTGTGTGTGTCATATGATGTATATTTCTTGAATATCCCTTTCTTATGTCATGGAATCAATGCTCTCTATAAGTGCTCCAATCAATTTCTAAATGAAGTATTGCAAAAAATTCTTGATCAACACTCAATCTTTCATTCTAATGGTATCCTTAGTCGATTGTAATTTATTTATATAAAATGATTTATTATATTTCTTTATTGTTATTAGACATGGATATGTTTCTTCATCATCACTATGTGATTGAATTATATCTCATTAGATCATGGCTTGTGTAAATTATTCAAGCTCTATCTTCTTCTACTATATTTTTTTCAAACATGGTTATGTTTCTCTATGCCTTTAGGTTTGTATTATTAGATTGGAGTCCAAAATTTTCATTATATAAAGGAAAACTCAACACATTCAATTAAGACAATGTTTCATGAGCATGACTAGATTGTACAATGACACTTTATCATGAATCTAAAACTTAAGTAAACTAATACTATTTTTATAAATGCCACTAATTAATGTCAATATGAAACCAAAATCTCTGGCTAGTCGTTTACTGACATTACATAAATTAAAAATAAATTTAACCTCCATTTTCTAAAAATTTACTTTCAACTAAATATTTTCATAAATAATGACTGAATTAATTGATATAAATAATGAGAAACAATACTAGCGTAATCAATTTACAAGATGACATTTTCCAGTGTCATTTTTTCACTTGAACTAGACTATATTTCATAAAATTTATGAAACACAATACATTACTATAAACCATTTTCATCGTATCCTTTGATAGTTATTGTAATGCCCTCTTCCCACATTTACCCAAGTAACCATCCAACCCGGGTAAAAATCCGACGAGAGGCTAATAATATGTGATTCAATCTTCTACATGGCCTTAAGGAAGTGGAATCGACAAAAAAAAGACAAACACACCGTACAAAACATCAAAAACATCTCCAGGAGGAAACCCATCCTCCTAGAGCCCTGAACCATGAGGAGGAACTCATATTTTACCCTTTTGAGCCTTAGACATAAGAATTCCAAGGTGAGGTAGTGGTTGTAAGCCTATAGCCACAGGCATGGAAAGGAAAGGTAGTGGCTAGGGCCTGGTTTGGTCAATTCTATGTCTGTAACTCTAGGATTTGTGCTACCATTTTAGCCCCAGAGCCCAGGTCACTACCCATAACTTCTTGAAACTGTAGGGGATGATGAATATCATTAAAGAAAGGTATGAAATAAATCGCATCATCAGGAACTCATCTAGAACCCTCCCGTTCATGACATGGATTTCATCAAACATGTCACAAACATTTCATCTACATGTGTAAACAACATATTTAAACATAGGGGTCTCGTACTTATCTAAGAATCGCTAAGAAGCATTTCATCCTTACATCATTAGGTAAAATAAAATATATTTGACCATAGATACAATGTGCATTCATTTACAAGTAAAAACATATATAGAGCCATACATCATCACTTATAATTTACATGTTTATAACCAGCATAATAACAGTATAAATGTGATAGATACAACAACAATAGAATTCACATAAAAATCAGTACAACTATACATCAATTACCAAATGAATGAATTTCTCATTAAGGAATGCAACGACCAACTGAAGATAGGAATACCACATTCCACTCGACCATAGATTAGCTGAGCCAAATATCTCTTCAGCCAATCACAACCATGCCATATTGCAAGCATGAATGTGGGACTCATAACCAGCTAAAAGAACTAAACATACATGGATTCTACCAGAGTTCTCTGCCTACACCATGAGGAATTTGAGTGCCTCCTAGTCTCTCAGGCTTTACTATAACCCATAGTCTAATCTAGGTGTCACTAGGCTATACACCGAGACCCTTTCTCGAGGCTTTACCATACATCCCATTCCAAGAATACTAGGCCTAACAGAGAGAAATCCACCTATTGGCTTTAACGTATATCTTTTCATTCACCAGCAAGGATTCCTAGGGTCACCGAGACACACAATATGGCTTTACCGCAACCCATAGTCTGGCTCAAGGCTTGCTAGGATAGTGGATTTATCATGATCCACATTCCAGTTCAAGGACCACTACGCCATGTCTTTATCATTTCATAGATGCACCCCACTCAGCTTCAAATCCAATCTAGCCATCCAGCTCAACTGAAGTATGAGAAACAAATCTCATCAAAGCTATACATAAATGGAAAGGCTAGGTTGAATAAATTTCATACCTAGAAAAAACCATGCCAAGAAATCAAGAAACCACATGCAATACCATGCGTGCTAGATCTAGCAAGGATATCACATATGCAAATCAATACTTCCAAAGAATCTCATTGTCGTTGCTTGATCCTACTCTTCCTTTCTTTCTTTTCCTTTCTTGTTCCAATTCTTGAGTGCTTCAAGAAAATTCTAAGTGTCCAAGGGTGAGAGAGAGAGAGAGAGAGAGAGAGAGAGAGAGAGAGAGAGAGAGAGAGAGAGAGAGAGAATAATGAGAGAGATCCCAAAACTGAACTGACAAAAAGTACGAACTGATCCTTAGAAGCCTTTTTATATAAGAGGCCTCTATTTTCTTCATTTTCCTCCTCACATGCAACGTGTGACCTTGATCTCCCTTTTCTCCTAATTTCCATTATTTCATAAATAAATGTGCCAAAAATACTTTTCACCTCTTTAATGACTTAGCCATAACATTTTCCAATTTCCTTGGCCATAATAAAGCAAATGAACACCCCTAGGACTGTTTTATCAACATTCATCTTGGAATAAGTGTCCCATCAACTGTGGTTATTATTTTTAACTTTATTACTTGGAATTTTCATGAGGGTTGTTACAGAACTGTGCCCTATGGTGGACATTGTCCCGAGTGTTCAATCACACATATACCTCAGAAAAACTGCTGGAAGACAACATATTTATCATGGAGATTTATATCATATCTCCATGTAGTATTTAGAGTGATCACCCTACTAAAAAGAAACCCATAATGAAAACACAACAACATGACATCATACCAACAAGATAACTATACTGACATGACACCCATACTGCTTATTACAGATTTATAACATAGTTCACGATGATATTCACATCCAATTACATGTATACATATACTTGAACAACACATCAAACATATATCAAAACATCATCGAAACTTATTCTAAATAAATACCAACATCACACTAAATTTTTTTTTCCTCAACCGAAAAACAAGGAATGATACACAACCCGCATTTGTCTTCCATCTGACATGTAGCTTGATCAGGACCAAAGTAATTCCATTGCAATTTAACTTTCTCTATTTCTTGGTTCTGGAGAATGAGAACCTTTTTCTGCAATATACATTGAGGCTTTGGTAGGAATTCTTCATTGGATTCCACTTGGAATATAGATTATTCTATCACCTGACCAGTATCTTTAACATACTTCCTAAGAAAATATATATGAAAAAAATAATGGAATTTCACTGTGGAAGGCAGTGCAAGTTGATAGGCCACAGGTATGATCGCCTCAATGATCTTGAAGGGTCCAGAAAACCTTGGTGCCAACGTGGCAGAGGATCCAATCCACAAGGAGCTCTTCTTGGGCTTGATGCACAAGTAAACCCGATCCCCAACCTAAAACTCCTTGAAAAACATGCTCCTGTCTGCATAAATCCTTTGCTTATCCTATGTTTCCTTCAAGTACTTCTTGATCACCCACATTTCCTGTTCCATCTATGCCAACATATTTTCTCCAATAAGTACCCTATTAACCAGATCACTCCAACTAATAGGAGTGTTGAAAATATGCCCATACATTGCCTCAAATGGAATCATATTCAATTACTTCTGGTATCCATTGTTGTAGGAAAACTATAACAGTAGAATATAATTTTTCCACTTGCACTATTGATGCATCACATACATGCTCAACATATCCTCCAATATCATATTGACCCTCTCAGTCTCACCATATGTTTGTGGATGATAAGTTGTGATAAAGGCCAACTCAGTGCCCAAACCTGCAAAAAAATCCTTCCAGAACTTGGAAGTGAACTTTGCATCATTTTCGGACACAATCTTCTTCGGAACACCATGCAATCTAACTATGTCCTTGATAAACACATGTGTTACATCACTAGTTGAGTATGTAGTATTCATCGGTATGAAATGTGAAACCTTTGTTAACTTGTTCACAACAACCATGAAAGAATCATGTTTTCCAGTTGTCTTAGTAAAAATTGTGATGAAGTTCATTGAAACGGCCTCCCATTTCCATTATAGAATTGCAATTGGATATAGGAGTCCACCTACCACTGAATATCCAACCATATGAAAATCCAAACATCTGGCTACAAACTCTGCCACGTCCCTCTTTATATTTAGGAAATAATATAATCTATTTAATGTAGTCAAAGTCTTCTATAACCTGGGTGACCTAAATATAGTTTCACATGAAACTCCCTCACTATCACCTTCTTGAGCTCATTGCTATTCGGTACATATATATTGCCTCTAATATAACCAATCCATCTACTGTGAGATGGTAATACAAATAATGTACACATGTACCTGCACTTGTAATTGTAGCACATGTACCTATAACTGTGCCAACACCTATATCTTACTTGTACCGGTACCTGTACATGTACTTGTACTTTAATGCAACTTGTGCACAATCTACATATAGATGTGATCCTGTTGACCTACCTGCAAGTTGTACTCACCTACTAAGAGTATATGCAACCCTGTTCTCCATTCCCTTGATGTACTTGATCTCAAATTCAAACTCACTTATCGTGGCCAATGATCTAGCCTGCCTAGAGATCAAATTCGTCTGGTCAAACAAGTACCTCAACCAAATGTATTAATTAATGTTGTCACTCATCAATAAAAAGCACATGCCAAGAAGATAGAGCCTCCACATATTTAGTGCATGTATGATCACTACTAGCTAAATATCACGTGTCGGGTAAATCTACTCGTGCTTGTTTAGTTTCTACGAATCATAGCATACCACTTGTCCATCCTGTAGAAGGACCCCACCAAGTCCTCTCTTGTAAGAATTTGTACACACTACAAACTGCTTATCTGAATCTGAAATCTTTAACACTGGAGCATGTGTCAAAGTCTGCTTAAGCTTCTCAAAACTGGCCTCACACTCATCTATTCAATCAAACTTCTTGCCTTTCCTCTTCAATGATGTAATAGGATAAGAAATCTATGAGAAGTTCCTGATGAACCTCTTGTAATAACCTGCCAATCCCATGAATGATCTCACCTCTTCTGCATTATTAGGAGCTACTCATCCATGATGGCCCTTATCTTTTATGGATCTACTGCAATGCCCTCCTTGGAGATAATGTGTCCCATTTACTGTACCTTAGTCTCTAATAAACTAAATTTTCCAAGCTTAGCATACAACCGATGCTCTCTCAATAACCTCAATACGGATTCCAAATTCTCTGCATGCTCTTCCTCACTTTTAGAATAAACTAATATGTCATCAATGAAAGCAATCACAAATGTGTCCAAGTAAGGACCAAACACGTTGTTCATCAAACACACAAATGTAGATGGGGCATTAGTCAAACCAAATGGAACAACAACAAACTCATATTGCCCATACCTAGCTCTGTAGGTGGTATTGTATATGTCTACTCTTTTATTTGTACCTAATGATATCCCAATATCAAGTCAATCTTAGAGAAAACTATTGCTCCCTTTCGTTGATAAAAAAAAATCATTGATCCTTGATAGTGGGCACCTATTCTTGATGGTCACTTTTTTCAGCTTCCTGTAGCCAATGCATATTCTATGAGTTCCATCCTTCTTCCTTACGAACAACAATGGTGCACCCCATGACGATACACTTGGTCCAATTTACCCCTTGTCCGACATTTCCTTCAACTGTAATTTTAATTCTATCAACTCTCGTGTACTCATCCTATAAGGTGCCTTTGATGCTGGAGCTACCCCTGGTACCAACTCAATAGAAAATTATACCTCCCTATGAGGTGGAAACTCTGAAATATCTGCTGGAAACACATCCTGAAACTGCTACAAAAGTGGACATCTTCTTAGGAATTTTCCATCCTCAACTTCCTTATCTTTTTTCACTAGATATATGAATTGAAAATAGCACACATCATTTCATACAACTACGCTTGGCCTACATGGCTTTCACCATCCTAAATGATGTGGCTTTCTTATGTCCTTCTTCTTTCCCTGTAAGACTCTTGGTTCCCCATTGTCATCGAAGCATTCAATAGCTTTTTCATAGCAATCTACCTTGGTCCTATGAATGTATCAACAATCCATACCCAATAGTATAATGTATGAACCTAGTGGAAATATGTTTAGGTTTGCTATTGTAGGCATGCCGTTTAAGTCAAATGCACACAATCTTACTCAATGGTGAAATTTTTTCTTTGTACCTATGGCTAGCTACAATAACCAAGATTTTGCATGAATTTCCTTATTCAAGCCACACTTATCCACCAATTCAAGACTAACATAGCTATAATTAGATCTAGGTTCAATCAAAATAGAAATAACTTGATTGTAGAGCTTACCATTTATCTCAATGATAGATTCCTGGTGTTGTGCCTTCCTATTGTCCACACCTGCATAAATACAAGGAATTCTCTGCCCAACATCCCCAACTATATGCACCTCTTGTGCAATATATATCTTAGACCTACCACCTTCGTGTTGCGGGAAATATCTCCTAAGGTTCTCCTCACTGCATGTCCAACACTCCAACCATCTTGTGCCATTACCCCCATGTTGCTGCTATGATCTATGTTGCAGTTGTGATCCATGTCACTTCCTAGATGCATTAACCTTCTTCTCAGTTGCCACATTCTCTTTCTCATCTGAATTTTGAGGTCTTTCTATCTTAGGTTGCCATTTACCTTTACCTTGGCCTTTTCCTTTCCATTGTTGTTGAGAATCATTCTTGTGCTTTGACTGTTCATATAAATTCTTTAGCTTCATGATGATTTTCTCAAGTGACCAAGGCTTATCATACTCAATTCATTCTGTAAATTCTAATGGAAACCCACTAAAAAACCACTGAAATTTAGCCTTATCATTTTAAAGATATGGCACATACCTCAGTAGCTCCAAGAAGCTAGTTGTGTACTCTTCACCTAACATTGAACCCATCTCTAGCTCATAACATTCTTTTGCCTTACTATAATAATACCTCTATGATAATTACTTCTTCCTGAAAAGCCTCTTAAACTCATGCAACTCAAGTCCTGTGTTTTGATGTCTCTGACCCACTTCACATATTACCACCATATGTCTGCTTTACCTTTCAAACTTAAAATAGCAATTATGGCCTTCATGTTATCTGTATACTCATACAACTCAAAGAGTTTGTTCATTCCAAGTATCCAAGCCTCTAAATATTTTGGTTTCTTCAAGTGTCAATAAAAAGTGGGTGGTTTAAATTTCTTAAATTCATCTGGAAAGTATCCCATATCACTCCTCCAGTAAGGGTGATACCAATGATGATCATGATGTCTATCCGAACGAGAACTAGAATGGTACTTGTACTCATCACTCCTCCTCTCTGGAGTGTCCAACAACCTGCCATACCTCACTGTATTTTCTCTATCTGACCCATGTCTACCAGGATATCTACTTCGATATTCCCTATTAGTTCTTTCCTCCTATCCATGGTTGATTCAAAGTGTCCCTTGGCATTGAAACTCTGACAAGATTTGAAGAAGAATTGCATTCACCTTTGCTTGTTTCTCCTATGCTTGTATGATTATATCATAATGACTTAAAAATCCTTATTTCTTCCTTTAAGATTCTCAATTTTTCATCCAAATTAGAAGGGTTCCCACCATGCTTCTCATATGACTCATAGGGAGAGTCCTTGTACTGTACCATATTTATATCCATGTTGATTTTTCTCTTGCAAGGTATAATATGTCATCCAAACCAAATAACAATAAACCCGCATATCTTAGTGTAAATGGGGGAGGATACTTCCTACAAGATCAACCAATCAACGTAGTACATGTATATACATAATCATAACAACATATAAAATTATAACACATGGTATATTAGCGCGTAAACATCATTATAGTTGGAGCCTAGTCATCATTGCATGCCCATACCAAATACACAACATGGCCTAATACATAACCATACTAATGCAACTTGACCATGCACCGTCACAAGCACAAACCATACACAAGCATGAGTGAATGTAACAAATTATGAACAACCAATTCATGTTCAAAATGTGACATCACACAAGTAAGCATCCATAGACACTACACAAGCACAACCAATATGTGACCTAGCATACAAAAAAAATGCATATACAACATCTAACAATATGTAGGCTAATATGCATGCACAATACAAAAATAGGAACAACACATAATCAATCATACACACATGAACACATGTTGAAAATGATGCCATAATAACTTCCATGGAGACAGCACAACCACCATGGTGAACACAACACGGATAAAACAAACACATACACCATAGGTATAAAAAACACATAAGAAATCAACATAACACATTATCAACACACCACCCATCCAGTCCGAGAGTTGAACCATGCTATGATACAACTATGTAACACCCTAATCCCACATCTACCCAAGTAACCATCCAACTTGGGTAAACATGTGACGATAGACTACTAATATGAGATTAAACCTCCTAGATGAACTTAAGGTAGTGGAACCGATAGAAACAAGACAAACACAACTTACACAACATCAAAAGTATCTCCAGAAGGTAAACCAAGTTCCTAGACCCCTGAAACCTGAGGGGGAACTTATTTTTTGGCCCTTTTGAGCGTTATCTATAGGCATGCCAAGGAAAGGTAGCAGTTGTAAGCCTATCACCAAAGACATGCCAAGGAAAGGTAGCGGTTAGGGCCCTGTTTGGTCATTTATGTGCTTGTAATTTTGAGATTTGTGCTGCCTTTTTATCCCTAGAGCTTAGATCACTTCCCAGAACTTCATGAAACTGTAGGGGATGATGAATAACATTAAAAAAAATGTACAAAAGAAATCACATCAGCTGTAACTCATCGATACCCCTCCCTATCATGATAGAAATTTTGACAAACATGTCATAAACATTTCATCTACACATGTAAACATGATATTTAAACATAGGGGTCTCATACTTATCTGACAATCGCTAAGAGGAATTTCTCCCTTACATAATTAGCTATAATACAATCTATTTGACCAGATATACAATGTGCATTCATTTACAAGTAAAATCATAGAGAGAGGCATACATCATCACTGATAATTTACGTGTTTATAACCAACATAATAACAAAAAAAAATACAATATATACAACAAAAATAGAATCCACATAACCATCAGTACAATTATACATCAATTAAAAAATGACTTAATTTATTATTAATGAGTGTGGGAACCGACCAGGGATGGGACTACCACATTCCAGCTGACCATAGATTCGGTGAGCTAAATCTCTCTTCATCTAATCACCCCAATGCCATATTCCAAGAATGAATGTGGGACTCATAACCAACCAAAAGAACCAAAAAATCATGGATGCTACCAGAGTTCTCCACCTACACGGTGAGTAATTTGGGTACCTCCTAGTCTCTAAGGCTCTATTGTAACCCACAGTCGGATCCAGGGGTCACTAGGCCCTACACCGAGACCATATCTCCATTATTTACCGTACATCACATCCTAGGACTACTAGGCCCAATGGAGAGAAATCCATCCCTTGGATTTCCTGTATATACTTCCATTCATCGATAAGGATTCCTAGGCCCATCGAGGCTCACGATTTTTCTTTACTGCAACCCATAGTCTGGCTCAAGGGTTTCTGGGCCAGTGGATTTTCCGTGATCCATAGTCAAGTTCAAGGACCACTAGCCCATGTGTTTTTCATTTCAGAGATCCACCCCACTCAACTTCAAATCCAATTTGGCCATCTAGCTCAACCGAGGTATGAAAAACCCATCTCATCAAAGCTATACAGAAATGGAAATACTAGGTTGAAAACAATATTACACCTAGAAACACCCATGCAAAGACAACAAGAAACCACGTGCAATATCGTGCATGCTAGATATAGCAAGGAAATCACATATGCAAATCAATACATGTAAAGAATCTTGATGTCGCTACTTGATCCTCACCTTCCTTGCTCCAATGCCATAGTGCTCCAAGAAAATTATAAGTTTCCAAGAGAGGGAGAGAGAGAGAGAGAGAGAGAGACATAGAGAGAGAGAGAATAATGTGAGAGCTCCCAAAACTGAATTGACAAAAGGTATCAACTAACCCTCATAAGACTTTTTATATAAGATGCGTCTATTTTCTTCATTTTCCATTATTTTCCTTCATTTTCCTCATCACATGCAATCTCTAAACTTTCAACTCCCTTTTCTCCTAATTTCCATTCTTTTATAAATAAATGTGCCAAGAATAGTTTTTTCCTCTTTAATGCCTTAACCATAGCCTTTTCCAATTTCCTTAGCCATAATAAACCAAATTAACACCCGATAGGAATTTTTTCCCAAAATTCAGCATCAAATAAGTGTCCCATCAATCATGGTTATTATTTTTAACTTTATTACATGGAGTTTTCAGCAGGGTTGTTACATTGACAATTTGAGAATGTAAAAAAATGCCTTTGAAGGTAATGCTAATCCCATAAAGTTGAACCGTGTAAAATATTTTCTCAAGTGTAGTCACCATATTTCACATCCTCTTATCAATACGTCTCATTCATATTCATTATGATAACCAAGTAAAAAATATTATTATCATTCTGTCAATTTCACTGCATGCAAGACAACTTCCATATAAACTCCATGAAACAACTAGAACAAATTTACGTCGATCTTTTCATGATGATTTTGCAAGTTCTACCACAGTATTATCTCTACATTTTTTGTCTATATTTTTGTTATAGGTAATCACCAATATAATTTGGTTTAGGGAAGTGAAAACAAAAATGGATAGAGTGATCTATTTTCCTCAATCATTAACAATAACCTTGACTATATCATGCTCCCAAATTGCGACGTATAGGTTGGTGGTGCTTGAAAATTATTATCAACAATTGACCAAGGTTACATGGCCTTTATCCCATCAACCCAACTATCTTTCTAACCTTGCATGTGGCCATGAAACCATTATAACTATTTCTTTTTGTAGAAATCAATAAAATAGAGGGAAGTCAACATTTGAATGGTAGTTTTAACACTTTGCCTTCCACTTTAAATCTCTGCATAACCTATTTTAATATTGTTATAAATTGTATTGATAAAGAATGGCGATTTTTAGAAAATATTAATATAAATTTTGTGAATTACTATTACTATATACTATTAGATGAAAATTTTAGTAAAATGTTAAGCTTTTTTTTAAAGATTGAGAGTTGTGCATGTGTGAGTATAATATATTCCAATTATAGTTCTTTGTGTGTAGGTTTAATTTGGATGATTTAATGTTTTAATGATTAGAGTATTGCAATTTATTTATGTGTTAGTGGTACAAAAATACTTCATTTATGTGTGGAGAATTATTTGATAGAGTTATAGTGTGGACCCATAACCACAAATTCCAAATGAATAAATTACTAGTGGATTGTTTATCATTTAGTTGAGTTATGACAAGTCTATATTGTAGAAATAATCCATGTGAAGGGTGCTTTGAATTAACTCAAGACAACGGTTGCAAAAAAGGATAGATTAATGTAAGCCTGTATTCTTTTCCATCCAATTATTCCTATTAGAGAAGCATAGATTGTGGAAAATTCATAACTTAAAATTGTAATATATAGTGGATATATTTATTGTTACATATACATTTAGAGTTTCTTTTAACCATAAAGTGGAAGTGGTAGTGTTTATGCTCCAATGTCCAGTGATATGAAAAGTTTACATTAACAAAAGTCTGTAAATGCAAGTGGTATAAATGTCAAGAAATATTCTCTCTTTCAAAAAGCATTGGTTCTCTAGCTAAGATTTTTTTCTCTAAGATTCTATTAACCCTACCATTGCATTGCATGGTCACTACATAGATCCTAATTGACCAAATAGCTACATAGTCCTCAGTCTTGCATCTTTCCAAGTGCCAAACTATAGTGTAAAACAACTAGAATTCAAACTCCCTTCTTTGTATAGCTTTGTTTTTTTAATTTGTGCCTTCTTGTCATGACAATTTTTCCCTAATTCTATCATAAATTCACTCATAATTTTTAATTGTTGTGATTTTGCAATTGAAAATTATAATATAAATTAATTTATGAGTTCTAAATCTATCTAAATTATTTAAATTTAAATTTGAATATCATAAACTATAATGGTATTTTAAAGCCAAATTGAAACTATATTAATTTGGAGGCTCCATATCTAATCTACTGAACTACTGAAATTTGTAATTTGAATATAGAAAACTATGTTGGTATTTTAGAGTTTGAATGATAATTGCATAGAAGTAAAACATAGGATAACACCCAAGAAATTAGACAAGTGAAATATTTAAAAATAAAAAAAACATCCAATAAAAAAAGTATCAATATTATTATGGTTCAAAAATCACAATTACTACCATCTTCGTTTAAAACTAAAAAAACAAAAATTACTCATAATCTAAATATAAAATTTATATGGAAGACTCATTCAAAAAAATATATAGCTAAAGGATTAGAGTTTTTATTATAATAATAGTAAATGTATTAGATTTCAATTACTAACATCACACTCACACACCAATAAAATAAACTTTATTACAATACCCTAAAAGAATAGAATATATTACCATTACCATAGATGCAAAACATCTCACTTGATTTCTAATTCTGACAAACTACTATTTAAAAATTTACTGATTCATAAAATTAAAACAAATAGCCAAACGATATTAGTGCTTTGATAATAGAGACCTAATAATGTCGGGGTAGTATAACACAAAAAATATCGAATCAACGTAAATAAATGACATGAATTACATTATGATTAGAAAGTAACAGATCATGTGAATCTTCTATCTTGAGACTTTCAACAATGCGATTATCCTAAAACTCACAATGATATGGACGTAGAGGATATTCCACAATTTAAATTTCAGTCTGTTATTTTCAATTTAATTACACCAATTATCCTTATTATTCCTCGCCGCCTGTGACATAGGACTGTAGTAATCGAAAATCGATATAGTTAAAAAATTCGTACGTAAATAAATATAGTTTAAAACTTATGAACTATGCTTTTTAGTTATTATTTCCCCACCACATTTGTTGGACCAATGAAGTATACAAACTTTTTTCTATTAACCAATCAATGTAATTTTCATAGTTTTGGCCTCATACCAAGGCATGTATGAGGCTGAAATTACGATAAGTATGGGAAAACCACCAAATTTTCAAATTGACGGGAACTAATGCTAACATTAATTCTAAATGTTAAATGCTAAATTTTTTATGTTTGAAAATTATAGCTCTTTCAAAACCATTGTTAAGTGCTTCTAAGAGATGACATTCATGGTAACAGTTGTCATATCTACTCTTATAATAGGTGACATACATGGTAACAACTATCATAAATATGTCTACCACCGCTCTTTTGTTTACATATTGGCGAGTACAAATCCCTGGTGAGCAAAAGGCTCTTCTATTTACATATTGGTGAGCACAAAGTCGTCACGAGCACAAGAGCCCTCACCTCTTTTCTGCTTTGGTTTCAATGGTAAATTTGCAATTCAGTCTACATCAGGATGGTAAATTTGCAATTCAATTTGCAATCCACAACAGGATTTTGTTATGAAACCAGCTTCCAAAATAGAAGAAAAGAGAGATCAACGCCTTAGAAATTAGCCACTTAAAGGGGGAAACCTCCTTTACATAACATAAGTGAACAATTATTGCATGATACAAATGAAAAAACCTCCTTTCTATATATAGGAGTCCATGGGGTCATAATCTAATCCTAGTTGACCTGAAAATAATAATGTAAGGGAAAAACAATAATGATAGTGGCTTTTTATGGGGCACAATAACAATATGGGGGCTACAAGGCTACAACAATAAGAATAAGGTGGCTACACTAAGAATAAGAAGGGACTGCACTAGTAATAGAGGCATCTAACATGCCCCTCTCCTTCAAAAAAGTGTTGTCCTCAATGCTTTAGTAGCTTTGGATGCTTTTGTATAAAATTCTTATCCTCCCATGTGGAATCTTCAGTGGGTAAGTTCTTCCACTTGATGAGGTACTATGAAATTTATTGATTTCGTAGTTGCGAGTTCTCGTTTCCGTGACTTCTTTAGGTTCCAATATGATTTTTCTTTCCTCATCAAGTTCTGGAAATATTGTTTGAACTGGAAATTTTTCACCTATAACATTCTTTAAGTATGAAACATCAAAAACTGGGTGCACTTGAGACAAAGCATGAAGCTCCAATTTGTATGCCATAGTACCAATGTTTTGGAACACCTTGTAAGGACCATAGTACTTTCACAATCATTTATTATCCTTATTAGGTTGCTTGAGTGACATTTATTTGTATGGTTGTAGCCGTAAAAATACCCAGTCTCCTACATCAAAAATTTTCTCATTGCGATATTGATTTTCCTGTCATTTCATTCAATTTTGTGTCAAATTTAGGTTATCCGCTAAGAGTTGGAGAATTGGTTGTTGATGCTTGATGTGATCTTCCATTGCTTGAACTTTATAATTTCATCTTAAGGATGATGTGATCGACGGTGGATTATATCCATCAAGTGCCATAAATGGGGTCATTTTTGATGCAGTATGGAAGGAAGTGTTATACCACCATTCAAACAAAGGTAACCACTTGACCCATTGTGTTTGTTTATCCTTCCAAACATTTTTTCACTATCTTTGTTTTCCCATCACATTGAGGATGACAAGATGAGCTATAAGCGAGTTGAGTACCCAAACAAGAAAATAATTCTGTCAAAAAATTTCTAGTAAAAATGGGATCTCTGTCGCTTACAATAATCTTTGGGTTTCCATGTAGCTTTTTAATTGTTTCCATAAATGTAGTAGCAAATTTACTTGCCTTAAATGGATGAGATAATGCACAAAGGTGTGCATACTTGATAAGTGTATCAAAAACCACCATGATGACACTCTTTCCTTCGGACTTAGGTAAACCTATGATAAAATCCATTAAAACCTCCTCCCAACGTTGAACTGCAATGGATAAAGGTTGTCTAATACCCGTGGTCTTAATTGTATCAAATGTATTTTGTTGGAAAAGAAAACATTCCAGCACAAACTTTTGAATATCATATTAATGCCATCCCAAAAAATTCTTTCTTCACCCTGTGGTAAGTTTTTGAAAATCATTAGTGTCCTTCTAAGGGAGAGGTGTGCAATTCCAAAAGGATCTTTTGTCTTAGTTGTGAATTCCTACAAATATATAATCGATATTTATATCATAAGGAATCATTTTTCCAACTAAATGTATCAGATGTACTAGGATGTTGTTGCAACTTTTGAATGAGTCTCCACACTTCTTCGTCATTCTTCCATTCATCCCTTGCTTCGGTTATCCAATCTGGTTGGATAATAGAAATGACACAAAGCAATGTTTCCACCTCTTCATCCTTTCTTAAGAGTGCATCTGGAACAACATTTAGCTTCCATTTTTTGTAGATGATGTCAAGGTCATAACCCAACATCTTTGTGACCCATTTATGTTGCTCTTCAGAAGATAGTCTTTGTTCCAAAAAGTATTTAAGACTATCATGAAAATTTTCTACCTGGAAGTGTCTTCCCATTAGGTAACGTCGACATTTCTTCATTTCATGTAGTATTTCCAACAATTCATTCTCATAAATAGCTTTTCGTAAATACTTTCCTTTGATTGGATGACTTTCAAAAGCAACGGGTCTTCCTTCTTGCATTAAAACAACACCAATTCCATTTCTTGAGGCATCACATTCCACAATAAAGGTTTTTGTGAAGTCTGGCGTAGCTAAGACCGGTTCTAGGCACATTTCCTCTTTAAGATATTCAAAGGCCTTAGTTGCTTCAATAGTCTATGAAAATGCATATTTCTTCTATAATGTTTTTAGAGGTGATGCTAGTCTGCCATACTTTTTAACAAAATTGCGATAATACCTTGTTAACTTGAGAAATTCTCACAACTAATTTATGGTTGTGGGGACTTGCCATTCCTTAATGGCTTTAATTTTGTTAGGCTCTACCTTAACACCTTCCTGATATACAACATGACCCAGATATTCCACCTCTTGTACTCCAAAGAAACATTTGGAGGTTTTTTCACATAATTTTTTCTCCTCCAATAGTTTGAGAACCCTTTCAATATGTTGAACATGATCCTTCTAGGCCTGTCATCGATTTGTATATCATCAAAAAATACTAACACAAATTTTCTAAGGAAGGGTTAGAAAATGGAATTCATCAACCCTTGAAATGTAGAAGGTGCATTGGTAAGGACAAAAGGCATGATCAAAAATTCATAATGACCCTCATGAGTTTGAAATGTTGCTTTTGGAATATCTTCGGTCTTCATTCTAATTTGATGATATCCTGAATGAAGATCTAACATGGTAAAATAAATTTCTCCATGTAATTCATCCAATAACTCATCAATCACAGGAATGGGAAATTTATCTTTAATAGTAAGCTTATTTAGCTCCCTATAATCCAGACACATGTCCCATGATCCATCCTTCTTTTGTAGCAATACTATTGGAGTAGAGAAAGAACTTTGTCTAGGTTGAATTATGCCAACCTCTAAAATTTTTGCAATCATACGTTTAATTTCGCTCTTTTGGACATAAGGATGTCTGTAAGGCCTTATGTTTGGAGGAAAACTTCCTGAAATAAAATGAATAGCATGATCACGATCACGAATAGGTGCTAGTCCTTTGGGAATTTCAAATACCTTGGAATGATTGTCCAAGAATTTTTGGAGATCTGGAGAAATAGATTATTTTGATGTTGGAACTTCTAGTGAGAATAATTGTACAATTATGCCTCATTGTCCTTTCTGTTGAAGATTTTTCATGAAATTAGAGCTTATTATCTTTCCCGAATTTCCTATGATACTCTATAATTGAACTTTGTTTCCTTCCGAAAAACAAATTCAAGAAAAGTTCTTGAAAATTAAAAGCTATTGTCCCCAAAGATTGTAACCATTGTACTCCTCGTACAACATCAACACATCCCATTGGAATGGAAAGAATTGGACTATTCAATACATATTACCCCATAGCTAGCTTGGTATTATGGCATTTTCCAAAGCAATTTATAGTTCGTCCATTTGCAACCATCACTTAACACTCTGGTGTTGGGTATAGGAAGCAATTCAATTCCTTGTTTACCTTACAATGAATAAAATTATGGGTACTACCCGAATCAATCAACACTATTACCTTTTTCTTCTTGATATCTCCTTATATCTTGAGAGTTTGAGGAGTGGTAATTCCTGCCAGTGCATTACAGGATATGGTCAGACTCAATTCTTCTTTATCTAGGGTTGGTTCCTGGTGTATATCCTCTTCTTTTGAAGTTTCTTGTTAATTTTCTTCCTCCTCTTCACAATCTATGAAAAATAAATTTTTTTTAGCACACTTATGACCTTTAGTGTATTTTCTATCACAATTGTAGCAAATCAATTTTGCTCTATTTTCTTCCAATTTTGTAGTGTCAACCTTGTAGGTTGTGGAAGTCTAGGAGTAGCAACACTTCCATATTTATAGATGTGAGTGGTAGGATTCCTTGTCACCATAATTTTACATTCAAGTTTCCTTTCCAAACTAAATGCCTTCTCTAATGAATCAGGTTCCCAACGGTGAACCTCATGTTGGAGGTTACCCTTTAAATTCCCTATGAAGACATTAATCATGTGTTCCTCTGGAATATCAAGTACCCTTATATTCAATTTTTGGTATTCCTCAATGTGCTCCACCAAAAAACCCTTTTTTTTTATATTTATCAATTGGCTAAACAAGGTGTTTCTCTTTGTATCCTCATGTGCTATCATTTCATCTATAAAAAATGACCAACTAACAATTTTTTTATGGGAGAAAAGCCATATATACCATAAAAATGTATTTTTTTATAAATACAAAGTTGCAATGCGTAACTTTTGTGTGTTTTACACATTATTGAGATCAAAATATTTCTCCATCTATAGTATCCATGTTATGGTATCCTTGCCATCAAACTTCATCATATCGATATTTGGAATATGGCGGGTATTCAATCCAACATTAGAGTTAATGAAATCACAATTAACATTTATTTCATTCTCATCATGAGTTTCCTCTACTATCTTATCACCATTAGGAATCATTTCTTATATCAACTATGTCATACCTTCCATGTCTGATTTTAGATAATTCTTCATTTCTTCCATTTTTTCTTCCATGTCTTCCATGCCATTCTTCAAACGATCCATCTTAGCTTCCATGCCTTTCTTCAAAACTTCCATTTCATTATTTGTTGCTCTTTTCAAGAGCGAAAGTTGTTGCACTTTCTCTTGTAATTTTGATATATCATGTTACACTTCTTCCTCTTCGTGAGTCACAGTAGAGCCTTATGAGGGCTTAATGGGGGTTGAATTATTTTAAAGGGGGATTTTCAAACCAAATACTGATCTCTATGCTTCAATATTCCCTTGGAATCACTTCAAAATGATTTTTCAAACAAGACTTATGGAATTTGAAAAAACAATACACATATTGTTCTTGCTTTTGAGGAGCTCGATATTGAAACTGATGTATCTTTGTAATTTCGAATCCCCAATGTTTAATCTTTGGTCCTTTAATATCCCTATGAGTATTCTTTTGAATGCCATAGGTCTGACCTGATTTGGATTCTTCAAGGAAAATTTATGCCCAATCTCCCACAACAACCTAATTATGGACTAGTTCAGTGGAGAAAACTTGTATGGCATGCCACGTGTCACTATTTCCTCCTTCAGCTTTGAAATTTATACAAAGATAACTAAAGTCCGTGAACGTTTGGCCACTTTTTATAGAATTCCAATCTAATTCTCATAGAGAGATTTATGATGATTTTCCCAAGGTCACCTCTTTGAGATGAAATTCAAGATCCTACAAAAATCCTAACTTCCATAGATCATATCTCCAAAAATATTACGTACCAAGATCTAAATTTTTTACATGAAAGTTCTGAGGAGTTATTCACAAATGGGTTGTTTTTTTAGCATCTGACCCTTCGTAGAAGCAAATTTATAGTGAAAATTCCATGATGACCTGTTTGAAGCAGTGAAACCCTAGAAGCCAAAGCTCTGATACATAAAGCATTGACAAGCACAAAGCCCTAGCGAGCATAAAAGAACTCATTGTTGGGTATGTGTTATATTATTTCCACGACTAATCACGTGCGGGGGCCAGGGTGGGGGGGTCACAGGGGGGGCGATAGCCCCCCCTGTATGTTGCAAGGAGCACAACATCAGGGGTGTCAGAGGGGGGGCGGTAGCCCCCCCTGTTGGGGTCCTAGGTAGTGCCCTGGAAAAATTTTCAGATGAAGATAAGTGCATCAGTTTTTTGTGTTCTCCACCAGACTCATGGGACGAATGCCGAATTGTGCAATAGGTAGCAATACGACTACCTTGAATTTGATGACATTGTCTCCAACTTGTTGTATTAAAGAGGGGAAATGAGATGAAATATGGAGGTCGAATAGGATACATGTCTATGTGAAGGTCCCCGAACGAGCAGGGAGCAAGGTTTCGAGTGGGAGATCCAAATCTAGAGGGAGATTTAAATCTCCTAGAAAGTTTGTAAAGGTGTGTTGGAAATGCGGAAAGGAAGGGAACTACAAAAAGGACTACGGATCTAAAGCTCCTGAGAAAGGAAAGGGATCTGATGATGCTCCTTCTGCAGAGGCAAAAACCACCTCGGATGAAGGTGGGGATGTGTATTTGGCTTCTTCTTCAAATATACATGTAGATCATGAGTCATGGTTGATTGACTCAGGTGCATCCTTTCACTTCACTCCCCATAGGGAGTGGTTCTGCGAGTATGAGAAATATGATGGTGGTGATGTCTTCCTAGGGGATGATAGGAAGGCCAAAATTGTCGGATGTGGAAAGGTCAAGATGAAGCTGCAAGGTGGAAGGATTAGAACACTTCTTTTCTGCCCATTCACTGATGGCAATCTAATTGTAATAACGAAGATGGATGATACGGTGTAAAAAACATTGTTGAGAAAATCATATGAGTGGTTTTGGAGCAACCTTTGGTATTAATGCGGGGGTTTGATTGAACTCTTATGTAGCTTGGGGTAACTTGCTATTATTCTTTGGGTGCATGGATTATTGGTTCCCCAAAGTGAGTGACTAATTACGGAAAAAATATATACATCAAATATGAGGACATATGGAGGAAAGACATTGCTATGGAAATATGGTATGGTAGAAGGTATGTCTAATTGTTCTCTGGATTTCGATTTCTGTGAACATTGTGTATATGGGAAGCAGAATCGGGTGAGTTTTCCTTCTGGTGCTAAGAGGGCAAGCAAGATATTAGAACTTGTGCACAGTGATGTGTTTGGGCCTGTGTCAGTTCCATCACTGGGAAAGTCTATGTACTATGTTTCATGTGGGCTACAACACAAAGTACATATGTACATATTTCTTCGAGGGGAAGAAAATCTTAAATTAAGTAGTTAAAAAATTTAAGACTTTGTTAAACAGGCAGAGGGGGAAGATAAGTGTTGGGTGAATAATGGTCAGAAATTAGAAAAATTTGAATTTCTGTGGTGCTGGTGTGTGCAAGACTATCATACACATATGGTGAGTTGAAAAGAAATGAATAGGCAGCATAATGGAAAAAGGCAAGAAAGCATGTATGAGCAATGAAAGGTTAGGACAAGAAGTTAAGGCGGTAGTGTTTATGTGTAGTTATGAGATCACAATAATAATTATTGGAGAAATTAAAACTCCCATGATGTAGGGACTAATAAGAAACCTTCTCCTTCACATTTGAGGAAGTATTTGGGAGTATTGTACATGTTCAGAAGGAGAACAAATGAATAATAAATTTAATTATCTTCTGTGTGTGAGAACAAGCAAGGTTCCTTTTACAAGATTTGGAACCTGGAAACAAGGAAGGTTGTATACAACTGAGATGTGGTGTTTAGAGAGGTGAAAGATATTTTTAACATGAAGTCCTACCAAAGGAACCTGAGTAGATAGAGTTTGAGCTAAAGGAGGATGAATCAGACTCTACAACAGAAGAAGACTCAGAAGAGGAAGAGCCACAAACTCCAGCTATGAGAAGATCAGTCCGGGAAAGAAGACAACCAGAAAGGTATAGTCCATCTTCTTTCCATTCTAATTTTTCTTTCAATATAACTAATGATGATCCCAGAACCGTTAGGGAGGAAGTAGATTCAGAGGATGGAAAACTATGGAAGCAGGCCATGGTTGATGAAATGGAATCCTTGCATAAAAATGAGGCATGGGATTTGGTGGATTTTTCGGCTGGAAGGAAAACCATCGGGAGAAAATGGGTGTTTAAGAAGAAGATGAATGTAGAAGGCATGGTGGAGAAATACAAAGCTTGGTTGGTAGCAAAATTTTATTCCCAGGTGTCGGGAATTGATTTTGGTGATATTTTTTCTCCTGTTGCCAAAGTTACTTCTATTAGATTACTTTTATCTGTTGCTATTGCATTTGATTTTTAGGTAGAACAGATGGATGTGAAGACAACATTTCTTCACGGGGATCTGGAAGAGGATATCTACATGAAACAACCCGAGGGTTTTATGGTGAAGGGGAAGAAAGAGCTGGTATGCAAGTTAAAGAAGTCTCTGTATGGGTTAAAACATCCACCAAGGATGTGGTATCAAAAATTTGATACCTATATACGAGGACTTGGCTTCAGCAGAAGCAAGGAGGATCAATTTGTTTATTTTAAATTAATTGGTGACCGTGTTATTTATTTGGTCTTGTATGTGGATGATATGTTGTTGATTGGAAACGACAAAGAAATTATCCAAGATTGGAAGACCAATCTGTTCTCCAAATTCGACATGAAGGATATTGGTGCTGCAAACTATATTTTGGGCATGGAAATTAAGAGAGAACAGGAAAAGAGGAAGCTTTGGTTAAACCAAAGGAAGTATGTCGAAACTATATTGCAGAGGTTCAATATTCAGGATAGTAAACCGGTGAATGTTCTAATTCCTATAGGTACAAATATGTCTGTTGAACAGTGTCCCAAGACACAAGAAGAAGAGGAGGATATGTCCCATGTTCCATATGCAAGTGCAATGGGTAGCCTAATGTATGCAATGGTATGTACTAGACTAGACATTGCACATCTAGTGGGAGTATTGAGTAGGTTTATGTCAAACCTAGGGAAGGAGCATCTGACAATAGTGAACCGGGTTTTTGGATATTTACGTGGCACTAGTGATTATGGCTTGTGCTACCAGGGAAGACCAGGATTGGAAAGAGTGTTGTACATTCGTGGTTTTGTTGATGCAGACTGGGCTGGAGATCTGGACCAAAGAAGATCTACAAGTGGGTATGTGTTTAGCCTATTTGGAGGTGCAGTCAGTTGGATGAGTAAAAGACAGTCTTCAGTGGATCTTTCAACTACAAAGGCTGAACACATAGCAGCCACTCATGCAAGCAAGGAAGAAGTTTGGTTGTAGAGATTGTGTTCAAGTATGGGGTTGGTGCAGAAAGCTATAAGGATAGATTGTGATGGCCAAAGTGAAATTTTCTTGGCTAAGAACCATGCTTATCATTCAAAGACAAAGCACATTGATGTTCAATATCACTTTGTGAGAGATATGGTTGAGGCTAAAAGGGTGTTGCTGGTAAAGGTGGACACTTTGAAGAATGTTGCAGATGCATTGACGAAGTCTATAAGCACTCAACAATTCTCTTGGTGTAGAGAAAGAATGGGTGTTGCCGAACTGGGCTAATGACTAAACTCTCCTGTGGCCCCCTGCAGAAAGAAAACAACAAGTGGGAGAATGTTTGGTATGCGTTATATTCTTTCCACGACTGTCGAGGTCCAGGGCAGTGCCCCAGAATTTTTTTTTGGTCCTTGTTTTCCAGTGGACGGATCTGCCCATGGTTTTGTGCATGGGTTTGCACATGGTTTTGGGGTACAATGGTTTTCGGCCCCTGGTATTTTGTAGATCTAGTCAAGGGACCTATGGTTATGTTCTAATCCAGGGTTAATGAATTGGGTTTTATGTATGCTTCGGCATGTATATATATATGTGTTGTAACACTAAAAGGAATATAATGAAAATAAAGATGGTCATCTCGATTTGGGATCCAGGGGAAAATCTCTGTGTTTATCTATTTTATGTTTTATGCTCTCGCTACTGTTTATTTTCTATTTTTAAGATTCATTTGTAGATAATTTCTGTACAAGGTTAAAACCTACACTCACCTCTTTTCTGCTCTCATTTCAATGGTAAATTTTCAATTCAATCTGCAACAGGATGGTAAATTTCCAATTCAATATGCAATCTTCAACAAGATTGTGTTATGAAACCAACTCCCAAGGTAGAAGAAAAGAGATCAACACCTTATAAACCCACCACTTTGAGGGGGAAACCTCCTTTACATTTCATAAATGAACAATTCTTGTATGATACAAATGAAAAACTCTTCTTTCTATATATAGGAGTCAACGAGGTCACAATACAATCCTATCCGACCTAACAATAGCAATGTAAGGGCATAAGAATAATAATAGTGGCTTTTTGCGGGGCACAATAATAAAAATATGGGGGCTACATGGGTACAAAAATAACAATAAGGAAGCTACACTAACAACAATAAGGGAATACAATAGTAATATAGGGATCTAACAAAATTATTAGTTGTTGGTGCTAGAACTGTAAACTCTCGCCAAAAAACTCTATTTGTACATTGCTCCTACAAAATATTGATCTTGAGTGCCTACAACATCTTGATATTGTGCATTGAGTATTGTAAACTCTGCTCGTACAATGCTTCTACAACATCTTGATCTTGTGCACCAAGTATTGACCTTCCTGCCACAGGTATTGAATGTATTTCAGTCATTTGATATTTAATGGTGTCACAAATTTATTCATTTTAGGAATAGAAATGAAACAAAACACAAAGCTAATATTAATATGGGAGCTAATACTCAGTGTTGCCGGAGACTGGAGAATTATTTAGTCAAAGTCCATACAATAATTTATTATAGGTTTCAAATGATATATATATATATATATATATATATATATATATATATATATATATATATATATATATATATATATAACAATCTTGAGTGACGGACTACGGTGAAAGAAATAAATCCAAAAGCAATCATAGTCTACAATGAAAGCAATCACATTCTACAATGAAAGAAATCACAGATTGAATGACACTCCAAAGCAGAGAAAAAGTTGATAATAAAGAATGAAAAATACCTTCATTTTCTACCAAATTTTGCAACAAAAATGCCCACTGCATCTAGGGGGAGAATAAAGGCCGAATTTCAATAGAACGAGAATGCTATCAAAAACAAAAAATGCTTTCCAAGTTCCAACAACCATGTATTCTTGGAGAAAGACGTTCCCACGAACCAACAAGGTTAGGAGTAAAAAACCAACCTTAGGAGACCTTTCAAACTGTATATACCAGTAGAATATGGGAGATTGATATAAGTATATGATGACTATGAAGGGGTAGAACAAAAATGCATTGCTTACATTGGTCACTAGTTATGAAAACCGTGTTTTATACATCTACAGTATTATTTATGGAAAACAAAGATGACAACATCATCCCTTATATCTCTCATCAGGGTCTAGAGACAGGAAAGTAGATAAATATGACACTATCGTCACCGATGGCATCTATTGACAAGGAACCAAAAAATAAGATCCCAAAAATTTGGATCTTCAAGGCACCTGGAAAAAAAAAAAAAAACACTCATAAACATTCAGACTTAGTTGTTAGAAGTGGAAGGAAAGCATAAAAATCATTTTATATCTAGCTCCCTTTACATTCGTGTGATGTAATTAACACTACAACTTCATATGTTCATAATGAAGTGGTTAGGGAGAGACTCATAAACATTCATACTTAGTTGTTAGAATCTTACCTTGTTTTTGGTTTAGAAACTCTTTTAGTTGATGGGTAAATGGGAAATGAGATAAATAGTTGTTGTTAATTAGTAAATAATAAGGCCCACTAGGGTTGGCTATGCTCCAGCTAGAACCTCTTGCCCTAGCTTTTTCTTTTCTCGACCAATAGGCTGTCCAGCTTCCCCTTGCTTTATATCATATCCTATATGATCATTTTTGATATCGTAATATTGTTATGCATCTCTTGTATGGGTCAGAGCTTATGGGAGGAAAACTAATAACACTTTATGGGGATCTGTCTATGGGTAGCGGATATGATTTATTGGTACAGTCTCACTTGGGTAAGCTGTTGGGATTTCTCGAAACTTTGAGCAAGCTCCTCTGTTATAGTAGCATAGAATCCACTCGGCCTTTCAAAATATATGACAATTTATTCTGTGGTCATATCCAACAGGTAAGTTCGACATCTTAGATACCCCACTCTATCTTCTGTATAAAACATTTCGAAAATTGTATATTTGAACCTATTATGAAAAATATTGAGAGCAAGCAACACTTAATTACAATATCAAAGAAAAAAGGATGCTAATAATCACTCAAACTAAAATAACCAAATATTTACAATCCAAACTCAATCAGTTCAGTCTTATATAGGCACGGATACCATTTCCATTCACATTTGATCAGCTAGGAGGCAAATTCCTTTTTGTAACACCATTAACAGGACCATTCACAATATCATTTCCAACACCGTTTGATACAATCCTACTATCAACACCATTTGCACTTCCATTTTTAAACACATTACCTCTAGGTGATATAAGAGTTCTTCTATTATCATCCACATGAGAACTTTGACTCGAATTACTCTGTCTTCCAAGGTTCCTCAAATATAAATCAAGCTAACATGACGTTGCTAGTATGAGGCCCAAGAAGGCTACAAATACTTTTCTTGGTCTTGACATGAATTTTGGATGGAACTAGACTCCAACAAAAAAATGGATGGCCTCGTAATTCCAATATCTCCATGTTTTTATAGGTTTCATGTTTCCCACAAAGAATATCCTGCTATGTTCAAGGTTTTCAACCATATGGTTAAACTCATATCTATGTCGATGTCTCTCATCCACATAGTCATATTTCTGGCATAACTTTTCAGTGATGAAATACACACTCTAAAAATATGTGCTCCTAGAACCCAGTCGCATGGTGCCCCCCATATGGGTTTTGAACCATTTGGAATTAAAGTAACATAGTGATTTGCAATTTCTAGGTCAAATTTTGTGTTGTTAGCCCCACCAATTCAAGAACAGAACGAGCATACTCAATCACAACAATTTTAATTCCCAAGAAAATTCCAAGATATGGGATTTTCTTTTCTCGAGCATATTTTGCTGCAATTATTTTCCCTTGTACGCCATGATCACCAAATCCACCTGCAACCAGAACACCATCTACACCCATGAGAGACTTCCAAGCAATTGCATGAACATTTGGTGCCTCTTTTGCAACTATGTCTTCAAGGTCAAATGTTGCAACCCATTCCACTGAAAATTTCCTCGAACATTCTATTAAAGCATATTCAAGGGCCTTAAGAGAAAAAATATAAGCATCAAAAAGCGAGGTGTATTTTCCCACAATTGCAATTTCGACTAGAGTTACAAGGTTATAAAACATTTATGCTCTTTTAGTCCATTTTTCCAGACAAGGGGATCAAGCAACACTTGAAAGGTTCAACTCTTTCAAGATTTCTTCTTAATGATCCTTTTGATCCCTTAGTAGAAGGGGGGCATGCCAAATGTTTGGAACATCAAATATAGTGATAATGTACCTGGCTGGAACATGGAAAAATTGTGATAATTTTTCTTTAATATTCTCTTCCATGGCCTGAGCACCGTGAAAAACTATAATATTGAGTTTCAAACCTAACCTCGAAGTTCATGGACACTATTTTGTGTTGGCTTGGTTTTCTACTCACCAAAAACACCTAAAATAGCTACAAGGCTCACATCAACTAGACATAAATTTCTTGTGCCAACACGATAGGAGAACTAGCACAAAGCCTCAAGAAATGGCGTTGATTCAAAGTCCTCTAATGTTCCCCCAATTGAATGACACGTACATCCATGGGTTTTACACTTCCATCCACATAAATAAGCGAAACACATATGAGAACTGGCGCAAAGCCTCAATAAATGGCATTGATTCAAAGTCCCCTAATGTTCCCCCAACTGAATGACACCTACATCCATGGGTTTTACACTTACATCCACATAAATAAGCAAAACACATTCAATCCACTCTTGAATGGAATCTGTGATATGAAAAACTACCTGGATAGTCTTTCCCAAGAATTCTCCCCTTTTTTCTTTGTAAATGACTAGCTGGTATATTTTCCCAGTGGTGACATTGTTATCTATAGTTAATCGCACATCCATAAATGTTTCATACTTTCGAAGGTCCAAGTCAACCTCACCATCATGGTTTAGAAAACACACTTCTCCATGCTAAAACTAAGACATGGTTCCTGTATCTCTATTGAGATAGGATCTGTTTTCATAGAATTCACACAAATTCCATGAGCTTTCAAAACCAAACCAATTTTGTTGGAAATGACACCATTTCACATGCCACTAACCATGCTACCAGATACCAGAACATACTTCATCTTCACAATGGATATCATTATCCCAAATATGTCAAAGCAACCAACTGTTCGCCCAACAATCCCAACAATGGCACTGACCTTGGAGTATCCCCTGTACTCTCAGACCTTAACTACAAACTTACAATCTAAAACCCCTTGTCTATAAAACCTTGCATCCAACTCCCTCGATCTTTCGAAATACACAGTCAATTGTGCAGTTTAGAAGTTTTGATGTACTTCAGATACCAGAATCTTTCGAATGTACTCTGGAATATTTGGTGTTCTTCGGGACACTCACAAAGCTCTTCAATGTTCTAAAATTGATGCTTTTA
This sequence comes from Pinus albicaulis, assembly GCA_034641835.2. Lineage (NCBI taxonomy): Eukaryota > Viridiplantae > Streptophyta > Pinopsida > Pinales > Pinaceae > Pinus > Pinus albicaulis. Next base: position 1,544,028,333 of record CM076570.1, on the reverse strand, counting down.
TGAATCTCCCCTTGTTACGGGATAAAAAAACCTATTGCCTGGGTTGAAAACCCCAATAGAGTGAAGGGAATTCCGCAAAAAGAATCAAGCAAACAAGTAATCATAATGCTTAAAATACTAAAGTAGGAGGCAAGGATAGTACCCGTTGGTCCAACGTTTGAAGGAGATCCTGCAAGGTTCAAACCCTCTGCTTCTTCTAATGCTTCAAAACCTACAACCCACTGAAGAAAAGCATATATACTAGTAGTAGTTAAAATCATGTTCTAGATGTTAACGTTAGGTCATATAAGAATATAGGTATAAAACATGAAATCATTCATAATAGGATCATAACATGAGTTAAATCATGCAGATCATAACTATAAAGAACATGACAAAGCTTCTTTATTGATGTGCAAAGAAATGTGGAGGAATACGACTTGATTTAGTAACGGCTCCAAGAGAAACTGTAGTCCGGATCTGTCCAACCTAAGCCTCAAAAATCATCTTCCAAATTCATACACACAAATGTCATATAAAGGATATGAACATCTCTATGAGGAAACAAGGGTTTCCTATACCTGGGAGTGTAGGAGGCATAGGGATAAATTGGACTTGATCAGGGACTAATTGTCTATAATATCAATAGTCTATCTTTATCCCCTTTAGGCCTTCCCATGAGGTGTATTTATACCACCCAAAAATAGTTGTTTTAGTTGGGATATAGTTAGGCCACGGGCTCCTGTAGGTAGGCTTCTAGTGTAACTCATAAACCTCGCTTATAAAATATAGATTTTTAATTTTTTTCATATTTCAAATTATATACATGGGTTGAATATAGATGGACCCATGTGTGCATGTTCTTTTTGGAGGGTATATTTGTGTATGGAATTTAAAATAATTTTTTTTAGAAAGAGGGTCAAGTCCGAAGGGAAAGGGTTTCCCAATTCCATGACTCAGAGAATCAAGTATACAAAGGTGGAAAATGATGCTATAAAATATGCCCCCTAATAGATGAGGTCAAAAGGGGTACATGATGGCTGAAATGTATTGTGTATAGGAAGAATCATGCAAATATTTGGGAGAATATCACCAGATTACAACCTCCCAAAAACCAATGGAAGAGATCAGAAAGCAAGATCATGTCTGAGGCAGGCATACCCATGCTTAAAGATAGTAAAGCATGTCTGCATATCAAGTATAGAGTAGATCCAATATGTATACAAGTACAAAGGAAACTGAGAAATACATAGTGGATCATTTGATCATATCCTCAAAATTACATATCAAGGTCATGTCGTAGTATCACATATAGAAGAAATGATTAATGATACTGAAGGAGATATCTGATCACTGATGTCACATAACTGATCCTCAAAGTACCATGTCACAAAAGTGGAATAATGGTACTGCATACAACTCGGGTACCAACATATAAGATGATGTTGTGATGAAGTGAAAGATATAAGGTGGATGGTGTCACTAGAGGAAAACTGAAGGAGCTGACAAGTGAACCAAAACATGCTGATGCAAACCAGAGGTCTTCACCGACAACCATGGTACATTTATACACTATGGAAATAAATGAGATGATGTCAACCATGTGAGAAATATTTTGATTACCGGTCATTGATGTATACCGTTAACAAACGCGAGACAAGTCACTGATAATGATGATGGGAGTCAACATACCCCATTACAATCTAACAAGTGCGATTAAATGAGTTGAAGTCGAACACTTGAGAGAATCTACCAATCAGGAGACATTGATGTATTCTCATTGTCGATAGCGAAGGAGTCTGCCACTAATGAGTACAAACCCTAAGGTACTAAAAAGGACTCTAGAACTTATTCCTAGAGAAATGAGTTGAAGTCAATGGAAAAATATTTGCTAGAATGAAGGCATTAAGACATCCCACATCAATCCAACGTGAGCATAACATGCAGGCCAACAATTTGGAAGGAATTAGATGAAGAAAGATGAAGTAACTGTATTGAAGCACATTTCCAGTGTACAAAAGATGTGGCTAGTGCATGAAAGAAACCCTTTGAACCAACCAATAATGAAAGCTAACATAGAGGCGAGGTACCCACCAATAGGGTCAAATTGAAACCAAGGTATTCCACGAATCCCAATGTGTGATAATGTAAGTTGACATCGAACACAAGGGAAACCACTTAGTCAAAGAACCATGATGTTGATTGAAGTTGAGCATAAGGTCACCTATCAATGATGGAAATAAGGCTAGGGTGTGGCCCTAGGCCTACTCTCAGAGAAATTTGTCAAATTCTATAAGAGAAGACCCACCAACAAGAAGTCAATGAAGACTCAGGTTTACATCCCTTGAAAAAAAACACTACTCAAATGTGACAATATTAAAACATATGCTAAATTTGTATAAGTTTATCATGCAGGAGGCATAAAAAAACCCTCCATATGATTGGAAGTGATAACCAACCGGAGGATTATTGAATCAATCACAAGGTTATGGCTCTCCTAAGTCAAACTAAAACCCATCTTAATGGAGGAAAGACTATGTTCAAGTGACGTGACGAACATACATGGAGGATGTTATGTTAGTTTGGAAAGTGGCAAACAAAAAGAGGCACTATGTCGTGTCCTTCCATGTGTGTCCATGGTTATAATGTGTGGCATTTTCTTTGTCCAAACCTTCTCGATAAGCAAAAAAGTAGCCAGTAGTTTGTTTTCCCTCAGTGATTCCCCTTCAATTACAAGTTTAGTCTCGTGAGAAGCATGTTTTCAATAAATGTAGCCTTATTTCCTTACGTCTACAAGTAAACATTGAATAAATTCAACAAACCTTCTATCACTCCCAATATAAAACCTTGATATAAAAAAAATCCCTGTGGATTTAAAAAAAGAAGTAATCTTGCTCTTATATAGAAACCCTCCTACATGGCAGGGACTTGTTGCATAGAAACCCCTATTGTTATAATATTTTTTCGGTTTGTTATTTTCAATTTAATTACAACAATTATCATTATTATACTATTGATATCTATAAAATCCATATGGAAACGGTGGTGTCACATTAATCATTCAGTATACACTTGCATTCATGAGTTCCGTGTCAATATCTTGGCATGTAAAGCACTTCAAGTAATTATATTTCACAGCTTCCTTTATTAATATGATATCCTTCCTTCTTGTTTTTAAAAGGATTTTGTCAGAGTTGATGGTGACTTCACACTTTGTATTATTAATTTATTTTATTAATATATATCTTGCCTAAAAATGTGCCCATGTGACCACTCTTCAGTGACTTGATTGTATGTTTTGTTTACTCTCATCACATAGTAAAATTAGCAATTGCCCCAAAAAGGTGCAAAGGTACGCTAATAAGATTTTTAAATTAGAAAAGGTTGTAGTTTGGTTTCGTAATCATGCAAGTAATATTGATATATTTTTTAAATTTTAATATCTTTTTTTAATATATGTTGTAACTTTTTAATGGTTGAAATGTAGAACTGGAAAAAATACCATGTTCTATATTGCAAAGAAACATTGGTTGGTCGTTCTGGCTCCATTGTCTAAGGCTCTAGCCTAATTTCTTGATTAAAAGAAAAGAAAATTTAACACAAATCCTTGTTAAATTTAACAATGTGCTTGTAAAAATAATGAGCTGAAGGTGCCAAAAATGTTATAATTTGTTTGTTGCATTCTTGCTATGCCTATCAAAATGGCATGTCAATGGGGATCTTCCTTATTATATTCTCAACTTTAATGCATAGTCTCCTCTCTATTTCCATCCTTTCAGTGTTCTTCAGCCTCTTTTGTAGCAACATTTTGCATTTTGCATTTTTTATTGTTTTGACATGATTACCTTCTTGTTTGGTTGCATTAGATGAATGATTCTTCAACACAATTTCAATATCTACTGAATAAGATCTAGCAAGCTCAAACCTCTCAACAATAACATCTAGGTTCTCATCCCATGTTAGATTTCAATCATCAACTGAAGAATACCAAAATTACCAACTGCTAGAACTTGCATGTTTCCATCTCAAAGAGGCATTGGGCTTCTTTAGTGGCCCGAATTTCCTCCAATGCCTTGAAGCATAATTCCATTCCTAGCTCATGTAGATCGAAGTTAACCATTTTATCCATGTACCCAATATTTCTAGTAGCTAACCCTAACTTTTACTCTTTGTATGTCAAATTTTTTATTTTTAATCAACATATCGGGCTCATGGTATTGGTAACCATCCAAAAATATGATTTTCCAAGTTTCCTTCAAGGTAACTAGAAAAGTAACATGTTATTATGCTCTAACAGTACTTATTGCTATGATTGTCCACAACAAACAATGTTGCTTCTCATAATTAGTAGGATAGTATAAAATTGTATTGTGGCCCGACTATTTATTCAGTAAGCTTACTATGGTTGCCAATTTTATAACCTATAAATTTCTTGAAATTTATTTGAAAGAGACCTGCCAACCTTTCCAAAAGCATATACTGTCGCCCAGTTGCAAGGATTTCTTCAATAATATTACTACTATTTCCAATTTTATAGCCCATAAATTTCTTAAAATTGCTCTGAAAGAGACCAGCCAATTTGCAAGGTTTCATGATAAGTCATCTTGTCAAACCAATGAGGAAGAGAGTGCATATATTTAGCCCATTTTAATCCAAACCAAAGCAATTAGTTACATATAATTCGTTCCATATAATTTTTGCTGGAACGTATCACATAATCTCCCACCACACCACCTACTGTTAACCATCCAAGTCATTGTACCATGCTTTGCATCTTCAGCATTTCTACATATTTGGCTAGATGGAGCATAACAAATGTTGCTCCAAAAAAGCAGAAAATGTTGCACATGGCTCCTTAACTCCTTCCTCGGTGCCTACTACCTGAAATCATGAAAATGTTCAAGAAAGAATGTTATCAAATTGATATTGTAAAAGGAATCATATATATAAACTCCATCAATCTTACGAAGGAAGTGTAACCATTAATGAAGTGATACATGGTTTGCGTCACACCAAAAGCATCACATGCTAATAGAATGACATTCTTCGGGTGAGGACCCACACATGGAATATTTTCATTTGAAGTAACTCTATGGGATATGATTCGCTAGTATTCTCTTATAATTAAAGAAATGTCAAGGAGAGATCACTATATAAAATATTCAAATACATAAATATTAGCTTTAGTGGTTCTAGAACAATAACAATTTAGAAATTATGAATTTCACACCAAAAACTATTTAGAGCTTATACTAGATTATAGATTTAATTAAAGAGATCCCAAGCTTGATTTTCATGTGTACTGATAAGAAAGTCAAATTCGTTCATAATTTATCGCCGTGTTTTAGTTGCATTTATTACCACATTAATCAATAAGTTCTAGTTGCAAAAATGATACCAATGATATATTTGTCTTAGTAATCCACCTCTCTTGTATGCATGCCAAATACAATATTATCCACTACTGCCACGAAAACAACCAAAAACATATTTTCAAGGAAGAACATATTTTCAAAGATGAATTTAATCTAATAAGCTTTCTATGTACGATGAACTCAAGTTCACTTCTCTTGAAATACAACCAATATCACAATGCTTAAATTAGCAAACAGAGAATAGTAAGTCCATTGGTTCCAAACTTTATTGCATTTCGTTTCTCAGGTTTTTTTCTCCTTTGGAATGTCAATACATTTTGCATAGGATCCAACAACAATGTACTCTTTAATTTAGCTTTATTTTAGCATTGACAAGATATAATTGTTTATTGCATTTCGTTTCTCAGGTTTTTTTCTCCTTTGGAATGTCAATACATTTTGCATAGGATCCAACAACAATGTACTCTTTAATTTAGCTTTATTTTAGCATTGACAAGATATAATTGTTTACCATTTTTGGTTTATCTATTATAAGTAATAAACCTAGTGTAAAAACAAAGCATTGTAAATAGAGTTGAATAATACTTTTTAATCACGAGTGTGAAACTACTTTGATGATGTATGATTTTGGCATTAACAATCAATTGTGTAATTGCCCATACGTTGAACTTAATTTCTTTGCTAAACCTATTATTTATAGATCATGAAGTACACAAACATATGTTTGATATAAGACTTTTGTGATCCATAATTTAGATAAATACCTTATATGATTAATTTGAACGACTCATATATTTGTTGAATATTAAATTCCAAAAATTTACAATTTCTTTTCGAATAATATTTATATCAATAATAAGATTTAAATCAATAATCGTATGCTTGAATTCATATAATGAGTAACAAAGTTCTCTAGCTCTTCAGAAGTAGGACGTATGCACCTATTAAAAACCAAAGAAAAATGTTACTACACAAGAACTCTGTTGACGTATACTTTCCTTCAAAGTAATGAGGCCACATGTAATATATATAAACTTGAAAGTTGAAGCACTTTTTCAGTAAATAGAAAAAATGATGCCACCTATCATAACCATTCAAGTGGGAAACAAGAGACAGAAAAGGAAAATCAACCGACATACTAGAGAATAAGCCTACACTATTGAAAAATGGAGTTGACTTACATGTTATGCATGAACAGGAAATGATATGCTCGTGGTGAAATGATGCGCACTTTCAGCCGATGGTCTGAATCCAGTTCAAAAACTGATCGTTCACAAAAACCTGCATACCAGGAAAATATTAATATGATCACAATTTATTGTTCAAAGTTAGTGAAATCATACTGTTTTTCTGAAAGCTATATAAAATGAACCTAGATGCTCTCCCCATATAAACTCATGAAATTAGGCAGATACAATGAACCATGGAAAAATACATCTTTAAGCTACCCACAACACAGAAACATATCTGCTCAAATAGATAATACAATTTTAATCATTTTAAATAATGTAATAATTAATGATATTAATCATTATATAAGATATGATTTTAATAAACATATTCACAAATAAAAATGAATATTTTCTGGTTTTCCAGCATGTAAAAAAAAATTGAATTGTCATGATAATAATTATTGAACGATGTGGCTTTCCTTCAAAAGATAAAACAAATATCATCACAAATAATAATAGCAATCGTTGTTATTAGATAGCGTAGTTTTCTTTGGATAAATGATAAATCAACATATCTACAAAGAACAATGAATGATTACTACACTTAGTGTATTGTTTATTAATGATGGTGAATTGGGCTGTTGCAACATCACAGTTCCTTCTGCTGTCTTTTGCATTTTACTTTTATCGTCCAAGTCGTGGAGAGTGAGGATATTTTGGTGGTTGGAGATAAAAGTAAATGTCAACAATCACCATGGATTTATTGATGCTGAAAATGTAGGATGACTGATACTTTGAAAATGCTCACAGGGTTGCAAGTGTGAATCATTTTGAGTTAGTTGATAGACATTGACTTCTATGTCTTTGAATAATATTTGGGCTTTTGAGAAGAAGGTGTACCCACCAATCCATGTGAAAAATTGTTGAATAGCAACTTCTGAGAAACCAAGATACCAAAGAGGGTAAAGCTTTCTTGATTGTATGTATACATACATAACAAAGGAGAGGTGCACCCAAAAACCCATGTGGAAATTTGTTGATTAGTAGCTTCTGAGAAACCAACAAACTAAATAGGTTAATGCTTTCTTGATTGTATGTATACATGCATAACAAAGGAGAAGACAACTAGGGAGGTGGAGAAACCTAGTGGACTTGCCTTGAGCATCTAAATTTTGCAGAAATCCAGTGGGTGCTTTGCAAAGTATGCTCTAACTTTTGTTCCAGGTATTGTTAAAAAAATTTGAGCACTTGGGCTCATCCAAAATAGATTATCTAAGGAAATTAGTCATTCTCAATTCTGCAAAAGCACACACAGGGTTGTTTACCATGTTCTAAAGATTATTTATTCACCACTATACTAGGATTATTTTTTTCCAATTCAAATTCATGTGTTTAGCATCACGTTCTCAGTTTCTTTCATATTGGCATTGTATGTTAAAAAAAACCTTTTGGCCTTTGCGGTTTTGCTTACTTGCAGTGTGGGTATCAAATCCCTTCATTGTCTATTTCTATTGTAGAATGTTTACAAATTTACTACAAGGTTAAAGCAACTCCAATCCAATCCCTAAAACTTCATAATTGCTTTCCATGGCCATATTAACCTGCTTACACCAGAGTTATTTTTTGTAAAAGATATAACTTTGACTTATATGAGTTCTTCCTAATGCGTTACAATGGGAGAAGGTACTCACCCTCAGAAATTCCGAAAGTAAAAAATACTAAATTCTCACAGATGTTGTGAATATTGAAGTGGGAAAACATTAAACAAGAAAGAAACTAAATGAAAAACTGAATGTAAAATACACAAGTAAATACATGAAGAATTTACATGGTAAAACCTTGACAAGGTGTCAAGGAAACCTCCACGGGGCAAGGGATTGGAAATTTTATTAATCAAGAATGATTCTCCTTAGATTACAAGCCTCTCATGCCATCTTAATTTAACCTGGGATACTTCGTTACATAACCGCCTCTTCGTTCTAAAAACTAACTATCCGGTAATTTCCATTACCTTACACCGATGTGCTTCGTCTTGTTGTGATAGACTGGATTTGTAACCAAATGAATAACACTCTAACTATCACAAAACACATTAACTTTCTCCTACGTCCTTCCAATCTCATCAAGCAGGCATTTTAAACAGATTTCCTCTTTAAAGGCATATGAAGCAACTATATACTCTGCTTTAGTAGTGGAAAAAGAAATTGTCTCTTGAAGCTTTGACATCTAGCTAATTGCTCCACTTGCAAGAGTAAAATCATAACCTGTAGTAGACCTCCTTTTGTCCAAATCACTTGCATAATCAGCATCCACATATCCGCAGACTGAAGCTTCATGACCATCAAAGTTGATGCAATGGTCACTTGTGCCTCTCATATACTGAAACACCCATTTCACTGCTCACCGATGTTCTTCCTCTGGATTTTCCATGAACCTGCTCACAACTCCAACTGCATGTGAAATGTCAGGTCTTATAGATACCATTGCATAGATTAAGTTTCCTACCGCATTTTCGTATGGTACATGAGACATATACTTCTTTTATTCATTAGTTATAGGACTTGAATCTGAAGAAAGATTAAAATGGGATGCTAATGGAACTTTAACAAGTTTCACATTGTTCATACCGAACTTTTCAAGTACTTTCTCCACATAATTTTGTTGTGATAACCAAAGCTTACCATTCTTCCTATCTCTGTGTATCTCCATGCCCAATATATGTTTTGCTTCTCCAAGTTCGTTCATATGAAACGTCTTAGAGAGTTGAGGCTTTTAACCTGTTGATTTATTACATGTTTTTTCTTGCAATAAGCATATCATCAACATAAAACACCAAGATAATGAATATGCCATTGAAACTTTTGAATTGATCATACTCACTTTGGATAAAATTCTGGCTCATGATGAAGGAGTCAAAATTCTTGTACCATTTCTTAGGTGACTGCCACAGACCATACAATGATTTCCTGAGATTGCAAACTAATCTTCTACTGTGACCTTGTACAAAACCTTATGGCTGATCCATATATATCTCTTCATCCAAATCACGATGAATAATGGTTGTTTTAACATCTAAATGTTCTAACTCAATGTCAAGTAATGCAGTTAGTGCTAACACGATACGAATAGAAACAAGTTTGACGACTGGTGAAATTTTTTCAGAAAATCAATACCTTCAACTTGAGAATACCCTTTTGCAACCAGCCTCGCCTTATACCCATGAATACTTCCATCAACTTTTCTCTTCAACTTGAAGGCCCATTTGCTCCAAACAACACTTCTACCTTCAGGAAGTTCTACAAGATCCCATGTATTGTTCTTGGCTAAGGAATCCATTTCTTCTTCCATATTTTTTTTTCTGTATCTTGCAACCTACATCATCTACTTCTTCATAATGGAAATAAGGCTCCCCATCTTCAGTAATCAACGCAAAAGATGAAACAAACTCTTCATACCTTTTGGGTGTCTTTCTTTCCCTTGTAGACCTTCATAGAGTGACTAGTTGTTGAATTGGTTATGGAATTTCTCCAGTTTCCTTTTCTTATTCACCTTTTTCATTAGAAGTCCCTCCTTCCTTTCAACTTTCTAGAAAAGGTTTAGTCTCCAATTGAATTTACTGATTTGGTGATACCTGTTCCTGTTCAACTTTTCCAACATCTGATTTTAGAGGATAATATTCATCAAATGTTACATATCTACTAATGACTATCTTTTGTGAAGAAGGATCCCACGACCTATATCCTTTCACTGCATAATCATACCCAACAAAGACATAACATTTTGATTTTGGCTCTAACTTTGAATGTTGATTTCTAGGAATAAGAGCATAGGCATCACAACAAAAAATCCTCAAATGCGAAAAATCATAAGACTGACCCGACCAAACTTCTTTAGGAATTTTACAGTTTATGGCAACCGAAAGTGATCTATTAAATAAATAAAAAGTTGTAGATACTAGTTCTGCCCACAAATCCTTTGACAGGTTAGCATTTTTTATCATGCTTCTGGCTCTTTCCATAAGAGTCTCATTCATATGTTTAGCAAGAACATTTTTCTAAGGAGTATAAATAACAATTTATCACTATTTTATTTTTGTATGTAGGGGTTGAATTTTGATTTACATAGTTGTATTGGTTCATAGTTATGTTTCTTATTTCATATTATGAAGCTAAGGTATTGTGTTCATGTGTTGATTTTGGTGTGTGCATGTGAGAGATATCTTGAGAAGTCTGATTAATTATGTGATTGAGAGTGGTATGTGGATTTTTGTGAGTGTATGGATGGAATGAGGTTGTGAGTGGAAATTGCAATGATTTTCTGCATGGGTCCTAGTTTGAAATATTATGAAATGTGGCCCTAGAATATCAGCAGATCGTGATAGCTTAGTGAAGAATGGATGGTGGTTCCTTTCTTACGGGTGTAGGTAGCCAGAAAACTGAAGTAACATTCTCATATTCCAATGGTTGTTGGGGGAGGATTTAGGGGATACGAGTCTCTATTGGATAAGAGTTTTCTTATTCGATGTCATATGAGAAAATTCCTTAATGGGCATAGCCAATTAGGATTATGTAAATGATTTTATTGATTAATGAAATTTCCATAGAGAAGCAACAACTACAAAGGGTGGTTTTTTCCTTGGGGGGATTTTTTCCACCAGAGATCCATGTGTCGCTTGTGCATGTGATTTTTTAATTGGTTTATGGATTTGATGTGATCTTCATGGTATTTGACTTTTGATTAATGGTGTAATGTGATATTCATGGTATTTTATTTAATGGTGTAATGTGTGCTTATGAATTAGTAAGAATAAAATAATTTTAATGTATACATTGTCACTACTAATTCAACCCCCCATCCGGCCATCTCATTAGTGAGCACATTTCCAGCAATTGGTATGAGAGCTCGGTGCCTTTTTTTCTGCTTCAACACTAAAAACTATATCATGGGCTATCAAGGAGATTTTGGAGAAGATGGACTACTCACGCTTCATGGATCAAATTATGCACTATGGAAGGTAATATTGGAAGCTTATTTTATTTATCTTGATGTGGATATATTTTTTTCATTGGAATACAATACATATGATGAATCAAATAAGAAAGTAGAGAATATCATATTAAGGACACTATTATATCATGATGTTTCTTTAGTAAGACAATGCAAGACAAAAAAAGAGATTATGGATAAGTTGCATTGTATCTATGGGAGAGATGAATTTCATATTCGAGAAATTATTGAAGAACCTCTCTCCATTTGTGAAGAAAATGAAATAATTATTGTTGGGAAAAATACTGAGGGGGGGGGGGGGGGGTGTGAATCAATATTTTAAAGAATCACAATCTTTTAATTTTCTTTATTGATTTCTATATGCCAGCTGGATTAGTCCAAATAGTGTATGCACACATCTATCTTGAATGAAACATTCATATACCCAAATAAATTAATGTTCAAATAAATATTCAGAAACTTTACTTAGCCAAGTTCATTAGTTATGCATCAGAAATTTAAGTAGTAAATATGTGCAGTAATAACATAATACATCATCACACAAGGGCATCACATTTGAACACCAAGATTTAAGGTGAAAACCCAAGTCGGGAGAAAACCATTGCTGATTTCATCTCTGTCTTCAATATTTATTAGATAAAGAACTTCTTACAATGTTGTACTGATGCAGACTCATATCAGTACACAGGCACCCACCTACATAAGCCTGCAACCTTCTCTCATTATCCAGCTACTACTGGAAGGGAGTTACAAAACCCTAATCTCGTTTACCAGAAACTACTGGAAGGGAGTTACAACCCCCTTGAAATGATCACCAGCTTCTACTGACAGGAATATTCGACTTCCATACTAAAGGCTTCTGCCCTCAAGGCCACTACAGACCATGTTTCATAAATTTTTACATTGGATCCAACAGCTTCAACAAAACATAATTTGTATATCAACACTAATAATTATCAACCAATAAAAAGAATAGTGAGATCACTGTAACCAAATCACAACATTAAACCCAGACTTCTTTATTAACACACAGAAGCAACTTCAAGCCTGATCATTCATAAAACAAATTGTATACACTACTTTACTTACTGCAACCTGTGTGTATACACACTTTCCTGTGGAAAAACTTGCGCATATATATATTTATATACAGAAATTAGGAATCTAACCAGACTCAAAACAGATCAGAGACATTTAGGCATACTTTTTCAGATTTATAGAACCCTTGTTTAGTTAGTAACATCCATCATATTCAATAACCCAGTCACTGATTGTATTTATACATAATCAACTAGCAGCATAGACAATATTCAAACACTCCAGATATGCATGAATACTTCATTTCCAGCAGAAGAAACATACTATAAATTATCAGACATTTTCTTCAGCAATCTTCAGAAAAACCATAACTTCCATATGCGCTTTTTCTGAAATGAACCTGCAAGGATACATGCTTTCACCAAGATGAAATAGCGTATAGATCTATAAATATTACAGGACTACATAATACTTCAAAGAAAAAAACTTGCTTAGATCATATGATTTACTTCAGAAATCATGCATCAAACCATCGATCTAAACAAATCATTAACATATCTGCAAATACATAACCATTTCAGGTCTAGAGATCCTGATCCATTATTGTGTTCATTGGTGCATCAAAATATCAGATCTATCTATTGAATATATCCCAATCCATGTAGATATACTTCAGACCGAAGTATTCATTCAATTATTGTTCACATGCACACCATTTCACTACGATCTTCTCCTCCTTATATAGTTTGAGCCTTAGCCAATATCATGAGCCAAAAACCACACAAGTGTCATTGGTATTCTTTGATGGGATCAAATAGCCTTTACTGCGCTCAATATTGTGGGATAATACTATGGTAAATACCCTTGGTATCATAAACTAGGAACTTAAATACATACACTACTTTGCTTCTTTGAACCCGCATGTATACGCGACATTTCTTCACCAAAATTGTGTATACACTAATTTTGGATGTATACTCTAGTTGCCCTCATCAAACCTATGGGTATATATGGGTTCCCTTCATCAAACCTATGTATACATCTTGAAACTTGACCTTCATCATTCCTATGTCACTGACTAGAATTCTTTTCTCTGTCACATATGAATTGATCTATCGATACATCAATTTTACATCTACAACAAATTGGTTGCTATCAAAAGGAAACTCATCGAGTAGGTTGCCATCACGAACAACATATTACATCATAATGCCAACAATCATACAAAATTTTACTCTAGTAAAAAGTATTCGAGTTGTCATAAATCATACAAAAGTAAAAAAAAAATTTGATTCAGGCTCTTAAGTAAATTTAATCTCAGAATCCTTGGTTAAAAAGTTAGGCTTAGAAGTTAACCCTCATCTGAAACCTTATCCACTTGGATGGATACATGAAAAAGTAAAACTAAATGTAACCAAGCAATGTAAGGTTAAATTTTTAATTGCTTCTAAACCGGTGGATGAAGTAGAAATGGATGTCATACCATTGGATATCTGTGGTATTGTGATAGGGAGTCCCTATCTTTACAACAGGAACGCAGTTTTCTTTCGACATGAAAATAAATACCAAATCACAAAAGATGGGGTAGAGTATATTCTAAGAGCTGATCAAACCAAGATCACTGCCAGTCTTGTAAGTGCAGGACATAAGAAGAGATTGGTGAATTCCAGCAAGGGGTATTTGCTCATGGCTGTGAGAGAAAAATATGCAGAAACATTTGATGCTTTCTGAGGATGTGATCTAGCTCATAAAAATGAATTATGTGAATTTATTTCTAATTATGATGAGTTGTTTTAGGAACGCAGAGGATTTCCTCCGAAATGAGAAATCTAACATGAGATCCATTTGTAGCATGATGTTCCATTGAAAAATATTAGTATGTATAGGATGTCATCTATCGAGATGGAGGAGAGAAAAAAATAGGTACAGGGATTGTTGAACCAAGGGGTCATCCGGCCAAGTACTTCTCCTTGCGGCTCACCGATTATGTTAGTACCCAAGAAAGATGGCACATCGAGGATGTGCGTGGATTACTAGGCACTAAACAAAATCATGGTGAAAAATCGATACCCTCTCCCTCACATTGATGATTTGTTAGATCAATTAAAGAATTATATCTATTTCATCAAATTGGATTTGTGTAGTGGTTATCACCATGTCAGAATTGCCGAGAAGGACGTGTGGAAAACCTCCTTCAAGGCCAAACATGGGTTGTTCGAAGGGATAGTGATGGCATTTGGACTATGCAACGCTCCAGCTACATTCATGAGGGTCATGAATGACATATTTAGGCCTTTCATTGATGAATTTGTCGTTGTGTATTAGATGATATTATTGTCTTTAGTAGGACTTTGGATGAACATGTATGCCATGTGAAGAAAGTGCTTGATGTATTACAGAGGGAAGAATTGTATGCAAAATTGTCAAAGTGTGAGTTCAGGAAAACCTCTTTGGTTTACCTAGGTCATTTTGTCAGTAATGGTCAATTAAAAATAGACCCCTCAAACGTTGAGGTGATTGTAAAATGGCCTAAGCCTACCAATGTAACAAAGGTCCATAGTTTTCTAGGTGTAGTATAATACTAGAGGAGATTCATTGTCAACTTATCCATTATTGCATCACCCTTACACACAATGACAAGTATAAAACAAGCCTTTAAGTGGGGAGGAAAGCAGCAGAAGTCCTTTGAAGCACTAAAAGAGAAAATTAGCACTGCACCAATCTTGGCTTTACTTGATCTCCAGCAGCATTTTGAGATCGAAACCGATGCCAGTGGGTATGCCATGGGAGATTTATTGTTGCAGCAGAAGAAGCCAATATGTTACCATTCAGAGAAGTTCTCCCAAGTTGTCATCAAGTACCCCACGTATGGCAAGGAACTTTATGCCTTGGTCAAAAGTGTGAAAAAGTGGAAACCCTACTTGATCAGAAAGAAAACCATTATCCATATGAATCTCCAGCCCTTGCAATACCTCCAGTCAGAGACCAAGCTACAATAATCTTGTCATTTCAGGTGGATGGGGTTTCTACAACAATTCCATCTAGTAATCAAGTATAAGAAGGGCACTAGTAACAAAGTAGAAGATATCCTCTCTTGCCCTCCTATTGATGCTTCTATTATTTTTCATAATACTTCATTGTATATTGAAAGCTATGCTAAAAATATGCTAACGATGATGAATTTAAAGAAATATATGCAAAACTAACCCATGGTTCAAAAGTGGACAACTATCATTTGCAGGGGAATTTGTTGTATCACATTGGAAAATTGTGCATACCCACAATAGAAAGGGTACATGTAATTTGAGACGCACATACCTCTCTTGTGTCTAATCACTTTGCTATCGAAAAAACCTTATGTAATTTCCAAAGGTTTTTATTTTGGCTCAATATGGGAAAAATTGTAACCCGCTTTGTAAAGGGATGTGTGATGTGTTCTGTTTCAAAGCCCTCTAATAGAAAACTCAGGATGTACACACTACTCCCTATTCCAGGTCGTCCATGGGAAAGTGTGTCTATGGACCTTGTAGGAGGTTTACTTATGTATAGAAAGGGTCATGAATATTTGCATGTTGTCGTAGACCGGTTTAGTATAATGTGCATATTAATGCCTTGTAAAAATTAGGTCACTACTGAGTAGACTGCTTATATTTTCTTTCAGTTTTTTTGGGTCCACTTTGGGTTTCCCACATCGATTGTGTCAGATCTAGAATCTTGCTTCCTTGGAGAGTTTTGGATGAGCTTGTGGCATATGATGGACACCAAGTTGAAGAGAAGTATGGGATTCCATCCACAAACCGACGGATAGACAGAGGTTGTCAGTCGTACTATGGTACACTTGTTGCAACAATATTGCAGCAAACATCCTAAGTTGTGGGATGAGTATCTTCCATATGTGTAGCATGCCTACAACTGAGTAGTGCATTCCTCTACGCAACTTTCACCATTTGAGACATGTTTTGGTTACTTACCAAAGGACCCTTTTGACATGATCTATGGAAGGGATGAAGATGGACATGATGACAGGGAAAAAGCACATCAGTTCATCTAGACGATACGTACAATTCACCAAGAAATGCAAGAGGAGTTAGAAAATATCCAGGCTCGATATAAGGCCTGCCATGATAAGCACCGAGTCGACCATCAATTTCAATTTGGTGACAAGGTGTGGTTCCATATAAGTAAGGATCAAATGAAGGGGGAAGGCAGGAAATTGCGATCAATCTGTATAGTGTAACACCCCCAATTTATGTGTTTGAATTTCAAAGCTAGACATTTGAACTTTAATCCTAAGGGGAGTGGACCCCAAAGGATAAGTATTTTGTGAATGTAATTAAATATTTAATTTGAGGAAATGAATAAAATAAATGGTGCAGATTGACCAAAATGAGATTTATGAGGTCACTTGCTAAATCCATGAGGATGGATGAGGCAAATATATCCCCAAAATCTTTCAAAAATCCTTGAAAGAAATTAATTCTAAATTTAGATTTTTGAGGAAAAAAATATGAATTCCCCAATGATGAGGAAAGAAGTTGGGAAGAGGTAAAAAAGTTGGAAAAGCTGAAGAAAAGCATAAAACAGCTTTAAAGAATCCCTAAAATGGGAAGCCTAGGCAAACAGGAAGAAAAGCATCCCGATATTCTGGACGCAGAATTGGAAACAAGCTTTGGGGAATAATAGCTTAAATAAGCTGCTCCTAAACAGATTAGTGGTTGGTCTGTGGTGGAGGTGATCTCAGCTCGGGGGTGAGTTCTGGGAGACAGAAGGACTCTAAGGTTGGGAGGTTGGTCTATTGCATGAGTGGTATGTATTTGAAATTACTGAATGTGTTTACTTCAGACAGTATGAATTGGGTACATATCAAAGTTAATTGTTTATTAGAACATAAATACTACATTTAACAGAATTAATCATAAGGTATTTACCTTTATAATTCTGCCTAGTTGTAGAAATTAAATCTGTGATGAAGAATCCATTAGAATCTCTAAACCAAGGTGGTTTAAATCTGAGGATACGTAGTTCTTCACAGATGATTTAGCTTAAGTTGCTTCAAATCTAGTAATATCTAATTATGAGTATGATTAAGTAAATGAGGGCCAAATCCTTAACTCCTTTATTAGTACAGTCAATATAATTTTAATCTGTTTCTGCATTTTAAAAAGAAAAGAAGTGTCATGCAGAACTAGTTTTAATTCGAATTAAAACTATTAGTATGATGAAAATAAAATAACTCTCATAATGAAGCAGTAGATAAGGGGAACATAATTTAAGTGGTTTTTTGTACCAGAATGTTACATCCTGACAAAGATAACATGTAAAAGAAAAAAAAACATAATGATGTGACATAAAATAGAACTTTTTTATTCAGTCAATAGTGAAGCATTTGCGGTACTGAGCTAGGCACTATAAGTTATAATGTTATATATAAAATCTTTGTAACTATAATTGAATGAATTAGTTGTGATACCATTTGGTTGGTATTAAAAAAAAAAAAAATTCCTTGCCTTAGAACTGTCATGAACGGGATAAGAGTATTAGTATAG
This sequence comes from Pinus albicaulis, assembly GCA_034641835.2. Classification (NCBI taxonomy): domain Eukaryota; kingdom Viridiplantae; phylum Streptophyta; class Pinopsida; order Pinales; family Pinaceae; genus Pinus; species Pinus albicaulis. Next base: position 1,544,010,216 of record CM076570.1, on the reverse strand, counting down.
TAGGGAAGGCTAAACTGTTTCAAATTACATATTCAACCTTGCCAAATTAGCTTACGGTTATGGAATCGTACGCATATATCTCAGAAAAATAAATCATGATAAAAAAAATAGCCTCTTGGGATTCTGTTAAGTTATACATCTTATTATAAAAGAAAAATATATTAAAAGAACAATGATTAAAATTTCTGTTGGGGAAGTATGAGAATAGAATCTGTGAGGATTGTACAGAAATTGAAACGTTGCGATATAACCAGAAATCGCAGGGCTATTCATTCCTTTCTGGTCTAGATCATGCTATTTCAATAATAGTCTTGGAAATTAAAAAATAACTGAAAAATTCGATTTCTTCCTAATCGTAATATTTTCCAGTATGACTAATAGAAATAGATCAGTTTTATAAATTTGGTATATATATGTGAAAAGTATTGATACCCCTGTATAATCTGAACAAAAAGAAATATAAATATGAACAGTCGCACTTGGTATCTATGTGCAGACCTAAGCCCCATGAACCAGACCATAAGCGCGTTAATGAATAAAGACAGAGTACCGAATGCAACAGAAAAACATACTCTTATAAAGGGTTATTATATATAAACTGCCCATTGAGTTAATATTGTATGGCAATAGTTGATAAAAAAAAAAAACCCTGTGCTTAGTGCATGTTACGACAAGAAGTCCACGTCGCAAACCATTTGTTTTACAGGCATGAGAACCGTGACCGATCGACAAACGTTACACCGAACCGAACGAGAATATTTGAAATAAAAGTGACAAAACCTTTTGCAACCAGAGTTATACTTCGAACGCACAGTTGTAGGAGAGTTGAGAACCTGTACGTTAGGCGAACTCAAGCTGAAATGAGAAATTAGTAAGACGCGAAACAAATTAACTGGAACCATTTGTCATTGAGACGGAGATCCTGTGTACCTGCCATAAGAATAAAACGTGACATGGTAATAAGTGATGATAAGTTATTAATAATAAGAAACTAGAGAATGGTATTAATATAAATTGAAAAGGAGACCTGTATTATTAATGGTAAAGGTGGTCGAGATTCTGGAACTAATACTTATTCTCTGGGAGAGTAAAGACGCTTAATTGCTTGTAGGTCAAAACCTTGTATACATAACAGAAAAGGAACAAATCTATTAAATCCTACGAATGCCAAAAGTGAGTTATAATGGGCAGAAACCATATTACCCAGATTATACACGGAAATGGGAAATGAAATTGAGAGACAAGGTCATAGTACTAGTGCCGATAACTAAAACAAAAGGGACTCAGTCTCTGAGAATAAAATAAACAAAAAATCCATTCTATGCTGTGGGGATAACCACGAGAAAATGAACACAGATAAAATAGGAGAGGGGAATCGCTTACCAATTTTCCGGCAAGGGAAACTCACGCCTTGATATCCTCGTGGTTGCAGATATCTGAGGGCTGCGGGAAAAAGACGAGAAGGCGGAATGAGGAGTAATAACCCCAGTAAAATGACATAACCATGAAAATAATACGTTTTATAACAAGAATATGAAACCGATAACTGAACAGGTGTCATTTAGATCAAGGGTCAAGCGCAGGTTAGGGCAGCGCGAGAACCTAGACCTACAATGACAGAAGCCTCAACGAAATCGCGAGGGCGATTTCAGAAAATCAACTCGAGGGAATAAATTCGTACCAGGCTTGTATTATTTAACTATTATCCAGGAAAAAATCGAGTACCAAATAGGCGAAAAGGTGAAGAGATTTATGTGGTGTAGTATGGTGCTGGAATGGCAAAAGGTGAAGAGATTTATGTGGATCTGCGTGATGATTTTAGTACGCCAGATCCCAATGCTCCGGTGATGGCTATCTTGCACAGGTTGCAACAAGAGTTGGCTGAGGTGAGAAGCCAGAATGACAAGTTGTCATCAGCCAGTAAGGAGCAGGAAAAGCTCATCAGAGAGCTAACCTCACGGAACAACCATGAAGGAGAAGGTTCCGGAAAGAGGAAGATTGATGAATCTGAGGATGATGATGCGGGTAGGCATCAGTATAGGCAGAAAAAATAATCACAGGGGGAATTCCGAAAGATCAAACCTCCCTCCTATGATGGGGAGAAGGAGGAAGATGCTGAAGCCTGGTTGCTGAATATGATTAAGTATTTCCAGGTTTATGAATATGAAAGCAATCTGAAGGCCAGATTAGTTGTTTACCAGCTACAAGGTAAGGCTACCTTGTGGTGGGAGGAGACAAAAATAGTTCACGCCATTGACGAAAAGACAGTTACTTGGGAAGATTTCCAGGTTAAGTTCAAAAACCGCTATCTAAATGAACATTATTATGATGATAAAGCCAAGGAATTTCATGAAATTAAACTGGGACAGCTCACTATTGATGAGTTTGTCACTAAGTTTACGAATCTGTTGAGATATGTCCCTTATATTAGGGAAGAGAAAGCAAAAGTTTTCTGAATTGTTTTCCAGTTGCGTATAAAGAGAATATTGAGTTTGATCACCCAAAAACTATGGATGAGGTAGTGAGGAAAGCGAGACTATGTTATCAGCCGTTTAAAGGAAAGGCTGAGCAAGGAAAAGGCTGGCTAAACAAAGGTGAGTTCAAGGGGAGGAGACAAAAACCAGCATATTTGAAGAATATTGGCAGAGATCATCAGCGGAAGAAATTTAATAAATCCAGAGAAATTCAAACTGCTCAGTCACAGGTGGCTTCAAGGAAAATGGAGGGAGACAATAAGAAAGAGGGCACAGTTAAAATGAAGGAACCGTTGAAATGTTGGGGATGCGGAGAACCCCATCTGTTGAGGGATTGTCCCCACAGAAATATTCAGATGATTATGACAGATCAAGAAGCAACCACAATAAATGACATAGCATGAAGCATACCCACTATCAGTGCAGCCTTGGAGAACCAGCAAGCAGAACATCAAGCTACCATGGTTGAAATGGAAGGTAAGATTTTTGACCAAGCTGTTACAGTTTTGATTGATCCAGGTGCATCTTCAAGTTACATTAGTCCAAAAATTGTAGAACAGTATAATCTTAAACCTGAAAAATTTCAGCAGTCATGGTTGGTATAGCTGGCCACTGGAACTAAGAGAAAGGTAACACATAAGTTGCCCAGAACAGCAATCAAATTAAATGATTTTCAAATAGAAGTAAATTTGAACATACTGCCTTTAGGTTCTTATGACTTGCTGATAGGAATGGACTGGCTGGAAAAGAACAAATCCCTGATGAACTACTGGGATAAAACCCTGCATTGTGTGGATGAAGAAGGGAAACCTTTTACTCTCAAAGGAAAACCAAAATCCATTTCGGTAAGACAAATATCAGCACTGCAATTAAAACGAACAACTAGGAAAGGATATCAAGTTTATGCAGTACATGTGGAGGAAGTAGAACAGAAAACTGGAGAAAATCCGCTGAATGATTTACCGGTGGTAAGGGAATTTAAGGAAGTCTTTCCAGATGAGATTCCTCATCTTCCCCCCAAAAGAGAAATTGACTTTACAATCGATTTGGTGCCGGGAGCAACACCTGTTTCCCGAGCCCCTTATCGAATGAGTCCCCCTGAACTTATGGAACTGAAAATGCAATTGCAAGAATTGCTAGATAAAGTTTATATCAGACCGAGTGTGTCTCCTTGGGGAGCACCGGTCCTATTTGTGAAAAATAAAGATGGAACTTTTAGGATGTGCATTGATTATCGCCAACTGAACAAGTTGACCATTAAGAATAGATACCCTTTACCTAGAATTGATGATCTTTTTGATCAAGTGAGAGGAGCTTCAGTCTTTTTGAAGATTGACTTAAGAACTGGTTATCACCAGCTTAGAATCAAGGAAGAAGACATCAACAAAACAGCTTTCTGAACCAGGTATGGACACTACGAATTTGTAGTCCTACCTTTTGGTTTGACAAATGCCCCTGCCACATTTATGTGTCTGATGAACAGTGTGTTAAATAAGTACTTGGATAAATTTGTTCTTGTGTTCATAGATGATATTTTAGTCTACTCCAAAAATGAGGATGAACATAGAGAACATTTGAGGATAGTGTTGCAAACTCTGAAAGAAAACCAGCTATATGCCAAGCTCAGAAAATGTGAATTTTATAAAGATAAGATTCAATACTTGGGCCATATTATTTCTGAACAAGGCCTTGCTGTTGACCCTAAAAAGATAAAGGCTATAAAAGTATGGCCTGTACCAACTGATGTTTCAGCAGTAAGATCATTCATGGGGATTGCAGGCTATTATCGCAGATTTGTGGAGAGATTTTCTGCCATAGCACATCCCATAACCTCATTACAAAGAAAGGGTGTCAAATTTAAGTGGACTGAAAAATGCCAAAACAACTTTGATCAATTAAAGCAAAAACTCACTACAGCCCCTATACTGAAGATTGCAGATCCTGATAAAGAATTTGTGGTATGTACGGATGCATGTAACGAGGGGTTGGGAGGAGTCCTCTTGCAGGAAAATCCAGTTATTGCATATGAATCTAGGAAACTGAAGATACATGAACAAAACTACAGTGCCTATGATTTGGAGTTAGCTGCTATTATTCATGCCTTGAAGATGTGGCGCCACTCTCTCCTTGGAAAAAAATTTACATTGATGACTGATCATATTAGTCTCAAATATTTCTTTTCCCAAAGTGATTTGAATGCAAGATAAGCCAGATGGATGTCTTTTCTAAGTGAATTTGATATGAACATAAAACATATCTGGGGAAAAGAAAATAAAATTGTTGATGCATTAAGCAGAAATGCTTGTCAAAATATACATAGCATTGGAAGCAGTGCCCAAATCGAAGTAGAAGAGTTGGTAAGAAAGGCAGCAACCAAAGATCCAAATTATGGAACACTCCTAGTGAAATTACAGAAAAAGGAGAAAACTGATTTCACTCAAAACCAAAAAGGGTTGATCTGTTATAAGAATAGATTGTATATTCCCAATGTAGAGTCCTTAAAAAGGGAAATTCTGGATGAATATCACAAAAAACCATATGCAGAACATCCAGGATATCAGAAAATATTAACAGCCCTGAAAAAGAAGTTGTTCTGGCTAGGAATGAAAAGAGATGTAGCAGAATATTTAAGTAGATGCATGGAATGCCAACTAGTCAAAGCTGAGCATCAGCATCCGGCAGGTCTTTTAAACCATTTGCCAATTGCAGAATGGAAGTGGGACACTGTTTCCATGGATTTCATAACAGGATTACCCAAAACCAAACACCAACATGATTCAGTAATGGTGGTAGTAGACACCTTAACAAAAGCTGCACACTTCATACCTGTTAAGTCTACTTTTGGGACAGCCCAAGTAGCAGATGTCTTTTTAAAAGAAATAGTAAGATTACATGGGGTCCCAAAAGTCATTGTTTCTGACCGGGATGCTAAGTTTACAACAGCTTTTTGGAAAGGGCTATTTGGAGGGATGGGTACTAAATTGAATTTTAGTACTGCTTACCACCCTCAGATAGATGGCCAAACAAAGAGAACTAATCAGATTTTGGAGGATATGATGAGAATGTATGTGATGGATAGGCCTTCAAAATGGGAAGATTACTTGCATTTAGCTGAATTTTCCTATAATAACAGCTATCAATCCTCCATAAAAATGAGTCCGTTTGAGGCACTATATGGAAGAAAGTGTCGTACTCCTTTGAGCTGGAGCCAACCAGAAGATAAACTAAAGTTGGGACCGGATGCTTTACAAGAGATGGAAAGAATTGTTAAACAGATACAAAGAAACATCAAGACAACACAAGATCGCCAGAAAAATTATGCTGATAAGAAAAGAGTACACCGAGAGTTCAAAGTGGGGGAACATGTGTACTTGGGTATTAAACCCAAAAAGAGCACTCTTTATGCTGGAAGTTGTGCAAAAATAGCTCCTAGATATTGTGGTCCTTTTGAAGTATTAGAAAGGGTGGGACCAGTGGCTTACAAGCTGGCCTTACCTCCCCATGTTAGAGTTCATGATGTGTTTCATGTTTCGTTATTAAAAAGATATGTGCATGATGCTTCTCACATAGTTGATTGGAATGTTGTACAGGTGGAACCAGAAGGGGAGTTTCTACCAGAACCGCTTCAAATATTGGAGCGGGAAGAAATTGAATTAAGAAATAGAACAGTAGCAAGAGTAAAGGTGCAGTGGAAGCACTTTACTGCTGAAGAAGCTACCTAGGAAAGAGAAGCTGAAATGATGGAAAGATATCCAGTTTTGTTTGAAAAATGAACTCTAGTAGTTGAATAACAACACCGAGGACTGTGTTTATTTTCAGAGGGGGAATATGTAACACCCCCAATTTATGTGTTTGAATTTTAAAGCTAGACATTTGAACTTTAATCCTAAGGGGAGTGGAACCCAAAGGATAAGTATTTTTTGAATGTAATTAAATATTTAATTTGAGGAAATGAATAAAATAAATGGTGCAAATTGACCAAAATGATATTTATGAGGCCACTTGCTAAATCCATGAGGATGGATGAGGCAAATATATCCCCACAATCTTTCAAAAATCCTTGAAAGAAATTAATTCTAAATTTAGATTTTTGAGGAAAAAAATTTGAATTCCCCAATGATGAGGAAAGAAGTTGGGAAGACGTAAAAAAGCTGGAAAAGCTGAAGAAAAGCATAAAACAGCTTTAAAGAATCCCTAAAATGGGAAGCCTAGGCAAACAGGAATAAAAACATCCTGATATTCTGGACGCAGAATTGGAAACAAGCTTTGGGGAATAATAGCTTAAATAAGCTACTCCTAAACATATTAGTGGTTGGTCTGTGGTGGAGGTGATCTCAGCTCGGGGGTGAGTTCTGGGAGACAGAAGGACTCTAAGGTTGGGAGGTTGGTCTATTGCATGAGTGGTATGTATTTGAAATTACTGAATGTGTTTACTTCAGACAGTATGAATTGGGTACATATCAAAGTTAATTGTTTATTAGAACATAAATACTACATTTAACAGAATTAATCATAAGGTATTTACCTTTATAGTTCTTCCTAGTTGTAGAAATTAAATCTGTGATGAAGAATCCATCAGAATCTCTAAACCAAGGTGGTTTAAATCTAAGGATACGTAGTTCTTCACAGATGATTTAGCTTAAGTTGCTTCAAATCTAGTAATATCCAATTATGAGTATGATTAAGTAAATGAGGGCCAAATCCTTAACTCCTTTATTAGTACAGTCAATATAATTTTAATCTGTTTCTGCATGTTAAAAAGAAAAGGAGTCTCATGCAGAACTAGTTTTAATTAGAATTAAAACTATTAGTATGCTGAATATAAAATAACTCTCATAATGAAGCAGCAGATAAGCGGAACATAATTTAAGTGGTTTTCTGTACCAGAATGTTACATCCTGACAAAGATAACATGTAAAATGGCCTAAGCCTACCAATGTAACAAAGGTCCATAGTTTTCTAGGTGTAGTATAATACTGGAGGAGATTCATTGCCAACTTATCCATTATTGCATCACCCTTACACACAATGACAAGTATAAAACAAGCCTTTAAGTGGGGAGGAAAGCAGCAGAAGTCCTTTGAAGCACTAAAAGAGAAAATTAGCACTGCACCAATCTTGGCTTTAGTTGATCTCCAGCAGCATTTTGAGATCGAAACCGATGCCAGTGGGTATGCCATGGGAGATTTATTGTTGCAGCAGAAGAAGCCAATATGTTACCATTTAGAGAAGTTCTCCCAAGTTGTCATCAAGTACCCCACGTATGGCAAGGAACTTTATGCCTTGGTCAAAAGTGTGAAAAAGTGGAAACCCTACTTGATCAGAAAGAAAACCATTATCCATATGAATCTCCAGCCCTTGCAATACCTCCAGTCAGAGACCAAGCTACAATAATCTTGTCATTTCAGGTGGATGGGGTTTCTACAACAATTCCATCTGGTAATCAAGTATAAGAAGGGCACTAGTGACAAAGTAGAAGATATCCTCTCTTGCCCTCCTATTGATGCTTCTATTATTTTTCATAATACTTCATTGTATATTGAAAGCTATGCTAAAAATATGCTAACGATGATGAATTTAAAGAAATATATGCAAAACTAACCCATGGTTCAAAAGTGGACAACTATCATTTGTAGGGGAATTTGTTGTATCACATTGGAAAATTGTGCATACCCACAATAGAAAGGGTACATGTAATTTGAGACGCACATACCTCTCTTGTGTCTAATCACTTTGCTATCAAAAAAACCTTATGTAATTTCCAAAGGTTTTTCTTTTGGCTCAATATGGGAAAAATTGTAACCCGCTTTGTAAAGGGATGTGTGATGTGTTTTGTTTCAAAGCCCTCTAATAGAAAACTCAGGATGTACACACTACTCCCTATTCCAGGTCGTCCATGGGAAGGTGTGTCTATGGACCTTGTAGGAGGTTTACTTATGTATAGAAAGGGTCATGAATATTTGCATGTTGTCGTAGACCGGTTTAGTATAATGTGCATATTAATTCCTTGTAAAAATTAGGTCACTACTGAGTAGACTGCTTATATTTTCTTTCAGTTTTTGTGGGTCCACTTTGGGTTTCCCACATCGATTGTGTCAGATCTAGAATCTTGCTTCCTTGGAGAGTTTTGGATGAGCTTGTGGCATATGATGGACACCAAGTTGAAGAGAAGTATGGGATTCCATCCACAAACCGACGGATAGACAGAGGTTGTCAGTCGTACTATGGTACACTTGTTGCAACAATATTGCAGCAAACATCCTAAGTTGTGGGATGAGTATCTTCCATATGTGTAGCATGCCTACAACTGAGTAGTGCATTCCTCTACGCAACTTTCACCATTTGAGACATGTTTTGGTTACTTACCAAAGGACCCTTTTGACATGATCTATGCAAGGGATGAAGATGGACATGATGACAGGGAAAAAGCACATCAGTTCATCTAGACGATACGTACAATTCACCAAGAAATGCAAGAGGAGTTAGAAAATATACAGGCTCGATATAAGGCCTGCCATGATAAGCACCGAGTCGACCATCAATTTCAATTTGGTGACAAGGTGTGGTTCCATATAAGTAAGGATCAAATGAAGGGGGAAGGCAGGAAATTGCGATCAATCTGTATAGTGTAACACCCCCAATTTATGTGTTTGAATTTCAAAGCTAGAGATTTGAACTTTAATCCTAAGGGGAGTGGACCCCAAAGGATAAGTTTTTTTTTAATGTAATTAAATATTTAATTTGAGGAAATGAATAAAATAAATGGTGTAGATTGACCAAAATGAGATTTATGAGGTCACTTGCTAAATCCATGAGGATGGATGAGGAAAATATATCCCCAAAATCTTTCAAAAATCCTTGAAAGAAATTAATTCTAAATTTAGATTTTTGAGGAAAAAAAATCTGAATTCCCCAATGATGAGGAAAGAAGTTGGGAAGAGGTAAAAAAGCTGGAAAAGCTGAAGAAAAGCATAAAACAGCTTTAAAGAATCCCTAAAATGGGAAGCCTAGGCAAACAGGAAGAAAATCATCCCGATATTCTGGACACAGAATTGGAAACAAGCTTTGGGGAATAATAGCTTAAATAAGCTGCTCCTAAACAGATTAGTGGTTGGTCTGTGGTGGAGGTGATCTCAGCTTGGGGGTGAGTTCTGGGAGACAGAAGGACTCTAAGGTTGGGAGGTTGGTCTATTGCATGAGTGGTATGTATTTGAAATTACTGAATGTGTTTACTTCAGATAGTATGAATTGGGTACATATCAAAGTTAATTGTTTATTAGAACATAAATACTACATTTAACAGAATTAATCATAAGGTATTTACCTTTATAATTCTGCCTAGTTGTAGAAATTAAATCTGTGATGAAGAATCCATCAGAATCTCTAAACCAAGGTGGTTTAAATCTGAGGATACGTAGTTCTTCACAGATGATTTAGCTTAAGTTGCTTCAAATCTAGTAATATCTAATTATGAGTATGATTAAGTAAATGAGGGCCAAATCCTTAACTCCTTTATTAGTACAGTCAATATAATTTTAATCTGTTTCTGCATGTTAAAAAGAAAAGAAGTCTCATGCATAACTAGTTTTAATTCGAATTAAAACTATTAGTATGATGAAAATAAAATAACTCTCATAATGAAGCAGTAGATAAGGGGAACATAATTTAAGTGGTTTTTTGTACCAGAATGTTACATCCTGACAAAGATAACATGTAAAAGAAAAAAAACATAATGATGTGACATAAAATAGAACTCTGCTATTCAGTCAATAGTGAAGCATTTGCGGTACTGAGCTAGGCACTATAAGTTATAATGTTATATATAAAATCTTTGTAACTGTAATTGAATGAATTAGTTGTGATACCATTTGGTTGGTATTAAAAAAATAAAAAAATTCCTTGCCTTAGAATTGTCATGAACGGGATAAGAGTATTAGTATAGTAGGGAAGGCTAAACTGTTTCAAATTACATATTCAACCTTGCCAAATTAGCTTATGGTTATCGAATCGTACGCATATATTTCAGAAAAATAAATCATGATAAAAAAAAATAGCCTCTTGGGCTTCTGTTAAGTTATACAGCTTACTATAAAAGAAAAATATATTAAAAGAACAATGATTAAAATTTCTGTTCGGGAAGTATGAGAATAGAATCTGTGAGGATTGTACAGAAATTGAAACGTTGCGATATAACCAGAAATCGCAGGGCTATTCATTCCTTTCTGGTCTACATCATGCTATTTCAATAATAGTCTTGGAAATTAAAACATAACTGAAAAATTCGATTTCTTCCTAATCGTAATATTTTCCAGTATGACTAATAGAAATAGATCAGTTTTATAAATTTGGTATATATATGTGAAAAGTATTGATACCCCTGTATAATCTGAACAAAAAGAAATATAAATATGAACAGTCGCACTTGGTATCTATGTGCAGACCTAAGCCCCATGAACCAGACCATAAGTGCGTTAATGAATAAAGACAGAGTACCGAATGCAATAGAAAAACATACTCTTCTAAAGGGTTATTATATATAATCTGCCCGTTGAGTTAATATTGTATGGCAATAGTTGATAATAAAAAAAAAAACCCTGTGCTTAGTGCATGTTACGACAAGAAGTCCACGTCGCAAACCATTTGTTTTACAGGCATGAGAACCGTGACTGATCGACAAACGTTACACCGAACCGAACGAGAATATTTGAAATAAAAGTGACAAAACCTTTTGCAACCAGAGTTATACTTCGAACGCACAGTTGTAGGAGAGTTGAGAACCTGTACGTTAGGCGAACTCAAGTTGAAATGAGAAATTAGTAAGACGCAAAACAAATTAACTAGAACCATTTGTCATTGAGACGGAGATCCTGTGTACCTGCCATAAGAATAAAACGTGACATGGTAATAAGTGATGATAAGTTATTAATAATAAGAAACCAGAGAATGGTATTAATATAAACTGAAAACAAGACCTGTATTATTAATCGTAAAGGTGGTCGAGATTCTGGAACTAATACTCATTCTCTGGGAGAGTAAAGACACTTAATTGCTTGTAGGTCAAAACCTTGTATACATAACAGAAAAGGAACAAATCTATTAAATCCTACGAATGCCAAAAGTGAGATATGATGGGCAGAAACCATATTACCTAGATTTTACACGGAAATGGGAAATGAAATTGAGAGACAAGGTCGTAGTACTAGTGCCGATAACTAAAACGAAAGGGACTCAGTCTCTGAGAATAAAATAAACACAAAATCAATTCTATGCTGTGGGGATAACCACGAGAAAATGAACACAGATAAAATAGGAGAGGGGAATCGCTTACCAATTTTCCGGCAAGGGAAACTCACGCCTTGATATCCTCGTGGTTGCAGATATCTGAGGGCTGCGGGAAAAAGATGAGAAGGCGGAATGAGGAGTAATAACCCCAGTAAAACGACATAACCATGAAAATAATAGGTTTTATAACAAGAATATGAAACCGATAACTGAACAGGTGTCATTTAGATCAAGGGTCAAGCGCAGGTTAGGGCAGCGCGAGAACCTAGACCTACAATGACAGAAGCCTCAACGAAATCCCGAGGGCGATTTCAGAAAATCAACTCGAGGGAATAAATTCGTACCAGGCTTGTATTATTTAACTATTATCCAGGAAAAAATCGAGTACCAAATAGGCGAAAACCTGAGTCCTTCGGTGCCGACTTGACTCCTGCAAATTTTATATCAGGATGCTGGTGTTACGTGTCCTCCGTTCATAAGTAATAGTACTAGGGTTAGAGAAAAGAGAAAATTCTCGAGCCTTGAGTAGTGTAGACACCATCATGGAACCGTAAATCTTCAGTGAGGATAGACAGAACGCGTGACTATCTCCAGACCCAAGTACGGAGTAAGGTAACGTAATATCTTTTACCCTTGCACAGAGATTTAATATCGAGCTGTCGAATTTCACACATGAGTCACCAGGGGTTATAACCGTGGGCGCAAGTAATTTAACAGTTGTCAATTATAATATTTCGGTCAACAGTATAATTTAGAGATTCGCCCTTAATGTGAAAAACAAGTGGTATACATAGGGTGAAAGTTACACTAACGGAATGTATGGAAAGTGATAAGGTATGTAAATCCGACCATATATGATATATCGATACAATGGTTAAGCGAACCGAAACCTTAAAGAAAGGTCGTAGGAAAGAATATTCTAATAAATATATATTATTAATATATAACACATATTAATAACATTTATCCATAGTATATTATTATATTAATAAATACTAATTTGATTTCTAGTAATATTATTAATGATATATATATTTGATTAATTATATATACGAAAAAAAAAATGCTAGAGAGATTCAAGTAGTAATTAAACGAAAAATAAAACCATGCTAGGAAAAAATTTCGTTTGGGGAATTAAAGGGAGATGTTACAAATGGTATCAGAGCCCACGTTATAAAGCTGGGCTATTGATGTTGTGCTCACTATTGCTGTGTATAAATAAGTATTGTGGAAAAAAAAAAAAAGAGTTTTTTTTTATTTTACTAATCTGTATTGTGTGGTGTAGTATGGTGCTGGAATGGCAAAAGGTGAAGAGATTTATGTGGATCTGCGTGATGATTTTAGTACGCCAGATCCCAATGCTCCGGTGATGGCTATCTTGCACAGGTTGCAACAAGAGTTGGCTGAGCTGAGAAGCCAGAATGACAAGTTGTCATCAGCCAGTAAGGAGCAGGAAAAGCTCATCAGAGAGCTAACCTCACGGAACAACCATGAAGGCGAAGGTTCCGGAAAGAGGAAGATTGATGAATCTGAGGATGATGATGCGAGTAGGCATCAGTATAAGCAGAAAAAATAATCACAGGGGGAATTCCGAAAGATCAAACCTCCCTCCTATGATGGGGAGAAGGAGGAAGATGCTGAAGCCTGGTTGCTGAATATGATTAAGTATTTCCAGGTTTATGAATATGAAAGCAATCTGAAGGCCAGATTAGCTGTTTACCAGCTACAAGGTAAGGCTACCTTGTGGTGGGAGGAGACAAAAATGGTTCACGCCATTGACGAAAAGACAGTTACTTGGGAAGATTTCCAAGTTAAGTTCAAAAACCGCTATCTAAATGAACGCTATTATGATGATAAAGCCAAGGAATTTCATGGAATTAAACTCGGACAGCTCACTATTGATGAGTTTGTCACTAAGTATACGAATCTGTTGAGATATGTCCCTTATATTAGGGAAGAGAAAGCAAAAGTGCAAAGGTTTCTGAATTGTTTGCCAGTTGAGTATAAAGAGAAGATTGAGTTTGATAACCCAAAAACTATGGATGAGGCAGTGAGGAAAGCGAGACTATGTTATCAGCAGTTTAAAGGAAAGGCTGAGCAAGGAAAAGGCTGGCTAAACAAAGGTGAGTTCAAGGGGAGGAGACAAAAACCAGCATATTTGAAGAATTTTGGCAGAGATCATCAGCAGAAGAAATTTAATAAATCCAGAGAAATTCAAACTGCTCAGTCATAGGTGGCTTCAAGGAAAATGGAGGGAGACAATAAGAAAGACGGCACAGTTAAAATGAAGGAACCGTTGAAATGTTGGGGATGCGAAGAACCCCATCTGTTGAGGGATTGTCCCCACAGAAATATTCAGATGATTATGAGAGATCAAGAAGCAACCACAATAAATGACATAGCACGAAGCATACCCACTATCAGTGCAGCCTTGGAGAAACGGCAAGCAGAACATCAAGGTACCATGGTTGAAATGGAAGGCAAGATTTTTGACCAAGCTGTTACAGTTTTGCTTGATCCAGGTGCATATTTAAGTTACATTAGTCCAAAAATTGTAGAACAATATAATCTTAAACCTGAAAAATTTTAGCAGTCATGGTTGGTACAGCTGGCCACTGGAACTAAGAGAAAGGTAACACATAAATTTCCCAGAACAACAATCAAATTAAATGATTTTCAAACAGAAGTAAATTTGAACATACTGCCTTTAGGTTCTTATGACTTGCTGATAGGAATGGACTGGCTGGAAAATAAGAAAGCCCTGATGAACTACTGGGATAAAACCCTGCATTGTGTGGATGAAGAAGGGAAACCTTTTACTCTCAAAGGAAAACCAAAATCCATTTCGGTAAGACAAATATCAGCACTGCAATTAAAACAAACAGCTAGGAAAGGATATCAAGTTTATGCAGTACATGTGGAGGAAGTAGAACAGAAAACTGGAGAAAATCTGCTGAATGATTTACCGGTGGTAAGGGAATTTAAGGAAGTCCTTCCAGATGAGATTCCTCATCTTCCCCCCAAAAGAGAAATTGACTTTACAATCGATTTGGTGCCGGGAGCAACACCTGTTTCCCGAGCCCCTTATCGAATGAGTCCTCTAACTATGGAAATCGAAATGCAATTGTAACAATTGCTAGATAAAGAGTATTTGCACTCCAGTGTGTCTCCTTGGGAGCAATCCTGGCCCATTTGTGAAAAATAAAGATGGAACTTTTAGGATGTGCATTGATTATCACCAACTGAACAAGTTGGCCATTAAGAATAGATACCCTTTACCTAGAATTGATGATCTTTTTGATCAAGTGAGAGGAGCTTCAGTCTTTTTGAAGATTGACTTAAGAACTGGTTATCACCAGCTTAGAATCAAGGAAGAAGACATCAGCAAAACAACTTTCCGAACCAGGTATGGACACTACGAATTTGTAGTCCTACCTTTTGGTTTGACAAATGCCCCTGCCACATTTATGTGTCTGATGAACAGTGTGTTAAATAAGTACTTGGATAAATTTGTTCTTGTGTTCATAGATGATATTTTAGTCTACTCCAAAA
Source organism: Pinus albicaulis (assembly GCA_034641835.2). NCBI lineage: Eukaryota > Viridiplantae > Streptophyta > Pinopsida > Pinales > Pinaceae > Pinus > Pinus albicaulis. The sequence goes on along the minus strand of CM076570.1, from coordinate 1,543,994,908 downwards.
ATGATGATGAACATAGAGAACATTTGAGGATAGTGTTGCAAACTCTGAAAGAAAACCAGCTATATGCCAAGTTCAGAAAATGTGAATTTATAAAGATAAGATTCAATACTTGGGCCATATTATTTCTGAACAAGGCCTTGCTGTTGACCCTAAAAAGATAAAGGCTATAAAAGTATGGCCTGTACCAACTGATGTTTCAGCAGTAAGATCATTCATGGGGATTGCAGGCTATTATCGCAGATTTGTGGAGAGATTTTCTGCCATAGCACATCCCATAACCTCATTACAAAGAAAGGGTGTCAAATTTAAGTGGACTGAAAAATGCCAAAACAGCTTTGATCAATTAAAGCAAAAACTCACTACAGCCCCTATACTGAAGATTGCAGATCCTGATAAAGAATTTGTGGTATGTACGGATGCATGTAACAAGGGGTTGGGAGGAGTCCTCTTGCAGGAAAATTCAGTTATTGCATATGAATCTAGGAAACTGAAGATACATGAACAAAACTACAGTGCCTATGATTTAGAGTTAGCTGCTATTATTCATGCCTTGAAGATGTGGCGCCACTATCTCCTTGGAAAAAAATTTACATTGATGACTGATCATATTAGTCTCAAATATTTCTTTTCCCAAAGTGATTTGAATGCAATATAAGCCAGATGGATGTCTTTTCTAAGTGAATTTGATATGGACATAAAACATATCTGGGGAAAAGAAAATAAAATTGTTGATGCATTGAGCAGAAATGCTTGTCAAAATATACATAGCATTGGAAGTAGTGCCCAAATCGAAGTAGAAGAGTTGGTAAGAAAGGCAGCAACCCAAGATCCAAATTATGGAACACTCCTAGTGAAATTACAAAAAAAGGAGAAAACTGATTTCACTCAAAACCAAAAAGGGTTGATCTGTTATAAGAATAGATTGTATATTCCCAATGTAGAGTCCTTAAAAAGGGAAATTATGGATGAATATCACAAAAAACCATATGCAAAACATCCAGGATATCAGAAAATATTAACAGCCCTGAAAAAGAAGTTGTTCTGGCTAGGAATGAAAAGAGATGTAGCAGAATATTTAAGTAGATGCATGGAATGCCAACTAGTCAAAGCTGAGCATCAACATCTGGCAGGTCTTTTAAACCCTTTGCCAATTGCAGAATGGAAGTGGGACACTGTTTCCATGGATTACATAACAGGATTACCCAAAACCAAACACCAACATGATTCAGTAATGGTGGTAGTAGACACCTTAACAAAAGTTGCACACTTCATACCTGTTAAGTCTACTTTTGGGACAGCCCAAGTAGCAGAAGTATTTTTAAAAGAAATAGTAAGATTACATGGGGTCCCAAAAGTCATTGTTTCTGACCGGGATGCTAAGTTTACAGCAGCTTTTTGGAAAGGGCTATTTGGAGGGATGGGTACTAAATTGAATTTTAGTACTGCTTACCACCCTCAGATAGATGGCCAAACAGAGAGAACTAATCAGATTTTGGAGGATATGCTGAGAATGTATGTGATGGATAGGCCTTCAAAATGGGAAGATTACTTGCATTTAGCTGAATTTGCCTATAATAACAGCTATCAATCCTCCATAAAAATGAGTCCGTTTGAGGCACTCTATGGAAGAAAGTGTCGCACTCCTTTGAGCTGGAGCCAGCCAGAAGATAAACTAAATTTGGGACCGGATGCTTTACAAGAGATGGAAAGAATTGTTAAACAGATACAAAGAAACATCAAGACAACACAAGATCGCCAGAAAAATTATGCTGATAAGAAAAGAGTACACCGAAAGTTCAAAGTGGGGGAACATGTGTACTTGCGTATTAAACCCAAAAAGAGCACTCTTTATGCTGGAAGTTGTGCAAAAATAGCTACTAGATATTGTGGTCCTTTTGAAGTATTAGAAAGGGTGGGACCAGTGGCTTACAAGCTGGCCTTACCTCCCCATGTTAGAGTTCATGATGTGTTTCATGTTTCGTTATTAAAAAGATATGTGCATGATGCTTCTCACATAGTTGATTGAATGTTGTATGGTGATAAACCAGAAGGAGCTTCTACTTAGTCGCCTTTCCAAATATTGGAGCGGGAAGAAATTGAATCAAAGAAACAGATAGAAGATGGCAGAGTAAAGGTACAAAGGCACGATCAAGAAGATACCTAGGAAAGAGAAGCTGAAATGATGGAAGGATATCCATTTTTGTTTGAAAAATGAACCTAGTAGTTGAATAACAACACCGAGGACTATGGTTTATTTCTAGGGGAATATGTAACACCCCAATTTATGTGTTTGAATTTTAAAGCTAGACATTTGAACTTTTAATCCTATGTGTGGAACCTAAAGTTGATAAGTATTGTGAATGTAAATTAATATTTAAGTTGAGGAAATGAATAAAATGATTTTTGTGCAGATTGACCAAAATGAGATTTTGAGATCACTTGCTAAATCCATGAGGATGGACAAGCAAATATTCCCCACAATCTTTCAAAAATCCTTGAAAGAAATTAATTCTAAAGTAGATTTTGAGGAAAAATCTGAAAATTCCCCAATGATGAGGAAAGTAGTTGGGAAGAGGTAAAAAGCTGGAAAGGCTGAGGAAAAGCATAAAACAGCTTTAAAGAGTCCCTAAAATGGGAAGCCTAGGCAAACAGGAAGAAAAACATCCTGATATTCTGGACGCAGAATTAGAAACAGGCTTTGGGGAAAAATAGCTAATGTCATCTCCATTATTATGGTTGGTCTGTGTGGAGGTGATTCACTGGGGTGAGTTCTCAGAGATGTATGACTCTAAGGTTGAGTACAGCCTATTGCATGAGGTAATATGTACTTGAACAATGGGAACAACATTTCTTATTAAATTTGAATTGGGTAAGATATCAATTGGGTACATATCAAAGTTCATTGTTTATTAGAACATAAATACTACATTTAACAGAATTAATCATAAGGTATTTACCTTTATAATTCTGCCTAGTTGTAGAAATTAAATCTGTGATGAAGAATCCATCAGAATCTCTAAACCAAGGTGGTTTAAATCTAAGGATACGTAGTTCTTCACAGATGATTTAGCTTAAGTTGCTTCAAATCTAGTAATATCCAATTATGAGTATGATTAAGTAAATGAGGGCCAAATCCTTAACTCCTTTATTAGTACAGTCAATATAATTTTAATCTGTTTCTGCATGTTAAAAAGAAAAGAAGTCTCATGGAGAACTAGTTTTAATTAGAATTAAAACTATTAGTATGCTGAAAATAAAATAACTCTCATAATGAAGCAGCAGATAAGGGGAACATAATTTAAGTGGTTTTCTGTACCAGAATGTTACATCCTGACAAAGATAACATGTAAAAGAAAAAAAAACACAATGCTATAACATAAAATAGAACTCTGATATTCAGTCAATAGTGAAGCATTTGCGGTACTGAGATAGGCACAATAAGTTATAATGTTATATATAAAATCTTTGTATCTGTAATTGAATGAATTAGTTGTGATACCATTTGGTTGGTATTAAAAAAAAAAAAAAATTTCTTGCCTTAGAACTGTCATGAACGGGATAAGAGTATTAGTATAGTAGGGAATGCTAAACTGTTTCAAATTACATATTCAACCTTGCCAAATTAGCTTACGGTTATGGAATCGTACGCATATATCTCAGAAAAATAAATCATGATCAGAACAAAATAGCCTCTTGGGCTTCTGTTAAGTTATACAACTTTATATAAAAGAAAAATATATTAAAAGAACAGTGATTAAAATTTCTGTTGGGGAAGTATGAGAATAGAATCTGGGAGGATTGTACAGAAATTGAAACGTCGCGATATAACCAGAAATCGCAGGGCTATTCATTCCTTTTTGGTCTACATCATGCTATTTCAATAATAGTTTTGGAAATTAAAACATCACTGAAAAATTCGATTTCTTCCTAATCGTAATATTTTCCAGTATGACTAATAGAAATAGATTAGTTTTATAAATTTGGTATATATATATGAAAAGTATTGGTACCCCTGTATAATCTGAACAAAAAGAAATATAAATATGAACAGTCGCACTTGGTATCTATGTGCAGACCTAAGCCCCACGAACCAGACCATAAGCACATTAATGAATAAAGACAGAGTACCGAATGCAACAGAAAAACATACTCTTCTAAAGGGTTATTATATATAATTTGCCCGTCGAGTTAATATTGTATGGAAATAGTTGATAAAAAAAAAAAAACCCTGTGCTTAGTGCATGTTAAGACAAGAAGTCCACGTTGCAAACCATTTGTTTTACAGGCATGAGAACCGTGACCGACCGACAAACGTTACACCGAACTGAACGTGAATATTTGAAATAAAAGTGACAAAACCTTCTGGAACCAGAGTTATACTTCGAACGCACAGTTTTAGGAGAGTTGAGAACCTGTACGTTAGGCGAACTCAAGCTGAAATGAGAAATTAGTAAGACGTGAAACAAATTAACTGGAACCATTTGTCATTAAGACGGAGATCCTGTGTACCTGCCATAAGAATAAAATGTGACATGGTAATAAGTGATGATAAGTTATTAATAATAAGAAACCGGAGAATGGTATTAATATAAACTGAAAACGAGACCTGCATTATTAATGGTAAAGGTGGTCGAGATTCTGGAACTAATACTCGTTCTCTGGGAGAGTAAAGACGCTTGATTGCTTGCAGGTCAAAACCCTGTATACATAATAGAAAAGGAACAAATATATTAAATCCTACGAATGCCAAAAGTGAGATATGATGGGCGGAAACCATATTACCTAGATTTTACACGGAAATGGGAAATGAAATTGAGAGACAAGGTCGTAGTACTAGTGCCAATAACTAAAACAAAAGGGACTCAGTCTCTGAGAATAAAATAAACACAAAAGCCATTCTATGCTGTGGGGATAACCACGAGAAAATGAACACAGATAAAATAGGAGAGGGGAATCGCTTACCAATTTTCCGGCAAGGGAAACTCACGCCTTGATATCCAGGTGGTTGCAGATATCTGAGGGCTGCGGGAAAAAGAAGAGAAGGTGGAATGAGGAGTAATAACCCCATTAAAATGGCATAACCATGAAAAGAATAGGTTTTATAACAAGAATATGAAACCGATAACTGAACAGGTGTCATTTAGATCAAGGGTCAAGCGCAGGTTAGGGCAGCGCGAGAACCTAGACCTACAATGACAGAAGCCTCAACGAAATCCCGAGGGCGATTTCAGAAAATCAACTCGAGGGAATAAATTCGTACCGAGCTTGTATTATTTAACTATTATCCAGGCAAAAATCGAGTACCAAATAGGCGAAAACCTGAGTCCTTTGGTGCCGACTTGACTCCTGCAAATTTTATATCAGGATACTGGTGTTACGTGTCATCCATTCATAAGTAATAGTACTAGGGTTAGAGAAAAGAGAAAATTATCGAGCCTTGAGTAGTGTAGACACCATCATGGAACCGTAAATCTTCAGTGAGGATAGACAGAATGCGTGACTATCTCCAGACCCAAGTACAGAGTAAGGTAACGTAATATCTTTTACCCTTGCACAGAGATTTAATATCGAGCTGTCGAATTTCACACATGAGTCACCAGGGGTTATAACCGTGGGCGCAAGTAATTTAACAGTTGTCAATTATAAGATTTCGGTCAACAGTATAATTTAGAGATTCTCCCTTAATGTGAAAAACAAGTGGTATACATAGGGTGAAATTTACACTAACAGAATGTATGGAAAGTGATAAGGTATGTAAATCCGACCATATATGATATATCGATACAATGGTTAAGCGAACTGAAACCTTAAAGAAAGGTCGTAGGAAATAATATTCTAATAAATATATATTATTAATATATAACACATATTAATAACATTTATCCATAGTATATTTTTATATTAATAAATACTAATTTGATTTCTAGTAATATTATTAATGATATATATATATGTGTGATTAATTATATATATGAAAAAAAAAATGCTAGAGAGATTCAAGTAGTAATTAAACGAAAAATAAAACCATGCTAGGAAAAATTTTCATTTGGGTAATTAAAGGGAGATGTTACATATAGCCCATTTACCATATTGGAAAATATTGGGAACAATGTGTTTTGACTCCATTTTCCTGTATACATGTAGATGTACTCAGTTGTGAAAGTAAAAAATGTGAAGCTTTATGAACCACCATTGATTATGGACACCGAGGAGGTAGGATCAGTGCTTAGAGTGGATGACTTTGCACCAGAGTATCTCGATGAAATACTAGAATACATCATTCTTGATCGAAGAACTAGGAATTCACGATGGGGAGATGTGGAATATCTCTGTGTTGGTTTCAAAGGGATGAACTGAAGTAAAGTTAACTGTCTTGAAAAGGAGAAGGGGAGGGAGAAATTATCTCACTTGCCTGTTGATTGATAAGGCTTTTTGGGTCCATTAAAAGCTCTTCAGTGGGGAGGAATGATCTAGGTGGATCGAACATGTCTAAGTACAAGTGGATTAAGTGCGAAGGCTCAAAAATAAAAGTGTCAGAAATGTGGCAAACTTAGTTTCAAGTTAAAGATCTCAATTTTCTGATTCCAACGGCGCAGAAGACATTCAATTCTGAATTTGTATGAAGGAGTTAGTAGTAGTCAAAGTTTTAGGTTTAACTTGGTGATGTGGTAGCTTAAGGAGGAAAAACATTTGATGAAACGTGGCCACCAGATTCCGGACAACTTCGGCTGAATTCTGGGCGAAATTGTGGGATGGTTAAATTGACTCCTTCGGTCAATTTCTGGATTTTCAAAACTGTCAATTTGTTTTAAAGAATTAAAAAAAATATTAAAGAAAGGCAAGGCGGGCCATGACCCCCACCATTCCCATCAGACACGCATAAAAAAATAAGTATTAATGGGGTGGGTAGCGGTCATGACCTCACTGCCCAACCCCCCCCCCCCCGGGACCCCATTTATATGTTGTCATTGAGTGTTGGGAGGGGCATGGGCTGTCATCCCCATCGTCCCCCCCACTCCACATTCCATATTACTCCACTCCATAATACAAACCCAACGGAGATCACAGGGCAGGCCACCTAATGTTGGCCCAACCCCCCCTCCAACATACCCTTTTCCTTAAAATGCATATGAAAAGGTTTTAAAAAAAAAAAATGTGCGGGTTTATAAACAACATTTGACTTAATATAAAGGGGGTGGGGTTTGACCACCCGACACCCTCCCCCAAATGATGGATCTTAACCAACTTAGCTAACGAAAGACTTATTAAAGTCTGCATGAATTTTAATATAAAAAAACCTGCATTTCATAAGTGCGCCCAGGTAGGCCAGGAGTAGGCACGAACTACGAGACAGGAGGAACCATGAGCGATGTGCAGGAGGGGGTCAGAACCATGATTTGAGCCATTTCTAAAAGGTTCACATTTTCCCTTTTTCAGATTCAGGAAAATTTTATATGGATTCAGCACCTCTTAGTTCCACTAATCCAATTCAGCAGCTCTTGATGCCACGAATCCAATGGTGTTGTCCATTTCTTCATTAAAGGTCTCCAATTTCCGGGCACTTTCATCTTTGGAGGTATAAGGGTGTAATTTTTCATTTTATACTTGTACTTTCATTTTTTGCCACTTAATTAAAGAGGGCCTCCCCACTAATTGAGTAGGGCCTGGAGATCTAGTCCCTCCTATAAAAACTCCGATATCAATTTTGTGTCTTCTTGCATGATGTGAATTGCTTCTCTCTTCTTATGTTTATGCCTTTAAAGTTTCTTGTTTAACCTGCAATTTTTACATGTAATTCCTTAACACATCTCAAGAAAAATATATTGGATCATGGTATGAACCTCCCTTGGATCATCATATCTACACATAAGGACAAGATCTTTTTTGCGTAAAAAAGAATCAAAAATGTATTTCATATGCCTCTGCACACTATTAACCAAATGTTCATAATCCTCTTCAATATTGCATGCAAATATTTTGTGCATATTTAAAATACACAAATTTTAATTCATGCTTAGAGGAATATCTCTGTGTTGGTTTCAAAGGGATGTATCTAAGTAAAGTTAACTGGCTTGAAAAGGAGAAGGTGAGGGAGAAATTATCTCACTTTCATGTTGATTGATAAGGCTTTTGGGGTCCATTAAAAGCTCTTTAGTGGGGAGGAATGATCCAGGTGGATCGAATAGGTCTAAGTACAAGTGGATGAAGTACAAAGGCTCAAAAATCAAAGTGTCGGAAATGTGGCAAACTTAGTGTCAAGTTAACGATCTCATTTTTCGGATTCCAATGACGCAAAAGACACTCAATTCCGAGTCTGTATGAGGGAGTTAGTAGCAGTCAAAGTTTGAGGTTTGACTTAGTGATGTGGCAGCTTAAGGAGGCAACAAGTTTGATGAAACCCGACAACCAGATTCTAGACAACTTCGGCCGAATTGCAAGTGAAATTGTGTTGACTCCTTCGGTCAATTTTCTGAAAATTTCAAAACTTTCAGTTTGTTTAAGATAAAAAAAAAATATTAAGAAAAGGCAGGGAGGGCGATGACCGCCACCCTTCCCATCGAATCTGCATAAAAAAATATGTATTAATGGGGTGGGTAGTGGTCTTGACCTCATCGACCAACCCCCCTCCCCCGACCCCATTTATATGTTGTCGTTGAGCGTTGCGAGGGGCACGAGTTGTCAACCCCATCGCCACCCCACTCTAGACTCCATATTACTCCACTCCATAACACGGAGCCAGCGGGGATCACGGGGCAGACTGCCTAATGCGGGCCCAACTCCCCGTCCAACATACCCTTCTCCTTAAAATGTAGACGACAAGATTGAAAAAAAAAGAAATGTGTGGGTTTATAAAACAACATTTGACTGAATACGGAGGGGGCAGGGTTTGACCGCCCGATCCCCTCCCCCAAATGATGGATCTTAACCAACTTAGCTAACGAAAGACTTGGTAATGTCTACCCGACTTTTAATATAAAAAAACCGTCATTTCATAAGTGTGCCCAGGCAGGCCAGGAGTAGGCACGAATTATGAGACAGGAGGAACCATGAGTGATGTGTAGGAGGGGGGCAGAACCATGGTCTGAGACATTTCCAGAAGGGTCACATTTTCACTTTGTCAGATTCAGGAAAAATTTATATGTATTCAACACCTCTTAGTGCCACGAATCCAATGGTGCTATCGATTTCTTCATCAGAGGTCTCCAATTTTCGGGCACTTTCATCTATGGAGGTATAAGGGTGTAATTTTGCATTTTATACTTGTGCTTTCCTTTTTTTCCACTTAATTAAAGAGGACCTCTCCACTAGTTCAGCAGGGCCCAGAGACGTATTCCCTCCTGGACGAACTCTGATATCAATTCTGTGTCTTCTTGCATGACGTTAATTGCTTCTCTCTTCTTATGTTTATGCCTTTAAAGTTTCTTGTTTAACTACAATTTTTATATGTAATTCCTTAACACATCTCAAGAAAAAAATATTGGATCATGGCATGAACCTCCCTTGGATCACCATATCTACACATAAGTACAAGCCCTTTTTTGCGTAAAAAATAATCGACACTACATTTTGTATGCCTCTGCACACTATTAACCAAATGTTCATAATCCTCTTCAATATTGCATGCAATTATTTTGTGTGTATTTAAAAGACAAAGATTGTAATTCACGCTTTGAGGGATCATCAAAATCTAACAATGTATGTCATGTGGATTCCAAGTGGTCACATATTTGTCAAAGAAGAACTTTGTTGTGTTGACAACAATGACATTGGACCAATCCAATTCTTCTATATCTTATGCTCCATGCAACCACAAAAGGCCATGGATGTGAGCTAAACCTCTATGATTCCACTTGTACCAAGGAAAATTTATAACATTCAGTTAACATATATCAAGCAATGATAAGAAAGAACAAACCTTATGCTTTAAATGTTTAAGAAAATAGTCGAGAAGGAGTGACAACAAACCTATACCAATAGTCTTTAGCACCAAGATATTCCTGCAATGCTATCTAATGGAAGATATTAAACATTTCAAGCATGTACATAGTGACTAAATGCAGGTACCGAATAACATTTTCATTTCTTCTCGCATTCTCATTTTGCATATGAGAATGATTGTTTGAATGTATTATAACATACAAGTCATGCCACTTCATGTCAGTTGCAAACAAAGTAAAAAGCATAGGGAAACCCAACTGAGTGATCATGTCTGTGAGTTTAGAATGACAATTTTTCCAATAAGACCTTGTACCCCTAAGGGAAGATCCAAAATTCATTAATTTCTCTGCCAATTTATTATTTGGAAGATCACAAAGTTGTTGATGCAACTTCAAAATATTTGTAGGCACATTTTCATGGATATTATTCTTCAAAATGAAATAATTTATCCCTTGAATATAATGGCACATAATCATATTCAACAAGGAGATGGATTCCAAATCTCTGATCATAATATATCAATAGATGTAAACCATATTCATGCATCTCCACATTGAAAATACATGAATACAAGAAATCAACATCACCTGTAGGGAATAAAGTGGGGAATGCCATGTCTAGCGATCCTTCTATGTTATATTCATTAATATTATAAGTGCCAATATCTATCCAATCTATTGGTTCACCATATGTTCTTTCTACATTCTCGATAAATATTATTCTTCGATCAATTTTCCTAGATTCATTGGGAAAGCGAGAGAGAAACGATGATGGGTGAAAATTCAAAGAATGAACCCCTTGTCTTTCGATGTCGACATTGACCCTATCTATATCATGAACATCACTATTAGCATATTGTAACATGCTAGAGAAATTAATAGCTCTTTCCGAGAGAGCAGCAACTGAATCCATGTCAATTTCCACATCCTTGTAGTACCTTCCCATTGGGAATTTGTAAGGAAGTGCATCCATCACACTCTTTCTGTTGACATTGCATTCATAGTATCTGGATTGAACACCTTATCTTCTGACAATTAAAAAATCTGGCTACCCAACACGTCATGGAAGCTTCTTACCAATTGAAGATATATCCTATGGAAAAATTATTGTGCGGCCATTATATTTATATTGACCACCACAAGCATGGGATACTTGAAATATTTAATTCATTCTTGCTATTAGCATGTTTTCAATTTGTGTAAGAACTCTCAACACATCATATTTCTCACTTGGATCCATGTTGTTAAAGCGGGAAAAGTGATGAGCACATTTCTCTCTCCTACATCTCAGAAAAATTCGCCATTCATGCCATCTCATAACATGATAAAATTCATTATAGACTTGGCACATTTGCACATAATACAAACGATCAATTCTCACTCGAAATTTTTTATGCACATCAACCATGTATCCGATAAAATGATAGCCAAGACTTTCATTTTCTCTAGCACAAACAAGTCTACGCTGGCGGTGTTGGAAATTAATTCCAACTGCTGAAGTCAATCAGCAGTAATTGCAGAAGTGAAAGATTGCGGCACATTGAAGCCAAGGCTAAGGCGGTTGCCGTTTAAATCTTGAACAAATTGCAAAAGGATTGGAAAGCGCACAGGTGCAGTAAAGAGCAGATAGAATTTGATCCCTTTGATATTATATCAAAGGCGGTAGCCGTTTTAATTAATAGCAGACTTGAAAGCCAAAGAATTTCGTGGCTTCACAGCACGGAAGAATAGATTTATTAAAGACAGTCGTTTCGGGCGTTTAAAGCCGTCAAAAACCAAGAATGAATGAAATTGTTTTAAAACAGGCGGAGGACTTAAATATCTGAAGAGGAGGAAAAGTGGTCCCCACCACTTAAGCGCAAATCGCATATCGCAATGACCAAGTTTCAAATGTCTTGCGGATGTGGTTGAAACCGCGATGCAATCCCGCGATTGTGCCATCGCACATATCGCAACATTGCAACATCGCACTTTTGTTTGTTATGACTTACGGTTGATCACAGATATTTGCGATGCGATCGTGCATCACACATCGCATATCGCATATTGTGCAATCGCAAGTTTCATTTGTTCCGCCATATGTTAGATCGCAGAAATGTGCGATGCGATCCCATCGCAACATCGCGAAATCGCAATTTCATTCGGTCGTGTGTTGTGTTTTAACAGCGCGGACCCGATGGTTTATATGTTTTGTTTTTATGTTTTTAATATGTGTGCGCCACTTATAAAAGAAAGGCCCGAGAGCCTGTTTACTTGTAATGTTTTTTTTTATAAAACAGAGCCGTTTTTATGCACAACAGTGCGAAACGAAAATACACAGCAACGTATTTTTCAGAGAGAGAGACAAAGATTTGTTTTGAGAAGCACTGCATCTGTAGCAGTCAATCATATTTTGTAAATCCCTCTGTTAGAGGAAGAATTTGTAACAACATTTTTTATGGAATAAAAGTTTGTTTTATGAGTTGAAATTCTGTCTCCTGTGAGTGAAATTTTATTAATTTCTATGTGTTATATAGAGGAGTTTATTCTCTCTATTGTTTTTCTGGAATTCTTCAGAAATTCCAACATGGTATCAGAGCAAGTCTAGGCTATTTGAAGGTCAAATAAGCTGAAGGAAAGGAGTTCTTTGTTGCAGCAGCTTCTCCAGCAGTGTGAAGACTCAGACAAAAGAATCCAAAGGTATTTCTCTATACAGTTTTAGTGTTACTGTTGCAGAATAGTCAATCATTTTATATACACAGTCAAGTATTTTTGAATCATAGTTAAGAGTGCAGAATGGCTAGAGCCAGCAATGGTATGGGTATGGGAAATATCCACCTCCCACAATTTAATGGGAAAAATTATGACAACTGGTCAATAACTATGAGAGCATTATTTGTCTCCCAAGACTTATGGGAATTTGTTGAGGAAGGCTTTGAAGAACCAGCAGATTAAATTGAGTTTAATATGTTAACTCAGGCAGAAAGAGAGATGCTGAAGAGAAATAAGAAGAAAGATGCCAAGGCTCTTTTCTTCTTATATCAAGTAGTGCATGAGAGTGTGTTTCCGAGAATAGCAGCAGCTAAGAGATCCAAAGAAGCATGGCAGACTCTCATGACAGCCTATCAAGGCATGGAGAAAGTGAAGACAACAAAACTTCAGTTGCTGAGGATAGACTTTGAGACTCTCTGTATGAAAGAGTCAGATACTATTGACTCATTCTTCACTCATGTGATTGGAATGGTCACACAAGTAATATCTCATGGAGAGACTCTTGAGGACAAGAGGATTGTGGAAAAACTCTTGAGAAGTTTACCCTCAAGATTTGATGTGATTGTCAGCACCATATAGGAGACTAAAGATCTCACAAAGTTTTCAGTGGATGAATTTCATGCATCACTAATGACCCATGAACAAAGATTGGGTAGGAGTGAAAACTCATCTCTTGAACATGCCTTTAAGACCCAGATGTCTTTCGGAAGAGGAAGAGGGCAAGGCAAAGGAAGAGGAAGAGGCAGAAGCCAAAACAGAGGTGGAAGGAACAACCCTTCACATTCACATGGAAGGTGCAACAACGAAAATCACAGCCACGGCCAAGGCAGCAGCCAGCAGAGTGGTCAGGAGAATGCTCAAGGACAAAGGTATGATAAATCCAATGTCCAATGTCACTATTGTACAAAATATGGTCATTATGCTAATGAATGTAGAAAGAAGCAAAATGATATGGCAAGTAGAACTAGTGCAAATTTCACTAGAGAAAATGTCAACCAAAAGAATTTGTTTTTAGCTTGTAATATGGTTGAAGAAAAGAATGAGGATTTATGGTTTCTAGACTCCGGTTGTAGTAACCATATGACAGGAAACATAGAAATGTTTTCCATGTTAGATGAAAGTGTGAAGTCACAAGTCACACTAGGAACTGATAACAAAGTTTCTGTTATGGGAAAAGGAAATGTAAATGTTCTAACGAGGATAGGCGAAAGGAAATCCATAGCAGATGTGTATTATGTTCCAAGAATGAAGTGTAACCTCTTTAGTATTGGATATCTTGTCCATAAGGGGTATAATGTTTTATTTGATAATGATGTTTGTACCATCATGTATAAACCACCCAGAAAACAGTGTATTGCTAAAGTAAAGATGACAAGGAACAAGATGTTCCCTCTCAGAATGAGAGCAGATCTGAAGAATGGTGAAGAGAAAGCAGCAGTTGCACAAGAGACTTACCAAAGTGAACCAAAAGATGATAATTGGTTATGGAACTTGAGATTTGGACATCTCAACTTTGGAGGTCTTAATTTGTTGAACAGAAAAAGGATGGTAAGTGGTTTACCATTGATAGAGAAACCAGACAGCCTTTATGAAGGTTGTATCTTGGGGAACAACACAGAGAAATTTTTCCTTCCGGGAAAAGCATAAGGGAAAAATCACCCTTAGAGATTGTCCACTCAGATGTATGTGGACCGATGCAAACTCCATCACTTGCTAGTAGCCACTATATCTTAACATTCATAGATGATTTTACAGGAAAAACTTGGGTTTACTTTTTTGAAAAACAAAAGTGAAGTGTTTGAAAAATTTTGCAATTTCAAAGCACTTGTTGAGAATCAGAGTGGGCTGCATATCAAAGTCTTAAGGACTGATAGAGAAGGTGAGTATATATCTAAATATTTTCTACGTTTTTGTAGAGAAAATGGTATTCAAAAGCAGTTTACAACTAGATATACTTCGCAACAAAATGGAGTAGCCGAAAGGAAGAACCGAACCATAATGGACATGGCAAGGAGTATGTTAAAGGCAAAGCACTTTCCTAATGATTATTGGGCTGAAGCTGTACATTGTGTAGCATATATTTTGAACAAATTCCCTACAAAAGCAGTTATGAACAAAGTGCCAGAAGAGGCATGGAGTGGCACAAAGCAAAGTGTCACACACATGAAGGTATTTGGATGTGTGGCTTATGCACACATTCCGGATCAGTTAAGGAAGAAGTTGGACAGCAAGGGGGAGAAATGTATTTTCATTGGATACAGTGAGAAATCCAAGGCATACAGGTTATATAACCCATCTAGCAATAAATTCATTATGAGCAGAGACATTCAATTCATTGAAGAGGAAGCTTGGGATGGAAGCATAGAGAAAACCGTGATTGTTAAACACTGCTTATCTCATGATGAAAATGATGATGATTTGGTTGAAATACATCCCCAAACAGCAACACCAACAAGAGATCAGCTAAGCACACCCTTGAGGAGAAATGACAGTGCTTCTCCAAGCACACCACAAGGAGGAAATTCAAGTGCTTCTTCAAGCATTTGTACACCTATTGAAAGAGGTAAGAAATCCAAAATTTTGAAAGAAATTTATGAACAAGATATAACAAATGAAGGTGTCAATTCTTTGTTTGCTTTATATTGTCATTTTGATGATCCTGTTCATTTCGAAGAAGCTATCAAGGATAGGAAATGGATAGAAGCTATGGATGAGGAAATAAATTCCATAGAAAGAAACAAGACTTGGGATTTGGTTGAACTCCCAAAAGGTAAAGATGTCATTGGTGTTAAATGGGTCTACAAGACCAAGAGTAACGCTGAAGGCAAAATAGAGAGACACAAGGCAAGACTTGTTGTCAAAGGTTAGAAACAGAAGCATGGGATAGATTATGAGGAAACTTTCGCACCGGTTGCCAGGATGGAAACTGTGAGAGCAGTGTTCTCCATAGCAGCACAAAACAAGTGGAAAGTTTACCAAATGGACGTGAATTCAACATTTATGAATGGAGTGTTAATGGAAGAGGTTTACATTGAACAACCTCTCGGCTATGAAAAGAAAGGCCAAGAGCACAAAGTGTGTAAATTGAAGAAAGCTCTTTATGGGCTGAAGCAAGTGCTAGAGCGTGGTACAGTAGGATAGATTCGTATCTACTAGAAAATGGATTTGAGAAGTGTGAGGGAGAACCCACCCTCTACATCAAAGAAAAATACGGTAAAATCTTGATTTTAGTCTTATATGTTGATGATGTTATTTTTACAGGTAATGATGATTGCCTTATTGAACATTTTAAAACATTCATGGAGGAAGAATTTCAAATGACTGATATGGGTTTGTTGAGATACTTCTTGGGAATAGAAGTAGTACAAGATGAAAATGGGATTTTTATCTCACAAGCAAAGTATGTTAATGAGGTACTTGAGAGATTTAACATGCAGGAATGCAAAGCAGCAATCACTCCCACAGTGATGGGATTAAGCTTAGCAGAGAGGACAATAGCAAGGATTTTGATCCTAGTTTATACAAGAGCATAGTTGGCAGCCTTATGTATTTGACTACAACTAGGCCGGACATAATGCATGTTGTTAGTTTGATTTCCAGATTCATGGAAAAGCCAAAGGATGCACATTGGCAGGCAGCAAAACGAATTCTGAGGTATGTTAAAGGTACAAAAAGTTTTGGTATTTTTTATACTGCTTCAGAATGTTCAGATTTAGTTGGATACACAGACAGTGATTGGGCTGGAAGTGTTGATGATCGGAAGAGCACTTCCGGTTATGTTTTTCACATGGGTTCAGGAGCCATTTCATGGGCTTCTAAGAAACAACCCATTGTAGCATTATCTACAGCAGAAGCGGAATATGTGGCAGCTACAGCAGCAGCGTGTCAAGTAGTTTGGATGAGAAAAATGTTGAGAAGCTTATGTCAAGAACAGGTAAAAGGGATAGTGATTTTTTGTGACAATAGCTCAGCTATTGCATTGTCTAAAAATTCTGTTTTTCATAAAAGGACTAAACACATTGACACCAAGTTTCACTTCATACGTGAATTGGTTAACAATGGTGAGATAGTTTTGTAGCATTGCAGAACAGAGGATCAATTTGCAGATATCCTCACAAAGCCACTTGCGCAGAAAAGCTTTGAACATTTCAGGAAATGTCTGGGTATGCAAAAAAACCCAGTAGTTGAAATTAAGGGGGAGTGTTGGAAATTAATTCCAAATGTTGAAGTCAATCAACAGTAATTGCAGAAGTGAAAGATTGCGGCACATTGAAGCCAAGGCTAAGGCGGTTGTCGTTTAAATCTTGAACAAATTGCAAAAGGATTGGAAAGTGCACAGGTGCAGTAAAGAGCAGATAGAATTTGATCCCTTTGATATTCTATCAAAGGCGGTAGCCGTTTTAATTAACAGCAGACTTGAAAGCCAAAGACTTTCGTGGCTTCACAGCACAGAAGAACGGATTTATTAAACACAGTCGTTTCGGCCGTTTAAAGCCCTCAACAACCAAGAATGAATGAAATTGTTTTAAAACAGGAGGAGGACTTAAATATCTGAAGAGGAGGAAAAGTGGTCCCCACCACTTAAGCGCAAATTGCATATTGCAATGACCAAGTTTCAAATGTTTTGCGGATGTGGTTGAAACCGCGATGCGATCACGCGATCGTGCCATCGCACAGATCGCAACATCGCAACATCACACTTTTGTTTGTTACGACTTACGGTTGATCACAGATATTTGCGATGCGATCGTGCATCACACATCGCATATCGCATATTGTGCAATCGCAAGTTTCATTTGTTCCGCCATATGTTAGATCGCAGAAATGTGCGATGCGATCCCATCGTAACATCGTAACATCGCGAAATCGCAATTTCATTCGGTTGTGTGTTATGTTTTAACAGCGTGGACCCGATGGTTTATATGTTTTGTTTTTATGTTTTTAATATGTGCGCACCACTTATAAAAGAAAGGCCCGAGAGCCTGTTTACTTGTAATGTTTTTTTTTATAAAACAGAGCCGTTTTTATACACAGCAGTGCGAAACGAAAATACACAACAACGTATTTTTCAGAGAGAGAGAGACAGAGATTTGTTTTGAGAAGCACTGCGTCTGTAGCAGTCAATCATATTTTGTAAATCCCTCTGTTAGAGGAATAATTTGTAACAACATTTTTTATGGAATAAAATTTTGTTTTATGAGTTGAAATTCTGTCTCTTGTGAGTGAAATTTTATTAATTTCTCTGTGTTATATAGAGGAGTTTATTCTCTCTATTGTTGTTCTAGAATTCTTCAGAAATTCCAACAGGCGGTAATATGAAACAACTTGTCCAACTGGAGCATTGGTTGAATCATTCATTTCAATAAAAGAATGGGAATCCAATATTATACATTGGTTAGAGCTGAGAAAATTCTACGTCCAAATAAAAAACAATGTTTCTCATAATGTTAAACCTAGAAAATAAGTCAAATTATTTGATCAAACAACAAAATGAAAAGAAAAAATATGTACATTTTCTTGATTGTTGTGTCACCCATGTGCAAATCGAGGAACTAATATTGGTTCCCTTCATTACAAACTTGTGTTCTCAACACTATTCACCTGGATAAATCATAAGCAAAGATCTGTAAAACAATTTAAATGTAACCTTTAGATATGCAAAAATTTCTAGATAAATTTTCATAAACGACCTGTGTTGTGTCTGCCAGAACGTTCCCCTCACATTCTTTGAAATGTACACCATTATATTCATTCCTACGTTGGAAAATCGTGGGCCCAAAATTTCCAAAACCATGGCCCAGATTATCAACCATCCTATCTAGCACAACGCTATCAAGAAAGAAATCAGACGAAAGAAATTTTTCAATAGAATGACATTGTCGGTCTTCCATTGTAACATGGCTTCCACCATTTCCATGCCACTGAAGGTTGGTAGTTGTATCAAGCATCCCTATGTTAACATATTGTTGCAAAACATAGGAAATATTTAAGAAATCAAATAAAACAACGTCGAAATCTGTAGAGAACCTACATAAAAAAAAACGAAACATTCCAACATAATGTGGTTCCAATAAAACATAGATGCATCCGCACTTACAATCAGGCAGGTTACCATTTTCAGTGTTTTGAAAATTTCAGAAATTTGATGCTCGCACCTGGAATTGAGGAAAGATTGAAGGTTGCACTAGTTTTGAATGTCTTTTCTGAATTGTAATCATATCCTCATTGTTCTAAGATAAAATAGGAAAAAGAAACCAAATAGTGTGAACTTCACATTATTTTGGGAAGCAAACAATGGAAAAGATAATAACTTGCAGTGCCAACATTGTTCCTACAAGACATTACAGATATATTCCATAGGCCCAACTATATTGACTATATAATTTCCACAAGGAAACCCACAACCGACCTCAGCAACAGAATCCCCCACGTTTTCACCCATCTTAGGAAGCATGTCATTATGAGAACAAGAACCAGATGTTAGAAAATGTTTGTTCCCGCTGTTTTGACCATGTCCAACGATTTCA
The DNA here is from genome assembly GCA_034641835.2 of Pinus albicaulis. NCBI lineage: Eukaryota > Viridiplantae > Streptophyta > Pinopsida > Pinales > Pinaceae > Pinus > Pinus albicaulis. Next base: position 1,543,975,692 of record CM076570.1, on the reverse strand, counting down.
TTTCCTTCATTTTTTTCAAGGATAAGGTGATTGTAGTTTGTATGAAAACTATCTAGCCCTACAAGATCTTTCTAAACAGGAGCAACATTAGTAAACTTGGCAAGAAACTATATTTATTTAACATCACACATATGAATGAAAACAATCATGAGAACAAAATCTTCCCTGCACCAAATAATTCCTATTTTCATGCTTACAATGTGCATCTCCTCCTTCTCCTCCATTTGTTGAACTTTATATTTTTCTTTTCTACGCAACTATTCTCCGCGCTTTAATGACATTCGTATTTTGTTGATACCATTGATTTTGGTATTCAATTGTTCAGTGGCGTGTTCTAGGAGACCGAGGTATTTTAAGACCACTACTATTTTTTTGTTCACCAACCATTTCTATGATAAAGTTTGATTCTTTCTAAATTTCGCTTTCCAATTCCCTATGAGCGTAATACCCACTCTCCCATATTAATAAAACATAAAATCCTAACTCTCAAAAAATATAAACATGAACTAAAATTCAACAACAAATAAATTTAAATACAAAGATAAAGGCGTTCAAATTGCAACAACAAGCACATAACCAACATTTCCAAAATTATGCTCCAAAAAGAAACATTAACGACATTTTTTCATTCACAATATTTATGGATATTACAACGAGGCCAAAAAAATTTTGAAATATATTTTACATGGTCAGATTTGTCAACACAAAATTATATCACTTGCAACAATGAGCCACCAAATATAATTGAAGAACAAAAACAAAAAAATAGTGTATTCAGATCTACAAAACCAAATACTTTGAAGCCTTATAGCACAAACAATAAAAATATATGTTAATTATGCATTTATAGTAAGAAATCCCTCCTAAATAAGTAGGATAACCTTTCCATTTCCACATATTTGTTGAGATTTTCTGTTTTTCATTAAAATAGGCAAAAATCTCAGTAGGTGACAAAAATTAGGAATTAGTTCCTAGATTAGCTCCAGGTTGTTGGGAGGGAGTTAATGCATCCTAAATTTGATGTGAGAGGATTTATGAGGCAGTTTGATTCTCTTTGCTATATAACAGGTATCCATACGGATTGTTTGCATGGAGTGAGGGTGTGAGAGTTTGTAATCTCCTGTTTGATTAATAAAGAATTGCCAATGCCTATGTTGTGTGGACGTAGCCCAGATTGGTTGGGTGAACCACGGTAAACCTCTGTGTCTTATGTGCTTGATTTATTTGCTGCGTATTTAGTTGAATCTGCTGTGCTTCTGTTCTCCAACAAGTGGTATCGGAGCAGTTGGAGGCGTGGCGCAGCTGGAGCACGTGCTGGAGGTGGAGCGCAAAGGCGTGTTGGGTTGCGTATTGCTGAAGGTGCTGCGCAGAGGCGCACTGCTGTTCAAACCTGTGCGTGGAGGTTTTGATTACTAGTGCTGCATGGGACAGACACCTGCGCGCTGAATGAACATCGTTGAAACCTTTGCGGAGCTGACGGTGGTGCTGGCCGACCAGTGGTGCAGTTGTGGCGGTATTACAATAAAACAACAGAGTTGTTGCTGTTAACCAGGCCCATGTGCGTTGATCCATTTCCTCGTGAGCTGGTGGAAGTGAAAGAGTCGGGTCTGTGTTGCTGTTAGGCTGCCGAGAGCAAGCATCAGCCGGCAATTAAAGTGAGTGACAGCGTTGAATGTTGGAAGACCTGTGCATGCCGAAAACCAGAACGTTTAGTGTTGACTGCGTATGCCACAGCGACTTTGTCACGGACATTCACGGTGAGTAGTGAAGCGTGTTTTCTACACGTAGATGTTCTAGCTGTGTAAAGAACGCATTCACAGTGATTACGTATGCCAAAGACTGCGTCGTTGTGTAACGTTGTGGATGCCAGCGCACGAAGAGCACGGATCCGAAGGGAAAAGTCGCGCCAAGAGAAAATCGTTTGGTAAAACTGAGTTTTTTGTCATTTGGTTTTATATTTTGTAATTTGCAGTTTGGACAGCAAAGCGTTTTTTGAAAAAGAAAAGGCAGTTCAGTAAAAAGGCGTTGGCAGCGTTGACAGGTATTGGAATGCTCACGGTTGAAGTTTTTAAAATCGATATTTAAAAATCAATGTTATAATATAGATTTGAGTGGTCACATTTAAAAATTATTAAATCGATTTGATTTTTATAAATCGATTTTGGAGTTTTGTAAAAAGCTCAAATATATAAATCGATTATATTTAAAATCGATATACATATTTTTAAATCGATTTATTTGGATTGTATTTAAAATCGATTTGTAATTGAAATACCATTGGCATATGCTATTAAAGAGGAAAAGCATTCTATAAGGTGAAGGGTAGCGTTTGTTTTTTGAAAGCAAAGGCATATAAGTGCATATGGCAGAAATTTGTATGTGAAGTACAAAGGGCATATATTTGTTTGTTTTTTAAAGGCAAAGGCATTTTTTAAAAAAACACAAACTTCATTGATTTAAAGTTGGTTTTTTGGAGATTATTGTGTTTTTTGCTGATACAAGATGGCGAAAACTCAAAGTGCCCGTTTTGAGAACGATGTGCTTGGAGCCTTGTTGTCTGAGAAGACGAGGAAGAGGTCGAATGCAGACACCTCTACATCAGAGGCAATGATGGCCAGAAGTCGCTCGAGAGAGAGACACTCCGGGGGTAAGCATAGCAACTCTTGTTCAAAGTATAAAGGAAAGAAGACAAAGGTGAAGTGCTGGCATTGTGGGAAAATTGGACACCTGAAGAAGGACTGCTGGAAGTGACAACAGCAAACTTCAAAAGAAGATTCTTCGACAGAGAAGAAGGAGGCAAATGCGACAGATACAGGTTCGGTATCTGGTTCAGGTATGAGCGACGAAGTGTTGTCTGTTAATATGTCAAATCATGGTCAACATTGGTTGTTAGATTCCGGTGCATCAAACCACATGTGTATTCATAGAGAATGGTTTAAGACGTATAGATCTGTTGATGATGGCGTCGTGTACATGGGTAATGATGTTACTTGCAATATTGTTGGGATAGGAAGTATACAACTACAAATGTTTGATGGCACAACTAAATTGTTAACAGATGTGAGACATGTTCCAGACTTAAGAAAAAATCTAATTTCTTTAGGAGCATTGGATACGAATGGATATAAAACTGTAATTCAAGGTGGAGTTATGAAAATCTATAAAGGTATCTTACTAGTAATGAAAGCTAAGAAAGTAGGAAATATGTTTCAGTTAGGAGGAAGTACAGGGTCAGATTTTGTGTCTACTGTGTCTGAACATGACAGTAGTTCCTTTCACTTATGGCATCAAAGATTGGGGCATATGAGTGAAAGAGGGTTGAAAATTTTGGCTGATCGTAAGTTACTTCCAAATCTGAAGTCTGGAAAGTTAGATTTCTGTAAACATTGTCTGTTTGGCAAACAAAGTAAACAAAAGTTTAAAACAGGCAAACATACTAGTAAAGGAATACTTGATTATATCCATTCAGATGTTTGGGGTCCAGCCCCTACAGCCTCATATGGTGGCTCGTCATATTTTGTGTCATTCATTGATGACTTTTCTAGGAAGGTGTGGGTCTACATTTTGAAAAGAAAGTCTGATATTTTTTCAATTTTCAAGCAGTTTAGAGCATTGGTAGAAAACAACACTGGTAGAACAATAAAGTGTTTAAGAACTGACAATGGTGGTGAGTTTACTTCCAAGGAGTTTGACAGCTATTGCAAGGATGCAGGGATCGAGAGACATAATACCACGGTTTATACTCCTCAGCAAAATGGAGTTGCTGAACGCATGAACAGGACTCTTCTAGAGAGAGCAAGGAGTATGCTGAGTAACGCCGGGTTGCAAAAGGAGTTGTGGACGGAAGCGGTGGCAACAGCTTGTTATGTGATAAACCGATCTCCATCGACGGCCATAGACTGTAAGATTCCGCAAGAGGTATGGAAAGGACACCCTTGTGACTATTCTAAACTCAGAGTGTTTGGTTGTGATGCATATGCTCTAGTGCCTAAACATCAGCGAACTAAGTTAGATCCAAAGTCTAAAAGGTATATCTTTGTTGGGTATGGTGTTGGAACAAAAGGATATAGATTGTGGGATCCTACTACCCGCAAAATCATCATCAACAGAGATGTAAAGTTTGATGAATCCTCTCTTGTACAGTTAGATGTAGATAGTAGATTGAAACAAGATGATGTATCTGATTTTCAGCACATTCAGTTTGATAGCACTTCTAATGATAGTCATGATGACCATAGTTCAGATACTAGTCATGAACAGGTTTCAGAACATGAACAGGGTTCAGGTTTAGATCATGAACAGGTCTCAGATACTGATCGGCAAGAAGTTCCTACAGGTGGTAGTCTGCCAATTGCGGAAGCACCAGAAACAACTTTAAGGAGGTCTACAAGAATAAAACGTGCTCCTAGAAGGTATGATGATTATGTTACTTCAGTTGCATTTACTGCTAATGACGATGAACCTCTGTGCTATCAGGAAGCAATAGAAGGTTCGAAAAGTGACAAGTGGAAAGCAGCCATGAAGGATGAAATGATGGCCTTGAGTAAGAACGGCACATGGGATCTGGTTGAGCTTCCGAAAGACAGGAAAACTGTGGGGTGTAAATGGGTTTTCAAGCTGAAACGGGGTGTGAATGATACGGAAGACATGTACAAAGCGCGACTGGTTGCAAAAGGGTTTTCTCAGAAAGCCGATATTGACTTTCATGAGATTTTTTCACCAGTGGTTAAAATTGTTTCAATTAGAATTGTGTTAGCATTAGTGGCTTTTCTTGATTTAGAGTTGCAGCAATTAGATGTTAAGACTGCATTTCTACATGGAGATTTAGATGAGGAAATTTATATGGAACAACCGGAAGGGTTTGTTCAACATCGCAATAAGAAATTTGTCTGTAGGCTCAAGAAGTCATTGTATGGTCCGAAGCAGTCGCCTCGACAGTTGTACAAGAAATTTGATTCTTTCATGTTGAGTCAAAAATATATAAGAAGTGAATATGATCATTGTGTTTACTTTAAGCAGTTAAGTAATGGCATGTTCATTATCTTAGTGTTGTATGTTGACGATATGCTTTTAGCAAGCAAAATCATTGAAGAAATCAACAGGTTGAAGACTCATATGGCAAGGACATTTGATATGAAAGATCTAGGAGCAGCAAGACAGATTTTGGGCATGGAGATTTTCAGAGACAGGAGCAGTGGTAAGCTGTGGCTATCACAACAGAAGTATATTGAGAAAATACTTTTGAGATTTGGTATGAATAATGTGAAGCATGTGTCAGTCCCTTTAGCTTCCCATTTTAAGCTTTCTTCCAGTTTATGTCCTAATACAGATGAAGAAAAGGATTATATGTCTCGAATTCCATATGCTAATGTAGTAGGATGTTTGATGTATGCGATGGTTTGTACTCGACCAGATATTTCACATGCAGTTGGGGTTGTCAGCAGGTACATGGCAAATCCGGGTAAAGAACACCGGTCAGCAGTGAAATGGGTGCTTCGGTACTTGAGAGGCACAAGTAGTTATTGTATTACTTACAATAAGAGTAGTGAATTTGTTTGCGGATATGTTGATTCCGATTTTGCAGGTGATTTGGATAAGAGAAGGTCAACTTCAGGGTACGTATTTACTCTTGCAGGTGGAGCTATTTCAACCGGATGTCAAAGCTGCTGCAACATTGCTTATCCATCACCGAAGCATAACACATCGTCGAAGCCCGCACGTTCGTAAAGAGTGCTACGAAGAAAGGTTTGCTTGGTGAGTTTGGTAGGTTACAGGACAACATCAGGTTACTTTGTGATAATCAAAGTGCAATACATTTGGCTAAGAATCCGGCCTATCATAGTAAATCAAAGCATATTCCAATTAAGTACCATTTTGTAAGACAAGTTATCACTGAAAGGGGAGTCTCTCTTGAAAAGGTGCATACAAAGGAAAACTGTGCAGACATGTTCACGAAACCAGTTTTGTTAGAGAAGCTACGCTGGTGTTTGGCTTCTCTTGGCTTGCAGAAGAGATAAAATAATAATAACAGGGCATCAGGCTAATTGTTGTCAAGGTGGAGATTGTTGAGATTTTCTGTTTTTCATTAAAATAGGCAAAAATCTCAGTAGGTGACAAAAATTAGGAATTAGTTCCTAGATTAGCTCCAGGTTGTTGGGAGGGAGTTAATGCATCCTAAATTTGATGTGAGAGGATTTATGAGGAAGTTTGATTCTCTTTGCTATATAACAGGTATCCATACGGATTGTTTGCATGGTGTGAGGGTGTGAGAGTTTGTAATCTCTTGTTTGATTAATAAAGAATTGCCAATGCCTATGTTGTGTGGACGTAGCCCAGATTGGTTGGGTGAACCACGGTAAACCTCTGTGTCTTATGTGCTTGATTTATTTGCTGCGTATTTAGTTGAATCTGTTGTGCTTCTATTCTCCAACAATATTGCAAAAGAGATAGAAACATGAGTACCATTTCCAATTTCCCAAAATATTATAAAAAAATAATGTACAACAAACATATTGAAATTTAACATAACTTTTTCCCCACCATAACTTCAAAATCCAGATTACAAAGTTTTGGAGAATTTTTTTTAATAACTCAAACATTTTCAAAGAAGAAAACATGTTTAAGTCTGAATTATTAATTCAATATATTCACAGGCACTAGAGGTATGTCAAAATCAACATTCAGAATAAGCGAGAAATTTTTTTTCTTTTAAATCAAGTCATTGAAATCTTCACCCATTTCCAGATTGAACCCTGATGCTTTAAGCGAGGAAACTCCATCAAATATCATTTTTTTTCATGATTGAGTACTCAAATAATATGAATTTAACACCACTACCGAGAAACCCAAAAAAATGGCCTTTCCTTTAGCCATGCGCAACGGAAGGTAACATGGAAATTTACTATTTATATCCATGGAGATTGATTCGATCGACAACCATCTATGCCCCAATCATCTTCAAAATATTCATAACTTCTCTCTTTAATGACATGACAAAATTCAAAGTTCTCTATCTCTTCAAGGGATGAAACGAAGGTTGAGCCATTATTAACAAGACAAACAAGCTCATTATTTTATAACCCCAATGGCATACATCGTATGTCAACAATAGGAACAAATGGATATCCTCAATTGTTTCTTTTGAGATCCAACTAAGAGATAGTGTAACCATTTGTAGGGTAATCTTCATAATATTTGTCTACATAAAGCAAAAAAACTTCCCTTTGAAGAAGATAGCCTACTTTGGAAGCGTAACACCCCCATATGGAAGCTTTTTCCTCTTACAAACCATGTCAACAATGTTGTGAATGCTAAAAATGTGAATCCATTTTTTTACAAACATGTTTCAACAACACCCATTCATATTTTCATGGATTGCATGTTTCCAACAAAGAAAAGAACCACCCTTCCCAGAGAGTAAGAACACCAACATTTCTAAACATATATGTAAATGGTTTTACAATGAAATATTTTTTTGAATGCAATAAACCTCCAAGCGCACTGAACAAAATCATAGATCCCTCTATAGATTGAATTTTGTATCGAGAATTAAGAAAAGTAAAAACCATGCTAGACAAACAACCATGTTCATTTAGGTAGGATGTGATGAAGCAGAGATGGGAAAAAGGAACGTCGAATGAAATAAATCCCAACTCTTTGTCGCGGCAACGAGTGCAACTAGTAAGGAAAAGTGGGTTTTCCAAAATATTACACCATTATTTAAAAACCAAATTAAATTTCATCAAGGATAATAAAGGAATCCAATGGAACACAATCTCAATAATCTCAAATGGGAAAAATTTCCAAATAGTCGAATCCACACTAAAAACAACAACTTTCCCTCGGAGAAAAGCTAAAGATTCCTTCTCAACTAAAAATAAAAATAAATAATATATGAATCACAATGGCTAAAATATTACTTCATTACATCTATCAATAAAGAAATCCAAATATATGCCCAACAATGTCTATAAAGGACCGTGTATTTCTTTTATTCATTGAAAAAATAGAGAAAAGTAGAAAGTGCACTACGAGATATACTAAGACAAACTTTGTTAGAATGTGAAGTAGGAGCATGATTGACCATGATTTATTTGATAAAATATAGTTGGTGATGGTTGACCAAGATTTAATTTATAAAACATGGTTGACCATGACCAATATTATAAATCGAAATGAATAAGAAACCCCAGCGACAGATATTATAAACCCAACAAAAAAATAAACCCTAGGGAACAATACTAATATTATAAACTGAAGGTATAAATTGCAAATATAAATATTATCAAAAATAAAACAAACATGGTTGGACATGCTTTATTTTCATATGGAGATGATCCTTGGCACAATGCGATGTTGGACGATGGTTTTTTACCATGATTTATTTACATATTCTGACAATTCTTATCGCAATGTCACATTGGACCATGGTTAACCTGGATTAGCCATGATTAATTTTCAAATCGACCAAATCTACATTAATAATAATGGTAACTTCATTAACATGGTTAAAAATATCCACGTGAATAGAGATATTAAATAATAACCAGGTTTATATATATATATAGTATATAAAAACTATAAATTAAACCTATAAATATTTTAAACTTTATAAATATTTAATTAAAATATAATTTATTATTATTTTATTTTATTTTTAAAAACTAGCACATGTTTTTTTCTTAATGATCATTAACTTTCATTTATTATTGATTATTTTATAAATTTTTCTCATTGGCAAAACTTTATTTAAAATAATGAATAAATTTAATATTAAAATATCATTGAGACCTTATTTAGTAAACTTGTGAAAATATAAAGAAAATATAAATATAAAATCTCAGGTTCAATTTGCTGAAAATCTAACATTTTCCTAAATTATTGAATATATATATATATATATATATATATATATATATATATTTGTTTATTTAGTAAATATTTAAATATTAGAATTATTTATTAATTCTTTTTTAGAAATAGTTACAATATTTTTAAAAACTATTATATGTTTTTTTACATAATGACAAATAACTTTGAGTTATTATTGATTATTTTTAAAGTTTTTATTATTTTAAACAATGAATAAAATTAATATTTAAATTTCATTAAGGAAATTTTACTGAATAAATTTAATAAAAATACTATTGAAACCATATTTAGTAAATTTGTGAAAATATAAACAAAATATAAATAGAAATTGTCATGTTAAATTTGAGGAACATCTAACATTTTCCCAAAAAATCAATGACAATAGTACAGGTTGTCTTATTGATCCTGAGCTTGTTTAACGCAACATATAACTATCCATTGACAAAAAAAACTTTGTTTTGAAAGTCCCATATTGAAATTGTTGAACATCTAACATGTCCCAAAAAAATTAATGACAAAGGTACACATTCTGTCATCTTTCTTGAAATTGTTCAAGGTAAACTATAGTTATCCGTTGAGTAAGTCAAATCCCAAATGACATTTTTTACACAGAAATTTTGAAATTCGACACCTAGTTAAACAACACATTTAGGTTTAATTTTGCCATTCACATAGTATATGCAACGATATCTAACTATTTATCTATTTTGATTTGGAAATATAATCTTTTACTTGTCAATTTTAATATATTTCAAAATTCTTATTTTTTAATTCAAGAAGCTTTGCGTAAATAGATAAAATAACACTAGTCTAAGCATAAATAATACAAATAAAAAAATGTTTATATACACAAGGTTTGGAAAATGTTTTACAACACAACGATATATAGTCTAGGTACAGAAATATTTGTGCCACAATGTTTTTTCTAAACAGTACAGGCTTGAGATATATTTATTACACTACACATATATATTGTCACTCCACGACGTCACTCGTGATGGAATTTAATAAATTATACAATCACATGGTAATTTATTATTTACAAACCACTAATAATATCTACAATCTGAAATCTATACCATCTAAAATTTAGAGATTATAATAGATTTGATTAATCTTGCTTCTTTTATATCTATTTCTTTTAGGGCTTTCAAACATCGATTAATGTTCTCTCTCACACACAGATATATCATCAATTGTGCGATGGTGATTAAATTGAGCCACCATAATATTCCATGAGAGAAGCACAAATTAAAGAGATGTGGATGGCGTATAGTCATCTATTGTGGGACTTTCCAAATATCAATCAATAATGTGCTAATTTCGATAATTTTTTCCAATTTCCAAAAATAGGTTAGAGAACATTAGTGATTGACCATTTTGTATAACATTTAAATTGTGCATATATTTAAGAAAAAATCTGCGAGTGTTTTTTTTCTCTGAAAAAATAAAAATAAAAAAATCTTGAACTTACACAAAATCTAACAATTTTTTATTTCAAATTAAGTGCAATATAACACTTACATAGACAATTAATTTTAAACAAACTTAATGTCTACACCACATTGAATGCAACCCTTGAAATTTTTATTTCATGGAACTCCAATGTGATACCAACGCTACGACACTACTTAACCGACACCTTAGCTTTCCCTCTCCGTCGACTTGATTCACCGGTCACTTACCTTGATCCTATGAAACATTCTCGATATCCCACATCGGTAGCTAGCGGTTGGTGCAGTGGCTAAGTGGTGCTTCTCCGCATTGTCGATCTACTCATTATTGATCAGACGACTGTTTGCTATGGGAAATTGGTTAGGATAATGGAAAACCCTAACCCTTACGTTGTTTTTCCTTCATTCGACTCAGAGCCATGTCCCAGTCGAGCTCTGCAACTGCTGCTTCTCAGCTTCTTCAGACAGTGCCTTTGCAGCCAGAAATGGATTTGGTTAAGCTTATGTTACCCATCTAACTCTTGGTTGAACACTGTATAAGTTTCTACTCACCTGTTAACTCCCTTTCGTTGGTTTGTAGGTTGTGAGTCCGTTTGCTCGTCGGGGTGAAAGTACATGAGGAGGAATGCTCGAATGGAAATTCCTCTCGTTAATGACTAGGTATTTTATAGGAGGTACTCTCTATTTGACTATACAGATTTTTCATGGGTTATCACTAATATACAAATTTAGGGTTTTAGGTTCCGCACAGTGTCATGCTCGGATCTCGATTATTCAAGGTACTTGTTGTTGACCTGCCTTATCGGGTAAGTTGTACCATATTGTGTCTCTAGGCGTGTTGTTTCTCAGAATTGTTACGTATTGAGGGTAAACCCTCTCTTTCATGCTACAAGTTGCATTGAAAACACTCAGAGAACCTTTTGCTTGGCCTAGCTTGACCCATATCCTTCTAGGTGTTCGCTTGCCATAGGAATTATTGTAGTTGTATAAATTTTGATAATTGTCAGGTTCTTAATTTTGTTTATACAAATGTTATTTATTTTGCTGGACACACCGCGCTAGGTCAATGGTGTATAATGGATTGTATCTGCAATACTTTATTGTGTTGATCAGTGGCTATGATGCAACTTGTCATAATGATATTTCCTATTTGGGTTTACTCTCTATTTGCATGTATTTTGTATGAAGTCATTTTTCATGGGTTATCATGAATAAACAACTTTAGGGTTTTAGGTTCTACCGCATTTTGGTTCTTGATTTTTGATTATTCTATCTACTGGCTGTTAACTAGCCTTATCGAGTAAGTCATGCCAGACCCTGTCTCTGGGCACATTGTGTTTCAAAATTGTTATGTATCGACGGTAAACCCTCTCTTGCATGCTCAAGTTTCCCTGAAAATACTCAGAGAACCTTTCGCTTGGCTTGGATTGACCCATATCCTTCCAGGTGCTCGCTTGCCATAGGAATTATTGTAGTTGTATGAATTTTAATAATTTTCAGAGTATTAATTTTGTTTATACAAATGTTCTATCTTTTGATGGACACACTGTGCCATCTTGATGGTGTATAATGGATTGTATCTGCAATATTGTAATGTGTTGATCAATGGCTATGATTGCAACTTTCTGTAATCATATTTCCTATTTGGGTTTACCTTTCCTAATCGCATAGGCACTCAAGCACGCCATGTATTTCCTTTCCTATGACTATGATGGATGTAACTTATGTTGGAAATTAATTCTGACTGCCCACATAGCTCAGCAGATGGCATAATTAATTGAGAAGGGAATGAAGAGACAACAGAACGACAGAGTAATTGTTGATAGCAAGTTGAAGGCGGTGGAAGAGCTCCATCCTATCTGCAGCAACAACCACATTAAAAACCCACCGAACATATTTAATACAGTAGAGTTGAGGCAGCAAGCCTTTCCGGGGGGGTTCGAAGAGCCCAAGCAACTGGAGGAGTGGAGACCCTTGGAAACATAAACCTAAAGCACGTGGATATAAGGTTTTAACCTTATGTAAAACTATTTTGATTTAAAATTGTTTTATTCACGACAATGTATCATGTTTTAACTTTTTACACTCGGTTAATGTTTTATTACCGTAGTAAGTTAAGGTTTTTACTTTGGTTAATATATATTATAAATATATGATATTTATAATATATATATTATGTAAGGTTTCATATAAAAGGGGATGCCGTGAGCATTAAAAAAAAGTGTGTTGTACATTGTAATATATAGACAGAAGAGTTGTGTAATATTTTTTGTAATTGCCCGAAGGCTGAAAACAGAGAATTGACATAGAGAGACAGATAGAATATTACAGCGATGCGTGTGTAGCAGCCAGTTATATATTTTAACCAGTGAATCCAGAACCTTGTTCTGAGGAGTCTTATTTTGTAACAACAGTTTGTTTTATGAAATAGAATTTATATTTCATCTCTGTGCCTGTCTAAAATTTGATTTTTTAATTTTATTTAAAACTCTGTGTTGTTTAAGAGGTGAAGGAATTATCCCCAAAAAATTTCAACATGGTATCAGAGCTAGTCTAGGCACTCAGTGAGACAAAACAGAGTTTGTTTTTTCACTGCAGGAGCTGTAAGAAGCTTATTAAGCATATTTCTCCAATAGAGAAAGTTCTTGCTTGTTTTATTATACAGTCAGTATCTTTTTCTTTACTTATATAGTTAAGATGGCAGATACTGGAACTGGTTTGGAAAATTCTCAACTTCCATAGTTTAATGGGAAGAATCATAGTTATTGGTCCATAACTATGAGAGCTTTGTTTGCTTCTCAGGGATTATGGGAGCTAGTTGAAAATGGCTACCCTGAACCTGCAGATGCAACAAAATTGGCTGCTTTGACAGTAGCAGAAAGAGACATGTTGAAGACCGACAGGAAGAAGGACTCCAAAGCTCTTTTTTATCTCTTCCAATCAGTACATGAGAGAGTTTTCCCACGGATTGCAGCAGCAAAAAAGTCTAAAGAGGCATGGGATATTCCTGAAAACTACCTATCAAGGCATGTAGAAGGTGAAGACTGAAAAGTTGTAGATGTTGAGGAGAGACTTTGAAACACTCGGCATGAAGGAATCTTATACAATAGATTCATTCTTCACTCACGTTATTGGGTTGATAACTCAGATAAGATCTCATGGTGAAGCTCTTGAAGAGAGAAGGATCGTAGAGAATATCTTGAGAAGTTTACCCTCAAGGTTTGAAGCTATTGTGGTAGCAATAGAAGAGACAAAAGATCTCTCACAGTTCACAGTAGATGAACTGAGTGCTTCTCTTATGTCTCATCAACACAGACTGAGTATAGGAACATATTCCTCTTTTGAGCAAGCATTCAAGGCTCAGATGTCATTCGGTTGAGGAAGAGGTCGAGGCAGAGAAAATAACAGAGGTCGTGGAAGAAGGAAAAATAGAGGCAAAAATAATCTTGCTACCACAAGCGGAAGGAGCTGCAATTAGAACCAAGATGAAGGTTCAAGCAAACAGCAAGCTCATGGACAAAGGAATGACAAATCCCAAGTCCAATGTTATTATTGCAAGAAATTAGGCCATTATGCCAATGAATTTAGGAAAAAGCAAAATGACATGAATAATAGGAAAAATGCTAATTTTGCAAATGAAGAAGATAAGAATGCAAATATTGTGTTGTTAACATGTAACATTGCACAAGACAAACAAGAAGATTTTTGGTTCTTAGACTCAGGTTGTAGTAATCACATGACTGGAAACATTGCGATGTTTGCCAATCTGGATGAAAATGTGAAATCTGAGGTAACAACAGGAACTGATAGTAAGATATCTATCAAGGGTAACGGAAGAGTTAGTATCCTTGCAAGAAATGGAGAACAGATGATTATGCCAGAGGTATACTATGTACCTGGTCTGAAATGTAATCTTTTGAGCATTGGACAGCTCATTGACAAAGGTTACAATGTGTTCTTCAAAAATGATGTGTGTACAATCAGAGACATACCTACAAGTAAGAAGATCATTGTATAGGTGTAGATGACCAGCAATAGAATGTTTCCTCTCAAACTCAGGGCAGATTTGAAGGAAGGAAGAATTATTGCAGATGTAACATAAGAAGTCTTTCAAGAGGAAGTGAAAGATGAAAATTGGTTGTGGAAATTGAGATTTGGACATCTCAATTTCGGAGGCTTGAATTTATTGCACAGAAAGGGAATGGTAGAGGGATTACCATTGATTGAAAAACCGAACAACCTTTGTGAAGGCTGCATCTTGGGCAAACAACACAGAGAAATATTTCCTGCAGGAAAGAGTATAAGGGAAAAAGCACCCTTGGAAATTGTTCACTCTGATGTGTGTGGACCGATGCAAATACCATCATTTGCTAGAAATAAATATGTTTTAACTTTTATTGATGACTACACCAGAAAGACATCGGTGTATGTGTTGAAATAGAAGAGTGAAATTTTTGAGAAATTCCGCCACTTCAAAAATCTCGTTGAGAAGAAGTGTGGGCACTATATCAAAGTGCTTAGAACTGACAGAGGTGGAGAGTACATCTCCAAATACTTTCTGCTATTTTGCAGAGAGAATGGCACACAAAAGAAATTTACCACGAGGTATACACCTCAACAAAACGATGTTGTAGAAAGGAAGAATAGGACCATTTTGGACATGGTCAGAAGTATGCTGAAGGCAAAACATTTGCCGCGTGAGTATTGGGTAGAAGCTGTCACTTGTGCAGTTTACATCTTGAATAGATGCCCGACTAAAGTTGTCATGAACAGAATACCAGAAGAAGCATGCAGTGGACAAAAGAAAACTTTCACTCACATGAGAGTATTCAGCTGTGTAGCATATGCACATGTACCGGATCAGCTAAGGAAAAATCTTGATAGCAAGGGGGAGAAGTGTGTCTTTATTGGCTACTGTGATGAGTCAAAAGCATACAAACTCTATAATCCATCCACCAAGAAATTGATAGTAAGAAGAAATGTGCAGTTCATTGAAGAAGGAGCTTCGGATGGAAGTTTAGAGAAGACAGTGAATCTGAAAACAATTTTGTCTCACGAAGAAGAATAAGAAGGAACAACTACTATTAACCCTTCTTCAGTGGCTCCTCCTCCACCACCGCAAGCACAACAAACCACACCACAAGCTATAATTTGAACAACCTTGAGAAGTCAAGGAAGTGCTTCTTCAAGCACACTGCAGGGATCTAAAATACCCTCAAATTCAAATGGAACTCCAAGCACACCAAGAAGACCAAGATTCAGAAATCTAAGTGAGATTTATGAACAAGGAGAGGTAAGTAACAATACCGGTCTGAATTCTTTATTCACTTTATATTGTCATGTTGATGACCCAATTCATTCTGAAGATGTTGTAAATGAAAATAAATGGATTGAAGCAATGAATGAAGAAATTGGTGCAATTGATAAAAGTAAGACATGGGAGTTAGTGGATCTCCCTAAAGGAAAATAAGTTATTGGAGTTAAGTGGGTCTATAATACCAAGAGCAATGTTGAAGGAAAGATCGAAAGGCACAAGGCCAGACTTGTTGTTAAAGGCTACAAGCAACAATAAGGGAGAGACTATGATGAAACCTTTGCACCAATGGCAAGGATGGAAATAGTGAGAACTATGTTGTCTATTGCAGCACAACACAAATGGAAGATTTATCAGATGGATGTAAAATCCGCATTCCTGAATGGAGTGTTGAAAGAAGAGGTATATGTTGAAGAACCTCTAGGCTATGAAATTGAAGGCCAAGAGCACAAAGTTTGCAAGCTGAAGAAAGCTCGTTATGGGCTGAAGCAAGCTCCAAGAGCATGGTACAGCAGGATAGATGCTTACCTGATTGAAAAGGGGTTTGAGAAATGTGATGGAGAACTCACACTCTACATAAAGGAAAATGATGGTAAAATTTTTACTGTTGTTTTATATGTAGAAGATTTAATTTTTACTGGCAATGAAACTTCTCTCATTGTTGATTTTAAAGCAGTCATGAAAAGTGAATTTGAAATGAATGATTTGGGTTTTCTAAGATATTTTCTGGGAATTGAAGTAGAGCAGAATGAAAATGGTATTTTCATTTCCCCAAAAAAATATGTTGATGAAGTGCTGAAAAGGTTCAACATGCAGAACAGCAAGGCAACTGTGACTCCAATAGTAATGGGGTTGAAATTGTGTAAAGAAGACAATAGCAAGGATTTTGATCCGACATTGTACAAGAGCATAGTTGGAAGCCTCATGTATTTGACTGCAACTAGGCCAGATATAATGCACATTGTTAGTTTAATCTCCAGATTGATGGAAAGGCCGAAAGAAACTCACTGGCAGGTAGCCAAGAGGATTCTAAGGTATGTGAATGGAACAAAGGAGTATGATATTTTATACTCCTCTTCTGAAAATTTCATGTTGACAGGTTACACTGACAGTGATTGGGCTGAAAGTGTTGATGATAGGAAGAGCACATCAGGATATGTGTTTCATTTGGGATCAGGAGCAGTTTCATGGGCTTCCAAGAAGAAATCAGTAGTTGCTTTATCTATAACAGAAGCAAAATATGTGGCAGAAATAGCAGCAACATGCCAAGCAGTATGGCTGAGAAGAGTTCTTAGAGATTTATGTCATGAACAAGAAAATGGAACAACCATTTACTGTGACAATAGTTAGGCGATAGCATTGTCTAAAAATTCTATTTTTCATAAAAGGACAAAGCACATAGACACCAAGTTTCACTTCATACGTGAATTGGTTAACAATGGTGAGATTGTTTTGTAGCACTGCAGAACAGAGGATCAATTTGTTGATATCCTCACAAAGCCATTAGTGCAGAAAAGCGTTGATTATTTCAAAGAATGCCTGGATATGCAAAAAAAACCAGTAGTTGAAATTAATGGGGAGTGTTGGAAATTAATTCCAACTGCCCATATAGCTCAGCGGACGACAGAATTAATTGAGAAGGGAATCAAGAGACAGCAGAACGACAGAGTAATTGCTGATAGCAAGTTGAAGGCGGTGGAAGAGCTCCATCCTATCTGCAACAACAATCACATTAAAAACCCACCAAACATATTTAATACAGTAGAGTTGAGGCCGCATGCCTTTCCGGGTGGGTTAGAAGAGCCCAAGCAGCTGGAGGAATGGAGACCCCAGAAACATAAACGTAAAGCAAGTGGATATAAGGTTTTAACCTTATGTAAAAGTATTTTGATTTAAAATTGTTTTATTCACGACAATGTATGATGTTTTAACTTTTTACGCTCAGTTAATGTTTTATTACCGTAATAAGTTAAGATTTTTACTTTGGTTAATATATATTATAAATATATGATATTTATAATATATATATTATGTAATGCTTCATATAAAAGGGATGCCATGAGCACTAAAAAAAAGTGTGTTGTACATTGTAATAAACAGAGAATTGACAGAGAGAGAGAGAATATTACAGCGCTGTGTGTGTAGCAGCCAGTTATAGATTTTAACTAGTGAATTCAGAACCTTGTTCTGAGGAGTCTTTAACAATTTGTTTTATGAAATAGAATTTATATTTCATCTCTGTGCTTGTCTGAAATTTGACTTTTTAATTTTATTTAAAGCTCTATGTTGTTTAAGAGGTTAAGGAATTATCCCCAGAAAATTCCAACAACTTACATGGGTTTTCTCTTTCTAGGTTTTTCTAGACAGCGCTCCTTAAGGGATTTATGTGTATAAGCCTTCTAAAGCCATCGCAATCCAACAATATAGGTTTTCTTTATCACTAGGGTTTAATTACTGTCTTTGCCGGCTAAAGTTAGTTGAGGAAAGGGTTTAGATGGAAAATGCCAGATTTATAATATTTTTTGTGAATTTTTTATAATATAATTATATATGATTGAATTCAAAGATAAAATATAGACTCTATTAAATCCGTTTTACTAACTAAATATATTTTTACTTTTACAGTATTATTACATGCTTCTCTTTAATGTTTTATTATTATTTATAAAAATAATCATTGGCCTCCTTCAGAGAATTATATACAAGTAACAATTTTATGAAATTTTCGTATTACACAACTTTACCCTTCCTGAATATTTTTAGAGTTGCGCTGTGTATATCCTTTTATGTCTCAAGAGTACAGAGAAAATAATTTTTGAACTACTCTTTTTTTCAAATGATTGATAATAATTTTTGAATGACTTTGTTTTTCGAATGACTGTTTATAATTTTCGAATGACTATGTTTTTGGAATGACTGATAATAATTTTACAATGAATATGTTTTTTGAATGATTGTTTATAATTTCCGAATGACTGAAAATGGGGTGTATCATTATTGATTGTTTTTAGGGCCCTTCCTTTGATCTAAATTCATACTCCGAAGATTGGGAAAGTAAATATGGAATGCTTCCCAGGCCCATACGATCGGTTGTTCTTAATTTACCCTACTCATTTTATTCTATTATCTATTTGTCAAAACTTAAAAACCCTTCCGTTGTCCGTAGTCTCTTTTGCAACGTTAAACACTTCGTCATTTTTATAATTTAAATATGCTTCCTATTCATTTTTCTATGCTGAAATTAAGTATATGCTATAAAAGGTTGTGTCTCATTACTAAACTATGAGTGGATATGCCGACCTCACCTAACTCATGTCTAATTGCAATATATATGGTTCGTGTCAATTTAATATTCAATTGTTTTTAATTTACCCCACTCAATTATTCTATTAGATCTATGTTAAATAATGGTAGGTTTGCCTTTAGCAGGAAGTCATCTTGAGGAAGGAATGTGCCCAGGCCGCGGGTTAGCTGTCTTCACCAGGGCGTTACCCTGGTCTCAATGACTGAGTTCTTCAACTGGCTCCTACAAACCCTCAATTATAACCAATAAGCCTCAGTTACTATAATGCTTGTTTGTAGATATTTGGGTTTATTACTCGTTTCAACTGTTTGTTCCAAATATTTCAATTCCTAATTCTTCTTTTCTAGCTTTATTTTAAATACTTTATTCCAAATTTGTTTATGTGTTACTAATTCCATATTTCAGAAGCATCTATATAAAAAAAATTGGAATGTAAACTAATCTTTGAAAAGGTCAGTAATAAAGTAGAATGAGCATTATATTAATGTTATCTAACCTTTTATTCCAAATTTGTTCATATCTGTTACTAATTCCATATTTCAAAACCATCCATATAAAAAAAAATTGTAATTGTAAACTAAAAATTGTAATTGTAAACTAATCTTCGAAAAAGTGAGTAATAAAGTAGAATGAGCATTATATAAATGTTATCTAACCTTTTCTGCAACACAGGACAAAACCTCTACCTATAGAAAGCTATTCTTTGAAATCCTGGTTCACTGATCGAATCAAATGCACACACGATCAAATCCACTGGACCGCAAATCCTGGTCCACTGATGGAATCAAATGCCCACACGATCAAATCTACTGGACCGCAACGGTTCACCCGAACTGTGAAACTGCAACATACACAGAACCAAAAAGATGGTACACAGTATCCACAACGTAAATATATTCACCTTCTGGCGAGATCGCTACTTTTCATTTCACCTTCCAATCTTTGAAACACACGGTCAGGCGTGGACAAGTGGGGAGGCGAGAATTAACAACTCCAACCCAATAGTTTCCTGGGATGAATTTTTGTCAGGCGACACTGACTGTGTAAATGCTTCGATGAAATTAAAATGTTTTGAAGGCTTTTATTATAGTGTTTACAAAATTTATATTTATGTTCATTACATTCATCTTTGATGTTTATTGTTAATGTTTTATGCTTAATGTTAATAATTTATACTATCTTTTATGTCATATTTTATGTTTATTAAGTTTTAATAATGTTTAAAATATTGACATGAACAATAATACATTAATGTTATGATTATATAATTTATATTAATATTAATGTTAATTCTCATGTCATTGTTAACATTCACGTCCATCTTTACTATTGAATTTAATTCCAACTTTTTTTTTTTCAGAAAGAAAAAAACGCTGTTTTATATTATGATAAAAACAGTACATAATACATTATAAGAAAGTGAAGTGAGAAATCACTTCCCAAAATGCAACATTGCTCCTAAAACCATAAATAATGTGATCTGGCCAAAAACCAGCACATGAGACTCCTATCAAGCATAGAGTCGTTGATGATGTCAAATTGGATCCCCCAATTGCCAATTGGAAAAGAAATGGAGGATCCACAAAATCCGTAGATGAGAACCCACAACATTCGCAACAATAAAAAAACCATAACAACGATGAGTCAGACATCCCGCGGCATTAACCGTAGCAGCATATGAATATGGGCATATGGAAGAACCAAAAAAAACAAGATAGTATCATATACGACCATCAGCAAAATACTATTCGCCCATGCCACATGAGCTAAAAGGGATGGCGGAAATCATTTGGAGACCCAAGGAGGGTCACAAGCTCCATCCACCCTGGGATCACCAGCTGAAAAAATACGAACCTCCCGAAGGTCAAGAAGTTCATCCCGAAAGAGAGATTTTGTTTTCGGTCTCCCCCTGAAGTGTCTAGAAGCAGACTTCGTTTTTTTCCTCACCGTAATATTGCAACCCGAAGCCGGCGAGATGACAATATCAGGTTTCCTAGGGATATTCTCAAATATAGTGAGGGCTGCCAGGTCAAGGTTCGGGTTATTAAAAAGAGATTCGACATCACATCCAATAGTATTAATAGGTGATTCCAATAAATCCCCATTCGCACTATTATGTGGAGAGGAAGGAGGGAGGGGAGGGGATGCAGATGAATATAAAGAAGCAAGTATATAATTTAATTCCAACTTATGCAAGTATATAGTTTACATTAATGTAATGTTAATGTTAACTTAACATTCACGAGAATTAAAAACAAATTTCCAAAATATTCTATTTATAATTTTAGTATATTATAATTTGGATAATACAATCTTTACAATCTTCTTTTAATTAATGTGAAATCTAATTTTTATCGCAATGACAATCACCTTTCCAACACCAATCAAAATTCCAATGCTCGAGCTTGGCCGTCGAATTTCGATAATTAATCACAACTTTATTCGAACATACCCGACATGCAGCCAACTCACTTCTCAAATTTAATTTTTAATTCCAACGTTTCTATTTAATTTTCAACCTTTCGCACTTATTTTGACATCATTTGGCACTCCTTTTCATCACAATTACTCATCCAACTCTAAGACGACGCATATTCTTCACATAGTCCAACCATATTCAATCATAGCCGTTGTTTTAAATAAAATTTAAAATTTACTCACATTTAGTTCAACCCAAACTTCAAATATATATGCCTATCGTCAAATAACATTTCAGTCTAAATAAAGCCTTATAAAAAGGTTAAATGTATTTTTTATTTATTTTATTATTTGCATGTTTATGTTTCAGAGAAATTCTTTTAATCGAATTGTCTTTCATTTAATGAAAATTATGGGCTGCTGAATTGTCTTTCATTTAATGAAAATTATGGGTTCCCATTTAAAACAAGAGACCTAAAAGTAGAAAGGCACAACCATGATTGAAAAAAAATAGAGTGAATGAAGATAGAGTTCGAAGAATTGACACAAGGCATAATATAATGAGATAAAATTTCGATCACGCAGTTACCATAAATAAGCACAATCATAATTACTAACAGTAAATCAATACAAGGCATTGTTTGATAGAAATGAGCTACAATCAGCCAAGGAGACCAATTGATTGAAATATTGAGAAGTAATAAAAAAAATTGCGCCAGTTGAATGAGTAATTGATTAGACCACTTATAGAAAGCACTGGTTCCAAGACACAAGACACGTACATTCAAGAAACAAACATATGACATTATATGACATACATACACACAAAAAGAGTTTAAACTACAAGATGATGAAATAATAATATTGAATTGATTGAGCCCCTTGGTATAATAGTTGTAGACCAATTCCTTATGTTGTGATGTTGGATGCTAGAAACACTAGAGAAATGGTAGTTTGGTCGAAGCATATGGCTCTACTGCAGATTGTTATGAAAGAAAAATATTATAATAAGATGCACCAAGAACTATTCAAAAGGTGTGATTGTGTGACAAGAGAGTCGAGCATCTAGAGACTCAGTAATGCATAGGTACCCACGAGAATGAATATGGAGTGAAGCGAGTAATCAATCATATTCATTCGAGAATGAATATGGAGTGAAGCGAGTAATCAATCAAATTAGAATGAATATGGAGTGAAGAGAGTAATAGATCAAATTAGAATCTTGTATAAGTGTGTAATCATATACAATTCACAATTTGTTAACTTATTTATGCATGCCAATATACATAGTTGATGCACAATGAAGATACATTTGTAGGAGTAGAGACCTAGACCTATAATGTTGTTACAAACATAGATGATCAAGGATATGAGGACAAGGGAGATTTTGGGAGGCCTTTTACACCCCTTTATAGTCATCATATGTTATGACATTAGACCAAATCATAAGGGGATGTATGGATATAGATGCAATGAATTAGATAATAAATAGAACCCCAAAAAAAGATTATATGGAGTGGGTATAACCGTTCCAACCATCTATCCATTGTATAAATATTCATGAGGGCGAAATAAGAACACGATTGGTTAACTTATCACAATCATATTTTCTTTCTTGAGCTAAATGTGTTTTCTTGATTTTCTTTCCCTAATATATTTTCTTTCCTCATATAATATAGAAGATTACAACAAAAATAATAAAATGGAAATTAGGAAATATTGAAAGTATTAAGAATGGATTAGGATAGCGGTATGCTACACCTTTTAAGGCCACCCAAGTGGTACAAATCAACTGAAGAGGGGAAAATCTACAGAATGAAATGATTCATTATCCAACTTAGCCAATGATCGCCATAATTTTATGACATCTACAAATTGCATTAACAATTGATATCAATCAAGGAAATAATGCACTTCATGTATGTTAAGAACCATAATAAAAAACAATGAGTGAGACCGAGAAAAATGTGGGAAGCATCGTTGATCAAATATATGTGGAGAACCACAGAATTAATCTAATCTACAACTATTCATGGGCAATATGAATAGTCCATTACAAGTTTCTTCAATATCTCTTGGATTTATTTTCTTTTATAAATGTATATACCTTTGTTGGAATGAAAATTTTGTAAACCTAGTCAGAATGAAAATTCTCCAACCATCGACATCTTGAATCCTCTTCTCATTTCTTCTACAAGATCTTAGATGATCCTTTCAACTTTAATTTCAAAAATTATATCACCAACAAAAAATATGATGATCAATACATTTTCATTTTATATTATTATGTAAAAATTATTTTATGCAGATGTTATTTTGAAACCTTGTTTTTTTAAGGTATAATTCATGTCTTGAATGTTAAGATCTAGGAGCTTACATTATTCCACAAAGTCCTTTTTTATTTTTTCATACATTATCTTCATTTTTCAAACAATTTAAATCCCTTTGATTTTTCAACATATAATTTTTTCTATATTTCTATTTAGGAAGGCTGACCTCACATCCATTTCATAGAATTTGAAGACCTTGAAACATGAAAATGAAAAAAATAGTATGATTTCTTCTAATATTCCAATGAGAAAATATTTCTTCAATGTAAGTACCCTTAACTTGAGAATATATTTTATATACTAATATTGCTTTATTTCTTACGAATTTTCCATCTTTATTTAACCTTCTTTTTGAAGAGCCATTTAGTGCCAATCATATTCTTATCTTTTTGTATGGAAAAAAGTTCCCATGTCTCATTCTTCTAATTCCCATTTTGTTCATCTTTCATTGAATAAACCCACTATCTTGACTAACTTTTGTAATGTTCTCGGGCTCTATTTTCAATATCAAAGACAAGTATGATTGTTTTCGTGCACTTACCAATCCTTTTCTTGTCTAAACTCCTATATCTATCTCACTCGAAATGTGATTTTCTAGATGATACTTTTGGACAAGTTTGGATGATGTATTTAGATATGGGAATTTTATTTCTTTCTTGTTCTTTCTTTTCATCTTCCTCTTCTTCCTTTTATCATTCTCTTCATATTTCTTCCTCTAGATTTTCATTTATTTGTGACTCTTATTTTGAGATATTGTCCCATCCACTCTTATATTAGTGTTTTTACCACTTTGCATGGTATTTTTTTGTAACATTTGCAAGTTTTTCTTACATAGGCATAACCATGAAAGACACCTTCATCTACTCTAGAATCAAAATTTCCTACATTATGTTCATTTATTATTATATAACACTCACTCAAAAGTTGAGGTTGGTATACCTTTCCATAAGTGTTAAACACACACATGGTGTATGAGGAAAGATAAACACACACATAGAAAAATAGGCATTCGTTGCTTCTCTATTACACATATATGTACATTTACATTACATTAATGTGACTCTTGGATTCATCTTCCAAGGTCACTTGGACTCCTTTGTGACTCTTCACCTTCCACACCTACCCATAGATCATTAGGTGTTCAACATTCCCCCCCTTAATCTGAAGGGGTATGTGTGAGTCCAAGAAGAGAGTTGTAATACAAATTTGCAAAGTATGCATGGCAGCACTCAGGCTAAATCAACTCTTTGAAATGTTGTCATAAAGAGGTGGTTTAAGGATGACCACCAACACTGGAGCACAACACTTATTGCAGTTCCCGGAACTCTTCCAAAATTGGTAAGAAGCTAAGGGCTTCTACTAGAGGAAGTGTCCCCCATATTTGAAAAGGGAAACCTTAAAACTAAAAGAAGGGAAGTATACAACTTGTGATGATTTAAGGATGACCACCAACACTAGAATTCTTGATGCATTTCCTGGAACTCTTCCAAAATTGGCAAGAAGCTGAAGTCTTCTGCTAGAGGAAGTGTTCTGAAAGAGGAATAATATCAACCTCACATAGATGGTTTAAGGTTGTCCATCAACCAAAGGCATGCTCATGGGCATCCGTGTTTCTAGCTGCAACTCTGAATCTGGAATGACGAATTGTTGCTCAGGCTCACTTGAAATACTGTGTCTCTGGCTACAAATCTAAATATGGAATGAGAGATTGTGGCTCAGGCTCCCTTGATGTGGCATCAAAGCTTGTATATGACCACCATTTTCCCCCTGTTAGGTACAAGGTGAGATGATGGTGAAAACTCAACTACAAGATTGTTCAATATTCAAGAAAAAGTTCTGACATGTGATTTAAACATCTTCTTGGTTGTTGATGCCCATTGCCAAGAAGTGATCCATCCAAGTTGAATCTTTGTTCATGTACGAGGCTTGTTTCTGAAGCATCTGTGTGAAGAATGGGTGTACTGACCACAATGCTTGCATGGGTGAAGATCGAAATAGTGATCTTTCATATGGCCAACTTGATCACAGTGTTGGAATTTTACAATTTGTTGTTATTGTTACTGTGGAAGAGGAGCAAGATCTGGAACAGCTGCAGGTGAACTATCATAAAGAAATCCGGCACTCTGAAATTTGATGGGCTTGGAGTAGTCCGGAATATGAAAGGACAACTCCTTGTTGTCCTTGTCATATCCAAGCCCTATTCTATGCTTGTTGTGGACAAGCTCTTCCCAAGGTTTGATGATGGGCTTAGGAAGTGTAGACTGAGCTGCTGCATCTGCGTGTAAATCTTCTCTTGTACAAGTAATTGAATGTGAATCGACTGCAACTTTATATTCTTGCTACTGATGAGAGTCCTTCTCAGTTTTCTGAACATAAATATGTTCAGAATGGTGACTCTTTTGTTGAATTTCATCTTGCTGAAGCTGAGACTCCAACTGCAAAAACTCAATCTTGTCTTGTGCATCTTGCAAGCAAGTTTGAATATTAAAAAGAGCATTATTGCTTATTTTTACCATATCATGAACAGTGGAATGAATAAGGTTATTCAACAACTCTAATGCATCATTGATTTTTTTCATTTTCTCGACAACTCAAAGTTAAATAAATTAAGGGTGTCGGGTTCAACCAATAATGCACCTGTTTACAATGTAAAAAAATTGCGAATATTCTTTAGTTTGGTTTCAATCAGTCCTCTTCAAAATGTCTGCTACAATTTTAGCAATTTTTTTTTTGAAGGATAAATCAGTATCTTATATTAATTTTACTGGAAACTTTTATAATGCAAATTCAATGTAAAACCTGAGATCCAACTTCAGCAATAGAGAATAATGAAATTGACCCTTGAGATAGACTTGACTTGGTACCACAAGAATTAACTTCTATCTTTAGCAAATCGAATTCTACAACAAGTTCGGACTTTTAAAAGATGATGCTCTGTCTCTCCCAAACTAAATTTGACCTCCAATATAAAATCTTATGCTCTCAACAATCCAAGCTGAAGATGATGATTTGACAGTGAATTGATCCTCTTAGAATTATAAGCAAGAACCCAATCTAGTACATAACTTGTCCCCTAAACACAAATTTTGGCCTCCATAAACACTAATTTGTCCTCCACAAAGATTGATTTGGGTGCGGGCCTGAAGCGCTAAACAACAATCCCAAAATCTATGGCAGAGGTATCAACTGCCGGTTCTTTGAATCTCCTTGGCTTTCTACAGATGGTTTAGATCGATCAAGAAGTTCGTGAAGTTTGCAAACAATGTCTGTAGGAGCTAAATATTGTAGTTTCCTTCCTCGCATGGCCGATGGGAAGTCGAGCCGGCGAAGCCTAACAGGCAATGCATGAGGAGCATGTGAATCAATGTCGACGGAGGGAGGAGGGATCCAACAACCTATGGTGGAGGGATAAGGCCACGTGGTAAGGGAATCGATGGGAGTGGAAGAGGCAACGGAGGTGAGGGATTAGCGACCAAACAGCAAAGGCAATGTATGGATTTGGAGTAGCGACCAGAGAGCAAAGGCAAAGTGTTAGGGTCGAGCACCAACAATTGGGAGTCTTGGCGCAGATATTGATTGTGAGCCACTGTGCATATGACAGAGGGGAGCAGTTGCTTGGTCCCATTGTGCAATGGGAGGAGGAAACAACAAGAGGGAGTATAGCGTGATCATGTCATCAATGAGCCAAACATTTTATAGCATTAAAAAACTGAACTTTTGAAATTACATTTCACCAAAATGCACTCTTACAGTACTTTATTTGGGAATGGTGAAGAATGGTACATTCATCTTCGATTGGTGTTGCATCAATGGCCTTGAACCGCGAATTAATATTTAGACCATTGTGTAAATGACCTTGAAACTACGACAACTCAAAATATACATTCCTTTTTAAATCTTTCATACATTCTTGAGAAAAATATAGCCAAATAGTAAGATAACCTGACCGAAAAAGCTAAACCACCTCAGAATAAATGTTAAACAGTGAACTCATAAAATAAGGTGAGAACCATAACCAACGACTATGAAAATGATTCAAAGAAAAATGTAGAAACTAAACCATAATATTGAGTGCATTGTGTTGATAGATTGAGGAATCTACCAGTATTCTCGCTTCACACAACCAATATACACTATCAGATCTATAATGAAATAGCAGAAAATATGAACCTGAAATAGACCCGTAGCTCAAAACTCCCTCTATCTCATGCTTTTCTTGTATTTTTTGTTTTATATATAAACGTCCACTTTTCCCATACACACCATCTTCTCCTGTGTAGTCTTGTGGAGGACACTCCTTATCACCCCCGGTGGCACAACCTTGTCACCCTTGTGCAGCCGTGTACAATATCGACTTGCTTCAGAACACAACATTAAGCAGCACATACTCGACCCTCCAACGACATATATTTAACTCAGAGAATGAAATAATTGTAGAGGCATCAGATTTGAAAAATGGGCAAAACATAGATAGGAAGGAGTTAAAAAGCAAACTGTAGAAATGGCAGTCACAGAGATGGCAGAATGTTAGAAGGACAAAGATCATAGGAATATCATGTACATTGGTTTAGAAAGGCCACACATCATGGCTATGATACCATGTTAAACACACAGATGGTGTATGAGGAAAGATAAACACAGACATAGAAAAATATACATTCGTTGCTTCTCTATTACACATAGATGTACATTTATATTACATTAATGTGACTCTTGGATTCATCTTCCAAGGTCACTTGGACTCCTTTGTGACTCTTCGCCTTCCACACCTACCCATAGAGGATTAGGTGTTGAACAATAAGTCACAAGGTGTCTTGTTGTTTTTCACTCTAAATTGTGTTGTATTGAGAATTTCTATTGTTACGTTAACTACTTCTCCTTAGAAGGTGTCTATTGCATTGGTTTCATTCAACATTATTCTATTCATCTTTTGTATAGTTTTGTTCTTCCTTCCTATGAATCCATTTTGTTATGTAGTCCTTTCTATCAAAAAATGTCTCTTCATTCCATAATTCTCATAGAGTTCATTAAACTCACTAGAGGTGAACTCATCTCCACCATCTCCTAAGCACTTGATTTTCAAATCTGTCACATTTTTAACTAGGGATTTCAATTTTTAAACTTCTCAAATACTTCAGGATTTTATTTGACAAATGTAACCCATGTTATCCTTATGTAATAATAAATAAGAAACATAGAATAAATCTAACCTTTTAAATATTGTGTTCTTGTTAGCATGTAAAAAACCATGTATATACATTCTAATGGATTTGATGTTGAGAATTTTTTTATTTTTAAACTAAATATTTTTTACTTCTTGTGTTGATATGGATTGTAAATATTATCCATTGGCTCTGAGAGCCTTGGAATATCTATTAATACTAATTTCATACCGATTTTTACTAGATTTTCAATGTTTACATGAACCATCATTCTATGCCATAACTAAATTTTATTTACTTGCCCCATACAAGGTCTTCAACTTTGACTTGATCAATGACATATACTTTTCTCAGGGTTCTATTTTCATTTTCTGCTAATATTCCTTTACTTGATTTCTTGATCTCAGATACTTGAGAATGAAACGTGAGGATGTAACCTTCATAAAAAATTTGATTAGAACTTATCAGATTTTGTTTTAGCCATTAAACATAGATGATATTATGTGTTTTAGTATTTCCATAATCAATACTAATCGTATCAAGCTTCCTATCATATATATGTAAAGGTTATGATCAACAGATCACCTCGTTCACCATCCATCATCTGCACATAACTTGCATCCAATTGATATGGAGATTCACTTAGGTCATTCATCATCAATCATCGGCACATAACTTGAATTCCAAAATTATATCTAGTCTAAACCTTGTTATGTATAAAAATCTTCCTATCATATAGATTTAAAGGCTATGATCAACATCACCTCATTCATCATCCATCATCTGCACATAACTTGAATTCCAAAATTATATCTAGTCTAAACCTTGTTATCTATATCAAGCTTCATATCATATAGATGTAAAGGTTATGATCAACATCACCTCATTCATCATCCATCATCTGCACATAACTTGCATCCAATTGATATGGAGATTCACTTAGGTCATTCATCATCCATCATTTGAACATAACTTGCATGTTATGTGCATCCAATTGATATTCAACATGTATATAGTATTTAGAAGAAAAAAGTGATTTGATACAAAACATAGGTTTTAACCAATTATATAGTTTTTCAGGTTCATATCCATGGTCTCAAACAATGAGAGAGAAAACACCTTTTATATTCAACATGTAAAACACAAATTAGCCATAAAAGTTTCCCATTGAAACCAAAAGTGATTTGATACAAAACATAGGTTTTAACCTAATCTAGTAAATGCCCCTACATTCAATTTCTATAATAGATCTAATTAGAAGTTTTTCATTTTCATATCCATGGTAGTTCTATAGGCAGAGTCTGTAAAGGGCCAGGTAGCCTCTGGATCTCATCTTTTATGAAAGGTGACATATCTAATAAATTTACCTACAGTCAATCTCTAGAATAGATCTAAATGCCGCTACAGTAGATGCCCCTACAGTCACATGTATCTAGTATTTAGAAACAAAAAGTAATTTGATACAAAACATAGGCTTTAACCAAGTAAATATTTTTTCATTTTCATATCCATGTTCTCAAACAATGAGAGAGAAAAAACCTTTTATATTCAATGTATGTAAAACAAAAATTAGCCATATCTCTAGAATATATCTAAATAGAAGTTTTTCATTTTCATATCCATGGTCTCAAACAATGAGAGAGAAAAAAACCTTTTATATTCAACATGTAAAACACAAATTAGCCATAAAAGTTTCCCATTGAAACCATAAGTTATTTGACACAAAACATAGGTTTTAACCTAAGAGTAAATGCCCCTACATATAGAAGTTTTTCATTTTCATATCCATGGTCTCAAACAATGAGAGAAAAAACATTTTATATTCAATATATGTAAAACAAAAATTAGCCATATCTCTAGAATAGATCTAAATAGAAGTTTTTCATTTTCATATCCATGGTCTCAAACAATGAGAGAGAAAAAAACCTTTTATATTCAACATGTAAAACACAAATTAGCCATAAAAGTTTCCCATTGAAACCATAAGTGATTTGATACAAAACATAGGTTTAAATAACCTAAGAGTAAATTCCTCTACAAGTCAATCAATCTCTTGAATAGTTTTAAATAGAATTTTTTCATTTTCATATCCATGGACTCAAATAATGAGAGAAAAAACCTTTTATATTCAATGTACATGTAAAACACAAATTAGCCATATCTCTATAATAGATCTAAATAGAAGTTTTTCATTTTCATATCCATGGTCTCAAACAATGAGAGAGAAAAAAACCTTTTATGTTCAACATGTAAAACACTTGAATTAGCCATAAAATTTTCCCATTGAAACCATAAGTGATTTGATACAAAACATAGGTTTTAACCTAAGAGTAAATGCCCCTAAAAGTCAATCAATCTCTTGAATAGTTTTAAATATCTAGAAGTTTTTCATTTTCATATCCATGGTCTCAAACAATGAGAGAAAAAAACCTTTTATATTCAATGTATGTAAAACACAAATTAGCCATATCTCTAGAATAGATCTAAATAGAATTTTTTCATTTTCATATCCATGGTCTCAAACAATGAGAGAGAAAAAAACCTTTTATATTCAACATGTAAAACACTTGAATTAGCCATAAAAGTTTCCCATTGAAACCATAAGTGTTTTGATACAAAACATAGGTTTTAACCTAAGAGTAAATGCCCCTACAAGTCATTCAACATGTAAAACACTTGAATTAGCCATAAAAGTTTCCCATTGAAACCATAAGTGATTTGATACAAAACATGGTTTTAACCTAAGAGTAAATGCCCCTACAAGTCAATCAATCTCTTGAATAGTTTTAAATATAGAAATTTTTCATTTTCATATCCATGGACTCAAACAATGAGAGATAAAACCTTTTATATTCAATGTGCATATAACTTATTTAGAAACAAAAATTAATTTAATACAAAACATAGGTTTTAACCAATTATATAGTTTTTCATTTTCATATCCACAGTCTCAAACAATGAGAGAGAAAAAACCTTTTATATTCAACATGTAAAAGATAAATTAGCCATAAACGTTTCCCATAAACGTTTCCCATTGAAACCACAAGTGATTTGATACAAAACATAGGTTTTAACCTAAGGGTGAATGCCCCTACAAGTCAATCAATCTCTCAAATAGTTTTAAATATCTAGAAGTTTTTCATATTCATATCCACGTTCTCAAACAATGAGAGAAAAAACCTTTTATATTCAATGTATGTAAGACACAAATTAGCATGTGAAGTAATGTTACATGATATATATCAATTTTTTTTAAAACTCAAGCTTTGGATGGTTTCAATCTACATTTGGCATGTGATATTTAATGTTAAATGTTTAATTTTTTTATTGGATAGTCAAGAACTACAATTGGCATGGCATGTGAAGTAATACGTGGATGTGAAGCAATGTTGTGATCTATAATTTTGGATGGTTTCAATCTAAATTTGGCATGTGATATAATTTTAAATGTTCTTATTAGATAGTTGAACTATAATTGGCGTGTCATATGAAGTAATGTTGCACAATATATAATCAAAAAGTTTTTAAAAATTAAGTTTTGGATGGTTTCAATGTACATTTGGCACATATGATATAATTTTAAATGTTTTTATTGGATAGTTGAACTACAATTGGATGGCATGTTAAGTAATGTTGTGATATAATCAAAAATATTTTAAAACCAAAGTTTTGGATGGTTGAAGTACATTAATCATGTGAAGTAATGTTGTGATATAATCAAATAAAATTTAAAACTAAGTTTTGGATACCATTTTAATCTACATTTGGCATGTGATACAATGTTAAATGGTTAATGTTTTTATTGGATAGTTGAACTACAATTGGCATGACATGTGAAGTAATTTGTTTTGATATAATCAAAAAGTTTTTAAAATTCAAGTTTTAGATATGGTTGAGGTACATTTGGTAAGTTTTTTTAAAAAAATTCCCTCAAACAATAGTATTTAGTATGTAAATTTTTCATCAATGCACACATAACATATTTGACCATTGGACACACAAATTTTGTACTAGATTTTCAATCTGGAAAAGATATGTGGGTCAAATCCCACCAACAGTTGAATAAGTTCTCCCAGTATCTTGTCTGAAAGGAATCTTCACATAAAATTATGTTGCAGACGATTTATTTACAATGTGGATACTTTTTACCAAAAAATCCCACAAGAAAAACTGCGTGCATTGAGTTCGTGTATATATCCAGCACATGCAACATTTTTCATCAATGCACATAGAAAAACTACTTTCAGTTAATTTCATTCTAGAACATATATATATATATATATATATATATATATATATATATATATATATGCAATGTATAAAAAAGCTACTTTCATTTAATGCTAGAGTCTGCATGTACCAAAACAATTTTTACATGTGCAAACACTTGCACAGACAACATAACAAGTCAGCTCAATTTTTTGTTGAGTACTGGAAGTTCTAGAACATATAATCCAAAGATAATAAATTTTTGGGCAGTTCAATCAAAAAAATTCCAATGGAATGCCATCTTCAATAATCCATTCATGATCGGATTTTGACATTTTCCATTTCTTAATATTAGCTTTCTTCATTGATTGAACCTCAATCAACTTTATGCGTGCTGCACACACCAACTGACTATATTGACAACTTATGAAATCAGGTTCATAGTCTTCAAAGTAAACAAAATTCCCACTTTGATTAGTTTTCTTAAAAAAATAACTTTTTAATATAATAGATCCTCTTTCATATGAAAATCCATGATCGTTATAGTCTTCTAATAATTTCATTTTTCGTTCAGTGCAATGCATCAAATAATACTTCACATTTTCATCATTGTCAGTAGGTGCAATTACAACAAAAACATCTCCTACACAATAAAAGAAACTTGACAAAATTATACATATTCAAATTTATTTATAGATATTTATCATTAGAAAGAAATTCAAATGTTACCTTCTCTAACAAGATCAGAAACTTGATCACCATCAGATGATATTATAGTCTCCTCTAATTGCATTTCTTCAAACATTGCAACAAACATTTTTCCCTTTGCATTTAGCTTTGTATGTTTCCAATCTTTTACATACATTTTGTTTTCACAAACGTCATTGGATTTTGTGTAGTCTATGCAAACAGGACAAAAACAAGAATATTTTCTTTTATCCAATGCAAACACATTTCTGGACGACTTTTTTTTAATTGAATGCAATTTTCGAGTCCCTTTTATTGTTTCAACGTCACTTCCAATTGATGTATCTACGTCTTCGAACCCAATATGCCAAAAATACCTTTATATGGAAAATTTAAAGAAGAATGTAAATATGATATCAAAATACAATCAAAGATATTCATTGTGATAAATGTACACTATTTATTTAATTAGATATCCAATAACAATTAAATTGAATGTACCTTCGCACTTCCCTTGATCGGTTAGTCTCATGGCTTAGAGCAGCGATGCACCATTGAACAACTTCTTTCACGTCCACAAGTCGACTTGGAGAGGGGTTCATTTGATATCTTCGAAGTGCTCGTTTTATGCATGCCCCTGCACCATCATGTTCTCTTTTTCCATGGCCAGTCTCAAAGAAATTACAACAATGTTTAATGCAGGTTTTCTTATGAAGACAACACAACCAAAAAAATGATCGTGAAAATTTGAATTATCCTGCGCATTCGTATGACCATATCCAATGTTCATTGAATGTTATTCCATGATTTTTCATGGAATCATAAATTTTTCCAAAACAATTTTGTACAAAATATGTATCATGTGTACAATCGTCGTTGATATAAAAGTGATATTATTTAATAATATGTCGATTTTCATTGGTGCTTTCTATATGATCAATGTTTTTTCAGCATGTCCATATAGAATATGGACAAGCATGGAGACTTGGTCAGAATGATAGTATTCACTCTGAATTTGTTTTGTGGAACAAATTTGTAGTTTTCTGCAAAATCAATTACTGAAAAAATGGTCCCTGGTGGAAAAAATTCACGAGATTTTTTTAATTGCAAGTCTTGCCTCAAAATTTCTCAAAAAGTCTATCACAAAAATTTCTTCTTCTCGTAATTCAATTCTTTTAACACTATTTGCACCTTGAATCAATGTATGGATATATTCATATCTCTTACATTTCTCTTTCATGTTGGACAATAATCATTTATATTAGTATGATATTTGTTTTGAAATTTAGTCAAATTTCTACAATCATCGCATTTTTTACCACCAACACATTTATTTTCGTAAAATAGTTCATCGTTTTCTCTTTCACATAGAATTTGAGATATAAAAACATAGATAGTGGAAGGAGGAGGTGAATCCTTCCAAAATGTTCTACCAAAATCAAGGAATGTGTCATAATATAACTCAAATTCCACATGATAACGACAACAACAAGTGTCACGTACGGTTATAGGTTTTACATGCGATGGTTTTTGCTGAAAAAAAGCACTGATTGAAACATGAATTTCATGATTACCTTCTTTGAAATTGTTGAACAACTCTATCTGAGTGGTTTCTAAGAAATGTTTTTCATGTTTTTAGTACTGATTTCATGCTATTCTTCTTCGCACCACATGCCTTGCAGTTGGCGAAACACGCGAATTTTTTTCCAATATTCATATATTATTTTTTTAACATTTTCTCCAAGTCTATATTTATATGGTTACCTACAAATGGCTCTCCAACAAGCAAGTTCATCATTTACATCTATTTGCAACCGAAATGATGTTTGTGCAAAATTTTTCACGAGGTTCCTAATGCTCGTGCCATAGATTTTACCAAGTGATTCTCTTTAGTACTTGATGAAACCACTGCCATATGTATTGCTCTATGCACAACTGAAACATTTTTCTGTCTGGATCTTTTAATTGAATTTATAGCACTATTTATATTTTGTATCACATTTTCCTTCATTTATTTATGTTTGTTTGATTTTCGAATACCTAATAAAGTTGTAGCTTCTTTTAATTTCCTTAATGATAGGAGACCTTTCAACATTTGGGCTTGAACTGTCACATTATCCTTTATGAAATACTTCTCAAAAATGCGGTTAACACGATATCGTATATAATGGTCAGCATTTTTATCTCCATATGTGTGAGTGTCAATATTTTCTAACACCTCGTCATCGACATTGATTTCATTTGTACATATTCGAATGAATAGTACATAATAAGTTTACATATTCAATAAATAATAAATATATGTATAATTTCAATAATGCGTGCATGTGTTCAACATACATACATACATACATACATACATACACACACACACACACACATATATATATACACACATTGTGATTCAATTTCTTTACTTGAATTTCTTTCATCATTTTCACCATCTTCAATCATTGGTTTAATATCTCTTTCACTTTCTCTTTCAAAATTTTGTATCTCATCATCAATGTTTTGATGAATATCTCTCTCTGTTTACGTTGTAAAATATTTTTCAAATTAGTTCATGAATAAAAATTAAGCTTCAAATTTTACATTAGGAAAATTTTAAATATATCAAAATCATAATATTTATATTTACATACATGTTTCAACTTCTAGTTGAGGTTGATTTTCCCCTTCAATATTTGAGAGTCCTTATATCTTTCTTTTGCAATATTGTCTCGTCTCTTCTCTATGTTCTTCAGGGTCTCTTTTTTATCATATTTTCTCATACAATTTCTTTGATTTCCCATGATAATAGAGTATGAAGTTCAAAAAATTTCCTTCAAAAATTTAGACAAAAACTCAATTAAAAAAAACATCACAAAAGATTTAATTTAAAAAAAAAACTCATTTTAATATTTTGTCAAAAAATACGTACTCCAATCCAAAACACTTACTTTAAAAAATTCAAGAAAAAAATGTCTTATAAAAATGAAACGAAGTTCAAAATATTTCCTTCCAAGTCCTACAAAAAAATTTCATTTAAAAAGTTACAGAAAACTCATTTTAAAAAATCATTATAAAAGGTTTACTTCAACCCAAAACCAAAAAATGTCTTTTCGAAATTAAGCCCAAATTCATACTTCAAAAAAAATGAAGCCCAAAAAACTTTATCACATATCTCCAAGAAATGTCTTTTGAATGTACCTCCAAAAAAATTCTTTAAACCCAAAAAAATTCCTTGCAAAATCAGATCAAATGTTTGAAAATAATCTGTCTCAAAGAAAATTCCTTTGAATGTATCTCCAAGAAAATTTCTTAAACCCAAAACAATTCTTTGCAAAATCAGATCAAGACTTTTGTAAAATCAGAGCAAATGTGTGAAAATATGCGAAAATAATAAATGTTTTCGCGGCAATTTATATTGCCGTGAAATGCTTTTTTGGAGGGGCTCGACAGTACTTTCCGGCTGATAGAAAGATAGGTAAAAGTTCGGCCAAACTTCTAATAAATAGCTTGGCCGAACTACTTTGTCATTTGATTTAATGTGTCGTCGGCACAAAAAACAGTTCGGTTGAACTTTGTTTAAGAGTTTAGCCAAACTAACGCATCACCAGTTACGCAAAGCCAAGCCCTGAATACGTTTATGTAACTTTGGACTAATTAAAGTCCATGAAACATTCTGAATTAACTGTTGGAACCAAGACAAACATTTTCATAATTGAATCTATTTTCAGAAAATATAACTTTCATGGAATTTCATAAATATTTACTAATTTTAATTAATTTTGTAATAAAAAGGATGAAAAAATTTTCTGAAGGTCATTGTGATTCGGTGAAATCAAAATTTTGTATCTTCAAAAATAAATTGTAAAAAAAATTGAAAAAATTATCGTAAATTACATTGGTTTGTTGTCTCTAATGGGTAGTTTTTAGATTTTTAGTTTATAACTTATATGTTAAGAAATTTCTTGTGTCACGAAAAATAATTAAAATATTCAATTTTTCATATTGGACCAGTTCAAAAAATTCTAGTAATTATGATTTGCATCCATTGGCTTTGTAAATATGAAGAAACCAAAGTAGACTCTGTCTAGATTGTTGTAACAAATTTTATTTCTCAAAAACACAAATTCTCAAAGAATACAACATTGCATATTAACATGACTTCTTATGAATCCGTTGATTGTTAAAAAACACACACTCAAAGAAACGCTAAGTTGACATAACAAATGTGTATAAAAGAATTTCAAAAAATAAGTAATAGAAAGTTAAGAAAATTTTTGACAACTTTTATTTTTATCGCAAAATGAACAGAAAAATTGTTTTAGCTTGCAGAAAGTTGAAGAATTGAAAAAATGAAAGTTTTTTCTCAAAAAAAGGCAAAAAATGTAACCCAACTTCATATT
The DNA here is from genome assembly GCA_034641835.2 of Pinus albicaulis. Classification (NCBI taxonomy): domain Eukaryota; kingdom Viridiplantae; phylum Streptophyta; class Pinopsida; order Pinales; family Pinaceae; genus Pinus; species Pinus albicaulis. The sequence continues at coordinate 1,543,937,552 of CM076570.1, read as the reverse complement.
TTCACCCTACAAGTAATTTGGTGTTTTGGATGTACTTTTAATATATATATATATATATATATTTCATAATGCAATGTTTTGTGATTCATAATGATTATTTTTTTTTTTTTTTGATAAATCACATTAAATATTTTATTATCAACTCATTTCGAACCACAAAATATGGTTATAGTCAGGTTCTCATGTGGATATTATTTTCAACTCCAAAATTACATAAAAATGTGATGTTACAGTATTGCCTTGGATATATTTATAACATAAATTAATTTTATAGATCACATATGACAACATGTATATTGGTAATGCCAAATGACTAGTAATCTAGTAATTAAAAAAAAAAAAATTAATAATGATTAAAAGTATATGTATTTTCAACCTACACTTTTATAAGTTTTAGAGGAAAGGTTTATGAAGTTTAAAATCGTTAGGCTAATCAATATTCAACCATACTAAGATGAGCACTATAGGTGTTGTAAATATTAACTCTGACTTGCATTATGCTTAATTTATAATATTCCTTATCATAAAATGTATTGGTCATTGTAGTGTATATGTGATTTATTTAGTTAAAAGAGTGTTAAACTCTTAATTTATTTTTTCTAAATATTCACTCAGAGACAGAAGTTTTTTTTTTGTAATTTGTACACATATGATATTTCCTAATATTTTATAGTTATACTAATATATGAAATATGATTTTCTGTAATTATTTTTATATGTATTTAATATATATTTATTTTAAGAATTTCAACATATTGTTCCAATCATTTTCTATTAGAATTTATGCTAAATTTATTAAAATATATATTTATAAAAATAAAAACACGACATATTTAAAACTCATTTTAAATTTTTATTATAAATATTATTGTTAAATAAATTTTATAAATAAAATTAAACAAAATATTTTGAATATTATTTTATTATTATTTTTAATTTATTTGATAAAAGTTTTAAAATTAATAATATTTCAATATCTTTAAACACAATAAAGGTTTCTATAAAAATTTCTTTAAATTAATTAGTAACCATTAATTATTCAAGAAATTCTAATTTTCTTCTAATTATATTTGATATATAAAAGAGATATATTCATCCCACAACTTATTTAAAAATATAAATATAAATATAAATAAAAAAACCAACATACAACCTATTTTACATATCATAGTTGAATTTGAAATGAAATATAAACACGCCTGCAACCAAGTTTTTCTAAAAGGCTAGTCTCTCAAAGTCACTAAATATATCCCCGTCCACCACTTGTCCTCTTTGTGAAAGGGGGCCCATAGCTGCTGCCGTGGGCGTAGAAACCAATATTCGATAGTTCCTCGTTTTAAGTGTGATTTATTGGAATTTTTTGCGTTAATTTTATAATTTTAATTTGTGAAAAATATAGAGGAATTTATTGAAATCATATGTTTAATAATTTTGTAAGATTTTATTAAAATAAAATGTAGTGAATTTTTCAAAATCAATGTATTTTAGGATTTTTAAAAAGTGTTGAATTTACTTATATAATAAAAAAATCAATTTAAACAACACAAATTAAAATTTGATCACAATTTTTTCTACCAAATTCTAACCAAAAATCTGTCGTAAATTCCAAAAAGAAATAATAGTTAAAACTACTCCATTCAACTGCTTTATTCAAAATTGGTAAAAAATACACTCTTTTGCAAATCTACCTTTTAATACTAGTATTTGGTGATTCAATTTTTTATTTTTCTAACTTAGTAGATCCTTGCTATTTTATATTTATAAACAAAAGCAAGTCAGAAGATACAACTTTAGGCCTCAATCTGCTCGTAGGAAACCAAGTACATTGGTCGTCTTAATGAGCTATAAGTCATCCAAAACATATACATCTTAAGTCTACTACTTACTCTCTTCAAATAGCTAATATCATTATCAGTATTTGCAGGCATAAACATAAGATAAAAATAAAAGCTATCTGCTATCAGTGACAAAAAAATTAAAGGTAGGCTGATCATTTCTCAATAATCATGTGACTCGACACGAGCCAGATCCTTGACACTGGAGCCAAGGATATCAACCTGGTTCATGGATTGTAAGTCCTTCTCGATTCTTCATAGGCGAACATACTGATGGTGCTATAGATTCATTTCCTGAATATATTTGTTGATTTCAGCGAAAGTTGTTGCAGCTTTGGGATCACACTCCACCTCTTGAACCAACATTATTACCTTGACGAGAAGGCATTTCATCAACCAATACATTTTGATAGAATGATGGAACAATGAAATTCTACCTCGAGTGTGACCCGGGTGAGCGATAATTTGGTTGAGTTTTTTCTCAGCAATGTCTTCGTCCTCCTCCAGCTTGGTTCTAGCATTAGCCTCCCATCCATGAATTAGGGATTTGATGAAACATGGTGTCTCCTTGGAATATGCTTGAAAACAAAATTCCATAACTTCCTTGCTTGACTTTGGCGAGAGGGTTTGAGACTTTAGCCTTTCCTTCTTTCTTGGTATCTTTTTTCCCCTTGTTTCCTTTGGCCATAGGTTTTATAGAGCATTTTTCCAGCACTATGATCAGCGGAAAGGGTTTGCCTCAAAGACCTGTAGCAGAAAAAAATTTAAAACATCTCAATTGAATAAAAAAATAGCAGTTAGACGAGGCCAAATTGCTAGCTCCTTAAAAAATTGATTACAGAATTGCTATCACAACCCAGAGTATACTCGTGCCCTCTGGATAGTAAACCCTTAAAACTTGATAAAACGAAAAAGAAGAAACAGAACTAGATTAAAAAATGTTGTATACTGTTTGTATATCCACTTTCATTTTTCCATCTAGCTGTCTCGAAATGTCTTGGCCAATTAAGGCACGTCAATCAGTCAAATCAACCGTGCATGTGCAGGATTCTAGATGTAAACTTGGGAAAAACTACTTCTCGGGAGTTGATACAAAAATCTCTGAAATGCCGAAAACGATGCAGAAATTGTCAAATTAGGTAGATTAAAATGCAGCGAAAAGCGCAGTTATGGACATGCACAGAAACAACAGAGGATATATATATAGATGCTGTCACATTCACATACGACATTTACTACATTTTTTTACCATTGCAAGAAGATATTTTTTTTTTAATAATAACACAAATAACAATTACAATATTCAAATTAACATTCAAATTGTAACATATATATATATATATATAGCCAAATCATCACAACATTATTACAAATAATTACTGTATAGTGTGGCGCTTTACTCATACATAACCAATCCATATGAGATATGCCAACATCACTTATCAAGACCGTATTTCTCTTTATTACGGATAACATGTAAACCAATGTCATTGCATTTGACTTAACTATAATGATTCATACAACTGTACATAACTTAACTTTGCAATCCGTTTTCTATGCACATAATCAAAGGTGGTCCATATGGTAAGTTCGTTTGGTATTGATTCATAATAATAAACGACATTAATCGTAATGTCCTTGCAACGCTTGTTTGATTATTCGATCAACATAGATCTTGGTTTAATCTGCCGGATAAGACTTTACATGCATGTGCAATTTCTATACCTATCTCCATATTCCAATGGGAATTCAATGCCCCGCCAATTGGCACAACAACCTACTGTCTGGTGCACAGATGTCACCCTCCAGACCTTCGTCAGTACAATGTATCGGTGCGGATAACACTTCCGCGTAATCCCATCTTGATATCCGCAGATTTTCGAGGGAAAAGCGCCGAAGGTAATCTGTCTGTCGACCTCGTCTCTCCAGACTGTCATTTGCTCCTGGCGCTCTGCTAGTTCTCGGCGTGCTACAGTTTGCATGGCCGATTTAGTCCAGGAGGTGCGCAATCTGCAGTCAATCCCTTGTTAAATCTTCATTTGCAGTGCTATAAGTATTCCTAACGCTCTTCTGAATGTCAAAAAGAGCTTCTGGAGAGGATTCTCGTTTTACAGGGTTTGCCCTTGTCAAACTCCGCACGAGCCAATGCTTTAACTCGCCTCTCGGCTCTAGAGAAAACTTGTCTATTCCCTTGCAGGTATGTATGCCCTGAGTTTTTGGTTTAAGTTTTCAAAAGCTTTCGCTTAAAGAGAAGAATGATGAGTTCGGCTGATGTCTCACTAAACCCTCGCTTTCCTTACCCGTAGATGGAAGGTTACATGGGTTTATTCTTTTATATCTGGTGCGTTCCGGTGAACAACCCATATACAAGTATTTTTTTGTCTGATTCATAGGGTTCTCTTCTAATAATCTTCCGCTTGGCTTCTTGCAGGTGAGAAGAACAGGTTAAAATTCTTTGAACAGAACAAGGTCCTACCCAATTCTCTGGCAACTGACTTGTCTATTCGTGCAATGTACAGGTACTCCGCCACTCACAATTTGCATGAAGTTGTGGCGTGCGCTTCAGATAAAGATTCATTTGGGTTTCTGGATTTTAACTCTAGGTTTTATCTAGACATAGGTTAACTTAAACCCCCGGCATAATTTGAGAATGCGGGGTGAAATATTTTGTTACAGGAATAATGTAATGCATAATTTTCCTTGCCTACGAACATTTAATTTCTTCCTGTAACCGTTGAATAAACATTTCTACTTAAAGAGCAGCATGCTTCCTGGTTTGACTTCTTGGGAATGTATACTTTGTGATAACAGATATGAAATTATTATTATTATCGCCCCTCCTCTCTAGGGTTTATCTTTCTATCACAGTTAAATTTCACTGTTTATTTCTTTTCAGACAAACTAGATGCTTATAAGATTTTATCAGGTCGAATGTTTTATTTTCCTGCTAAGGTTGTATTTGGTATTAGTAATACCTGTAAGAGCATTTCGTTTTACTGTTCATCATTAGTCGGCTATCCTAACCTTGTTTTAATGATGCATGTTCCAATTTGCAGCGTTCTGGTCTTTAACAACTTAACTCACTCTTCTTCATTCTTTCGACATCTTGTTAAATCATCTTCCCCACTTTTCTTGGCACCGGCCGCCATACTGGCCGCATATAGTTTCTGGTGAACGAACCAGAACATGTAGGGTTTATCCCTAACCCTGTTCCACAAGTTCGGTGCGGGGTTTCTTGATCCTGCCCAAATAGGTTTTGATGCTCTATGCTTATTTACGTCCATCACTTTTGCAAGTATTTATAAGTTTAATAATCCCATTCCCTAATTTTGGTCTAGAATCCACAACATGCATATACAGTTAACTATTCCAGAAATGATTATTGTACCTTGAGGAGCTTTTTATTTAATTCTAGGGTACTGGGTTCCCTGTACATAAATCATTCAAGAGTTGATTTAAACAGAAGTTTAATCCACATGCAAGCTTCTAATGTCTGACTTTATATATATTCTACTTTTATTACATAGTAACTATTGCTGCATAAACTTCATAATATGATAATCTATTCTGTCTCAGTATCCCTAGAATAGGAATTTATAATATCATTGTAATCGAAGTTGGCACAAACTATTTACTGTAGCATAATGAAATAAACCTTGCAGTCTATTCTGTCATACATTAATTCCTAACTCATAACGCATTCATATAGCAGTCTCTACTATCACAGAATATTCCCTGTAACATTTAGTAAAAGTATAGCAGTCTAAACTGTCTTATTTTATTTCCTATCATTTAAATTAAGTCTTTCTAGAGTACTTATCTGTAGGAAACTGTTGCTCTAAAAACTGTGGTCCTCCCAACCATTCAAGGGAGGCAATCACGTCCTCCGCTTGCCCCCTAGCTCCAGAACTTCAGTCAGCACCACGGGAACATCGAAATCCTGTTGTGGCCTCTGGATGGCCAATCCAGCCACAGACAGACAATCTGGATACAAGGTTGCAGAAGCTATTCTCAACTGTCCTTTTCCACAGCTCTAGAGAATACTTCACCTTACTCTTTCCAGAGAAAAAACACAGAACCCCTAACCCTCCCCTTGGATTTCTTTTTATCCCTGGAGGTTAGGTAACTGTCCTCTAACTGTTCCCAAGTAACCAACTTCTATTCTTAGACACTTTACCAGCAGTTTAAGAGATTCATTTCCTTTGTCCAACTCAGTAGCAAAAATGGTGTTTCTTGTTGAGTTTCTTTTACAAAATAAAAGTAAACATATATTAAAAATAAATAAATTGTCTTTTAGCTAAATTCATGCTAATTAGCTCTAAATGAGGCTGTCACAGATGCTACTCGCATTGAAAACCTAAGGAAGACCTCGCAATGGAGATTGCAGAGGGTGCACTCTTTACCACCACCTTGCCTATCCTACCCGGGCTTGTATTGAAGTGGTAACCCTCTGCTATTAACGTCGGCTTTAACGAGCGACCAGTTTATAGTACGCCCAAAAAAATTGTGTCTTGCAAGGCAGGAGTTAGCTTCCGATTTAAATATAAGAGAACATTGGCCGGAGGATTCTGGTGACGTCCTATGATGATGGATACACAACCTCCTTGGCATGCACTGGGTTTTGCACACGTAAGGGGCAACAAAAAAGCCTTTTCTGCATCACCTCCGGGATGGCACACCTGGAATATTGTATGTCCCGTTTGTATTAGAACATGTGGCAAATAGACTTTATTTGGCGGGTGAATTTTCAAATTAAATTTTTTTAATCGTTTTGAATCAACTCAAATATTCGAAAATCAATGTTACTTCTACTTCTAGATAAATTAGAACTCTGATATTGTTTTTGATAATCCTTATTTAATTAAAATGTTTTTATAATTCATTTTTGCCCATTATTAATCAAACCATTAATGCGAATGATGGATCATGTAAAATGGTTTATTAATATAAACATGTTTTGTTTATTTCTATTGAAAAGAAAAATATGAATGTTCCATGTGATCATGGAGTCGCCCTTAAGTGCTAGAAGGATTATTCTATTTTTAACTATTTTATTTTCTGCCAAATGTAACGGTTATTTTATTTGAGTTTTTCAAATGCAACGGTCATAAGGATTGGTTTCGTTACCCTGTGTCATTTGAAATCAACGAAGTTAAGACGGGACACACAAGCATCCCCCTAGTAGATGCTGTGTGCCAGCAGGATTTTATGGCATTTTGTATGTTTGTTCTAGAATATGTTTTGGGGGTAAATTTTCAAATTGAATTTGTTTAATCGTTTGTATCAATTCAAATAGTCCAAAATCATTCAAAATTCAAGAGAAATCAAAACATATTCTTCTTATAATCTCTGTTTAGTTATATACTATTTTCTATAATTAAATTTTTCCCATTATTAATCAAACCATTTATGTGCATTAAGGTTTGGATATCGGAATGCTAGACGTGATAGTAGAGTCTCCTTTAATGTAATTAACTTTTTCCAATTATTAGTCAAATTATTTTTGTCCATTAAGGTTTGGCTATCGAAATGCTGGACGTGATAGTGGAGCAGCCTTTAATATAATTAACTTTTTTCTCATTATTAATGAAACCTTTTTTTGTCCATTAAAATTTAAAGTTTGGCCATAGGAATGTTAGACGTGATAGTGGTGTAGCCTTAATTGCTGGAATGTTTTTCTTAAGATTTTTTTTTTTTTTTTTTTAACTATTTTATTTTAAGCTAAATGTAACGATTATTTTATATGAGTCTTTCAAATGCAACAGTCATAAGGATTGCGTTCCTCTTGTTGGAATTTTGAGAATTCCAAACAATAGAAATGCAGAGAATAATCTTCCCTCTACAACACAGAGAAATTTTAAACAAATTTAACAGGAGACAAAGTTTCTCAGACTTTTAAAGCAAACTTCTATTTCTTCAAAACTGATACAAATTCTTCCTCTTAACAGAGAGATAACACAAAGAGTGACTGCTACAGACGCAGTGCACAGAAAACATTCACTGTCTTGAAAACAATACTCTGTCTCTCCAGAACGCACAAAACTGTGCTCTGTTCTTCTTCTTGTGTTTTTCTTTCCCGCGGGCTCTCACACAGCAATTACGAAAAATTACAATACAATCTCGCGGGCCTTTTCTTTTATATGCCGCGCATATTAAAACATTACAACAAAAAAAACATATTAAAAAATTAAACAAGAAATAACCCAAATACAAGGAAAAAACCTTTGCGGAGCTTAAAAAATCAAATGCACGACGTACAAGTGGAGACCACATCGCAGTCGGTAATCGGCGAAAGGCGGATCGGCTTTGACAAACAAAATTACGATTGAGCGATGTGCGATGTTGTGATTGTGATTGGATCACATCGCAAACATCCAACGTAACATGCGATTGTAACACGGACGCGATGGAATATATAAGCTCCGTCACATAGTGCCATCGGGTCCGTCCTTTGGTAATGTGATCGGGGCACATAACAAAACTCTGATTGAACCTTTGCGATTCACGACTTGCGATTCCATTAAGTCTTCTCCACGTGGTCAAGTGGACCCACGGGCTCCGCTGCTGTGGGGGGTGATTATAATATAATGTGATATGTTATATAAAATGTTCCGCTTGCGGAACTCTTCCATCAACAAGTCACTTGGTTTAAGAACTTATATGAACTGCGATTTGCGATTGCGATTTGATCGCATCGCATCGCAGAACTCCATATCAACAAGACACTGCTTCAAAATAACTTTGCGATTCCGATTGGCATATAAATGGTGGGGACCACTTGTCCCACCAATTCCAAAATAAAAGGACTTCCGCCTGCTTGAACAATTTCTCCATTCTGGTTGTTGAAGGCTTTAAAGCCCGAAATGACTATTTTTAATTTACTCTGCTCCTCCGTAGTTCAGCTCTACGGGAAATCTTCATTCCTCCTGCAGATAATAACTTCGCCCATAATCCAAAATTAATTCTCCTCTGCTGTTGTGGTTGCGGCCTATCAAAAATTAAATTCATCTCCTTACATTCTCCATGCTTCTTCAATTTACAGTGATGCGCACTCAATCTTTGTTGCTGCTGCCTTTGTGTACTCTTTTCTTCTGCTCAAAGGCACGCAGATGACTTTAATATTTTCAACACTCCCCCTTAAAGTCAGCTGCTGAGTTATCCATCATACCCAAGCATTTTCTTAAAAATTCAAATGTCTTTTGTCCCAATGGTTTAGTTAAAATATCTGCATATTTCTCCTCTGTTTTACAATGCTGTAAAACGATTTCTCCATTGTTCACCAATTCTCTCATATAATGAAATTTTGTGTCTATGTGCTTTGTTCTTTCATGAAACACAGAATTCTTTGACGATGCAATAGCTGAGCTATTGTCACAGTAAATCACTATCCCTTTTACCTGTTCTTGACATAGACTTATTAACATTATTCTCATCCAAACTGCTTGACATGCTGCTGCTGTAGCTGCCACATACTGTGCCTCTACTGTAGACAATGCTACAATCAGTTGTTTCGTAGAAGCCCATGAAATGGCTCCTGAACCCATATGAAAAACATAACTGGAAGTGATCTTCCGATCATCTACACTTCCAGCCCAATCACTGTCAGTGTATCCAACTAATTCTGAATTTTCTGAAGCTGTATATAAAATACCAAATCTTTTAGTTCCTTTAACATACCTCAGAATTCTTTTTGCCACTTGCCAATGTGCTTCTTTTGGCTTTTCCATAAATCTGGAAATTAAGCTAACAGCATGCATTATATCTGGCCTAGTTGCAGTCAAATACATGAGGCTGCCAACTATGCTTTTATACAAACTTGGATCAAAATCCTTACTGTTGTCATCTTTACTCAACTTCAATCCCATCACTGTGGGAGTAATTGCAGCTTTGCACTCCTGAATATTAAATCTTTCTAAAACCTGATTCACATACTTTGCTTGAGAGATAAAAATCCCTTTCTCACCTTCCTCTACTTCTATTCCTAAGAAGTATTTCAACAAACCCATGTCACTCATTTCAAATTCATCTTTCATGACTGTTTTAAAATTCTCAACAAGGTAATCATCATTACCTGTAAAAATTAAATCATCAACATATAAAACAACAATCAACAACTTACCATCCTTTTCTTTGATGTAGAGGGTGGGTTCTCCCTCACATTTTTCAAATCCATTCTCCAGTAGATACGAGTCTATCCTACTGTACCATGCTATTGGCGCTTGCTTCAGCCCATAAAGAGCTTTCTTCAATTTGCAGACTTTATGCTCTTGGCCTTTCTTCTCATATCCTAGAGGTTGTTCGACATATACCTCTTCCATTAAAACTCCATTTAAAAATGCAGATTTTACATCCATTTGGTATACTTTCCATTTGTTTTTTGCTGCTATGGACAACACTACTCTTAGTGTCTCCATTCTTGCAACTGGTGCAAAAGTTTCTTCATAATCAATCCCATGCTTCTGCTTATATCCCTTGACAACAAGTTTGGCCTTGTGTCTTTCTATTTTTCCTTCATCATTGCTTTTGGTCTTATAGACCCATTTAACTCCAATAACTTCTTTACCTTCTGGGAGATCAACCAACTCCCATGTCTTGTTCTTCTCTATGGCATTAATTTCATCATCCATAGCTCCTATCCATTTTCTATTTTTAATAGCATCTTCAAAATGAATCGGATCATCAACTTCACAATACAAAGCAAATAGGGAATTCATACCTTCATTCACTGCTCCTTGCTCATATATTTCTCTAATGCTTCTGAATCTTGTTTCGCTTTCACTTGGTGTAGTCGTGCTTGATGAAGCACTCGAATCCGCTCCATGTGGTGTGCTCGGTGATGCATTGTTGCTTCTTCTCAAGGGTGTTCTCACTGCCGCTTGAGGCGTCCCTTGCTGTACTTGTGCTGGTGGAGGTTGTGCTACAGATGGGTTGTTAATCTCAACCACATCTCCTTCATCTTCATCATGAGACAAACAGTTTTTAACATTGACTGATTTCTCAATGCTTCCATCCCATGCTTCCTCTTCAATAAATTGCACATCTCTGCTTATCACAAACTTCTTTGTGGATGGGTTATACAATCTGTATCCTTTGGAATCCTCACAATATCCAAGGAAAATGCACTTCTCCCCCTTACTATCCAACTTCTTTCTCAACTTGTCTGGAATGTGTGCATATGCAACACATCCAAAAACTCTCATGTGAGTGACTCCCTGTTTTCTGCCACTCCACGCTTCTTCTGGAACTTTGTTCATCACCGCTTTTGTAGGGCATCTATTCAAAATATACATAGCATAGTTTGCTTCTTCTGCCCAATACTCATTCAACAAGTGCTTTGCCTTGAGCATACTTCTAACCATTTCCATTATGGTTCGATTCTTCCTTTCAGCAACTCCATTCTGTTGCGGTGTGTACCTTGTGGTAAATTTCTTGTGTATGCCGTTCTCTCTGCAGAAACGCTGAATTTCCTTTAAGATATATTGTCCTCCTCTATCGGTTCTGAGGACTTTAATGTGCAGTCCGCTCTGTTTTTCTACGAGAGCTTTAAAATGGCGAAATTTCTGAAAGACTTCACTCTTATATTTTAAGAATAAACCCACACTTTTCTTGTGAAATCATCTATGAAGGTGTACATATAGTTGCTGCCTGAAACTGATGCTGTTTGCATCGGCCCACATAAATCTGAGTGAATGATCTCTAAAGGTGCTTTCGCCCTTATGCTTTTCCCTGATGGGAAATTTTCTCTGTGTTGCTTTCCCAAGATGCAACCTTCACATAGGCTGTCAGGCTTCTCAATCAATCGCAAACCTTTTACCATTCCTTTTATGTGCAGCAAATTTAATCCTCCGAAATTGAGATGTCCAAATCTCAGATGCCATAACCAATTTTCATCCTCTCTTCCTTCTGAAAGACTTCTTGTGTTACAGCTGCTATACTCTTTCATTTTCCCTTCAAGTCAGTGTTGAGCTTGAGAGGAAACATTCTATTGCTGGTCATTTGGATTTCAGCAATAATTTTCTTGCTTGGAGGTATATCTTTTATTGTGCACACATCATCTTTGAAAATTACATTGTAACCTTTGTTTATGAGCTGCCCAACGCTCAAAATATTACACTTCAATCCTGGAACATAATATACATCAGGGAAAAAAAATTTCTCACCATTTCTTGCTCGAATTGTAACTCTGCCTTTCCCTTTGACAGAGATCTTAGTATCAGTCCCTGTGGTTACTTCAGATTTAACCTCTTCATCTAGATTGGAAAACATTGCTCTGTTTCCAGTCATGTGATTACTACATCCTGAATCTAAGAACCAAACATCATCTCCTTTATCTTGTGCTACATTACAAGCTAACAACACATTACTTGGGTTCTTTTCCTCTTTTGCTACATTAGCATTCTACCTATTTTTCATGTCATTTTGCTTCTTTCTACATTCGTTGGCATAATGCCCATATTTTTTGCAATAATGACATTGGACATTGGATTTGTCATACCTTTGTCCATGAGCATGTTGGTGTTGATGTCCACCTTGCTGGCTGTTGCATTGGCCGTGGCTTTGACTCTGATTGTTGCTCCTTCCATGTAAATGTGAAGGGTTGTTCCTTCCACCTATATTTTGGCTTCTGCCTCTTCCTCTTCCTTTTCCTTGACCTCTTCCTCTTCCTGTAGGCATCTAGGTCTTGAAGGCGTGTTCAAGAGATGAATTTTCATCTCTGCTCAATCTCTGTTCATGAGTTATTAGTGAGGCATGTAGTTCATCCACTGTAAATTGTGAGAGATCTTTGGTCTCTTCTATGGTAGTAACTATAACATCAAACTTTTAGGGTAAGCTTCTCAAAAGTTTCTCCACAATCCTTCTTTCTTCAAGAGTTTCTCCATGGGATCTTATCTGATTTACAATCCCAATCACATGTGTAAAAAATGTGTCCACATTATCTGACTCTTTCATGCAAAGAGTTTCAAAATCTCTTCTCAGCAACTGAAGTTTTGTTGTCTTAACTTTCTCCATACCTTGATAGGCTACTTTCAGAGTTTCCCATGCCTCCTTGGATCTCTTAGCTGCTGCTATCCTTGGAAACACACTCTCATTTACTGCTTGATACAAATAGAAGAGGGCCTTAGCATCCTTCTTTCTATTTTCCTTCTCTGCCTGAGTTAAGGCATTATAAGCCTGCTCATCAGCTGGTTCAACAAAACCATCTTCTACAAACTCCCATAAGTCTTGTGAGACAAACAGGGCTCTCATGGTAATGGCCCAATAATCATAGTTCTTTCCATTAAATTGTGGAAGCTGAACATTTCCTATGTTCATACCAGTGCTTGGTCCAGCCATTGCTTTTGAATTGAACTCTAAACTTATACAAATTATCTTTCCTTCTCTGAAAGAACAAACTTTTTTAAACCCAAAAACAACTCTGTTATCTTTGAGAAATACCTGAACTTTTGACTTCTGTTGAGCTTTCACTCTGCTGGAGAAAACGCTACAACAAGTCTTCTTCTTCTTCAGCTTCTTTGAAACCTTCAAAGAGCCTGAACTAGCTTTGATACCATGTTGGAATTTTGAGAATTCTAAACAATAGAAATGGAGAGAATAATCTCCCCTCTACAACACAGAGAAATTTTAAACAAATTTAACAGGAGACAAAGTTTCTCAGACTTTTAAAAAAAACTTATGTTTCTTCAAAACTGATACAAATTTTTCCTCTTAACAGAGGGATAACATAAAGAGTCACTGCTATAGACGCAGTGCACATAAAACATTCACTATCTTGAAAAAAATACTCTGTCTCTCAAGAACGCACAAAACCGTGCTTTGTTCTTATTCTTGTTCTTTTCTTGCCTGCGAGCTCTCACACAGCAATTACGAAAAATTACAATACAATCTCACGAGCCTTTTCTTTTATATACCGCGCATATTAAAACATTACAACAAAAAAAAAATATTAAAAACTTAAACAAGAAATAACCCAAATACAAGGAAAAAACCTTTGCAGAGCTTTAAAAATCAAATGCACGACATCCGAGTGGGGACCACATCGCAGTTGGTAATCGGCGATCGGCGGATCGGCTTTGACAAACAAAATTGCAATTGAGCGTTGTGCGATGTTGCGATTGCGATTGGATCGCATCGCAAACATCCAACGAAACATGCGATTGTAACACGTACGCGATGAAATATATGAGCTCCATCACATAGTGCCGTCGGGTCCGTCCTTTGGTAATGTGATCGGGGCACATAACAAAACTCCGATTGAACCTTTGTGATTCACGACTTGTGATTCCATTAAGTCTTCGCCACGTGGTCAAGTGGACCCACGGACCTCCGCTGCTGTGGGGGGGTGATTATAATATAATGTGATATGTTATATAAAACATTCCGCTTGCGGAACTCTTCCATCAACAAGACACTTGGTTTAAGAACTTATATGAACTACGATTTGCGATTGCAATTTGATCGCATCGCATCGCAGAACTCCATATCAACAAGACACTACTTCAAAATAACTTTGCGATTCTGATTCGCATATAAATGGTGGGGACCACTTGTCCTGCCAATTTAGAAATAAAAGGACTTCCGCCTGCTTGAACAATTTCTCCATTCTGGTTGTTGAAGGCTTTAAAGCCCGAAATGACTGTTTTTAATTTACTCTGCTCCTCCGTAGTTCAGATCTACGGGAAATATTCATTCCTCCTGCAGATAATAACTTCGCCCATAATCCAAAATTAATTCTCCTCTGCTGTTGTGGCTGTGGCCTATCAAAAATTAAATTCATCTCCTTACATTCTCCATGCTTCTTCAATTTACAGTGTTGCGCACTCAATCTCTGTTGCTGCTGCCTTTGTGTACTCTTTTCTTCTGCTCAAAGGCACGCAGATGACTTTAATATTTTCAACACCTCTTGGTTGGTCATTGGAAATCGTCCAATAAGTTGGTCATACTCGTTGGATAAATGAAATTTGCACCTAAATTAAAGGAAATTAAATAGAAATTGAAATTAAAAGAACAAATACATTTTAACTGTTTTATTTTGACCAAATATAACGATTGTTTTATTTGAGTTTTTCAAATGTAACGATCATAAGGATTGCGTTCCTCAAGGGTGGTCATTGGAAATCATCCAGTAAGTCGGTGATACCCATTGGATAATTGAAACTTACACTTAAAATAAAGGAAATTAAATTGAAATTGAAGTGAAAAGAAGAAATCTAGTTTTGCAATGCTCCATTATTTTATTTTATTTCTGAATTTTACAGGATTTGAATCGTTATTTCACTCTTGGTCATTCAAATTCATTTCATAAAACACACCCATTGGATGCTCGGAATCTACATTGGACCTCAAGATACCAGTTTTGGGATGCTCTTTTCTAGTCTTCCATGATATTTCCGAGGCTGTCATGTTACTTTCAAAGTTTTCCACAAGTGTTTACGAATAACTTTGACCATTCATAAGTACATTTTACACATCTCTCTGTTCTGCTGCCTGTCACAACAGCTATACGCTCTCTCTCACAATAGCTGGAGTTATTTCTGGAAATAACTGCATTGATTATTTCTGGAAATCAACTGTAGTGATTTCCTTAATTTATGGAAACTAACTGCAGTAATTTCCTTAAATTACAGAAATCCACTGCAGTGAATTGATTTCTTGTTGGGAGCTTCTGAAGTGGTCCATTACTGCCACTGCAGTTTTCTACCATGATTTTTGGAACACTTGACACATAGCCAACAGAAGCTTGATAGAAGCTTGGCTATAAATATTTTTGTTTGGTCCCCAAGCTAACTAACTCAATCTCCTTCAGTTTTACACCATCAAGTTAGAGTGAGCAGAACTTGGAAGTCCCTTCAGATTTTTTGATTTTCTGTATTGGCATGCAAGGCATAAGGCATCTTTCTCCTACAGATTTTCTATATAGTGAAGCAGCCCAGAAGCTTTGCATATAAAATACATTGTGACCAACATCAATTGCTGGAGGTATGATTTATTGGGCATTAAAGTTTTTATTTTTCGATTCTTTTAAAGTATTTATTCCACATTAAGAATTGTTATTTATTCAGCTTACATTTGGTATTGGAGAAATTTTTTATCTCTGCCTTGGTGGTTATAGACATATTTTGGCGAAAATGTCATATTTTGAGAATTTTCTGAATTAAAGCATTTATTTGGAAATATGTCTGATTTTTGCTCAATTTTTATGCTTATAATATTTATTTAGTTCAATTATATGAAATTTGGAAAATATGCTTATATTTAATTTGCATGAATTAATTATTTTTGTTCTAATTAAAACATGCTATTTTGGATGAGTATACGAAACCAATCGTTAAATGTTATGCATAAATTTTATAGTTTTGTTTATGCAAATTATCATTATTCTCATATCAAGTTAATTTTATGTAAATAATGTCTAGTGATTCATATAATTTTAATTGATTAGAGAATAGCCACAACATCTATAATTAAATAAAATTATATATTATGATTGATTAGGATCACATAAAGAATATTTAGACATTAATTGTAATCAATTATACTAAATATAATAAATTTTATCCGACAAGAATTTTTGTTATATTTATATAATTAATTAGAATAAAATATTCATAATTTACCCATAGGAGTTATGAATTAATAGCTTTATCATAAAGTTCAAAACTAAGATAGAATTTATATCAAATTATAATCATAATATACCCCTAGAATTATGAATTAAGTGAATAATTTGATAAATTATATCATAAAGAATAACTGAATCTACTTGAATATAAAATCTAGTTCACAGACAATTTTTATGTCATTAGATTCAATTTTAAGCATGATTTACACTGGTAAAGCATGAAATTTTAGTTAGGCCTCAATTTTAACATAAGCATGTGATATTTAATTTTATGCAGTTGTACAACCTGCAAATTTCTCTGAAATTCGTATTGATATGCCTGAATTTAAGGAGATAACTATAAGGTCTGGAAGGAGAGAGTTCTCTTTCATTTGTGGTGGATAGACATAGACTATGTTATTAGGAAATATGAACCACCGGCAGTCAATAATACCAGCACTGCAGCGGACATCACACTTTATCAATGATGAGAACGATCTACTCGCCTAAGTGTGATGTTCATTAAGACTAAAATTTTAGTTGGTATTCGTGGTTCCGTTGAACAACATAAAAAGGTCTGAGACTTGCTAAAATCCATTTATGATCAATTCATCACTTTAGACAAGGCACTAGCAAGCACCCTAATTATGAGGTTCTCATCTGTAAGGCTCACCAGTATGAAAGGTGTGCATGAGCACATCATGCAAATGAGGGACATTGTGGCTCAATTGAAGAAACTCGAGGTTGAAATATCAGAGTCTTTCCTAATGCATTACATCCTGAACACCTTTCCACACCAATACGGACTCTTCAAAATATCATACAACAAACATAAGGATAAATGGTCAATTAATGAACTAATGACCATGTGTGTTCAAGAGGAATAGAGACTGGTGATGGAAATGAGAGAAAGTGCAATGCTAGCAACGCGAGGAAAGGGAAAATCTCAAGCCAATAAAAAAGGGAGAGGTAAAATACCTCCTCAAGGTAATATCAAGAAGGATTCCAAGTGTTTCTTCTGTAAAAAGAAGGGACACATGAAGAAGGAATGCATCAAATTTCAGAAATGGCTTGCGGAAAAAGGTAATCAAATATCGTTTGTTTGTTATGAATCTAATATGGTTAATTTCAATATTAACACCTGGTGGTTGACTCTGGATCAACAATTCACATTTTGAATTCCTTCAAGGGTTTGCAAAACCTAAGGAAGCTAGTGGGTAGTGAGCAAAGCATCTTATCAGGAAACAAGATGGGCTCGCATGTGGAAGCTATAGGAACATGCTATTTAAATTTAAGTAGTGGCTTTGCTTTAGAATTAGAAAAGACCTTTTATGTACCAAGATTTTCTAGAAACTTGATTTTAGCTTCAAGGCTTGTACCTTTTGGATATTCCTTTAACTTTTCAGAAACATCCTTCAGTTTATTTCATAAATCTAATTGTGTTGGGAATGGTATTTTTTTTAATGATATTTACTACATTAATTTACAAAACAATGTCACTTATGATTCAATGCACGTTCACACTGGCACTAAAAGATGTGTTATTAATGAAAATGCCTCTAAATTATGGCACCGGAGACTAGGTCATATCTCCATAGAAAGAATTAAAAGATTGGTAAATGAAGGGGTACTTAATACTTTGGATTTGACTAATTTTGAGACTTGTGTGGACTGCATTAAAGGAAAGTAGACAAACAAGTCAAAGAAAGGTGCCAATAGGAGTTCAGACATATGAGAGATCATACATATTGATATATGTAGTCTAAACATGGACTCACATGGTCAGAGATACTTCATTTCTTTTATAGATGATTACTCACGATATATGTATCTCTACATGCTTCATAAAAAGAGCGAAGCATTATATGCCTTTAAGATTTTTAAGGCTGAAGTAGAGAAACAATGCAGCATGCAAATTAAGATCATGAGATCAGATAGAGGTGGAGAATATTATGGTAGATATACAAAAGATGGACAAGCACCTGGGCCATTCACAAAATTTCTTCAACAGCATGGGATTATTGCCCAATACACCATGCCTAGTTCACCCGACCAGAATGGTGTAGCAGAAAGAAGAAACTAAACATTATTGGACATGGTGCAGAGTATGCTTAGCAGCTCCAATCTTCCTAAATCCTTGTGGACTGAAGCACTTAAGACGACAATGTATATATTAAATTGAGTTCCAACCAAGGATGTTCCTGAAATTCCATTTGAATTATGGAAAGGTTGGAAACTGAGTTCGTGACATATGCGCGTTTGGGGATGCCCATCTGAAGTGAGAATATATAATCCATAAGAGAAGAAGCTAGACCCAAGGACCATTAGTGGGCATCTCATTGGATATGTTGAAAGGTCTAAAGGTTATAGATTTTATTGTCCATCTAACAACACTAGGATTGTGGAATCAAGAAACGCAAAGTTTCTTGAAAATGATTTGATCAGTGGGAGTGATCAAACCAGGAACATAGTTTCTGAGAAGGATCATTCAAAATATCAACCTTCCACCTCAAGTGATAGATTGGTTATTGTTCACAGCACCCGTCAAGTACAAACTGGTGTTGAACAACCAATTGTTGAAGTTCCACAAGCTACTGACGACATTCCAGTAGATCAGATAGTTCAAGAATTGCCAAGAATTCTTGAAAAATGAGTTGAACCACATACTTCTTAGGAATATGGTGGTACAACATTAAGAATATCTACTAGACCAAACAGATCAACAATTCCTAATGATTATGTCGTGTATCTGCAAGAATCTGACTACAACATTGGAGCCGAAAATTATCCCGAGTCTTTTTCACAAGCCATGAGTTGTAAAGAATCAGAATTATGGTACGATGCCATGAAGGAAGAGATGAATTCTATGAAGAGTAACGAAGTCTGGGATCTTATTCAGTTTCCTAATGGTGCAAAAGCCATCGAATGTAAATGGGTCTTCAAGACAGAGAAAAACTCTTTGGGAATCATTGAGAGATACAAGGCAAGACTCGTTGCAAAGGGGTTCACTTAGAAAGAAGGAATCGATTACACGGAGACTTTCTCTCCTGTATCTAAGAAAGATTCCTTGCGCATTATTATGGCATTAGTAGCCCATTTGGTCTTGGATTTTCACCAAATGGATGTGAAAACGTCTTTTCTCAATGCATATCTAGAGAAGGAGGTTTACATGAAACAACCTGAAGGATTCTCCTCTAGTGATAGTGAGCAATTGGTTTGCAAGCTCAAGAAATCATTATATGGTTTAAAACAAGCATCCTGCCAATGGTATTTGAAATTTCATAATGTAATTTCTTCTTTCGATTTTGTAGAAAACATTATGGATGAATGTATATACCTAAAAGTCAGTGGGAGTAAAATTTTTTTCCCTGTTTTATATGTGGATG
Organism: Pinus albicaulis; assembly: GCA_034641835.2. NCBI lineage: Eukaryota > Viridiplantae > Streptophyta > Pinopsida > Pinales > Pinaceae > Pinus > Pinus albicaulis. The sequence goes on along the minus strand of CM076570.1, from coordinate 1,543,917,732 downwards.
ATATTTAGCTAGCAACCAATGATAAGGGTTTGTTGCATGAGGTGAAACAATTCCTCTCTAAAAATTTCGATATGAAGGATATGGGTGAGGCATCTTATGTCATTGTCATTAAGATCCATAGAGATAGATTTCAAGGCATCTTGGGTCTGTCTCAGGAAACCTATATTAACAAAATTTTAGAGAGATTTCGGATGAAGGATTGTTCACCAAGTGTCGCTCCCATTGTGAAGGGTAATAGGCTCAGTTTGAACCAATGCCCGAAGAACGACTTTGAAAGGGAACAAATGGAGAACATTCCATATGCCTCTGCTTGGAAGCCTAATGTATGCTCAAGTCTACACAAGACCTGACATTGCATTTGTTGTGGGAATTTTGGGACGATATCAGAGTGATCCAGGTTTAGACCACTAGCGAGCTTCAAAGAAAGTAATGAGGTACCTTCAAGGAACCAAAAAATACATGCTTATGTATGGACAAACAGACAATTTGGAAGTAATTGGCTACTCAGATTCTAAATTTGTTGGATGTGTTGATTCACACAAATCATGATACATTTTTATGATGGCTGATGGAGCTGTATCATGTAGGAGTGCCAAGCAGACCCTAATTGCCACTTCCACTATGGAATCCGAGTTCGTCTCCTATTTTGAGGCTACTTTACATGGTGTATGGCTTAAGAGTTTCATTTATGGGCTTAGAATTATGGATTCTATCTCTAAGCCATTGAGAATATATTGCGACAATTCAGCTGTTGTTTTTATGGCTAAGAACAACAAAAGTGGGAGTCAAAATAAACACATCGACATTAAATATTTATCTATAAGGGAACGTGTTAAAGAAAAAAAAGTGATCATTGAGCACGTTAGCATTGAGTTGATGATCGTTGATCTTTTGACTAAGGGCATGCCACCGTTTAAATTCAAGGATCACGTAATGAATATGGGACTTGGTTCCATTATGTAGTTTCTCATTGTATGAACAATGTTATTTTTAACGAAATTCTTAATCATTGTGATGTTTTTCTCATATTTATGTGCACCTTAATTTGATTTGAGAGAATTCATCTGTCTAGGACGAAGAATAAACATAGGGTTTATTCATTAAGAAATTTTTGCCACATAAATTTCAATAGAAATAAATACATAGTAATACATGGAAGATAATACTCGTCATTAGAGGACTTATCGCGATGATTCATGTATCTATTACTTAATACAGATTATCAATGGGTTTTAAGATGAGACATTAAGTTTGGAAGTATGGATCAAGTGGGAGAATATTATGCTCCCTCTCACAACAGTTGTACGCTCCCTCTCACAACAGCTGGAGTTATTTCTGGAAATAATTGCAGTAATTATTTCTGGAAACCAACTGCAGTGATTTCCTTAATTTATGGAAACCAAATGCAGTAATTTCCTTAAATTACAGAAATCAAATGAAGTTAATTAATTTCTTGTTGGGAGCTTCTGAAGTGGTCCATTACTCCCACTGCAGTTCTCTACCATGATTTGTGGAACACTTGATACATAGCCAACAGAAGCTTGATGGAAGCTTGGCTATAAATATTTATGTTTGGTCCCCAAGCTAACTAACTCAATCTCTTTCAGTTTTACATCATCAAGTTAGAGTGAGCAGAGCTTGGAAGTCCCTTCAGATTTTCTAATTTTCTGTATTGGCATGCAAGGCATCAGCCATCTTTCTCCTAAAATTTTTTTATATAGTGAAGCAGCCTGAAAGCTTTGCATACAAAATACATTGTGAGCAACATCAATGGCTGGAAGTATGATTTGTTGAGCATTAAAATTTTTATTTTTCGATTCTTTTAAAGCATTTATTCTGCATTAAGAATCGTTATTTATTTGGCTTACACTCCCCACATGATCATCACCACAAAGCTAACTCCGGCATGAAATATTCTGAAACACTAAAGTTGATGCTCCTGCAATTGATGCAGCGATAGCTTATGTAACCTCAAAATTGCGTCTACGCCTTCAAAGGAACCCCTTATCCAACACATAACTCCTCCTTCATCTTTGCTGATAATCCAATTGTTCTATAAATCCATCACCTGCAATTAACCGAAAAAATTTGTGGATCGAGGCAGTGGGTTCCATCTTAGTGATAACCCCTTATCCAACACATCACTCCTCCCTCATCTTTGCTGATAATCCAATTGTTCTATAAATCTAGAACCTGCAATTAATCGAAAATATTTGTGGATCGAAGCAGCGGGTTCCATCTTAGTGATGCCAAATTCTATTTTCATTGTTTTGATTTGCGTAATTTTGCATAATGTTTTATGGAAAACGCATATTTGTAAACAGTGATGATTCTACCTCTTTTTCTCCTTCACATGGCGCCTCTTATACTGTAGTATTACTTTAAACTGCACCATTGGCAAGCTCTGCTTGGCATTCTATTTTTTTTATCAACTCTCTTTGCATTGGATTAATAAACCCTCGCACAAGACGATGACTTAAGCTCTTTGAATTCCGGTCAAACATAATTATTGAATCTTTTTCTCAATCTTCTCAAACTTATTATCATCTGTTAAGTATTTCTCAAATGTTTTATGAAATCTTTTTCAAATGTCGTAGTTAGCATATATCAACAGATAAGGATTTATTATATATTTAAATATGAAATTTAGTGCACATAGCTGTACATTTTTTGCAAATCATTCAATGAGAATTCAAATCCATTTCATTAAAATAATGTATAATAAAACGTTGTCCTTTTCCCTCATTATTATATAACTTTTACCTGAATAACTATATGCAAAAAATTCTTTTGGACATCAAGTCGGTACGAAATTGTTTATAGAATTATAATTAAAATATAGACACATTGATAATTTAATTATGCATAAAAATTAATTGATTTTTAATATATATATATATATATATATATATATATATATATATATATATATATTTTGAACATAAATAAAAATGCTAAACATGAAACATTTAAATAAATAAAAAAAAACATAATTTCACATGTGATTTTCACTAAAAAAAAAAAACTTTCTTGCACAATTTTTCTTGCACAATTTATGGATCACAGCAGCCAAATTCCAAAAAAAAAAACATAACAAAATGTTTAATATATATTTTTTATGTAATCATGTATATTTATTTATTATGTAAAATTCCCTCGGCTCTAAACTTATTATTACACTAATTATTTAAAATTTTAATATTTAAATATTATCTTATTTTAAATATACTAAAATTTATATAATACAAAGTATTTCTACCATTATTTTATTTTGAAATAATCAATCAAATATAACATGGTTCATTATAATTATAATTTTTATTAAACCTTAATAATCTTACCAAACTTCAAAATATGAAAAGTCATTATCCAATCGTGCAAAGACTTGATAATAATACAATGAATCCCCAAAAAAAACCAAAATTATCTCTGTTTTAACGTACATGCGAAGTAAAACTCATGGATATTATTTGTAGGATAACATTGTTCAAAGAGTGAAATAAAATGATTATGATACCACTGGTTAAAGCATCCTTTGAAGCCAAACTACACGAGAAACTAAGAGCAGAAAGCAAATTTACAGATACCATCATAGAGTATAAGCGCGTTAATGTTTTCTTTGCAATGCAAACACAATCCAACTAAAAGCACAAAACAAATTACCATAACCCATCATAGAGTGTATGTTCGGGATGCTTTGAACCATAATACTGACACGCATTGATATTTCTTTTTGAGAATAGAATTGTCTAAGAGCTTTTGCAAAACACAATGAGAGAAAAGTCGTTTCCATTGTTTGCTAAAGATAGTTTTTCATGTACTTTCTTGCGACTATCTCAATAAGAGAAATTTCCAAAACACACAACAGCAATCAGAGTTGTTCCTCCAATGCTTCCTAACAACATATACACGTTTCTCGATAGTGATTTCCCCAACAATGATATTGGATTCTTTGATACTGTCATTAAAAGAAAACAAAGCAATCTACAAACACAAAAACATATACTATACCTTGAAGTGATTAGCAAAATCTCCAAGGAAACTTTTTTTTTATTTTTTTTAAAAGAGAAAAGCACATTCAACTCATTTTTCACCCACACCCACAATTCCTGCAATAATATGTAAGTAAATCGAAGATTGCTAATCATAATTAAAAATAAAGGATTGCAATAAATCTGAGAGAATTGGTAAGAGATTCTGGTTATCGAAGAAAGGGGAGTAAGTTGAATAACGCACAAAGAAACCCTATTCGAGTAACTGAAAATGAAGAACAAAAAAAAGAAAGTTGGTCTCCAAGGTATTTAAAGAGTACGCTGCCCTGGGTTTTCAAAATTAAAATGGGAGAAAAGTGGGAGACGATAATGAAGCAGTTCGCTAACGGTGTAGAGTGCTCGACCTCGAAGATGCACGAGGGGAGAAAATATCTCCTGAGAGGTTGATGCCAAGGTCAAGGCGGCCGAAAGGTCGCCTCGTTAGACTACAACACGCAGAAGCAACCAGAGAAAGATATATTCGCATCGGAAACTCAACGAAGAGCCCCCAATGAAAATTGGGGGGTGAACTCTTTACCCGAACCTCGGCTCCTAGCCAACCCGGGATCGGGATTGGGATCGGGATTAGGGTTAATCATAGTCCCTTTAAAGTATTCTCCAATTACTTGTTCTTTGGAAAGCACAAGTTAGGTTGAGGATTAATATAGGTTAGTTTAAAGAATTCACAAATTTGTTCAGAAAATAATGGAAATTTTGTCACAAATTAATTTAGAAAATAACAGAAATTTGGCGAAAATTATGACAATTTATAGCAAAATATTTTGAAAATCAATATTATAATTATCAAACTTCATGATTTTGGGTGCCCTAAACTTTTTTTATTGTACTAAATCCATTTCCACCATCAAAAGTACTCAAACACTTTAACATTCTGATTTTTTGTGTATTCTTTTACTTAATTCTAGTGAGAAATCTCAAAGAAAATTTATGGTCTCTATAGACAACACCATTAAATATAAGAGACTAGTGATAAACTTACCAAAAGGTGGCATAGCCAATCCCTTACCTTCCACACAAATTTGTGGTTTCCATAGACAACACCATTAAAAATAAGAGACTAGTGTGAATCTGCCAAGAGGTGGGACACCCAATGGGCCATCAAATTTTGGTAGAAAGATTTGAAGGATAGTGATAAGTTGTTATTTTGAGAGTTCAATTTTGGTGAAAAAAAGAGCTTTTTATAAGTTTTGTTGATTCAGGGATATTTGATTTTTTTTTAAATGTCAAATTCATTGGTTGACATATATATGAATGATTTCACTAAGATAGATGGTAGAAGATAAGCTATTTGGAAATATAAGCTACTAAAAGTGCTCGACCAATATAATTTGTCGACCATAGTGAGTGGGGATGAAGTCAAACCAATTTTTGTTGTTGTTGTCTCAGATTGGGAGAAACACGAGTTGAATGTGAAAATGCGAAGATGTTGTTTTGTGCGTCTATGAAAGATAATATCATTCCTCACATCAGAGATTGCAAAATGTCCATGGAGACATGGGGTGTGCTCCAAAATTTGTATGAAACAACAAATTGAAATGAGATTTTATTTTTAAAGAGTAAGTTTTTGTGTATCAAGATGGAGAAACATAAAGTACAACCAATATTATTTCTTGTGTTAAAGGTTTAAATGAAAAACTAGGTGATATTGTGAAAAGGTATCTAATATAGATTTCGTACCAATCATGCTAAAAGGTTTAGTACTAGATTATCAAATATTTATTTCAAATCTCTTAGCTAGAGGGGAGACCCCTACCTTTGATGAATTGATAGGGATTCCTCATGAAGAGGAAGTGAAAATTACGAGCTTTGATTTGAGCTCTACAAGTTCTGATTTGGCATTGGTGGTGAAAGGAAAACAATCATATAGAGGTAAGCGATGGGACAAAATCAAAGGTGGAGGATTTCAAGAAAAGTAAAAAGGAATAACTTCATCTAAATATGAGTCTCGTGTTAAGAAAAATGACGTATGCTTTTATGGTAGGAAACCTAGGCATCACACAAAAGGTTACTATAAAAGATAATGCAATGTGTCTAAAAAATAAAGACAAAACATGGTTGCAATTTGTGAACAATGATACCTCAATTACTAAAGTATTTAAAAATCTTAATTTTTTCATTTCACAAGTTGCTTCATCTCCAAAATATGATGATGTTAATGCATGGTATGTTGATTCGGGTACTTAAGCTCATATGTCTTGTAACCAGGATTGGCTTGGTAAGTATTATAAAATCATTAATGGATTATATGTTTATTTAGGAGACAAAAACTCACTTAAAGTACAAGGGTATGGAGTAATAAGTGTAAACCTACATAATGGAAAAATGAAATAAATCCATAAAGTTATGTATGTTCCTAGACTTAAAAAGAACTTAATATATATCTCCGTTGTCATTGACCAAGATTAAAACTGGAGTTTGTTAAGTGTGGATGTTTGTCAAAGATATCAAGAATAATTATAAGGATTTAGCCACAGTTACAAGGATTGAAGGATTATATAAGTTGAATGTGACTAAAACATGGCATCAAGCATTAGGAGCTAAACCAATGTCAACCAAAGAATCATGGCACAAGCGATATGGACATCTTAATCAAAATGACTTAGTGACACTTCAAAAGAAATCAATGGTTAAAGGAATGCATGTTCTAAAAAATGAACATATTGAATGTGAAGCCTTAGCTTTAGGAAAACAACATAAAAATAAATTCGTGTGAAAAATGAAAAAATACAAAAAAATATACTTTGAGATAATTCATACTAATGTTTGTTGTCCAATGAAAATAACATCACTCAGCAATGCATGGTACTTTATTATTTTTGTTGATGATAAATAAGGGTACAATTGGGATTATTTCATTAGAAAAAAGAGCAATGCATTTGAATATTTCAAGTAATTCAAGGGTATGATTGTAAAACAAACTCATAAATACATCAAAATCCTCAGATCATATCAAAGAGGAGAATACAAATTTGGGGCTTTCATTAATTACTGTAAAGTTATGGAATCCAACAAAAAATTACAATGCCCAAGACACCACAACAAAATGCAATTGATGTGAGAAATAATAGAACATTGGTAGAATGACCTCGTAGTATTTTGAAAGGTAAAAACATTTCTTATGATTTTTGGGAAGAATCTATTAACACAAAATATTACGTGAAAATTAGAAGTCGTACGAAAATTTTATATTGGAAAACACCGTTTGAAATATTTCATGGATATAAACCAAATATGATTCATTTAAGAGTATTTGGTTGCAAATAATTTTCACATATTCCAAAATATGAAAGAGGGAATCTTGATGCAAAGTCACTTAATGGATATTTATTAGATATTGTGATAATTAGAAAGCATAAAAATTGTTTTATCCCAAATCAAATAAAGTAATTGTATGTAGGGATGTGGTGTTTCATGAAAAATCAAATGAAGATGATAGTAGTAGTGCATGGAATACATATTTTGATAATATGATTATGCCAAGATATATCAAAATTTTGAACAAGTACAAGTACAAGAACAAGAAAAACAACAGGTACACATGTTGGAATGTGTAATTCCTACTTGTCTTCAGTTGTAATTCTCTCTATGTATAGAGTCTGTTCCTATTCCATAGGTTAGCTAAAACTAATTTCCTAGTTTGGTGTGAGGTTGAGATATTCCCTCAACCAACTTATTGTGCCTAAAAGATAGCTTCCCTATCTTGAGACTATACCTTATTTATATATGTAACTTTATTTGATTGATGGAATACAGTGTGTATCTGAGATTTTATCTTGGTATCAAAGCCCGTTTGGGCCTGGACCTCGGCCCCTCCTGGGCTGAGGGAAATAGAAGACAGAGTATATTGTTTGATTTAATTTTTTTTGTTTTAGTTCATCTATTCAAATTCGAAAGCCATAGAAACTCGTTGTCCATTGTGTGTGCAGAGGCACTATTTAACTATTAGGATTCTTGTGGCAATGGCAGATAGTATGTGAGTGGCACCTTTGCTAATCCCTTAAACCATCAATGACGTTGTGATAGGAGGCATGATTCTGAATGTAGTATTCCTAATTAGCGACAGCTAATTGGAATATTCGACTTTGTATAGTTTTTCCGTATGTGGTTTGTAGATAAATAAAAAAGTGAGTAAAGGGGGGTCTAACTCACTTTAGTGGAATAAAATGCCTTCCTAGTAGCACAACGTTGTGACCTAAGGGGGGAGCCAAGGGGGGCCACACACCACGTGGAGGAGGGGGCCTACATGCACTCTAGAAGCTTCTGCGCAGATAAGGATGAGGATGTGGAGGAGAGAGAGAGTACGCTGGTTTTGGAGGGAAACCAATGCTATAAAAGATAGAGGAGCCTCCTCATTTGGATCATTCTAGATTTTTTGATTTTAGAGTGAGAATTTGGTATTCTTTCGCACACCAGCTATTTAGCCTGTCTGCAGCACTGTTTAGTGCACCGAGTGTCTCTGTGCGGAGATCTCACCCTTAGCCCCGGGGGACTTCGAGTGCTTGCTCGGGCAAGGTTTGTTTTGTGGTGTTTTGTGTGTCGTTTCATTGTTTGGGTTGTTGGGGAGCTGAAGCTTAGAGAGACTATGCAGTCACTGGGAGAGAGGACACAGTCCCTTGCAGCAGAGCTTTGGTTTGGGTGTTTCTGCAGGAGATTTTGCCAGGATTTCGAGCAGAGGGTCAGCCTTTTCCTGTCGGTGGGTTTTGGCGGAGTTTCTGGCAGTTTTTCAGCTGTTTCTATTCAGCTACTGCATTGTCCCTTGGAGGCCAGTGTAATTCACTAGGGAGGCAGTTTCTGGTTGTTTCTGGGGTCGGCCATTCCTGGAATGGTTTATGGATCTTGTCGGGTTGTTGAGGAGAGGAGGTTTTCTAATTTTCATCTCATTCTGGCAAGGGGATCAGCCCCTAATTTTCAGTCGCTTCCAGCCGCAACAGCTACACCGCATTTCTCCAGCAGCTGGGACATAGTTCTTGGAGTAGCCATTTCTTGTTATTTCTAAGGGTGTTTTCTTGCTTGCCTTGCGCAAGATTTCCTCTTGTAATTCATTGCATTTCTCAGATTAATAAAATGGGTCAGCATTTTCTTTATATGTTTTCTGCTTAAATTTCTGTAGTTGTCGTGGTTGCCGTAGTTGCTGTATTTAAGCGCTATAGGTCTATACCACTTGGTGTTTTATTCTATCACTCTTAGACAGAGTCTAGAAAGGGCCAAGTAGCCTCTGGATCTCGTACTCTCTTAGAGGCGACATATCTGGTAAATTCCCTCCCATTCAATCTCTGGTTGGAGTTTGGTGTGTTTTTGAGATATCCCCAAAACGGGATATTACAGTGGTATCAGAGCATAGTTCTGGCTCAGCCTGTGGTCTATGACATCAGGAAAGAGACCCTACAGAGGCAGGAAGTATAGAGACCGTGAGCATAGGTTGGAGGCCACCTACGAAGAGGAAGACTGTGCCTAGGTAGAAAACACATTAGGAGAGAGAGCTTGAGAAGGATGCAGAGGAGGTAGAGCTTGTAGTAGATTTGAAGCAGAAAGCGCCAATAGTAGATGACACGGAGGCCAAGCAGTTTCGAGAGGCACTCCTCAAGTCGGTGTAGGATTTAGCCCGACAGATTGAGGTGATGGGCCAGAGGTTCATAGCTGTGGAGGCTAGACAGCATGAGACTCCACAAGATTTTGAGGTCAGAGAGGGATCGGGTGCATCCCACCATTTTCCAGAGCATGGTGTTGCTCAACATGATATTCCTCACCCGATGGCTTCTTGTGTACCTACCTTCTCTACTATGCCCACTTTCTTGGGAGCTGATATAGGGGCAGAAGCCCAGCAGGAGACAGAGCCCGGGCACTTAGATGAGTACTTTGCAGAGTATCAATCCTACGGGCAGGAGTTTAGGGATGCTCTCACATTCATAGATTTTGTGCAGCTCCAGCGGGACGGTAGACCCCGCAACCATCATAGAGGGCACTAGTATTACGATGATGGAGATTCCCACCGTGCCTCTAGTAGATTTCATTTGCCTACATTTGATGGATCGTCAAACAGTTCAGCAAAGTCTTGGGTGGAGAAGCTGGACATTTATTTTCAACTTAACCAGATGTCAGAGACGGAGGCCATCAAGGTGGCGACATTACATTTGGATGGTGAGGCCCAGGACTAGTGGTTCCATGGGATGGTGACACTCGGGCATTCCACGGTGATGACATATGCCAAGTTCACCAGGAGATTGATAAAGCATTTTGACCGGAGGGATTTGGAATAACATTTCGTTGAGCTGACAAAGCTCAGACAGACGGGGAGTCCCGAGACCTACATTGCAGATTTCTTGAGGGTTTCGGTGATGGTGCCAGATCTATCTGCAACACATATGATCTATATGTTTGTGGAGGGATTGGCAGAGCCACTTCGAGGTCTGGTCAGATCCACTAGACCAGCTACACTCGATGATGCTATCAGGAGGACCAGGGATTTGCAGGATGCATTACCCAGGATGCGGACACCTTACCCCCAGAGACAGGGTACCCAGCCCAAGGGGAAGGATGTGAAGGTTCCTCCTCCAAAGGGGAATCCAGGATAGGCACAGGTCGATGATGAGGTCAGGAGGGAGTTGAGAAAGAAGCAGCTATGCTTCACATGTCAGGAGCCGTGGGCACCAGGGCATAGGTGTGCTGCTGGCAAAGCACACTTTATTGAGGTCTTCTCTGATGAGAGCGGGGAAGAGGATGAGGAGGATGATGAGGAGGCAGGAGATAGTCAGATGGCCCAGGATCAGTTGCCACCTCCACCTCCAGGGACGGGAGGTGCAGCCTTTGCACCTACAGGAGGGGCCCTTGCAGCTTTGCGAGGAGTTCCTAAGTATTTGACGCTGCGCGTACGTGGGACAGTACGTGGCCAGCGAGTATCTATCTTGGTCGACAGTGGGGCAACCCACAACTTTATTGATGCGCCGATGGTTGAGCGGCTGGGTATACCGACCGAGAGTTTTGATGGATTTTCAGTGTTGGTCCCAGGAGCCCAGACGATGCAGTGTGCCCAGTATGTTCCAGAGTTAGCGGTGACGATGGGTACTTAAAGCGTGACTGATCAATTTTTTGTGGTCAACATACCAGACACCACTGTGGTACTAGGTGTTCATGTAGGTTTTAACCCTGAATAGAAATATCTACACATGATTCTTATAACAGAAAATAAACAATAGCAAGAGCATAAAACATAAAACAGATAAACACAGAGATTTTCCCCTGGATCCCAAATCGGGACGACCAGCTTGATTTTTCATTATATTCCTTTTAGTGTTACAACACATATATATACATGCCGGAGCATACATAAACCCCAATCCATTAACCCCGGATTAGAACATAACCGTAGTTCCCTTGACCGGATCTACAAAAATACCAGGGGCCGAAAACCATCGAACCCCAAAACCATGTGCAAAACCATGCACAAAACCATGGGCTGATCCGCCTATGAGTGGGTCCGCACAAAAAACAAATTTTGGCCGGGGCGCTGCCCCGGACCCCAACGGTGGGGACTGCTTCGCCCCTCGTGACCCCCCAGCTATGCCCGACAACATACACCGCGTGGGGCTAATCGTGGAAAGAATATAACACATACCTAACAGTTCAGTGGCTGATTACACTGGGGAAGGTCACCACGAATTGGGAGGCCTTAAAGATGGAGTGGGATGACAAGAAGACTGGGAAGCATGAGAAGATCTACGGGATGCATACTTACCCACCTCAAAAAGTGTCGGCACACCGGATGGAGGCATACTTCCGGAAGGGTAGCATAGAGTGGGTCGTGGAGTTGCGGGCATCAGAGGCAGAGACCACCAGTCGAGTAGTTCATCCAGAGATACAAGCCATCGTTGATAGAAATGAGGTGGTGTTTGGGGCTATACCACCAGGTCGGCCACGAGATAGAGGGTTTGAGCATACCATCGAGCTGGAGCAGGGTATCCAGGCGGTGATCACTACACCCTATAGGCATCCCAAAGCCTACCAAGATGAGATTGAGTGGGCCATCCAGGAGTTGTTGGCTCCTGGACACATCAAATCGAGCATGAGCCCTTTTGCTTCTTCTGTAGTGCTAGTGAAGAATAAGGATGACACTTTGAGGATGTGCATCGACTACAGGGCCCTGAATAAGAAGACTCTGAAGAATAGGTACCCTATACCCAGGATCGATGAGCTGATGGATGAGCTGAGAGGGGCTAAGTTCTTCTCAAAGATTGATTTGAGATCAGGGTACCACTAGATTCACGTGAGGGAACAAGACATTCCCAAGACCGCCTTTAGGTGCCATTATGGGCACTTTGAGTTTTTGGTTATGCCTTTTGGGCTGACCAATGCACTAGCAACCTTTCAGTCCTGCATGAACCATATCTTCCGCAGTCATCTGAGGAATTTTGTATTGGTTTTGTTTGATGACATACTCATATGCATCAGGACATGGGAGGAGCATCTCCAACATATCGAGGCAGTACTACGCATCTTGGAAGAGCAACAGTTTTATGCTAAGCTCTCCAAGTGTGAGTTTTGTATGATAGAGCTGCTGTATTTGGGTCTCATCATTGGATTGGACGGAGTGAGGGTCCACGAGGAGTATATTAGAGCCATTAGAGATTGGCCGGAGCCGAAGAATTTGATGGAAATTCAAGGGTTCATTGGGATATGTGCCTATTACAAGAAGTTCGTCAAAGGGTTCTCACAGCTTGCTGCACCCCTTACAGATCTGACAAAGAAAGGGGAATTCAGTTGGATGGATACAGCGCAACAAGCCTTTGATTGGCTTAAGGAGGTGATGAGTAGCTTCCTAGTGCTTGTGTTGCCAGATTTTACACAGCCATTTGTCTTGGAGTGTGATGCGTCGGGAGAGGGGATTGGCTCAGTATTGATGTAGGGGGGACACCCTATAGCTTTTTAGATCCAGAAACTCCTTCCGCATGAGAGGTTGTATCCTATTTATGACAAGGAGATGTTGGCCATCATGTACGCATTGGCCAAATTCCAGCAGTATCTGGTGGGAAACAGATTCAGGGTGAGGACTGACCACAACAGCCTCAGGTTCTTTTTGGAGCAGAAGCAACTACAGGAGAGGCAGCAGAAGTGGATCAGTAAGATCCAAGCATATGATTTTGACATTGAGTATGTCAAGGGTAATAATAACATGGTAGCAGATGCTCTTTCACGTAGACCAGCCACGTTATCTCTTATGAGCTTGGACGCAGATTGGAGGGCTCGACTTTTAGTTGAGTACTCCAAGGATAGGTTTGCATGTGAGGTGTTGGACGGGCAGGTAGCGGATGATCAATGCAAGGTGGTCGATGAGATCATCTATTACAAGGACAAGATCTTCTTGACTGAGGGATCTTAGCTTAAGAAGAAGATACTCTAGGCATCACATGATTCTCCATTGGTAGGCCATCAGGGGTTTACCAAAACCTATAGGGCGATTAGAGAGAGGTTCTCATGGAAGGGCCTCAAAGAGGACGTACTCCAGCACATCACAGAGTGTGATTTTTGTTAGAGGAACAAAGGTGAGATGAGCCATCCTGCAGGGTTGTTGCAGCCTCTTCCTATTCGGGAGGGAAAATGGAAGAGCACATCGATGGATTTCATCATAGGATTGCCCATGGTGCAGGGCAAGGATTGTATCTTTGTTGTCATTGATCGATTGACAAAGTATGCACACTTCTTCACCATATCCTCACATTACACAGCAGTGCAGGTGGCCGAGCTGTTCTTCCAGGAGATTTTCAGATTGCATTGTCTTCCCAAGACCATCATCAGTGACTGGGACAGCCGCTTCATGGGCAGATTTTGGCAGGAGCTTTTCTGGCTAGTGGGGACGGAGTTGACACCGAGCACCAGTTACCACCCACAGACGGATGGACAGACGGAGATAGTTAACAAGTGGATGGAGGGCTACTTGCGTAACTATGTCAGTGGGCAGCAGCGAGCATGGTTGATATGGCTGCATTTAGGGGAGTACTGCTACAACTCGACCCATCACATTTCTATGGGGATGTCACCATCCTACGCTTTGTATGGGTACCTTCCTTTGTCATTTGCTGATGTGATGTTTGGTGCGAGTAAGGCTCCTGGAGCCAATATGTGGATCCAAGGGAGTCAGGACATCCTCCGAGCTCTCAAGGACAACATGGCTACAACACAGAACCAGTAGAAGCTGTATGCCGATAGAGGTCGGGTGGAGCGACAGTTCGAGGTAGGGGACTTGGTCTACCTACTTTTACAGCCATACCGATAGTCATCGTTGAAGCAGAAGGGAGCTGAGAAGCTCAAGCCGCGTTTCTACGGGCCATACAGGGTGATACGTAGGATTGGGCAGGTTGCCTATGAATTGGAGCTGCCCCAAGGCAGCAAGATCCACAATATTTTCCATGTATCATGCCTGAAGAAGGCACTGGGACAACAGGTGATAGTGACGGAGGAGCTACTGCCTGAAGATGATGAGGGGCACTTAGTGTTGCAGCCGGAGGCCATTATTGATACCAGGGAGAGGTGGTTACAGAGCAGGACGGTCCGGGAATTCTTGGTGAGGTGGAAGAATTTTCCAGATGAGGATGCCACTTGGGAGAGCGAGAAAATTCTGCAGCATCCATCACTTCAGTTGCTTGAGGGTAAGCAACACTTTGCCGAGGGGGGGGGGGGGCTGTAATATTCCTAATTAGTGACAGCTAATTGGAATATTTGACTTTGTATAGTTTTGTCGTATGTGGTTTGTAGATAAATAAAAAAGTGAGTAAAGGGGGGTTTAACTCACTTTAGTGGAATAAAATGCCTTCCTAGTAGCACAACGTTGTGACTTAAGGGGGGAGCCAAGGGGGGCCACACACCATGTGGAGGAGGGGGCCTACATGCACTCTAGAAGCTTCTGCATAGATAAGGATGAGGATGTGGAGGAGAGAGAGAGTACGTTGGTTTTGGAGGGAAACCAATGCTATAAAATATGGAGGAGCCTCCTGATTTGGATCATTCTGGATTTGTTGATTTTAGAGTGAGACTTTGGTCTTCTTTCCCACATCGGTTGTTTAGCTTGTCTGCAGCACTGTTTAGTGCACTGAGTGTCTCCGTGTGGAGATCTCTCCCTTAGCCCTGGGGGACTTTGAGTGCTTGCTCAGGTAAGGTTTGTTTTGTGTGTCGTTTCATTGTTTGGGTTGTTGCAGAGCTGAAGTTTAGAGAGACTGCGCAGTCACTGGGAGAGAGGACGCAGTCCCTTGTGGTGGAGCTTCAGTTTGTGTGTTTCTGTAGGAGATTTTGCCAGGTTTTCGAGCAGAGGGTCAGCCTTTTCCTGTCGGTGGGTTTTGGTGGAGTTTCTGGTAGTTTTTTAGCTATTTCTATCCAGCTACTGCATTGTCCCTTGGAGGCCAGCATAATTCACTGAGGAGGCAGTTTCTGGTTGTTTCTGGGGTCGGCCATTCCTGGAATGGTTTGTAGATCTTGTCCGGGTTGTTGAGGAGAGGAGGTTTTCTGATTTTCATCTCATTCTGGCAAGGGGATCAACCCCTAATCTTCAGTCGCTTCCAGCAGCAGCAGCTACACGACATTTCTCAAGCAACTGGGACCTAGTTCTTGGACCAGCCATTTCTTGTTATTTCTGAGGGTGTTTTCTTGCTTGCCTTGCGCAAGATTGCCTCTTGTACTTCATTGAATTTCTCATATTAATAAAATGGCTCAGCATTTTATTTATATGTTTTTTGGTTAAATTTCCGTAGTTGTCGTGGTTGTCGTAGTTGTTGTATTTAAGCGCTATAGTTCTATACCACTTGGTGTGTTCTTCTATCACTCCTAGACAGAGTGTGGAAAGGGCCAGGTAGCCTCTGGATCTCATACTCTCTTAGAGGCGACATATCCGGTAAATGCCCTCCCAGTCAATCTATGGTTGGAGTTTTGTGTGTTTTTGAGATATCCCCGAAACGGGATATTACACTGAATTTCCGGCAACTCCGGTATGAAGTCAATGTAAACAACATGATATCTTGTACA
This sequence comes from Pinus albicaulis, assembly GCA_034641835.2. NCBI lineage: Eukaryota > Viridiplantae > Streptophyta > Pinopsida > Pinales > Pinaceae > Pinus > Pinus albicaulis. The sequence continues at coordinate 1,543,901,674 of CM076570.1, read as the reverse complement.
ATATGGTGAAAGGATAGAAGATATGCTAGAGCACGTTGCTCCTTCTAAGCGTCCAATTGCGTGGAGCATGTGTGGTAACTTTCACGATTGACATGAAATCCTGAGCATGAGGCAGTAGCATTGTGCGTTGTTCGTAAACTATGGAGCATGCAGAGTCCTTTGGATCTGATGGGAAAAACATTGGATGTACGTCTAACTGGGGAATGGATTTAACATTCATCTTGGATTGGTGCTGGTGTTGATTCATTTTATGAATACCTCCTAAAGGATTACATACATTTTGGAAGGAATGAGTATTGGGATATTTTCTACTTATCATATGTTGTTGTGCAGAAGAATTTTCGACATGGTCCATTGTCCATTTCTGTTGGCATTGCAGGCTGCTAAGAGGAGGAGCGATCAACAAACAGGGTCATCGAGAGCGGCCACTAAATGGAAATGAAAATTTTGAAATGGTGGATGGAGCAGTGTCTGTAATGTCCCTACGTTCTCATTCACAGCTTCCTCCCATCGACCGACATCATCTTCATCGATTCTTCTGAATCATAACCACTGTAACATGTCTAAAACTTGTTTCCCGAAAGGTCGACGATCTGGAAAGTCGACCATTGGGATTTTCTGTTATCTCTGTGAAGATTCATGGAGAAGAAATCGAGCTTCAGGTGGAAGCTGATTGTAGCTGCATGTCGGTGCGTTTGGAGTGGTGGTAGTATGAGCTCATGATCATTCTCTATGGTCTGCTCTCTAGAAGTGTAAGCATTCAAATGGCCCCCATGTTCTCAATCTCTTCTTCCAGAGCCCTGAAGGCCCGCCTCTTGGTTCCCTTGAAGATCATGTGCTCTAGGAAGTGAGCCGTCCCGTTCGTTCAGGCTATCTTGAAGCGGATTCCGGCATCAATCTAGATTCCCACGGTGGTCGTCTCGGTACTCAGCTCAGACTCCATGGTGACTCTCATGCCATTTGCCAGAGTCATGATGCATGTGGCAGGGTACGCGAGAATGGGCATGTCGTCCAGCAACCTCGGCTCCGAAGAATCGTAATGAAGAAAAAATGGGTTTGGATTAATATGATTATCGATGTTTTGTAATGAGTAGGCTTCCTCCTCTACAAGCAAGGCAGGGAAGTGTGCTGAGCATGCTGAAAAACGATTCCATGGATGCTTTGAAATCCATGAAAGATAATGTTTTTCACATTCATTATGCGTAGGTAGGGGACATTCAGTACAATAATCTAGGGACATTCACAGAGACTTCAAACACTGAACTTCCTTGGAGAAGTGATGTGGGTGGATTCACAGAGGAGTGAAAATTTCTATTTGTCTACATTTGTGGAGCGAATTTGCGTTCATGTAGTCTGTGCAAGCGAATTTTCTTGGTATGTGATCTAGAGCGGCCTGCGTGTCTATTAGTGCGTAGTGATTTGATCTGTATGTTGAGATTCAACAAGATGATGAGCTTAGTGAAAAGAGTCGCCTTCACTAAGTGGGCCCGCAAGCTATTTTTGGCGCAAGTCTATTTTTAGACTATGTATATTTTTAGACATGATGATCATATTTTAGAAGTTGCAGGATGGTATTTGTGGATGGTTGGTCAATTTGGAAAAATAGATGAAATTCTATTTTTAGAATATTGGGCGAAGTCTATTTATAGATCGTCAATCTAAAAAAGATGCATGTCGATTATTATTAGCTCTTAATAATAATCAAAATCTAAACAACAACTTATTTTCTTGGAGCACTTTAGTTCAGTGCACAGATGTGGCACATCAGTTGACAAAAGGAATTACGCTATTCCTAAGGGTTTACTGGAGCCAATGCATGGAGGACTCAGTTAGAACTCAAGTGGCGGAGTTATGACACAGTTGGAAGAGTAGTTGATGGAGTTACATTTTGTTTAACTTAGTTAGACTCAGTTGAGCTAGTTGTATATAGTCTAACTGATTGATACACTAGTGAGAGTGGAGTGAATTAATTAGTTAATTAATTCATAAATAATAACTCACTAATCAACTGAACAATACATTAGTTAACTACAGTGCATGGCAGTTTCAGTGGAGACGAGTGGAGAGATAGGTGAAAGGGAAAGATAGACTATCTGTTATGACTATAGTGATGCATTGATTGCATCAAACATGCAGTGGAGATGCCAATGAGGATTGCACAATCAATCCAAGAGTAATTAAAATCCATTCATAGCTATTCTTCAATAGGGATTACGCAATGGAGGCATAGATTGGTGCATGGATTTGCAAGATTGGTCCTAATTAGTGTATGACGATTGTACTGTACTGAGAGCTTGTGATAATATTTGTATGCATGTATGAGATTGTCATATGATCTCCATGTTACATAATATATATTTGGGGCTTTCAGCTTGAGGCTTTCCCAGTTAAAAACTGTGTTATGTGTGATTGAATATTTTTGTTTATGCTTCACATGTGTGTGCAATTAATTTTTCCGCAAAAGATTAACAAGTGGAATTGATTTAGTATTTTGCATAAATTTAAATAGTGTGAGATCAGGTGGATGAAGGACATATGTGTGCTTAGTGCATATAATTTCTACATGGTATTGGAACATTGTTGATTGAAGATTGAAATTGTGAAGTGAGTTTGTTCTCGTGGACAATTCAAATTTTCTACAAAATATTCTTGGTGCAGAAATCGAGTATACATTGAAATGTCTTTCAACGGGTTGAGGTTGGAGTATGCCCTTAATGTGAGCTCAAATTACATAGACTAGAAGGACAGGATGGAGGTGGTGTTGGAGGATAATGGGCTGAAGGAGTTCATCAATAGCGATGTTCCTAAGTCGGGATCTAGCAATGCTGCATTACTTGATGCATGGCAAACGAAGATAGAAAAGACGAGGAAGATTCTATTGGAAGTTGTGAAGGACCATATTTTGTCCAGCCTTGATGGGAAATCCACTCCATTCTTAATGTGGAAGGCTTTGACAGACTTATTCCAAAGCAGAAGTGACCAGAGGAAGTTGGCGCTTAAAGACAAGCTCAGAAAAATAAAAATGGAGAAAGGCGATAGTATTCCAAAATACCTCACGAAGTTTTTCCACTACAAGGATGAAATGGGAAGTGTGGGGGTTACTGTTTATGAAGAATACTTGGTGATATTGGCTCTCTTTGGGCTTCCGAAGAGTTGGCATAGCTACGAAGACTCTGTTAATGGACGGGAGAAACTGTCGGGATGTGAGTGACTTTGGTCAGATGTTGTGGAGGAGGAGATAAGGTGGGTTACCAGGGATGGATCTTCATCAATGAATGAAGATGAAGAGAATTTCGCTTTTGCTTGCCAAAGCAAGGAAAGCGAAGGGGAAGAAAAATCCTTCAAGATCCGGTGCTAAAGGCAAGAAGCAGGATTTGTCCAAAGTGAAGTGTTTTCATTGTCACGAGCATGGAAATTATGCTACATTAGGGGAATTTTGAGGTATAAAATGGGCGTCCTAAGGAAATTATAAAATAATAGTGGAAAAAATCTAATAAGATTTGATGACATCATCAAATTTTAGAGGGAAAAATGAAAAAACTACTTTTTCAATTCATATTTTCAACTTATCTCCCAAAGTTTTTACTCAAATTTCGAGCGGGAGTACTCGTTGGATGCGGAATTTAATTCCCCATCCAAAGAGTACCCATATTGCATACTTTTGATGGGTCCTACTACACGAAAAATGAGAAATACATAAAAAAAAACGTGATTACAATCATGTTTTTTTATGTATTTCTCATTTTTAGTGTAGAAGAGTTCATCGAAAGTATGCAACATGGGTACTCCTTGGATGAGGAATTAAATTCCGCATCCAACGAGTACTCCCGCTCGAAATGTGAGTAAACATTTTGGGAGATAAGTTTAAAATACGAGTTGAAAAAGTAGTTTTATTATTTTATTATTTTTTAATATTTTTACTTTTTTACTCCAAAAATGGTGAATCATCCATTATGGATGACATCATCATCTTGAATCCTATTGGTTGTTATAAATTTTATTTTTTTTGTACATTTTTCTTATGAGGCCCATTTTAGACCTCAAAATTCCCCTAATGGTAAGTGTCCACAGAAGAATAAGAATAAGTAGGCTGCTGGATTTGCAGCTGGAGAGGCCTTAGCCTCACAATTTGAGCTGGATTTTTCCTTGATCGCATGCTTGGTTTCAATCTACATGGGATCGGTATGGTATCTTGATAGTGGTGTGTATTTCCATATGATGGGAGACAAAGAGTTGTTTAGATACTTGGAGGAGAAGGACCTCCAGATGCATATAGAGATGGGCGATGATGGTAGGTATAGTGCGACTAGAATTGGGACCATTACCTCTGAGAGAAAGTCTTGTAATCCTTTCTTGTTGAAGAATTTCATGCATGTTCCATGTCTGAAGAAGAACTTGGTTTGAGTCACAATGCTGGAAGACAGAGGTTATGATGTTGTTTTCAGTGGGGGAAAAGCCTTCCTTCGACATAAAATAATGGGTCAAACCAAGAATATAGGGGTTCAAATTAAGAATCTTTACAAGCTGGACGTACATGGCTGCGCCGCAATGGTGGGCAAAGCAGAAGAAGTGGTGAGCCTGGATGAGGGAAAATTATGGCACAGGAGATTGGGCCATCTTCACCATGGCGCTTTAAAGATTTTGCAGGAGATTTCTACTGGACTTCCCAAGGATACTCTTGCGCAGTCAGATCAGTGCAAAGGATGTACAATGGGTAAGTTTGTGAAGACCACCTTTCATGAGAAGGAGAACCGTGCTTTAGTGATCCTGGAGAGAATTCACACAGATGTGTGTGGACCATTCTCGGTTGCTTCAACAACAAAACACAGGTATTATGTGATATTTTTTGATGACTATTCTCATAGATGTTGGATCTTATTCATGCAGAAGAAGAGTGAAAAGTTCTCAAATTTTTGTGAGTTCAAGGCATTGGTGGAGAAGGAGTCGGGGAAGCAATTGAAAGCTCTATGGAGTGATAATGGTGGTGAATACATCTCGAGTGAATTCAAACACTTATGTAGCACAGAAGGAACTCAAAGAGAACTCATAGTGCCTCATAACCCACAGCAGAATGGGGTCGCGAAGAGAAATAATACAACGATCGTGGGTGCTGCACGAGCAATGTTGCATGACCAGGGCCTACCGATGCACTTGTGGGTGGAAGCATGCAATAATGCAATTTATGTGGCATGAGTACACCTAAGGAAGCTTTCACTGGTAAGAAGCCTGATATTTCTCATTTGAAGATTTTTGGCTCACCTGTTTACATTCATGTGATGAAGGATGCCAGGAGGAAGCTGGAGCCGACTGCAGAAGTTGGGATATCTGTGGGGTACATAGAAACACCCCATAAAAATCATGTGTATTTTCCAAACATTCAGATGACTGTTGTGCGATGGGATATAAAATTCAATGAGTTGAAAGCCATGAAGTTGTCGCTTGAGAGGGAGCTACACTTGCACGTGGAAGAGGAACTTTTTATTCCAAAAGATGAGCCTCTGGATGTGGATCAACCACAGGATGAGATTCATGGAGTCGAGGAGTCCACTCATGCAGAACCAAACATCAGACAAGGCAGAAAGCGTACCACAGAAGCTAAGAGACTAAAGGTGGATGTAGAGCAGAATGTAGGAGTACCTACATCACAGAGCAAACAGAGACAGTCACGTAACCTATATACTAGATACATGGCTCTTATGGACAAGTGTATCGTGACAGAGCCATCTTCTTTTGAAGAAGCGGTGCAGGAGCCCACATGGGTAGATGCCATGGTGGAGGAGTATGACTCCATTGTCAGAAACAATGCTTCGAATATTGTTCCAAGTCCGATGGGAAAATCAGTTGTAGGATCAAGATGGATCTACAAGGTAAAGCAAGCTACTGATGGGAGCGTTGAGAAGTATAAGGCAAGATTTTTTTCCCAGGGCTTCTCATAGATTAAGGGGATTGACTATGAAAAAACCTTTGCACCTGTCGCACGGTATTCTTCCATACGGACCATCCTTGCTCTCTTAGTGCAGATGGTTTGGCACATTCATCAGAAGGATGTGAAGACCGTGTTCCTTAATGGGATCATTAAGGAAGAGTTGCACATTGAGCAGTCTGAAGGATTTGATATCTTCAGCAACGAGTCGCATGTGTGTAGGCTCAAAAGAGCATTGTATGGGCTGAAACAAGCACCCCATGCTTGGTACACTCGGATCGATAGCTATTTCACTAGACTTGGCTTCACCAAGAGTGAGGCGGATGCAAACCAGTACTAGATTGTGGTTGAGGGTAAGCTGTTAATCATTGTAGTTTATGTTGATGATTTAATACTGACAGGTGATGAGTAGTTGATACACTCATGCAAGGCAGATCTTGCAAAGGAGTTTGAGATGAAGGATTTGGGCCTCCTTCATTATTTCCTTGGATTGGAAATATGGCACCGGGAAGGTGAACTGTTTGTGTCTCAAGGAAAGTATGGCCGAGAGATACTAGAGAAGTTTCATATGCAAGGCTGCAAGCCTATCGACACTCCTCTTCCAGGAAATTGGAAGAAAGAGGATTCTACATCAACAGAGGTCGTGGATGCCACTGTATATTGACATTTGGTGGGTTCGCTCATGTATTTAGTTAATACAAGACTGGATGTATGCTATTTGGTGAACCAACTTTCACAAGTGATGGTTAAGCCTACCAAGCTCTTTTGGAAGGCAAGAAAGCATGTTTTGAGATATCTCAGGGGCACATCTGAGTATGGTTTATGGTACAGATAGACGGATGAGGTGAAGTTGCATGGCTTCATGGATGCATATTGGGCAAGAAGCCCAACAGACAGAAAGAGAACATCAGGAGGGATTTTCAGTATCATATTTGCGACAGTTTCTTGGTACAGTAGGAAACAAATATATGTGGTAGTCAGTTCATCGGAAGCGAAATACATGGCAGCAAGTTTAGCTGCATGTGAGGCTATCTAAATGAGGAAGATTCTGGTTGGTTTGTTCGGTTCACATTTAGATCCCACGGTGATTCATTGTGATAATCAGAGTTGCATTAAACTCTCTGCTAATCCTTTGTTTCATGATAGATCTACACATATTGATATCTGATATCATCATAGCAGAGATTGTGTGCAGCAGAAGATCATGTTGCTTTATTACATTCCTACAAAAGATCAGGATGCAGATATTTTAACGAAGTTGCTCACCAGGAGAAAATTCGAATACCATAGAGGCAGGATCGGGGTGAAGGATAATCCATATCTTGTTGAGAGGGAGTGTTGAGTTTCAAAAAGATGATGAGCTTAGTGAAAAGAGTTTCCTTCACTAAGTAGGCCCGCAGGCTATTTTTGGCGCAATTCTATTTTTAGACTATGTCTATTTTTAGACATGATGATCATATTTCAGAAGTTACAGGATGCTATTTGTGGATGGTTATTCAAGTTGGAAAAATAGATAAAATTCTATTTTTAGAATATTGGTCAAAGTCTATTTATAGATCATCAATCTAAAAATAGATGCATGTCGATTATTATTAGCTCTTAATAATAATCAGACTCTAAATAACAACTTATTCTCTTGGAGCACTTCAGTTCAGTGCACAGATGTGGCACATTAGCTAACACAAGGAATTACGTTATTCCTAAATTTTTACTGGAGCTAATGCATTTAGGACTCAGTTAGAACTCAAGTGGCGAAGTTATGACATAGTTGGAAGAGTAGTTGATGGAGTTGTATTTAGTTTAACTCAGTTAGACTCAATTGAGCTATTTGTATGTGGTCTAACTAATTGAAACACTAGCGAGAGTGGAGTGAATTAATTATTTAATTAACTCATAAATAATAACTCATTAATGAACTGAAAAATACATCAGTTAACTACAATGCATGGCAGTTTCAGTGGAGACCAGTGGAGAGATAGGTGAAAGGGCAAGATAGAATATCTATTTTGACTATAGTGGTGCATTGATTGCATCAAACACACAGTGGAGATGCCAATGAGGATTGCGCAGTAAATCCAAGAGTAATTCAAATTCATTCAGAGATATTCTTTAGCACGGATTGCGCAGTGGAGGTAGGCTAGCAGGAGGCAGAGATTGGTGCATGGATTTGCAAGATTAGTCCTGATTAGTGTATGACGATTGTACTATACTGAGATCTTGTGATAAGATTTGTATGCTTGTATGAGATTTTCATATGATCTCCATGTTGCATAATATATAGTTGGGGTTTTTAGCTTCAGGATTTCCCGGTTAAAAACTGTGTTATGTGCGATTGAATAATTTTGTTTATGCTTCAGATATGTGTGCAATTAATTTTTCTGCAAAAGATTAACATGTGGAATTGATTCAGTATTTTGAATAAAGTTAAATAGTGTGAGATTAAGTGGATCAAGGACATATGCATGCTTAGTGCATATAATTTCTACACTGTATGCAGATCCATGATGCACTGTATGGAATTTCTATTCTGTCGTGATTTGTTTACTGGCAGTGGAGCTCTATCGTGTTTCTTTGTGGAGATGTGTTGCTTTTGTGTGTGAATTTTCACTCATTCATGCTCCAGAAGGATCGATATCATGGAGGCTAGATTTTTTATAGAAAAAAATTCTATTGGGACAAACATTGCTATTACTGGTGGCGAAAGTGTTGTCAGAAATGTTCAGGTGTATGGTGAAACTGAGCTTTCCATCATACGTGATCTTCTTTATCACAAAGTTGCTTGCTCTTTGAATTTATGGATTGAAGGGTGTTTTTGTGTGGATAACATAGCAGCATGGGTGGATCTTTAGGTGAGTTGTTGTTGTTTGTGGGATCTCCTCAGCGTTATGTAAGTGAATGTGTGAGAAAAAGAAACGTTCAAGTTTGATTTGTTTCTTTGTTCCAACCTCGATCTAAAGACACTGTGTTGTTGTTGCAGTGGTGCCTTGCTATTGATCCAGTCTGCTGCATGGTTTGTTTGCAATTTACTAGTATCTCTGGTGTAGGTCGAAAGTGTTGGTATGCACAACAGATGGTTGCCTGTGTTCTTTGCTGGTTGCGTTTGTTCTTTGCTGCAGATCTGATCATTTATTTTTTTTACTGCACGGTTGTCGTTTGGTGAGAGGGTGGACGAGGCCACTAAGAAGGGCCAATTGCTCAAATGTTGCTTTTTTGTTTTGGTTTCAATTTGTTTTAATTGCTCTTTGGAACCAATCTGTGGTGGCTTCACTCACATGCTTGAGTTGAACAAAGCAGCTTTCATGTTGGAATATTTATTGTTTTGTGGTGTGATTGGGTAGTTGAAAGAGTCGAGTCGAGGGTAGTTGATTTATATGCAGTGATGAGATCCATTTATGTTGCAAGATCAGCTAGTGCCAGTGTTGGTTATGTTGGTCACTGGTGTTATCAATGTGGCCTGGCGTAGAGAAGAGGCTGTTAGATTATTGGGTCTTCTACAGATGTTAGAAGAGGTGCGGAAGCACAAGGAGCTATTGGGAGGCTTCCAGCTTCGTGTGTTTAGGATCAGCCTGGTTGAAAGTTGTGTGTTTTTTTCTCACCGGTGCTGCTTCACTGGTGCAACTGCAGCATGTAGCCTGGTTGTTTTTTACACGCTTGGGTAAATAATATTTTTATGGTGAAAGTATTTTGGAATCAAAATCAATATACATATTGAGATTAGCCATCTCAATATGAAGTTATTTTGTTAGAATTGGCTACTCTAACAAATGACAGGTGAAATGTGAAGTTCCAAGTTTCAATTGATAAAGACAAAGATGGCCAAGATGTGAGCAACTAAAAGAGGAGGTAATGAAGCAGCAAAAATTATTATGATGGACATCAATCAAGTTTGTGTGAGTTTTTTATGAGTTTCTTGGAATAGACTCAGTAGCATGTTGTATTACGAGCCACACATTTTAAATTGTAAACAAGTCTAGGATGTTTTTTATAGTGGTCTTTGTAAAGTATGTACCTGATAACTCCAAGAGTTGGAGTTGTGTTGTAACCCTTGTAAGGCATGTGTATCCCCGTAAAATTCTGTGGTAATCTCAAAACCACTTTTTAATTACAGGTTCATGCAATAGAAAATTTGGCCCAATTTTTGACGGCCACTTCATCGCTATTCTGACACATAGTCGTCACAAGAGAAACAGTTCGAGGACGGCCCAAACATGGGTTGCCATTATGTCGCAATATCGACACTTTATCCGTTTCTTCCAAACAAGCGTCGCTCTTCCGATGTTTCCCAAACCGTCGCTCTTCCGACGTTTGTAAATTGTCGCAATTTCGACGAAATGTGGTCCGACGTTTTGAACGTCACTCTTCTGATGTTTTTATACTGTCGCTATTCTGACGTTTCTAAATTGTCGCAATTCCGACACTGTACAAAATTGTCGCAAGACCGACGCATTGCAAAAGTGTCGCAAGACTGAAACTCTCCAGAAGCATCGCAATACCGACGCTTTCCAAAAGTGTTGCAATACCGATGCCAGGAAAAACTATCGCAATATCGACGGATGTCACAGGACCGACGAAAATGGAAATAATTCAAAACGTCAGAAGAGCGATGATTATAAGGGGTCAGAAGAGCGATGCTTACAAAGCATCGGTATACCGACGGTAGGTTCAATTTAAAAAAAAAATGAAACTTTAAAACAAGACAGTAAATCTCCAATATTTGTTATGAATTGTGGGCATTCCAATTGTTATGAACATAATTCGACTGTGAAATATTAATATAATAAACCACCCCGCAGCGCTTTGACTATAAACAATCATATAATAATATCGGACCCCGCTAACCTTTAGTGATAGCATTCACTTTATAATTGGGACTTCATATGAGGCTTGGACACATAAATATGAATAAACTTTTGTCAATGCAAAAAACTGCACATACCTCCGTTGAACCTTAGTTAGGACAAAAATAGTCGACGTATATACGCGTGGGGCCCAACACTAGCGGCCTTTCCACATCCAACAGTGGATAATACGTCACTTTAGCCTTGACGATCCAATGATCCAACTGGATATCGCGCGATTTAGTTTCACGATCATTAACTCGCGATGAGAGTGGGTTTTCGAAACTTCTCAAGGCTACGTGTCGGCCTATGACATTGATCACATCCAAATGGGGAATACCTCTTACCGTACAACGGCGGTGCAATATGCCGGAAACCCATCTTTACTGTGCGGTCCTCAAGGTTCCGACTTATCTTACTCCAGGTTCCGTCCGCTTACCAACGCCTTACTACCATTGAACTCTACCTCGTTGTTCATCCTTCGCGCGGCCATACGAAACGAACTCGGGCACGACCATTTCGAGGAGACACGATGCATTACATATGCCACGGTTTATGTCTTATTAGTCCAACAAGGTTAGTATCGACTCTGCAAATCGATACACCGGTCCTTGGTTCATTCAATCGCCTACACATTCAAAACACTCATTACGAGGTTTTACCCAGCTCACAGAGGTTCAAGCACAAAATCTCCTTGCTCTACCACAGGCACACTGGAATGTCATTAACCTAATTCACCCTCTATTCACACAACTGATTATAGATAAATTCCCCAACTGTGTGACACAGTTATGTGTGAAATTCACCAATGCTCATAAGTCCTGAGTCATTAGCTCGTGTTCCACCAAGAACTCAACCAGTCTATATGCACATAACCTCATCATAGGGTTTCTTAATTACCACGGGATTTCAATTATCTTTCACCAGGATGCATACATATATTCACACACAGAAAACTTACTCAATCAACGCACATATAATACTAACAGATTCATTATATAAATGAAATTTCTTACAGTCTCCTGGTCCTCGGCCAGATCTTCGATACAATGGCCTCCTCTTCCTTATGTATCTCTATGCAGTTCTCTTTGCGGCATTTAGATTGAATTTCTGGGTTGGTTAGGTTTGTAACCAGTTAACTATTGAAAATTTCTTCTGCATCAGTATTGTAAATTGGCCCAGAATTGAATTTGGGAATGAATTTTGAAGGCATCTATACACAACTTGAGGTTTGAAAATGAGAGAAGAACCAAGACTGTGGGTTTTTACCCCATCAACCAAGATATGTTAATGGTAACTAGAACAGTTCCATAAAGTTAGCTTAGAAATTTTCAAATAAGAGGGATACAAACTATTTCCATTGTTTTCTATTTATGGGGGATTGTGGGAGATGTTTGGGGTAAGAGAAGCTTATACACAATGTAGCCATGCGAGAAATTTTAATCCAGTGACCAGGTGCTCAATTTTGTTTGCATGGTGTTCAAAGGTTTAGAGTTGATGATTTGAAAATATAAGCAGTCCGAGAAAGATTCATGCATTTTTATTGATCTTGACTCTTGAACACCAAAATATTGAATGAGATGGTATTGAAAACTACACTATTGAAGGATACAAGTGTTGATAGACATCTGTAATCTGCAGGTGGAGTTCATCTGGATCAAGCCTACCTTGATACATGTATAATCTGACTCTTGTCCCTTAATAACCACATTACTCAATTGTTTGAATCTTCATTTCGAAGAGTCGCAAGTTAGGGTTGGCATTAATAATGTCAAAATATGAAACAAAATTTTCCAATAGCCTGATTAAAAGTGCAGTAGTTCTTGGCATATAAACTCCTGGAAATGTGCAAAGTGGTAGTTAAAATATCCAAATCTAGTGCATATAAATCCTTGTCGTATGCTGAAATCTATTTTGACTAATTCATAATGACAATAGCTTGAAATCATTTGGTGAATTTGAAGTAATCTGAAAGAGACATGGTATTGTGGCATCAATAAATCTGAAGAAACCAACTGTGAAAATCTTAGTCACTGTTTTGGAGAGATGATGGTTTGTCTAGGTTCCCTTTGTGAGTATTATAGGTGTGAACTACTATAATACTCCTTACTAATATATGTTAAGACTCAACATGGCTATAAATGAAGGAGATTTCTACACATCAACATCAACATGTTTTCAAGTAGGAGCTACCTAACTTTGTAACAAACTTATCTCTGGATGTCAAAATTTGTAGACACTGATGATTACTCAGGTGATGCCTGAAATTTCCACTGAATTCCTATAAGAATCTTAGATTTGTGACAGAAATCCTTTTGCTAATATATTAGCTTACTCCTTTAAGTGTGTCTCATTCAACTAATAAAAAATGTTTCAAGGAGTATAATGAAAACTATATTATGTGTGAAGCATAAAATAATCATTGATGCTAGACTTGGAAGTTAAGAAGTATAATAAGAAGTAGATACACTTCTCTAAAGCATAATACCATTTTTATGAAGCATAAGACAATCATTGATGCTAGACTTGGAAGTTCGAATAAGACGAGATAAAACAATGAAAAATTCATTCCATTACTTGCATGAAATATTAGTACCGCCTTTTACCAGTAAGCTGGGAGCAAGGTCTAGATTTTGACTGGCATCGATTCTTGTGAACTCAAATTTCACTAAAAACATAGTTTTTTGAATGTTTTTCAGCACATGGTTAAAAATGATAGTGCATCAAAATCTATATTGTTGGGCCGAATGCATAAGTAATAAAAAATTCTCTTTACCAAGTTATTTGCTTCATCAAAAGCCTGATCTTCACATGTGACACTTTTTCTAGGGATAAATATCAAGTGGGTTATGAAATTTTAAAACTTGGTTCGCAGTGAAGTGCCCAAAAGGCAAGTCTATCAAAGCATTTGCGACCTGTGTCATTTCATAGTAGCGGATGATTTGATATCATAATGGAGGTGCTCCAATTCAAGCAGTGTAGAAGAGGCAGGAGCCTACAAGGCAGATCCAAACTTTGGAGAAGAGCAAGGCAGATCCTAGGAAGAATGAAGAATTTGGGAATCCGGGATATCTTCCAGAGCCCATGACACCAAAGGTTTGTCCTATTTGTAGATCTTCCTCATCTACATCCAATATAGACTTAAATGCCCACGTAGATCACTATCTATCAGGTGAGTCAAATGCTAAAAAATCTGGAACAAAGTTTTCCAAGCCTAAAGTGAAGGTGAGAAAAAAACAATCAATCCTAGCTATAATTGCTGCGGCACCTGTTTGCATGCTAGAGGATTTGGATTACAGTACTAGCAAAGAGAAATCGTTTGCTGATGCACATTCATTGCCTTTGGAACAACTCAATCTCAGAGAAACCACCAAGCAGAGGCAACATCAATGCAAATATCTCGCATAGTGGTAATGCATGTATTTCAAAAGGAAAAAATAACAATGCACATTCTAACCCATTCAAATAACCACTATGGCAAGGGTTTACATCTAATTAGATCCAATCTGTATATCGATGGAAAAAAATTAATATAATTACATCTTCCATAGCAGAGGAAACTTTGTGAAAACAGAAAAGTAATATAAAACTAGGATGTCAAGAGGTTTAGATGACTCAGTACAACAATTATTTGTGCTTAGTAGACACAACACTGTATTCTTAATGCATTTTCTATAGAATACTAAACAGATTAGCCCAAAATTTGAGATGAAAACTGTAGTCTCTACTACGTTTGGAAAATTGGAGGTTTATAAAAGATAAACTGCAAACAGAATTGTACCACTATGATAAGAAGTTGTCAGAAGCATTCCTTCTGCTTCACAAACGTGGAACTACCTTAAGAATGCTTATGGTTGATATAAATACTATAGCATGGCAGTTAAATGTAGTAGTTATGCTAAAATATTGGATAACAGCTTGAGAGTGCTCTTCAGATACTGTACGAATGCACCATTACTAAAGATAAATGTCCAAAAATAGTCAATTTTGATATCGTGAAGTTATGTCTTTCTTGGTGATAGGATGGAAAATATGGGAGAACTAAGTTCTGAGGACTAAAAAAACAAGGCCAACATAGCTTTGCCTTGAATTAGAGACAAAACAAAGCTTCCCAAAAAAGTGTTTGCCACTGTCATCACCCCAAGGAGCGCAAAGTCAGTTGATGGTGCCAACCATTTGACGAAGTAGAGAGAAGATTCATGGTGCCAATGGTTGTAGCACAGTTTGTTAACATGAGCCATCATTGTAAAGCAGATTGATGGTGCCAAATGTTGTAGAAGTCCATTGAGAGTGCCACTACTGTAGTAGAGCAGTTTGAGAGCACCCATTGAAGCTCCTATATGTAGTAGAGTCAACATTTTCCTATTGAAGAAGTTTATATATTCAAAGCCATAGCAAGATGAGATAGCCACGATCCTAAATGAGAACCAGAGCCAAAACTAAGACATATTCATGTTTAACAGAACAAGACAACCATAGCAAAGGATCTGACCACAGAACCAGATCATGAGAGATAGCAAGATTCTTGCTTCCACTGTGGAAATGTAGAAACTGTACAAGGGCTTTGCTTCCAGCAGATTTCATTGTGATAGTAATTTGTATGGTGTTGTAAGCACTCATTAGTAGAATCTTAAAGCCATTCTGGAATTCTTTTAACCTGGAGAGGGTTTTCTTTGGTTATAAATCCTCATGTTCAAATTCCATTGTGGATTGGTTGTGTTTGATATTATGTTTTTACTGTCCGTAGTTGAATTTTTGCACAGAAAATTATCCATCTAAAGCAAGAAATTTT
Source organism: Pinus albicaulis (assembly GCA_034641835.2). Classification (NCBI taxonomy): domain Eukaryota; kingdom Viridiplantae; phylum Streptophyta; class Pinopsida; order Pinales; family Pinaceae; genus Pinus; species Pinus albicaulis. The sequence continues at coordinate 1,543,886,121 of CM076570.1, read as the reverse complement.
GTGATGTTTCTTTTGCTTCCTATTGTGAAGTATTTCGCTCAGAACTCTACTCGTTGTAACAGAGGTCTTGGGCATAAAATAATGGCACAGTAAGCCTTAGCATGGAGTTGGGAGTACCAATTTGAAGTGCAGGTAGGGCATTGTACAATAGACCAGTTAGATTTCTAGACCCTAATACACAAGTTTCTTCTTCTTTCAAAACGTGTTTCTCGTTTTCCGTAACCAATGTGGGTCCTGTTCTTGTTTCAATTGGGGATGGATCAGCATTTTTTATTACTCCAGATGATCACACTCTGGGTAACCCTAGAGGCTATTTGGGGGTGATGAGTTCAATAGGTCTCAATGAACTGTTGGCCTCGCCGGGGAATACTATTGCAATGGAATTTGATACTATTTTGGATGTTGAATTCCATGATCCTAATGGAAAACAATACCTTTAGCTCCAGTACCTGTTCACAAAATAGGGTGCCATAGTCATTCATGCATGTAGAGAGGGTGAATTGCAGGCATTGCAACAGGAGGTGTTGTTGTTGTTGTATTGGACACTAGATTGTTTGTCTAGTTCTGTTACAAGCATAAAGTATTGAAAAGGACAGACAAATTTAGTTCAAATATTGTGAAATTGCCTCGGAAATTCACCTAGAAAGAGCTCAGCAATGCTACGAAAGACTTTTTTTGAATGTGATTGATAATCGATAATTGCAGGCAAGGGTAATCCCCTCGTGAACCCCAAATTTCTGAGCATTTTCTAAAACCTCATGACAGAGTCATTGTAATGAACAAGCGCCTAGGTCCATATTACGTCCAAATCTACCAAGCACCAAGATCTATAAAAAAAATCCACAGTATCTGCGAACTAAGAAGAAGAGGCAGAAAATGTATTCTTCTTACTTGTTCGAATAGTGGTTGGGGTTTACCACGGCAAAAATTTGATAGAGCCCATGTAGCATTTCTTATCATTGAAATTCTGGCAGTATCATTCAACTGGGCAAGAATCTGCCTCAGAGCTCCATGACTAAGGGCAATATCCCTAAATGTTGCAGAGTCTCCAGCAATATTTCCCAAAGACCAAACAGCCTTACACGAACACCAGTTGAACTCAAAGTTGGGTACTAGTTTTTTAAATCAAATTCAAAAATTATAGACATATAAAGATATTTAGGAAGAGTAATTTTATTCCTCTAAACTAAATGTGCTACCTGTTCTCGAACATTATCATTCCCAGAGGTAAGAAGTTCCACAAATATAGGCAGTGCCCCATAATCAATCACAACCTTTTTATTCTCAGAGGTTCCTGAGACTATATTAGACAAAGCCAAAGCTGCTTCAAACTGCATTATCAATCACAAGGTATCACCATCAAAGCTATAATTTTAAGATAACAATTATCTACCATTGAAACTATAATTTTAAAATAGATACACCTAGTGATATAGACACCTAGTGAGAGTAGAGGTTAGGAAATTATAATAAGAATTATTACAAGATATCACTCACAGTGGAGTTGATTGTTCATTGTCTGCTGTAACTATAATTTTAAAGAAGACACACTTAGTGATATAGACACCACCAAGTGAGAGTAGAGGTTATGAAATTATAATGAGAATTATTTCAAGATATGATATTACTCATAGTACAGTTAATTGTTTATTGTTTGGTGTAATAATTGTTTATTATTTATAAACACAATCAAACATATTATGAGGGACGGTGATGAAATTCACAACGATCTCATAACAAACCATAATGGGCACATCCCATGGCAAGATAGACTTTGAATAAGAAAGAAAGCAAAACAAAGTGATTACTTACAGGATCATAGGTTTCCTGAAGAACAAGATCCAGAGCAGCATCTGTAACCCCTAAAGCAACAACTCTTTCTGCAAGACGAATCGCTACATCTTTCATATGTAGTCTAGCAAATCTTTTGAGCTCATCACGAGAGAGAGGATCAAATATAACTATCTCATCAAGTCTATTCAATAGCTCTGGCCTGAAATGTCTTCTAACCTGCAAAAATATTCAAAGGCATGTCAAAGCACTGCAGCCAACTTCGTGATAAAATTATATGAAAAATATGCATACACAGAGTCCAGGAGAATGAAATGGTAGGTGTATTGGTAGTTGCCGAAATGCAGCAACTAAAACGGTAGGTGTATTGGCAGTTGTGGAAATGTAGCTACTAAAATGACAGGTTTGTCGATGGTTGCAGGTGTGTGGATTATTGCTTGTATTTTCAGACTGATTCCATGGAAATATACCAGAAACTAGTGGTATGTCAAACCTAGAAGGTAACCTGAGAGACTGTGACCGTCAGATTAAACAAGTAACAGGTGTCGTGCCTAGATAAGAAGTGTTGACGAAAAAAAATTGATCTCTTTCATAACAGAAGGCCTATAGGCCTAAATATCTAGGACATGTGGCACTCCATGATAAAGACACATGGTGTGTGGATTTGAGTTTTTCAGGTGGTCAAGTGGGCCGAAAATAGGTGAAATGTGGCACCACTCAGAGATTGACATGTGCCAATTGGTACAAGTGGTAGACAATTGGCATGCTCAAACAACGAGGTGATGCGGGAATGACATGAGGGAGAAAATATCAGAAAAGCCCCAAATCTGGAGAACTAAAGCTCATCACCAACCTGAGATTGACAACTTTACATGATGTAACCTATGAAATCATAAATGGATAAATCATAGTAACAATAAAGTAACCTATGTAACAATAAAGTCGGATTCATCCTGGGAGTGGTAATGGGAGAAATCATAGTGAACAACAGGAAACATGCATAGTTGCTTACAATCAAATAGATGAAAAAAAACATACAAAAAACCTAGATAATCATCGTGAACAAGATTAATATTGAATTATGAACTGTAAAGGAACTTACAAAATGTGACATTACGAACCTGGTCAAGCGCACAAGCAAAAATATCCTGGACATGACCCTGGTTGACAAGTTGTATTGCTCATGATGCAAGAGGATTTGTGCCTGCACTGCCAAGTCAATCAAAATCCATCATTATCTATACAATAAAGACAAGTAATTGATGCATTATTTTTTACTCTAAGATGCATTGTTATGATAATGTTAGAACATATGTTGAAAATGTCAAAACATACCTGAATAAGCTCCTCTTCGTTTCAAGAAAAATTTATTGGAGTCGCATGAACTTGGAACAAGCCTCCCACGATCTGAAAGAGTAACAACTAAGTCAATAGTGACTTTTTTGTTGCTACGTTGGATTGAGGGAGGTTTTCTCCAAGATTAAATCGCTCCAATAAATTATTCTCTGCTAAACAGGGCCAACCACGTGAGGGTGGAAGCTCTTATGGCCCCTCCCCCCCCTCACATCACTCTCAATTCCCCAATACCCAATCTATATTTTATTTTTTACTTTAATGAGCATAAAAAAAAAATTCAATAACTAATAAAAAAACAATTCAACAAAAAAAACGCAAGGAAACATTGAAATTAATGCTTGACATAAAAATAGTATGATAAATGAGTTTTTTATATAATGCAAAAAATGTTCGAAGTATTGTAATGTTTGTCTTATAATAATACAATATTTTACATTATCAAATTTTTATTTTCTTCTTTCTATTTCTAAAGCTCCTAATTACATCATCAATATCATCATGCTCTGCTCCTGTTTCGTGCCTCTCGACCCGCACTGCTAACCTAGTTGCATAGTCACGATGTCTGGTCTCATCCAGTGACGGGGCATTGCCTACAAAAATAGATAATATTAAATTTTAATTGTCAGTTTTTAAATATCATTGAACTAGTTCGGTAATATTAATAATAAAAATTGCAATGAGATTATTTACCTAGTGCACCAGTTGTTGTCGTTGGGAATGTTGCCCTATCTTCCTCTCTGGTGGTAAGATCCTCAAGGGAAGCATTCTCTGTCATTTAAAAAAAAAACATTATAAGAACAACCATCAAGGTATAATTAGAAAAAATTATATGTGGAAATTAATTACCGTCACGACCCTCACTGATAGTAGCATTATCGGTCTGGTCCCCACTACAATGATCAGGTTGCATGTGAGGAACATCTACATCTGGCTCTACAACTGGGTTATTTGCCTTGTCGGTAGTGCTGCTCCCCTGATTTAAAAAAATTTGTTAGACATTAAATTTATGGACGAAAACAAACATATTGGAAGGTTAATGTTTTACCTTATCAGGCATTCTGGATCTTGGGACCTGCCTCAAGATTTTGCGACGTTCAACTACAGCTTGATAGCCAAAATGGAAAGCGATATTTTTATCTTCCTCTGTAGTTTCTATTCCGAAGTCATCACCCTACATTACATATGATTGTGTATTTTTAATCATATTTGATAGGAGTACAAAAACGTTGGAAGGCGATAAAATTAATTAAAAGATGTTTAGCTACTTAATTACAATTCTTGCGGCTAATTTCAAGTAGCCGCCCTGGCCTAGCTTGTGATGGCCCTTTTTTTCAATCCTAGCTTTGGTTGCCTTCGAGGTGTCAGGAAACCTATCATCAAAATATTGAAGTCAGATATGATGTAGCACACTTTTATTTTAGACATAGAGAAAATTAAAGCTATTGAATTAAAGTTGTAGTTTACCTTGCGGGTCCAGATGGCATTTTTTCCTCTTTCTTTGCCCTTTTCTGTCATGGATGAGTGCTCTCCACTCACTCTCTGGAACTGTGAGAGGATGCTCATATCTAGGGTTAAATTTCAATTGTGTCCTATAGGTGTCCCTGGTATATTTCAAATATTTGTCGGCTACCCGAGCCACCGCTGTTCTGTCAAATGTGTCGACCCCAAAAACGGCTTCTAGATAATCTAGAAGTTCTTTTTTCAAGTTAGAATTCTGGGAATTCCACCTTATGCATATGGTTGGGCCAAAAATTACCAACGCATGGCTCTCCAAAAACCTGTGGAACTCATTGTTTCCTACATAGCAAAAAAAAATATTATCATTAATTTAAAAATAAAAATCATGATAAATATGTTTTAGATAGAGTACATGAAATAGTTAAAATATTAAAATTTACCTGGGAGTTATACGTTCTTTATAGGGACACCTTCATCGTTCACCAACAACGTGCCATTAATGGTCCCTGTGGAGCTGACACGTGTAGCTCTAGGAAACGCAATAATGTAGTTGGTCATATCAGCCTCATCATTGCCAACACGTTCAGCGGTTGGCTGGGTGTCTGCTTGGGCAGGGTGTGTTTCTTGGCTAGCACCTAAAGGAGTAGAAGGTGTACGAGAGGGTTGTTGGGAAATCTCTTGCCCTTGTGTCCCACTACCACCAACACCGGGTTCAACAAATGCCAGAAAACGCTACATACAAAAGAACTTTTTGTTAGTTTAGTCAATGTAAAATTAAAAATCAAACTATCACAATTCATCTCATGCAGAACAAAAAAAATATCCTTTTGACTTTTTATTATTACCTGATATCTTTCTAGCTGCCTCATAAGATGTTGTATCCTCTCTTCTGTTTCAGGTGTTTGAGGCGCGTTTATCAAAGTATTAAATTCCGACCTTGCATCTCGTGCCTTTTTTTGCAACAAGAACACTGGAGATAGGGATGAAGAAAGCTCTTCCTCAAAGAGGGAATCATCAGGCGTACCATGGTTAGGTGTCTGCATATTTGAACAAAATTAATATTATTTCAATTATGTAAATAACTAAAATACCTGAAGATAGAGCAATGCTAGCACTTTACATGTTCTTCCGGTGGCCTCTTTCCGCGATCATCCCGTCTCGAGGTTGTTCCTGTACTGCCCTGATCAGTCTGCCACATTGCAATAAAATTATAAATGTAAAAACTTGAAAACAATATCTAACTTGAAAACACAAAATGAAAACTAAAATAATTTCTAATAAGACACCGGAAGACAGAGTTAGAGTTTCAAATATGCCTTGCATTGAATTCAGTCCCGGAAACATGTCATTGCACATTAAGGTACCCAAACAAGAGACGAGTTGACAATGAGACTAAACTGGGTTATTTGTAGTGAAATTTAAAATATTAAAAGGTATATTAATTATCGAAACAAATCAACTTCATAATTTCAGTATTATTGAGTCTGCAGTGTATAAATCACAAAGAAATTGAAACAAAACACTAGAAAAGCAACAGATTGAAATGTGTATATACTCAAACAGAACTCACATTAATAGGCTCTCATTATGGAGCACAAGACCACCTCTGTGTAAGATGATGGCAAGGCCTAAGGAAGCCTTACTATTGGAAAAAATAGTCTGGTGGCTAAAGATATACACTGCCTATTCCATGCCTCTTTAGATTCTTGCTACCAAAGCACACCTTGAGCAATGACAACACTATTTTTAAGAGTGATTCTAGTTGGGTGATTTTCTTACCAGGTTCATGCAGCACAAACATGTATGACCTACCTATCAAGATGGTGGGAAAAAGGAGTGACATCAAATATGATAGAAGTTCATTCAGCACAGGAATTGATTGATTCTCTTCTAATTGTCGGAGACAAGCTTGTTGTTTTAGATTTCTACGCTCCTAGTTGTGGTGCCTACAGATCTATCCATCCTAAGGTATGTTGGAGGATTGAATCATTAACCAGTTTGTAATATTGTTCTATCAAAACGTTAATTTTTGAAGTAACTATTTTAGTTGTTCCTAGTGAAACATGCCTTTTGATGTATTCCATTCTAACATCTTTCAAATGGGTTTCTCCTCTCTTTCCTGGAGATAATGTTCTCTGAAATATATTGTTTGAGCTGACAAAGTCGACATCTCCTTAACCAGCCCCATGTTCTCACCATGGTTGTGCTCCTTTAAGTTTTTATTTTATGGTCTATTATGGTTTTGCTTAGGGGGTCTGAGAGACTTGGGGTACTTGTTAGATCATCCTCTTATTCTATTAAAAGAGTCTCTGCATCTATCCAGCTGTGAGCCTACTTCGCACTGCAAACCTTCTTAAAGAGTGTGTTTGCCTCACAAATTGTGAACCCTATAGATATGAGTTATGGAAATTTTCTGGAAATATCTAAACAGGTCCCTAATCCTTTGGTTCCAATTGGAAAGGGCCAGATTGCATCTTTGATGAGAAATTGGATTATCCTTGTAAGCAGATTGATTCTCCTTTTAACAGTGTGATAACCACTGGGCATACTGATCGTATAGATATCTTCTTGTTACAAATGTTTACCATGAGTTTTATGATGAACTTATATGGTATCTCTCACTCAATGTTGAAATATAAATAAATTTAGTTGGCCCAGACAAAAATGCTGGATCTATTTCATCATAAAAACTATAATTCTACATTGTTCAGTTACATGATTCTTACCTAACATGTGCTTTGCTAAGATTTAGGTCATGGTCTCTTTGGCAGTCACATAAATACTTGTATTTAATAAATTTTTTGCAACATGAATTTTGAGTTTGTACTCAATGGTGCTAACCATTATCATTGAAAATAAATATTACAGTAGTTCTATCACTCTTTTCTTTATGCTCATATGTATGAGATGACATGGGTATATTACCTTGCTTGTTCTCTAATGGAATTTGTATGCAAGGTGCAGATATTCCTTGCACAAAGATGTTTGGCACATTTTCATTAGCAGTGGGAGCTATGGTATGTGCAATTTCTTTACTTGAGTTGTTGGTATTAGATTTGGAACTAAATATTCAGAAATAATGACTCCAAATGTGCTTTTATAGGTTGGAATGGAATACTAGGCTTGCTGGGCTCATTGAGCTCTCTGGCATGCTTTGTTGTGGCATATGCATGAGGTATAGCTACAGTTTACAAAAAGGTGGACCAAGAATTACTCTAGAAAAAAAAAAAACCACCCGTAATATAGAAGATATGTTTTGCACTATGCAATCCCCTTTTGTTCCATTGATTACAGGACTATTGAGATGTTAGTTTTAGATTGTAATTGACAATCCATTTTCTTTGGGCAGTCTCATCACAGGCCAAGGGAGGGACCTTTTGAGTTGAATGACGTGTTTTCCATTATCAACGCTAGTCCGACCATTGCATTACTGGCTTATGGATTCTTTAACAAAGACTTTGTGCCAGGCCTTTGTTTTGGTGCTGTAAGTACTAGCCTCTGTTTTGACTATTGCTACCATTGAAATTCACAAAAGTAATAACTTGACAGTATTATTTAAAGAATGATGTGATCACTATAAATTTAAACCAAGCTTGATTTAATTGCTATGTCAAGGTGATTTTCAACAGCAGTATGTTATTCACTCTATTATCAACCTACCGTGCATTTTGAAAAATTCCTCAGGCGCTTGGTATCACCATTTTTGGGATGGCATATATGTTTTTCCACGATGGTCTTGTTCATCGCCGCTTTCCTGTTGGGCCTATTACTGATGTTCCATATCTTCTTAAGGTAGTAGCTGCACATCAGGTTTGTTCCTAATTTCCTTATCATAGCTCTATAGATCGCTCCATTTATCTGTGAGTTAGACATAGATTTCCTTCCAGTAAGTAGTATATCTCATACAGATTTGTTTAAATGCCACTGCAGCTTCATCATGCAGACAAGTTTAATGGTGTACCATATGGTCTTTTCCTTGGACCAAAAGTGAGTTTGCTTCTTCCCTTATAACCGTTTTTATCTTTGTATTTCAAATGTGTTTAGAGTTATTCATCCATGGTCATAGGTGAAGATGTATTGATAGTTTATTGATTTTTATGTTTCACAGGAACTGGAAGAGGTTGGAGGCCGTGAAGAGCTAGAGAAATTGTATAATAGTAAAATAAAGGGCCTCAAAAAGCTTCATTGAAGGCTTTGACTTTCCTCCTTATGTTATTTGGCACAAATTTTTCCATTTTATATCTACGCTCATAGGCAACTCCATTTTCCTTGAGAGCTAAATTTGTACACACTATGAGAGTAATATTTAGCATGCAAATTAGTATTTGAGACAAGAGTCTCAAAAAAATAGGGGATTTTATTTTGTCAAAGGGGATCCTTAACATAAGGGTAGGTTAGAGGAATCCTAATCATCTAGCTCATGCAGATGAGAAAAATCCCCTACATGTATACTACATTGAATATATTTTTTAGCAGATCACATAATGGTCCAGCCCCTGTTTGCAGGGTTTGTAAAATTTGGTTGAACAAGCAATAACCAGTTCTGAAATAATGTCAGTGTATTACTAATGAGGATTTCGTTGTAAATAACATTTTTAAAATCAAATCACACATCAGAAGAGAACGTTGCAGCCTGTTTGGAAAGGACTTTGGGCTATTTATGTATCAGAAACAAGGGAAGCAGATCAAACCATTCATTATGCTTTGTTTTTGAAACTAGAAATAAGTTCAGAAATTATATTCATCATGAAATCAAGTCATTGATATTGAAGATGACAGAAGAGAATTAGATTGATGAAATATTTATGTCCATACTCGGTTTCATGAAGATCTAAAAATTTTCTTTTATTTTGGATATTGGCATGTATGGTTCACATGTTAGAATTTTTAGCCCAAAATTTCGAAAAGGTGCTTTTGAGGGACCATAGATGATCTTGGATAGATGGTACTATAGAATTATTTTTATCTAATAGAAACTATGTTCACCCTTTCATGTGGTTACTCCTCCTCCAAGCAACTCTTTATTTTATGTGGTTCCCTTGCACCTCCCGGTGCAATTGCTAGTGTATGTTATACTTTGAATCTAGTATAGATTTCAGGATTTTTCATAATTGCAGACTCGAATCAGCTGGAAATTTTCAAAATTCTTATCTTGAATACCTATACATTTGTTTTTTTGGATCTTGATACTTCATACCAAAATTGCAAACCTTAGGCTGAGCTCAATTTTGGGGTAGTTTAGAAAATTTATAAAATTTATCTCTTGCAAAATAGCAGATCTCAATCAAAACAAGAAGCTGGTCTTGAAGAAGTATTTGAGCAGGAAATTTGGTCTCTTATTGAGCTCTTTTATTTACAGACCTCAAACCTCAAATTGTTACAAATTTTGGGCTAGTTGTTGCATACATTGTGTCAAGGAGTTTGGATTTGTGCACAGTTTGGAGATCCTCTTAATAGATCTATTTTTTTTAGTAGCCTTACCTTCAATAAGAAGAAGACCTTATTTGGAAGAAGAAATTTGGCTTGGTTGAAAATAGAGTTTGGTTCTTCTTGAAGAAGACTTCAACTCATATTTATTAAAGATATTCCTTGCATTATTGCTAATCTGTGGATAAAAAAAATATTAAAGGATTGCTAAAAAAAAGGAGCAAGTAACCCTTGTTGAAGACCTTATTGAATATATTGTTGGAGAAACTTCTAGTAAACTTGTTGTGAAGACCTTGAGGACATTTTTGGAGCAACATTGTTGAAGCTGATGGTATAGCATTGTTGGAGACGATCTTGAAGGGCCTTGAAGTGAAGCTTTTGGAGCAACTATTGAAAAATCCTTAGAGCATTTAAGTAAGGTACTTTCTATCTTCCATCACCTTTTTCCTTTCAATATCCTTTAAATGATTTTGTTGATATTTAATGTTTGAAATCACGTTATAATTCCTTGATTATATGTGTTTGGGGACTTTCCCTTTGAAATTACCAAAAAATACCCTGGCAATTTTATCTTCAGGATGCATGTCTGACCCTATTGTTCAATATTTTGATTGATAGTAGTAAACATAGAGAGTTAGGGGCTCTTGACTTGGTTTGGTTGGGCCATTAGATCCCTAACATCTACTAGGGAGAACCCCCCTTGAGTTGGAGGAGAGCTAGCCCGAAGTGAAAAGAGGTTGGTGAGGTGACAATGGGGCTATTGAATTACACATGGTATCACATTTTAGCTTTAGGACTTTATCTTGAGAAGTGCGAGATTTTGCTATATCAATTCTCAAATTGTTTACAACACTATTGTTAAGAACTAATAAGAAGTGATGTTGAGGGGTTTTTGGGTAAAAGAAACAATACCATTTAAAAACTAGGGTTCTCAGTCCTTGGCATTCCTTCACCTGGGCCTAGGGGCACACTAGAATAATTTCACACTAAACCATGCAAACTTAAAAGTAACTTAACAGATCCATATAGTAATAATAATCATAATTCCTAATTTCCTATTGTACGATATGATGCAAATTATTCAAACATGAAGCAATGAAGACATGCAATGTCTGAATTTCAAGATTGATGAACTAATACAAGAAGTTATAAACTACAACTTTGATTCAATACTCTGTGTCCTAACTCTAGGAAGGAATCTAGTTTGTAGTACAGAACATGCATCGTGTATTATCAATTCTTAATTGACAACAACTAAAGGTCATCTACCTCATCAATTCCTTCCCATTTTGTGTTTTTATGTTATATTCCTTACAAAAGTGTCGAATTTCTCTCAAAGTAAGCAACCACTGAATAAAATAAAAAATAGTTGAGATATGATTGAGAAATGGTCATTTATTTCTTGAAAGGATCTTCACGATTTCTTTGGTTGTTTTTCATCTCAAGAAACAAGAAATGACCTAAGAAACTATCGTGTGTAATATAAGAAACAACACGGTGCAATGGCCATTTTCAAAGCCAAATGATGTCCATTGAGGACATGGCCTTTATTTGGTTCCTGTTTCATAGGAGTTTTGGTGTAATATCCCATTTCGGGGATATCTCTAAAATACGGGAAACTCCAACCAGAGATAGATTGGGAGGGCATTTACCAGATATTTTGCCTCTGAAAAGAGGACAAGATCCAGAGGCTACATGGCCCTTTCTAGACTCTGTCTAAGAGTGAAAGATAAATGCACCAAGTGGTATAGAACTAGAACGCTAAAAAATAATAATAGTGCAATAGACATATAATATCATAGAAAGAGAATATGGCAACTACGACAACTCATCCAGAAAACATAGAGAGGAAATGCTAAGCCATTTTATTAATCTGAGAAATGTAATGAAGTACAATAGGCTAATATTTCTCAAGGCAAGTGAGAAAACACTCTCAGAGAATACCGGAAATGGCTACTCTATGGACTGTGTCCCAACTACTGGAAAACTGTCATGTAGCTGCTACTACTGGAACAGACTGAAGACTAGTGGTTGATCCCCTTGCCGGAATAAGATAAAAATCGGCAAACTTCCTCTCCTCAACAACCCAGAAAAAATCCAGAAACCATACCAAAAATGGCCAACCTTGAAAATCACCAAAAAATGCCTCCCTAGTGAATTATGCTAGCCTCCAAGGCTCTGCGTAGTGGCTAGATGGAAACAGCTGAAACACTGCCTCAAAATTCGCTAAAATTATCCTAGGGGAAAAGGCTGACCCTCTGATCAAAATCCCAGCTAAATCACCTGCAGAAACCCCAATCTGAAGCTCCTCCATAGTGGAATGCATCCTCTCCTCCAATGACTGTGCAGTCTCTATAAGATCCAGCTCCGCAACAACCCAAACAATGAAACGACTCACAAAATGCTGAAAAACCAACCTTGCCCCAGTAGGCACTTGAATTCCCCTGGGACTAAGGGCGAGATCTCCGACCGGAGACACTCAATGCACTAAACAGTGCTGCAGACAGGCTAAACAGCCAGCGTACTCAAGAAGACAAATGTCTCACTCAAAAATCATCAACTCAAGAATGAATCAAATGAGGAGGCTCCTCCATATTTTATAACATTGGTTTCCCTCCAAAACCCAACGTAGCCTCTCTCTCCTCCACATACTCATTCTTATCTGCGCAGAAGCTTGCATAAACTTCTAGAGTGTACGTAGGCCCCCCTCCTCTACGTGGTGTTAGGCCCCCCTTGACTCCCACTTAAGTCACAACGTTGTGCTACTAGGTGGATGTATTATTTCACTTAAGTGAGTTAGACCCTCTTCACTCACTTTTATTTATTTATTTACAAACTATAGACGGAAAACTAACAAAATCGAATATTCCAATTAGCTGTCGCTAATTAGGAATATTACATTCGGGTAGAAATGGAACTTTTTTGTACCATTTCTAGTAGTAAAAAGGGAAAACATTCTTTTTCCATGGGAAATAATTTACCTTTCCTCTTTCAAGATAATCTAAATCACAAAAAATATGAACTATACTGCATCATTCTTGGATAATGTGAAAGTGGAAAAGGAATACCCTACACAAGTGATGCACACATGTACACTTGAACACTAATATATTTTTGTAGTTGAAATTCAATGCTTGCTTTCATTTAAATGTAGGGTTTTTAAAGCAGGGAGAAATAATGGCTGCCAATTTAATAAGTGTTTCTTTGGGAAAATTTAAATCTTGTATTGGGTGATGAAGATAATAGAGGGTATTGAATCTTGATTCTTGACATTGTGTTTAACTTGAATAACTCAAATGATTATAAATATCAGTGGATGAGTTCTTTTTTCAAGTATGTCACTCAAAACTCTTATGTCAAAGCATTGTATGATGGCTAGGATTTGCTTGTTTCCCTTTCTTTAGTTCAATGTAAAAAGTATATTAATATATTGGACCATGAATGATAACTACAATTGTTTACTCTGCAGTATATCCAGCCCCAAGATTATGAAAAGTTTTCTCAAGTGGAGCTATTGGTTATTGATGAAGTAGCTAAAATTCCATTGCCTGTTGTAAAGGCTCTTCTCAGGCCATATTTGGTGTTTCTATGCTCTACTGTAAATGGGTAATAATTATAAATGAGCCAACCACAATCACAGATTTTGTAACCATTAGGTTTCCATGGATAGTGATGATGATATTAACCCTATATATCAGTGACCTATATCTATATGAGAATGATCTCAACATTGACCTTGATATGGTTGTATGGATGTGACCTTTGGTATGTCATCAAAAAATCCCCAAATCTGGAGAACTAAAGCTCATCACTTTCGATCTGGAGTACTTCCCTTGTGATAAAGTTGATGACTTTCGATCTCCCATTCTCTACCACTTTGCACTTCACCTTCAATATAGATCATACCAAGGGCAATTCATTACTGGGTGTTGAGATGGATGAGTTTGTCGAACTAAAATCCATAGCTTAAACTTCATGAAATTGGTGGAGTCAAATTCATGCAAGCACAAACACATCTTACACATCCTCTTTGAAACTCATCTAAAAGAACATTGGAAGACATCTAGAGAGAACCCTATAGCTAACAGAATCCAATGGAATTGACCAAAAAACCCCAAATAGAGTCAACCCTACTATAGGAGGAAGGGCCTGCAGTAAGAACTTACCATTTTGCAAGAGCTGAGGGCGAATGCTATTTTGCAAGCGCTGAGGGTGAATGTTGAGGGCAAATGATGTTCTGCAAGAGCTGAGGGTGAATGCTGAGGGCGAATGATGTTCTGCAAGAGCTGAGAGAAAATGCGCGCGTGATATCAGACGTTAATGTAGTTTTTAATAAAATCATTTTTATGCAGCGCGCATTTGATTTTTTCATTTCAAATCATTTTTATATACATTTGATTTTTGCATTTATAACACAAGTGACAAACAAATTTCTACAAGAGGTTGAAATTTTCACTAGAATAGCCATGAAAGACTAATTAAAATGGCTTAAAATGCAAGTGGATCTTCAAAATAAATGTAATTGAAGGCTCTCCCCACTAAATTTTTTCAAAAGTGCTTACATTATTTAAGTTATCTAGGATATTTTTTTGTATTACACAATCTAAATTAAATAATGAAATAGTTGGGTAGTCTTATTATTTCAAATTAGGACACAATTTTCAAATGGTGATGAAGTTTCATGTGATGAAGTTTCATGTGATGATTAACTGACAATATTCTCCTTTCCTATCCTTGCAAAACTATACAAGGTTCCCTGCTGCCACATGAAACCCTAACTCATGTAGCATCATAGGACTAGTCCTCCATTTTGCCCGTCATAAGGCATTTTGCACGTATTTGACGACTAGAATTTGTAGATTCTCGTTTTGTGTGACGTGTTAGGAAGGATAGAAGACTTAATTTTGATGTTTGAAATTTTTTTTAAAAATTTCTTACGCCCTTTAATTTCCACTTACCAATAATTTTGCAACACTAGTCCTCTTCGCAATTGCAAGGCTATACTCAAAAATTAAGGAAAGTTACTTTTTTGGCTCACTCAAAATTAAAAATTTAATAAAGGAATTACCACTTATCATTATTGATATTTTAAAATTAGAATCAATTTAGTTTTCCCCTTCCTATTACAAAAAGTTCACAAATCCTTTCTTTTACATAAAACACCAAAGAAATAATAAAGCATGTTTCCCTGCAAACTTCCAAGGTTGTGATTAGTGAAGCAGTGAAAAAGTACGGCTATAGCACTAAAAAATTAGAATGCCAATCTGCCCCAACATGAAGTAGTGTTAATATAGCTGGTGGCTTGGCTTGATGGTCAAACAGTGAATTACACAAGCACAAAATAAAAGCTTTAGGCATCTAGTTCCTTACACTCACACTCTCAAGGCATTCAGACTTAGGCCGAGCTCAAGATTGGCTCTGAGGAAACTAGATTGGCTCATTAACCTGCCATATTTTAATTTCATAAGGTGTGTTTGAAGTTTGAGCTGCTAGGCTAATTTATTATTGTGAAATCATAGTTCTAAATTATCTCTTATTCTGTGAGCAATGTAATCTATTAATTGTAAGCAGATTCATTAAAAAAATTCAAACTGATTTTAGCATGAATGAAGACAATTTATATATTAATTGGTTTTTAAGAGTATTTGTATTATGTAGGAGCACTGGAAAGAAAAATCAAGACTTCATTTTCTGTTTTCCTTATTTCATTGGGTTGAACTGGAGAAAATTGAATATGAATAGTGAGTTAATTGTAAGATCAATGGGCCAAGGCCATACATCAACATTGACCATAGTGGGGAAGTATAAAAGCATGGATATTCATGCAAGTATATTTATTAATGTAAGATCAAATTTAACTCTTAGCTTTACTAAAGAAATAGAAGGCAGAGATCTAGCATCAACTGAAACTCACGTGAAAAAGTAGATGAAAAATGTACAATCATCCAATGGAAAGGTAATCTATAATTATCTAGTAAGACACTTGGCTATGCCTTGAGACTAAACTAATTCTCAATATTTTTGAATAATCATCCATTGGAATTTAGTAGGAAAACCATAGTAAATCATTGTCCAATGGCCATGCAAAAATATATAAAAATTAATATTTTTTGGTTGTTTTTCAATAGGTGGACCATGATGGGACCACTGAGAAGGTGGGGGTGTTTTTTTAATCATGGAAGTGAGGTTTAGTAGATTGATAGTCAAGTTACCTTTCCCTATAAATTTTCTCGATCAAGTTATTCATTCATTGAAATTTGATTCATTCCTACTGTTTTGATACACAATCCAATCCAATTGAGTCTTGAGTCTTCATTGAGAATGGCATTCATAGGTTCTCAAGAAAGAGGTTATCATGCACATGCACTCTTCTTTTCTTGGTATATTTGTAACTATGTTCAGCCTGAGTTCTATATTTTTAAATTATCATAATAGTTCGTGATTATTAGGCTTTTATTTTGTCTTTTAAGAATTTTAATTTAATTATTATTAATCATTAAATTTTAAAAAATATATATATACATATATATATAGTTATTATAGTTTTTAAACTTTCAATAGGATTATTAAACTTTCAATGGTACATCAACTTTCATACATGAGAAAATAGATACTGACAAATGGTACATCATGGCCTTATTAATTTCGCTCAACAATTTCAAATGGTATAACATTTAGTCAGCAGTAATAATTAATTTCTGCACAGAGAGACTAATTTCTCTGGAAGCCTGAGATTTCTTTGGCTTGTTATTCTTATAACTACATAGACATAATTAATAGAGAGATTGAGGACAAAAAAAAATCTAACGCTTAGTCTCCACTACTCAACATGATTTTGTGAGAAATAATACATAGATTGATTTCTCTGAGTGCCTTAGCATTCTTTGGCTCATTATTTTAATCACAACAACAATAAAAAATGCACCGAGGATCTGTTCTTAGTCCGATTATGCAATTTTTATAAGACATATTATGCAATATTAATAATAAACATAAATTTATTGCAATTTAGGGAAAGCTCATTCATGTTTTTTTCTTTATATTGGAAAGTTACTTTCTTTTTGAGGTAATTTTTAGTATATCATACCATATATTGAGGAAATATCAGTTTGAAAAGAATCAATTATTTCTCTTGAAACTTTAGGTATTAAAATTCCATGACACAGATATATCACACTCCAAAATCCAAAGAAAATGGAAGAGCGTTCAATTTTTTTAATCAAACTTTTATTCTTCAAGGGTTAATTTGTTACAAGAATGTCATTAATGAAGTGCAAAATTTTAAACGTAATGTTTATTGACTAGAAAAATAATGACCAAAACATCAAAAAAAATTGTGTGACGAGTAAAGAGAAATCCAAATTCCAACCTTGCCTGCCACCTGTTGGTGAGTGGAGGTTATTCACTTTTCATTTATAGCTTACTAGGTTACTCACGTTACCAATATTTTCACATGGCTCACTTTTAGGTGACTACTTATTGTACTTCTTCTTTATAAATAACAATTGGTAGATAGTTGTATTATTTGAAATCTATAACAAATCCAGTCAACAAAATTACAACAAATAGAAAATTATGCAAAAAATTCACCAGGGCACTAATGTGTGGATACCCTATCATTTCTTAGATCCTCATAACTTACCAACACCTACTATATTGGTATACACATAATATGGCATTTAACTGAAGTATTTCATATGTATCTAGAAGTAAATAAGTTGTATGACAATTGTTATAGCAGATATAAGATGTGTATCATAGTTTATATTTCAATTTTTCTTAAGTAGCATGCATGTGCGGTTCATATAGTGACTACAATTACCAAATATATTTCAGTGAATATGTGAATATGATCCCTAATTAGGTCCTAATTACTTAAAGCATCATTAATTAGCTTTCCAAATGAATAAAATATGTTAACAAATTAGTAAAAACTAGGAAAACAAATCATGCTTTAAAAAATATGGCACAATGAGTCACACTTCGAGATTTATTTAATTACTCATCAAGTTTTGCTACAACATATATATCATCACCATTACCATAGAAATGGGAAATGTGACCATCATTTTGGTTTTTCCAATGACATTCCACATCATGAGCATTGTTTAGGGTTGATTGTGTTGATTTTTTTAAACAAATCATTTATTCATTTTATGGAAATTATAGACACAATTTATAATCACATTACAAGGTCATGATGTATGGATATTCCTTATCATTTCCTAGATACTCACAACTTACCAAAACCTAATAGATTGATATACACATCATATGGAATTTACCCCTAGAATGCCACATGTATCCTAAAACAAATTAGTTGTATGGCAATTGTTGATGTAGGGGCATTAGGCTCAAAACAACCTTTTCCCATAAATAAATGTAAAGGGGGGTCTCATGTTTTAATTTCCCATGTATTTATTCATAGTTGAGTTATTTTTAGTTAATTATTGAAGAAAATGTAACTGCCCGAATGATTAATGGGCACCTGAAGAGATAGTCAGTTTCAGAAGTTAAGCTAATTCTAGGAGTCCGTCTCTGTCTGTCAGAGGGTTAGTCTCAGAGTTAGAGACATGAAGAGTTTTGAGCGTTAGAGGAGTTGAGTCGATTCAGGGTTTGTATAAAAATAAGCCTTATAGGCATAATAAGGCAGACCTGCATAGAGAACCACATAGGATGCGTAGGACTGTCGTGGAGACAGAGTAGAGGTGAAGGGCCAAGTAATTCACAGATCTGGTCGAGCCAAAGTTGTAAGTACTTCACTGCATAAATGTAGAATTATTTCATTTTTCTGTGTCCTTTATGGCGTGAATGGTTTCTGTGTCCCGATAATCAACTGTATAGTAATCTGGCATACATACTAGATAATTATGGTTTAATGGGGTCCTATATGTTGAAAGAGGAATCGAGTCCTTTCCTAAATTACTAGCCTCTATGCGAGAGGTTCTAGCCTTTCTCGAACCCATTGGATATAAGTTTAACTCGGTGTAAGAATTTCCAAACGAATAAAGTTGTGTGATAACCTGTATTAAGTGCCATGACAGTGGACGGTGTGGCATTGGACAGTGGTATGGCAATGTTGTGGTTGAGACTCATGTAATATAGTGGGAAATTCCATGGTAGAGAGGGTCCACAAGTCCCAATTATGGATCTCCCCACAGTGTAATAGAGAATTGTTCTCGAGCCTTCAATTCAAGGTTCGATCGGTGCTACCACATACATAGAACTATCGTGTGAATGAACTTGGAGTGCGAGTCCTTAATTGAAGAAAAAAAAATAATACAGGAAGATGCGAGTCAAAGGAGTGGAGGTGGAGTACAATAAAAGAAAGCTCTACAGAACCTCAAAGATAAGAGGTGGAACTGTGACCAAAGTGCACAATAAAACCACCGTTTGGAAAATCGGCGATATCGCGCAAGTTTGGAGGTGGTAAGTAGAATTGGTGAAAAGGATGTGACATATGTCTCTGTGAGACACGTGGCCGAGGGCTGAATTATAAAACCATTCTAATTGCAAATTAACCCTTGGGCGTGTTCGTTACACGAGATTTCATTGTGTTCGTTGGATCCTCCAAACCGGCGCGATGCTCCATCGACCCTCGGATAGAGAGGTAAATTACTGTGGAGCCAAGAATGGTTTATGTATGACCATTGAGTTATAGACCAAAGTCAAGATTTGTTACGATCTTTGATGATTGGAAAATATTATAATAAGGAGGATAGTATAATTATGTGAATGGTCGTGCGTTTGGTTGAAACCAAGTGGCAGAGTTCGAATTGACAAGGTCGACATACATTAAGCATCATGGTTGAAATACGAGAGGGTCGAGCAGTTGATACATTCTAATATCAATTCGAATATCTAAAATGAGTGAGCCCAAGGTTTTGGGGTTTAATTCCTAAGCGGCTTGTATTTATTGGGTATATATTAATGAGAGTAGGCTAGTCATTATATTCGGGGTGTGTAAAGAGCGGTTGAATGTTGATAGCTATGATGGGTATTAGACCATAGAACGTGGGGACTTATAGTATGGTTTAGAACCGTCAAGTGAAGAAGTTCCGCATGCGAGAAGGCATGGCATAGGCCTTGGGGGTATTATGATCCTTGGAAGAAACTCCCACAACTAGAAGAGTTGACAGAGAAAATTGGATCAAGTACAAAGGTATGGCAGGTGGGTTTTACCCTACACCAATTGTTATGGTGCATATATGATGTGTATTACAGTTTATCTTATAATTTTTTTGAAGTAGCATACAACAATTTACATAGTGATATGAGAACCACTCTCTAGAGTATACATCGATTTTGTACACATGGATTTTCAGTTACTTTTTAAGATATATCATTAGTGATGATCACATGATTATATAATGAACCATTAAGTTGAACTATGAAATTATTCCTCACAACACACACACACACATATTGATGAATTAATAATTTTTCTCATATAATTTTTTTAATCTATTTTGAATATATATATATATATATATAATTATTTCTAAGAAGAACAAGAGAGAATTCCTTACCATATCTTCGTAAAACATATAATAGCAAGAAAATTAATCTATTGAAATTTCATTTCCAAACATATTCATGGAGTAAAATGAATATTAAAAGGAGATATTCATGGATTTACCTATAACATCACCTCATAATTAAGAATGTAAATGTGCAATATTGATGATACATAGGTTAGGAGAAAATTAATCTATTGAAATTTCATTTCCAAACATATTCATGGAGTAAAATGAGGATTAAAAAGAGATATTTATGAATTTACTTATAACATCACCTCATAAAAGTGTAAATGTACAATATTGATAAAATTTATTTATATATGATAAAGAATAAACCTTTATCTCACATGTATCATATAATCTTATAAACAAACAC
Source organism: Pinus albicaulis (assembly GCA_034641835.2). NCBI lineage: Eukaryota > Viridiplantae > Streptophyta > Pinopsida > Pinales > Pinaceae > Pinus > Pinus albicaulis. The sequence continues at coordinate 1,543,865,193 of CM076570.1, read as the reverse complement.
ATTCTATAATATGAAATAAAAGTGAAATTACACAATCCACATGGAAATAAGACTTAGTTCAAGAAAAAGAAAATAAAAAATAAACCATAAGAGACATGGATTTTTCAAAGGCATATAAGTGTCATTTATTGCATATAAGTGTCATTATACTGACGACAGCCAAAGCGTCACTATTGCGATGGTTGCCTTCAAATGTCGCAATTGCGACACTTAGACATTGTGTTGCAATTTTGACGTTTGGAGGCAGCCATCGCAATAGCGACGCTTTGGGGCATAGTGTCGCAATTGCGACGTCTTCCTCCAAACATCGCAATTGCGACACAAAGTCAGCCGTCGAAATAGTGATGCTTTGGGGCATAGTGTCGCAATTGCGACGTCTTCCTCCAAATGTCGCAATTGCGACACTTTGTCTAAGCGTTGGTATTGCGACACTTTTCTCTAAACGTCAGTATAGCGACGATTTCGGGCGGGATTGAAAAAAGTTGGGGAAATTTTCGACATTTGGTCAAAAGTGTCGGAACCAAGTGTCGGAATTTCCGCCAAACGTACTAGTGATGGTCAACCAGAAACCATTTTACAGTGTCGATTTGTGGTCAGCCAGAAACTATGTGTAACAGTGAAGTGGACTAAAAACAGGTCCATGCCAATGTTCACCCACTGATGAAGAGATTCGATGAAATTTCGTCGATGAAGAAATCTGGTGCAAGGTCACTGATGAAGAAATTCGGTGCAAGGTCGCCGATGAAGGGATCCGGTAAAAGTTTGCCGAAGAGATCTAAGACAGATATACTACCAGTGAGAGTTCACTGATGAAGGAAGAGCATTCTGCAGAAGCGAGACTCTTCTGGTTCAGACTCTCTTTCGTAGAGCTGACCAGTGGAATTTATATTAATCCATTCAAAAAAAAATTTTAACATGGTTACGGGTCATCCGATAAAACCCACATTGGAGGGGGATCTGTAGATACAGGTACATGTATGCAATGATAATGGTTGATAGAACCATTTATGTCAAGGACATCCTACGAGACCAACGGTTGTAGCGGTTGGTACCCATGCAATATGGTGGATGGTTGCTCCTTTATATGGACGTCGACATATCATTTTCTTATGTTTGACCACAATTAGACTTTGCAGACCAGCATTCCAAAGTAAAAAATGAATATGTCAAAGACTCAAAGTACAAAGCCAAAGAAGTGGTGTGTTCTAGCATATGAATGATGTAGTTAAAGTTTTTTTATGTTTGTAGAACAGACTCATGACCATGGTAGTGTATGAGTCCTAATTTGTAATTAGAGCAAATCTACATGTCATTTATTGTTTGTACGTGTTGTAAGACCCAGAGAGCCATGCATACCCTTTGTTATATGTTCCCTTCGTCAAAGAGTTTTGACACCCTGGAAGAGTGTTTCATGCGGGATGGATACACTTGGGTGGGCTTTATTGGTCGTAGACTCCATGAGGTGAAATTTTATAGCTAGGGGGAGTTCATCGAGAGGTTGGATGAAACATGTATGTGAAGGAATTTCTAGTAGACTAGCGGTTGCAGCAGTTGGGAACCCATGCGTTTCGGTAGATGGTTGTTCCTTTATATGGACATCTACAATAGCATAAATAAGATACAAAGTGTAATTATGAAATAAAACCAATGTAAATACCAAACAAGACCAGATGTAGATTTTGCAGATGGATATTGAGACAAGTAGTCATTAAGGGGGTGTGTTGGAATGTGTAATTCCTTGTCTTCAGTTGTGATTCTCTCTATGTATAGAGTCTGTTCCTATTCCATAGGTTAGCTAAAACTAAGTTCCTAGTTTGGTGTGAGGTTGAGATATTCTCTCAACCAACTTATTGTGCGTCCAAGATAGCTTCCTTATCTTGAGACTATACCTCATGTATATATGTAACTTTATTTGATTAATGGAACACAATGTGTAACTGAAATATAATCTATTTAATAACATGAAGCATCAAGCCGTCAGAGCACTCCAAGAAGAGGAGAACAAGATGAAGGTAGGAGAACTCTGAGAAGTGTAGAATAAGATGAAAGCATAAGAACTACAAGGAGGTCATCACAACAAAATAAACACCCTATAAGGTATAAATTTTATGTAATGTACATCTTCTCCAACGAAATTATTTTTTTCAGTTATTAAGTATTATTATCATTAATAATAATACATAATAATAAAATTTGACCTTCAATTATTTATTATACTAATATCATCTAAATGTTTTATGAAAGGTTTACAATTCCATCTGTTTGGAATATAATTTCCCAAGAGGTTCTAACCTTAAGATTTACATTCTTAACTCTTCTATTTTTAAATTGTCATCCACTTCCATTTATACAATCATTATTTCATTTCCCCATACTTCTAAGGACTTTTTCATCATATACCAATCTTTTATATTAACTATATAACTCCAAAAGAAATATATAAATCTCTCCTTTGTTTAAAACCTACCCCACTAATATTACATAATCGTTTTTATTCTAATGTTCCAAACATACATATGTATGATATTAAATTTTATATCACACTTAAAATTTGTTGTTGTACCATACTCCATTCATTGGAATTGACTTACGTTAATATAGTTGTATCGTTTCCCTTTTTATATGATTATCATTCGCTTTGGGTACCATATCATATGAATCATTATTGTTTTGGTTATACATCTGATATGGTGGATATTATTGTCTAACATATAATAACTCTATTCTTCTCATGATTCGATGCCAATACATTAATATAAATTTTATCAACCAACTTGAGTTCTCGAATCAAGAGATAATGTATATTTTATTTGTTTTGCATTACGATTCTGAATTGTATTAATTCTTCCCTTCTTTTCACGGTACTCTTGAATGTGTAATGTAAAATACTTTGTGTCAATTCATTAGGAGATTCAGCGATCCATGGGAGAGCTCATAGATTTGATGCCACTTGGATGGTCTGATTTAATTAGGGTTATGAATTTTAAGGTCTATAGAATTCACAGTTTTAAACCTATCTCATTTCTCTATTCGCCATTCTCTTCAAAGCGTTTTCATCTGGTCCTCTTTTCACTGTAAGATATGGGCACATTCTATGAAACCATGGTGGATTACAGCTCAAAACTGACGCCTCTTATTCTATGCATAGAGGTATTTAATCGTTTAACGAATTACATATTGAGAATAATGGAGATTTCTCATCGTTCCGTGACTATGACTACGTATTGTTTATATTAATAGCCTTTACATGAGCCTCTATGAATATATTTTTCTATGTGTTATTATTCGTACTATTTTTCCTCTACTGCAATTTCTATTTGAGGGTTTCATTAAGACTCCAGTTTGTTTTTGGTTTGAGTTATACCAACGTGCCTTACGACTTCTCTTGAATTTGATTTTCGTAGTTTTCTGAGGGTTTCTCTTTGATTTATTCCTTTCTATTCGAAACAGGAAGAAATATTAACATTCCTCTTTAACCTCACTATTTAAAGCTCAAAATTTTTATATAGTGTAGTTAATTAAATATCCATGTTGTAATGGCCTCATTTAACTCATTATCGTTCTTCCTCTTTACGCAAGGGTTTTTCTCGTTTACATTTCAGCCTGATACCAACGAATTTGGGGAAGAACACTTTGTTCTTCCATTTGTGGTTTCTTCTCATGGCCTATGTGAACTCTTATTACCTTTAAGGTATTTGAAAAATCCTTATACCTCCCATAATTCATGAGTTCGTTTTCGGTGAAATCGAGCCATTTAATTCGAGGAAATTTGAGTATGCTATTCGCAGTTGTGAATATAATGGTGAGTATTATTGATTTGTTCGATTTCCAATAATTGTTTATCTACTGCTAGTTTTTATTTTTACATTTTATTAACGTATTTCCTTATGTTTGTGCATTCATCGACACAGTTCATCCTCAAGGCCGATTTTATGAGGTAATTTCTTTGATATTGTTATTTTAATTTCTCTACTATCATTTTTCAACCTATAACATTTTTCTCACCGAAACGGTTTTATCATTGCAGGTACCTCATTCCCGAACATTTAATTTTCTCAATTAAAATGTTAAAGTGCGACCCTTACTCAGACTCTTACCCTACTTGTGGGTTCCTTTTTCTTTTAAGTTGGTAATGAAATCACCACAACTGTGTTTGGCCTTCATGAGCAATGTTTTATATAAATTCTCCACAGTCATATACAGTTTGACTTTTGTAATTTAATTAGTTTCCTCTGTAAGATTGTAATAATTAATTCGCTCGTTATCATCATCACTTTATTTTTGAGAACTGTAATGTATTTTATAGCTAGACTATAGGTAGAATACCTACAAAATTTTCCATATACATTATTCTTTTTTTTTCATCTTAATGTACTTAAAAAAATTTCATATGCGTATTATAATTTGTTTAGAGTATTTAAATTACTCTATTTAACTACACACTAATTAACGAAACTTGGATTAACTCTATTTATTTTATATATAATTAATATAAAACTTCTTGTATAGTTAGAAATTATTTCTGTTTCTCATATCCAATTAAATGAGGAAAATTCTGAACATATTCACATGATATTTCTTTTCTGTAGTGTTACAGAACATCATATTTATATATCGAGAATTTGTAAATTTCAAAGTTAATGATTTGGACAGAATAATTTTGGTTACCTTGACATGTATACTTGTATGACTTCCACTTATTTATATGTTCTTCGTTTATATAAAATATTTGAGTAGTAATTGTTCACTGTTTTTACTTACAGAACAGTAGATTTTCAAGTGAAATTTCGCTTGAGGTTTTATACATATTTTTACCTATATATCCTTTGGCAATAATGTAATATTTTATCTAATTGTGCAGAATAGATTCATCATAGAGAAACATAAAAATTATCTGTTCGATTATTACTAGACACACTAGTAAAATTTCATAAATTCTATGCATAAGAAAAGTTGTATACCTCTTTACATAGTTTATTGATTTATAGTTGATTTATCCTGTTATAAGTGGAACTGTTCTTACTTCAACTAAGATTTTATCTATATATTACATACACAGATTTAAGCTACAATTTTAATTATGTGAAGGATTGTTTTAGATATATATATATATATATATATATATATATATATATATATATATATATATATAGATATAGATATAGATATATATATCTCCAGATCTAACCCATTATTTGGTTTAGAGATTCTGGTTGATATTTCCCTTCTTATTCCTACAACTATACAGAAAATGGAGGATTAACTTCTTCAATTATATTGTGTTAAATGTAGGAATTTACTGTATTCAATATGTCAATTAACATTTTTCCATTTCACCTAACAATGATAAATATACTCATTAAACATATAAAACAAAATTTCATAAATCATAGGTGCATACTAGTGTGGTTTTATGACCAATCCACCCAACCTTAGAATTTGTCTATCTCCAGAATTCACCCTCGAGCTGAGATCCTCCCAAGAATAGACCACCTCAATCTGTTCTGGAGTAGCTTATTTAAGCTATGCTCTCCCCAAAGCCTATTTCCAATTCTGCGTCCATAATTTCACAATTCTTTATACCTGTTTGCCTAGGCTTCCCTTAATTAGGGTCTTTTAAAGCTGTTTTCTTCTTTTCCAACTTTTTACCTCTTCCCAACTACTTTCCTCATGATTGGGGAATTTAGACTTTTCCTCAAAAATCTAAATTATAAATAGTTTCTTACATGGCCTTTTGAAAGAATTTGGGGAAAGTCTTAACCTCTTTCCATATCCTCATGGATTAGGCAATTGATCTCAATTTCTTATTTGGTCATAATGCACACAACATCTTATTTATTTTTCATTAATAAATAAAATCAATTAAATCCACACAATAATTATCCATTGGGGTCCACTCCCCTTTGGAATTATGTTCAAATATCTAACTTTAAAAGCATAAAAACTAGGGGTGTTATACATTCCCCCTCTGAAAACAAACACCGTCCTCGGTGTTAATAGCTAACTACTAGACTTTATTTTGAAAACAGAAATGGATATTTTTCCATCATATCAGCTTCTCTTTCCCATGTAGCTTCTTCAACAGTAAAGTGCTTCCACTGCACTTTTACTCTAGCTACTGTTCAATTCCGCAATTCAATTTCTTCTCGCTCCAAGATTGGAAGCGGTTCTGGAAGGAACTCCCCTTTTGGCTCCACCTGGATCACATTCCAATCAATAATGTGAGAAGCATCATTAACATATTTTTCAATAAAGAGACATGAAACACATCATGAACTTTAACATGTGGAGGTGATGCCAATTTATAAGCTACTGGCCCAACCCTCTCTAAGACTTCAAAAGGTCCATAATATCTAGGAGCCAATTTTGTGCAACTACAAGTATGTAGTGTACTTTTCTTGGGTTTAATTCGCAGGTAAACATGATCACCCACTTTAAATTATCTGTGAGTCCTCTTCTGATCTACATAAATTTTCTGTCTATCTTGAGCTCTTTTAATATTTTTCTAAATATGTTTCACAACTCTCTCCATTTCTTGCAACGCATCTGGCCCTACAATTATCTTATCTTCAGGTTGACTCCAACTTAAATGAGTATGACACTTTCTTCCATAGAGTGCCTCAAATGGACTCATTTTTATGGATGCTTAATAACTGTTGTTATAGGAAAATTCTTCTAGGTGTAAATAATCTTCCCATTTTGTTGGCCTATCCATTACAGACATTCTTAACATATCCTCCAAAATCTGATTTTTCCTCTCTGTTTGACCATTTGTTTGAGGTTGATAAGAAGTACTAAAGTTTAACTTAGTACCCATCCCTCCAAACAAACTCTTCCAATATGCAGCAGTTAAATTAGGATCTCTTTCTGAAATTATCATCTTTGGAACTCCATGTAGCCTTACTATTTTTTTCATGAACACATTTGCTACTTGGGTTGTCCTAAAAGTGGACTTTACAGGTACAAAATGAGCAGCCTTTGTCAAAGTATCTACAACTACCATCATCGAATCATGTTGATATTTTGTTTTAGGTAGGCTAGTAATAAAATTGAGTGAAACAATATCCCATTTCCATTTTTCAATTGGCAAAGGATTTAAAAGACCAACTGGGTGTTGATGTTCAACTTTAACTAGTTGACATTCCATACACCTAGCTAAATAGTTTGCTACATCCTTTTTCATTCCTGGCCAAAATAATTTCTTTTTCAAAGCTATTAATAGTTTCTGATATCCAGGATGTCCTGAATATGGCGGTCTATGATTTTCATCTAAGATGTCCTTTTTCAACGAATCCACATTTGGGATATACAATATGTTTTTATAGCAGATTAGTCCTTTCTAATTTTGAGTGTACCCTTCTATACCCTTTTTCAGCATTTTTGTTTGCAGTTGTTCATATTACAGATCTTGATTCATTACTTTTTCTACCATCCCTTTCAAGTCAAAATATGCACTCCTTCCTATGTTACTTATGTGTTCAACTGCATTTCTGCTAAGTGCATCAACAATTTTATTTTCTTTTCCTTTAACATGTTTTATTTCAAAATCAAATTCACGTAGAAAAGATAGCCATCTAGCTCGTCTAGCATTCAGATCTGATTGAGTGAAAAAATATTTCAAGCTAATGTGATCCGTCATTAGAGTAAACTTCTTTCCTAAGAGGTAGTGTCGCCACATCTTGAGAGCATGAATTATAGCTGCTAACTGAAGGTCATAAACACTATAATTCTATTCATGTTTCTCAATTTTTCTAGATTCATAAGCAATAACAGAATTTTCTTGTAATAAAAATCCTCCTATACCTTCTGCACATGCATCCGTGCACACCAAAAACTCTTTATTTGGATTTGCAATCTTCAAAATTGGAGTTGTAGTTAGTTTTAGTTCTAACAATTCAAAACTATTTTGGCTCTTTTCAATCCACTCAAACTTTGTCCCTTTCCTTTGTAATGACGTTATGGGATGTGCTATTGCGGAAAATATTTCTACAACCCTTCAATAATATCCTACAATCCCCATAAATGACCTTACTGCCAATACATCAGTAGGTACAGGCCACTCTCTTATGGCTTTTATCTTTTCAGGATCAACAGCCAATCCTTGTTCTGATATGATATGCCCCAAATACTGGATTTTATCTTTATAAAGCTCACATTTACTAAATTTGGCATACAACTGGTTTTCCTTCAAAGTTTACAAAACTATCCTTAAGTTTTCTTTGTGCTCTTCTTCACTTTTTGAATAGAGTAAAATGTCATCTATAAATACTAGTACAAAATTGTATAATTATTTATTCAAGACACTATTCATTAAACACATAAATCTGGAAGGAGAATTTGTCAGCCTAAAAGGTAGGACTACAAATTCATAGTGCCCATATCTAGTTCGAAAAGTTGTTTTACTAATATCTTCCTCTTTAATTCTTAACTGGTGATAACCAGTGCTTAAATCAATCTTGGAAAATACTGAAGCTCCCCTAACTCGATCAAAAAGGTCGTCAATTCTGGGTAAAGGGTACCTATTTTTTATAGTCAACTTGTTCAATTGACGATAATCAATACACATTCTGAAAGTACCATCCTACTTCTTCACAAATAACACAGGTGCTCCCCATGGAGATACACTCTGTCTTATATAACCTTTATCCAGCAATTCCTGCAATTGCATCTTTAACTCCATTAATTTAGGGGGACTCATTCTATAAGGGGATTTATAAACAAGAGTTGCACCTGGCACTAAATCAATAGTAAAATCAATTTCTCTTTTTGGTGGAAGATGAGGGATCTCATCTGGAAACACTTCTTTAAACTCCCTAACCACTGGTAAAGTATCTATCAAGTTTTCTTCAGGTTTCTATCCTAATTCTTCAGCATGTACAACATATACTTGATATCCTTTCCTAGCTCTTATTTTTAATTGCAAAGTTGATATTTGTCTTACCATAATTGGTTTTGGTTTTCCTTTAAGTACAAAGTTATCGCTTCCCCATCTACACAATGTAGAGTTTTATCCCAAAAATTCATCACAACCTTTTTCTTTTCTAACCAATCCATTCCTATCAACACATCATATGAGCCTAAGGGTAGAATGTTTAAAATTACTTCTGTTTGAAAATAATTTAATTTAATTTCTATTTGAGTTAACTTATGAGTTAGTTTTCTTTTGGTGCCAGTGGCTAACTGGACCAACCAAGACTGTTGAAATTTTTCAGTTTTCAGATTGCATTTCTCTACAATTTGTGGACTAATGTAACTCAAAGAAGCACCCAGATCAATTAACACTGTAACATATTGTTTAGCAATCATACCTTCCATTTCGACCATAGTAGCTTGATGTTCTGCTTGTCGATTCTCCAAGGCTGCACTGATAGTACGAATATTTCTGGCTACATCATTCCCCATAGTAGCCTCCCTAGGCCTCAAAACCATCTGTATATTTCTGTGGGGACAGTCTCTCAAAAGATGAGGTTCTCCACAACCCCATCATTTTAATGGCTCTCTCATTTTCACTCTTCCCTCTTTCTTATTGTTTTCATTCATATTTTTAGAACCAATTTGAGATTGAGCAGTTTGGTTATCATTTGGTTTACTAAAATTCTTTCTTTGATGGTTCTTACCAAAGTTTTTCAACTAAGCTGGTTTCTATTTCCTTCCACTGAATTCAAATTTATTTGACCATTTCTTCCCTTGGTCCATCTTACCATGAAACTACTGATAAAATAACAGGAAAACAATTTATTTGACCATTTCTTCCCTTGGATTATCGAACTCTATTTTCTCCTTATAAGCAACAGGCAAACAATTTAAAAATATCTGCACTTTTTCCTTCTCTTCTCGTATGTATGATACATACCTTAGCAGATTTGTGAACTTAGTGACCAACTCATCTATGGTGAGAATTCCCAATTTGAGTTCATGAAACTCCTTTTCTTTGTCATCATAATACCGTTCATTTAAGTATCTATTCTTGAACTTAATTTGAAAATCTTCCCAGGTCACTGTATTTTCATCAATTGTGTGCACCATTTTTGTCTCTTCCCACCACAAGGTAGCCTTACCTTGCAATTGATAAATAGCTAATCTGGCCTTCAGATTGCTTTCATACTCATAAACTTGAAAATATTTAATCATGTTTAACAGCCATGCCTCAACATCTTCGTCCTTCTATCCATCAAAAGAAGGAGGTTTTATTTTACGGAATTCACCCTGTAATTCCCTCTTTTGCCTAGACTGATGTCTAGAGGTATCATCTTCTTCAGATTCATCTGAGAAAGTTATCTTACTCTTTCTCTTCCTTCTGGAACCTTCACCTTCTTGGCTGTTCCGTGAAGTCAATTCTCTAATAAAGTTTTTCCGTTCCTCACTAGTTAAAGATAGGCTATCATTTTGCATTCTAATCTAGGCCATCTCCCATTGCATCCTGTGCAACATAGCCATCAAAGGAGCGTTGGCATCTGCCGTGTTATCTCCACCACCCATATCAACATAAATTTCATCTCCTTCAGCCATTGACTTTTTAGTTTAGTACCTTTTTACACTAAAACATAACAATCATCAGTAACATTTTTTTTTTCCAAAAAAAAAATAATATCAGTTTATAAAGTGAGGAAAACAACAACCCAGTTTTTTCTAACTTGGGCTCTGATACCATTTGTAATGTACCTCTTCTCCAACGATTTTTTAAATTTTTTTTCCGGTTATTAAGTATTATTATCATTAATAATAATACATAATAATAAAATTTGACCTTCAATTATTTATTATACTACTATCATCTAAATGTTTTATGTAAGGTTTACAATTCCATCTATTTGGAATATAATTTCCCAAGAGTTTTTAACCTTAAGATTTACATTCTTAACTCTTCTATTTTTAAATTGTCATCCACTTCCATTTATACAATCTTTATTTCATTTCCCCATACTTCTAAGGACTTTGTCATCATAGACCAATCTTTTATATTAACTATATAACTCCAAAATAAATATATAAATCTCTCCTTTGTTTAAAACCTACCCCACTAATATTACATAATAGTTTTTATTCTAATGTTCCAAACATACATATGTATGATATTAAAGTTTATATCACACTTAAAATTGGTTGTTGTACCATACTCCATTCATTGGAATTAACTTACGTTAATATAGTTGTATCGTTTCCCTTTTTATATGATTATAATTCACTTTGGGTACCATATTGTATGAATCATTATTGTTTTGGTTATACATCTGATAATGTGGATATTATTGACTGACATATAATAACTCTATTCTTCTTGTGAGTCGATGCCAGTACGTTAATACAAATTCTATCAACCAACTTGAGTTCTCGAATCAAGAGGTAATGTATATTTTATTTGTTTTGCATTACGGTTCTGTACTGTATTAATTCTTCCCTTCTTGTCACGGTACTCTTTAACGTGCAATGTAAAAGACTTTGTGTCAATTCACTTCGAGATTCAACGATCCATGGGAGAGCTCATAGATTTGATGCCACTTGGATGGTATGATTTAATTAGCGTTGTGAATTTTAAGGTCTATATAATTCACAGTTTTAAACCTATCTCATTTCTCTATTTTCCATTCTCTTCAAAGCATTTTCGTCTGGTCCTCTTTTCACTGTAAGATATGGGCGCATTCTATGAAACCATGGTGGATTACATCTCAAAACTGACGCCTCTTCTTCTACCCACAGACGTATTTAATCGTTTAATGAATTACATATAGAGAATAATGGATATTTCTCATTGTTCTGTGACTGTGACTTTGTATTGTTTATATGAATAGACTTTACATGAGCCTCTATGAATATATTTTTCTATGTGTTATTATTCGTACTTGTTTTCCTCTACTGCGATTTCTATTTGAGAGTTTCATTAAGACTCCAGTTTTTTTTTGGTTTGAGTTATACCAATGTGCCTTATAGTTTCTCTTGAATTTGATTTTCTTAGTTTTCTGAGGGTTTCTCTTTGATTTATTCCTTTCTATTCAAAATAGGAAGAAATATTAACATTCCTCTTTAACCTCACTATTTAAAGCTCAGAATTTTTATATAGTGTAGTTAATTAAATATCCATGTTCTAATTGCCTCATTTAACTCATTATCGTTCTTCCTTTTTACACAAGGGTTTTTCTCGTTTACATTTTGACCTGATACCAACGAATTTGGGGAAGAACCCTTTGTTCTTCCGTTCGTGGTTTCTTCTCATGGCCTATGTGAACTCTTATTACCTTTAAGGTATTTGAAAAATCCTGACGCCTCCCAGAATTCACGAGTTCGTTTTCGGTGAAATCGAGCCATTTAATTCGAAGAAATTTGAGTATGCTATTCGTAGTTGTGAATATAATGGTGAGTATTACTGATTTGTTCGATTTCCAATAATTGTTTATCTACTGCTAGTTTTTATTTCTACATTTTATTAACGTATTTCCTTATGTTTGTGCATTTATCGACACAGTTCATCCTCAAGGCTGATTTTATGAGGTAATTTCTTTCATATTGTTATTTTAATTTCTCTACTGTCATTTTTCAACCTATAACATTTTTCGCACCAAAACGTTTTTATCATTGCAGGTACCTCATTCCTGAACATTTAATTTTTCCCAGTTAAAATGTTAAAGTGCGACCCTTACTCGGACTCTTACCCTACTTGTGGGTTCCTTTTTCTTTAGGCAATTGATCTCAATTTCTTATTTGGTCATAATGCACACATCTTATTTATTTTTCATTAATAAATAAAATCAATTAAATCCACACAATAATTATCGATTGGGGTCCACTCCCCTTTGGACTTATGTTTAAATGTCTAACTTGAAAAGCGTAAAAAATAGGAGTGTTACATTTTACACACTAGTGACTCATGTAATGAATGTGGTTGAACCTTCTAATTATGAAGAAGATAAAGAATGTAAATAGTAGAGAGATTCAATAGATGAGGAATATACCACTATAATATAATATTATACATCAAATTTAACTAAGCCGACTAAAAATAAAGTTCTCATAGGCTATAAATGGTTATCTAAAAGAAATTTTAATGTAGATGGCTCTATAAACAAGTGCAAAGCTAGATCAGTTTCCAAAGGGTACTCACCAAAAAAAGAAATAGATTATAAAGGTACCTTTGCACCTGTAGCTAAGTTAAACACAATCAAAATCATAATTGCATTAGCTCCAAAGAATCATTAGAAAATTCATCAATTAAATGTGAAATATTCTTTTAGAAATGGTGAAATAAAACTTTTCCCATTCATAAGTACAGTCTACATAGCTCCCCACCTGATCATCACTAGCACCACAAATCCTGTGGTGGCATGAAATATTCTAAAAGACGAAATCTGATGCTCCTTAATATCAACAAACAAATTTCTGTAGCATTAGCCTATGCAACATCAAAAGTGCTTCTACGCTTCCAAACACATAAATCCTCCATCGCTCTGCTGATAATCCAATTGTTCTAAAAATTCATAACCTGCAATTAATTAAACAAAATTGTGAATCGAGGGAGCGGGATTCATCTTAGTGATTCCCAATTCCATTTTTATAGTGTTTATTTGCGTAATTTTGAGTGAATTTTGTGACCGTCGGAGGTTTCTTGTTTGGAGCTGGCTTGCACGTAACATATTCATAAATAGTGATGTTTCTGCTCCTTTTCTCCTTCATATTGCACCTCTTACAGTGTAGTATTACATTAAACTACATCACTGAGAAGCTCTTCTTTACATTATATTATTTTTAATGACCTTCTTTGCATGATGAGTTAATCACTTTGAATTCCTCTCAAACATATTGATTAATTGTTGGAGCTTTTCTCAATCTTCTCAAACTTATTATCCAGTAAATCGTTCTCCGATGTTTTATGAAATCTTGCTTAATTGTCGTACTTCACATATATCAATAGATAAAGATTTATCATATGTTATATATTTAAATATGAAATTAACTTAACACGGAACTGTACTAAATTCTTATAAATATATAGATTAACATAGATTTGTTGTGCAAATCATTAAATGGGAATTCAAATTCATTTCATTAATATAAAGTACAGTAAAAACTTGTGCTTTTCCCTCATTATTATATAACTTTAACAAGAACAAATATATTCTTTTGCACATAAAGTTAGTACAATATTTTTAATGGAATTATATATATATATATATATATATATATATATATATATATATATATATATGATTTTATAATTATTTTAATCGAAAAATAAATAAAAAATGTTAAAGAGAAAATTGTAAATAAAAATATATAATTAATTGAAAATATGTAATATAGTTTTATATGTAATTATGTAAATAGTTTTATTATAAAATTTTCCCAAACTTATTTGTTAATTAAATTTATATATTATATAAAATTTTAATATATATACTTAATATCTTAGGTTAAATATACTAAAATTAATATAATACAAAATATTTTCACTATTATTATACTATTAAAAATTCAAAAATAATAAAATATAATAATATAGTTCATTATCACATTAATATTAAAATAATTCTTAATTATCTTAAAGCAATTCAAAATATGAAAAACCATCTTCACATCTTGCAAAGACTCCATAATAATACAATGAATAAAATAAAAGCCTTATTTTATTCTTCCAATTTGCACATATTAATTACATACCAAGTAATACATATGAGTAATATTATTAGGATAACATTGTTTAGAGACTGAAGTAAAACAAAAGTTAACGTTTCCTTTCAATGAAAACAACACGATAAACGAAGAGCACAAACTATATATATATATATATATATATATATATATATATATATATATTTCAAATCAATATTTTGTAATTTTTTTAATAAGATATTGCATAGTTTAATATTTCTAAAATTATTATTATACAAATTATTCAAAATTTCAATATTTAAATAATATTTTATTTTAAATATAACAAAAAAATATTTATATCATTATTATATTATCACAAAGAACAATAAAATATAATATGGTTTATTATAATATTAATTTTAAAAACATTCTTAATAATCTTATTTTACTTCAAAATATGAAAAATCATCTTCTAAGCTATCTTGATTTCTTTCTTCTTTAGAGTGCAAAAGCGCATCCCAGAGCCTTCAAGCTCATTTCTCTCTATCCTTCAACCATTTAGAGTGTGTCCTTGCACCTTGAAGATCCATTAACCATTTTAGCACACCAAAAGGATATGAACAATAAAATATGCATAAAACATGGTAGAGTAGGAGATTTTCAAATTGATAGTTGCTTGTCATGAGTGATTGTATAAACAAGTATTCCAGAAACCTTAAAACAAGAAAACATAAGGAAGATTGAGCAAAGATGATGAAAAAATATAGCGCAAAAAGAATGAGGAAAACACCTAAAGATTGATGATCAAAGCACCATGAATACTCGAAAGTTTGAAGACCCTTCGAAGGGTGAAAGCACCTTGAGCAGATGATGATAAAGAACAGACATAGTGGAAACCATGCCACCACTAAATCAGATGCATGTCATCAGTCGTTGTCATATTTGAGTCATTTACGATAGTGACATCTCCAGTTTCATTATATGGTGATGTAGAAGACAAAGATGTATTATTGTAGAAGTAGAAATGCAAGTGTCATTTGTGAACTCAAGAGTCATGGAATTCCAAAGGAAATATAATACCAAGAGTCAAATGGAATTCCAAAATTCATTTGAAACTTCAAATGTTGTAGAAGTTCAAAGGTCACTAGAAGTTAGAAATTCAAAGGCCATGAGAATATGACAGGTCACTCCTCAATTTATAAATAGATCCTAATTTCACATGTAAAGGACGTTTAGCCTTGCCTTCTCTCATAAGCCATAAGATAGATAAGTTAGTACTTCTCGGGAGAAAATAGTGGCTCCAATACTCCACTCTTGGAGCAAGTGATGTTTGTTGTATTCACCCATCTTTGGAATTTTACTTAATAATTGAACCCTCATGCCAACACATTTCATACATGGACTACGAATGTTTATAAGACTATTTTGTGAATTCTTATGGTTCATGTTTTATTTCACCAATACTAAGATACTTGAATTATTTAAGCTATTTTAGTGCTTATCTTATTGGGAACGTGTTGTGATCAATCTAACAGTCGTCGCATCCTATCGGACTATTCCGCTAGATTATTGAACAAACATTCATTTTCATGTGTGTCTTTATTAGGGTGGTACTATTACCTATATTTTAGAGGCTCGCTTTCTCTTCTCTCTATAATAGAATAAACTTGATGCACTTGCAACTAAACATTCACTAGGCACAGTATCTTTCTTTCGCAAGAAACACATTTGATTCTCTCTCTTCTGTAGACAGTTAAAGCCAAGGTAGATATTTAAGTAAATGATAGTAGGGCCTTATCCGGATGGGGATCCTATCCCAAATAGTGTGAGGTCTATTTGGGACTTCATATCAGGGATACCACCTTGAATGTTGGCAGGACCAACACTGCAAAATTTTTCATAATTGGTCTTTGAAAATTTTGTTTATAATTTTAAAAACTTCACCACGCGCAACAGTTGGAGCCATTGTGGGTGAGAATATGACTTGCAGGCTCATGCACATCAAGGAACACTAAAATTTTATTCTATAGGTTTATAATGTATTTCAATAATGCCAACCAACTTTTGTTTCGACACACTCTCTCTCTTCCTAAACCTCAATTTCATAGTCATTTCCATATGGGGAGTTCTTGGTAGCACAACGGTTGTCTAGATGACTTAGTTATTTGAGTGGATTAAATAATGATCTATTCAAGACATACCTTTAATTTCAAAATCTCGTGGATAGTACCAGAGAGTCTTCAAAATATAGGTATAGTTCATTATCGCATGATCCTCCCCCCAATGATCTAAAGTTAGAACTGTGTCTTGGAGGGATCAGTGGCGATCATCCACTAGAACTGTACATCTAATATCATATCCATGATTCTACTATTTTGAGGCGATTTCTATAACTACAAAACTATGTGGGACTGATCCACAGTTCCAACTTTATGATCCATGGATCTAGTAAAATATTTGTTGCATATTTGTGGATGATTGGGCACAAATCCACATGTACCACGAGTAGATCAAGAGGGAGACAGGATTTCCATTTTACATTAAAGAGGGAATTTCAGCCTAAAATCGCCCGTGAAATTTTCACGTATTTTCCATATTGTAATATGTAAACCAATCAAAATACATTAAATTTAAAAAGAGTTACATGTAAACATTTTGAAGGGAAAAGAAGAAAAAATTCATTTTTATATTGTATTTTTGGCTTATCTCCTTATAGGTTTACTCAAATTTCAAGTGCAAACACTTGTCGGATGCATAATTAAATTCCACATCCATCGAGTAGCTATTATGCATACTTTTGAATAGAACTACATTGATAAAAAATCGTAGATACATTAATTTGTATCTACGATTTTATCAATGAGGGTATTCTCAAATGTATACATAATGGGTACTCGTTGAATATGGAATTTAATTTTTTATTCAACGAGTATCTACACTTGAAATTCAAGTAAGAATAAAAGGATATAAGCCAAAAATAATATTAAAAAAAAAACAGTTTTCTTCTTTCCCTCCAAAATTCATAACTTTTATTTTATTATTTTAACTATTATTTTATTATTTTTCATTAGGAGGCCACTTTTAGGCTGAAATTTCACTTAATTTTTTTTTCTTTGACTAGATTGGGGCTTCTTGGAGGCTCCCTTGATTCTCCTTACATGCCTCCTAGATGCTCCCTCATGGTAGTGTTTAAGAATTTATGTTTACTTTTCATTTTTTTAGTTAAATTTTAACATTAGGAGGAAATGATTCAGGAGGTTTGAGAGTGGTTCCAACGTGATTAGACTTCATATGGAGAAAATATAATTTCATACCTTATTCAGAATTAAACATACCTGACAGTTTTCAAGAGTTTAGGATAAATGGGATTTTGACATTTTCTTAGATTATATCATGTATGAGATTCTGTGATTGGAATTTAATCAAGAGCACCAAGTCCTATATGTATTCTAGTTTTGGTTTTGTTAATTTTTGAACTCTTTTGTAATGGGCTTAGCAAAATATTACCTCTCAATCAAGTCAAAATCATAGATCAAGCATGTTAAGTTTATTTCTAGAATATTCTAAGGGTTGGATTAGATTGTTTAATCAAAACTGAGAAATATTGACTACTATCCATAGACAATCGAGGTAGAGGCAAAGGCCAGAAAAGAGGGGAAGAATCTGGATTCTAGATTTTTTGGTGCATCTAGATGGTTGATGCTCGAATAATTAATCATTGATATACGATGGATGTCATATTTATCTTGATTTATGTACAAATATTCATGTTTCCATAACTTCTGCAACAAATTTGATATTTTGGATTTTTTTTAATATAAATGTAAAATTTTTATTATATATATATATATATATATATATATATTCTGTGATCATAACGATCACCTACATATTTTTGGGATAAATCACATTAAATATTTCCTTATCGACTCTTTTCTAACCAAAAAATATGTTTATAATCAAGTCCTGAGGATGAACCACATTTTGTGGCTCAAAACAAGTTGATATGAAAATATTTAATGTGATTTATCCACACAACTATATATATATATATATATATATATATCCAAGACGTTTCTGTTCCTCAATTTTTGTAAAGACCCTTCCAAAGCTTCATTTCCAAAAAATGCCCAAACTTCATGCAACATTGATAGTTATTATTTTTAGTAATTGATGAGTTTTTAATTAACTTCAATATTTATCAGTATTGTTTTGATCTCCAAAATTACATAAAGATTTGATGTTACAATATTTACTTGGATATATTTATAACATAGATTGATTTTATAGATAACAAATTACACCATGTATATTGGTAATGTCAAATGATTAGTAATTTATAAAATAAAAATAAAAAATTATTTGGTGCTTGGAAATATATGTATTTTCAACCTACACTTTTATAAAATGTTATGAGAAAGGTTTATGGAGTTTAAAATGGTTAGACTCATCAATATTCAACGAGACTTAAGATAAGCAGTAGAGGTATTGTAAATATTAACTTCTACTGACATTATGCTTAATATATAATATTCCTTATCATAAAATGTTTGGTCATTATAGTATATATATAATTTATTTAGATAAAGGAATGTTATTTGACTCTTAATTTATTTTCTTTTGAAATATTTTTTTTAAAAACAAATTATCTAACTAAGATAGTAAACATATTATTTAACTAAAATAGTCAAGTGTTTTTAAAGGTTTAACTTGTACAAATATATGATATTTAGTAATTATAATAACATATGAAATATAAATTTGTGTGTAATTACTTATATATATATTTAATATATATTTATTTTAGGAATTCTAACATACTATTCTAATAATTTTTTATTAGAATTGATGTTCAATTTATTAAAATATATATTTATAAAAAAATTATGTTAAACTTATTAAAATATATATTTATAAAAAAGAAAAACACATAATACTTAAACCAAATTTTCTATATTTATTACTAATATTATTATTAAATAAATTTTAGAAATAAAATTAAATAAAATATTTTAAATATTATTTTATAATTTGTTTTTATTTGATAAGAATTTTAAAATTAATAATATTTCAATATCTTTAAACTCCGTTAATCCTAATAAATATTCTATTAATAAAAAACTCTTAAAATCTTTAATTGGTGAACAATTAACCATTTGAGAAATTCTGATTCTCCCATTTTTCATTTTTCTAATTATATTTGACATATGAAAAAGCTATAATCAATTAAAAAAATACCTCTTAAATTATTTAATTGATCAACAATTAACCAAGAAATTCTAATTTTTCGTTTTTCTAATATTTGACATATGATTTTTTCATATAATCATGCCACAGCCTCTCTAAAAATAAAAATAAGTAAATAGAGAACCAGTACGCTACACATTTTACATATCATAGTTGAATTTGAATGAAATATAAACACGCCTAAAACCAAGTCTTTCTAAAACCATACTCTCTCAAAGTTACCGAATATATGCCCATCCACCACTTGTCGTCTTTGTGAAAGAGGCCAATTCTGTCATCCTACATCTGTGAGAGTGACGGCTTGATGGGAGATGGCGTAGCAACCAATATTAGAACAGAGTAGTTTTAAGTGTGAATTTTTGGATTATTTTGGTTGATTTTATGATTCAATTTGTAGAAAATCTGTAGAAATTTATTGAAATCACATATTTATCAATTTCATATCAATGTATCTTAAAGCTTTTAAAAACGCTAAATATAAATATAATAAAAAATAAATTTAAAAAACACAAATTTAAATTTAGTCACAATTTTTTCTACCAAATTTTTCAAAAGAATTGAAACACTGATACAAAAAACTGGAGCAGAGAATCACTCTTCAGAATATTACGAATAGATAAATAGGAATACATTGGAAACATCAGCAATAAATGACTGAAGTAAACTGAAGCAAACTGAAATAAAACTAAACTGCGTATGACACCTAGCAGACAAGAAATTAATTGAACTGAACCTAACGGACAGTGAGATTAATATCTCAACATCCCCTCCTAATCTCAACTGTTATAAGTGGAGGCACTAACAATGCCTAATTTCTCTCTTTTAAATTCAAATACATTCTTTCCCAATGGTTTTGTGAAAATATCTGCAAGCTGATCTTTGGAACCACAAAAAGAAAGTGTGATGTCCCCATCATTGACAAGTTCACGAATGAAATGAAAACGAGTGTCAATGTGCTTGCTCTTTTTGTGAAAAACATGATTTTTTGATAAATAAATTGCTGAATTGTTATCATAGTAAATTGGAGTTGGCTTCTTCTGAATATCTGAAATGTCTTTCAATAATATTCTCAACCACACTGCTTGACAAGCTGCTAAATTTGCTGCTACATATTCTGCCTCTACAGAAGATATTGAAACGATTGATTGTTTCTTGGATGCCCATGAAATCACATTTTTCTCAAGATGAAAAACATACCCTGAGGTACTTTTCTGATCATCTAAACTCCCTACATAATCGCTATCTGTATAACCTGAAAGTGAACAATTTTCAGAATGTGTATAGAACAAACCATAGTCTATGGTCCCTGCAATATACCTTAAAATCCTTTTTGCAACCTGCCAATGAGTAAGCTTTGGAGACTGCTGCAAACATAATATTTGGTCTAGTTGCAGTTAGATACAACAAACTACCAACTAGGCTTTTATACAATGTGGAATCAACGGATGGTGCTACGTCTTCTTTGCCGAGTTTGGTACCTTGAACAATTGGTGTATCAGCTGATTTGCAATTTGTCATTCTGAACTTTTGAATGATATCAATGGCATATTTTTGTTGACCAACAAAAATGCCATTATCAGATTGGTGAATTTCAACTCCTAGGAAATATTTCATGACTCCTAGATCTGTCATATCAAACTCTGTTTGCATTGCTGCTTTGAAATCTTCTAGCATCATATTTCCAGTATAAAGAAGATCATCTACATAAAGGCATAAAATAAGCATTTTACCTTCATGAGATTTGGTATACAAAGTGGGTTCATGGCTGCTTCTGGAAAAACCACTTTTGATGAGATAGGTGTCGATTCGACTGTACCAAGCTCTTAGAGCTTGTTTCAAACCATATAAAGCTTTCTTCAATCTATATACTTTATGCTCTTGTCCTTTTACTTCAAAACCTGGAGGCTGCTCTACATAAACTTCTTCATGTAATACACCATTTAGAAAGGCATATTTTACATCAAGCTGATAGACTTTCCATTTGTGTTGAGCTACTATAGACAAAATGGTTCTGACAATGTCTAACCTTGCTACTGGAGCAAATGTTTCACCATAGTCGACACCAAACTGTTGTGAGAATCCTTTGGCAACCAGCCTTGCCTTATGTTTCTCAACTTTCCCATTTTCATTTAGCTTGGTCTTATATACCCATTTTACACCAATTTTTGTTTTGTCTCTTGGGAGATCGGCTAATTCCCAAGTCTGATTCTTCTCTATGGCAGCAATTTCTGGTTCATTGCTTCGACCCAATGCTTTTCTTTGACTGCTTCTTCAAAATAAGTTGGCTGAGTTGAAATGAATGCAAACATATTCTGTTGTTCAGATTCATGCTCCTGTTCATATATCTCTCTGATACTTCTTGTTTTTTGTCCCTCTTCTGAAGATGTTTGATCACTGGCTGAATCAGTGCTTGATGATGTTCCACTTTCAGAATGTTCTAGATGTTCTTGAACCTGCAATCTTGGAGTCTGTGGTAGATAAAAGGCTAATTTGAAGTTTCATCTACATGGTCAAACCAAGATTTATTTTTGAAAAATTTCGCATCTCTGCTTATAATGAAACTTTTGGAAATGGGGTTATAAAGTCTGTAGGCTTTCGACTGCTCACTATAACCTACAAATATACATTTCTCACTTCTATCATCAAGCTTTTTTCTGATTTTTTCAGGAACATGAGAAAAAGCTACTAATCCAAAAATTATAAAGTGTGACACATTTACCTTTTTTCCATCCCATGATTCTTGAGGTATTTTGTCTTGTAGGCTGGATGTTGGAGATCTGTTAAGAACATACACTGCTGTCGACACTGCTTCAGCCCAATAGTTATTTGTCAACTTCTTCTCCCGTAGCATGCATCTTTCCATGTTCATGATCGACTAATTCTTTCTTTCTGCTACTCCATTTTGCTGTGGAGTGTATCTGGTTGTGTACTGCATCAAGATACCTTGTTTTGGACAAAATGTTTTGAATTCATTTGAAGTTTATTCTCCTCCTCTGTCTGATCTAAGTACTTTCAAGATTTTTCCACTCTGTTTTTCTGCTTCTGCCTTGAACTCCAGAAATCTAGAGAAGGTATCTAATTTGTTTTTTAAAAAATACACCCATATTTTCCTGCTAAAATCATCAATAAAAGTCAGAAAGTAGAAACTACCACTAATGGATAATGTCTGCGTTGGACCACAGATGTCGGTATGGACAAGTTGCAAAGGCTCTTTCACCCTTGAGGTCGATGAGGGAAAAATATCTCTTTTATGCTTGGACAAGACACAAACTTCACAATTACAGACTGTTTCTCTGATAATAGGTAGACCAATGACTATAGATTTCTTTTGAAGCAGACTGAGACTCTTGACTGGAATGTGACCATACCTAGAATGCCATAGATGAGTTTCATCTATTTTTGATATATTGTGGACTAAATATTGGTTGGTATTTTGGCTTCTAAGGGTCAATGGAAACATCCTACTCTTGGTCTTTTCAAATTTTTCTATCAACTTTTTATGAGGATCTTTGTCATAAATATAGCAGGTGTTCTTTTGAAACAATACATCATAGCCATGTTCCATTAACTGTCCTACACTAAGGAGGTTGTGTTTGAGTTGTGGAACATAATAAACATCAGGGATGTATTTTCTTTGATTCTGATTAGTAAGAATAGGAACAGTATCTTTTCCTTCAGCTTTAATACTTGTACGATCTCCAAGAGTTATCTATGATGTTATGGAAGCATCTAGAGAAGAAAGAAGCCTCTTATTGCTTGTCATGTGATTGTTGCATCCACTGTCGAGAAACCAAAGGTCTTCACTTTGTTTGTCTTCTGAGAGATGGCATGAAAGAAACATGGTCTCTAAGGATTCTCCTTCACTGTTGGAGAGATTGATATAGCCTCTGTGCTGATCTGACTGTTTCTTTCTACAGTCGTGTTCGTAGTGGCCAAAATTTTTACAGTAGTAACATTGAACACTCAATCTGTTCCATGACCTTCCTCTCTGATTTCAGTTTTGAGGAGGTCTCCATTGCTCTGTTGCATGATGATGATGATCAGATCTGCCATTGCCTCGACCTCTGCCTCGCCTGTTGCCGCCTCTGTATCCTCTGCCTCTGCCTCTGTCAAATGAGAGGTGTGCTCTGAAAGCTTGTTCCGTGGAATCCTCTGTCAGATTGAGTCTTCTTTCATGTGCCAAAAGTGATCCAGTCAACTGTTCTACTGAGAAAGTTTTAAAATCTTTGGATTCCAAAATGGCTGTGACAATCATGTCAT
The DNA here is from genome assembly GCA_034641835.2 of Pinus albicaulis. Lineage (NCBI taxonomy): Eukaryota > Viridiplantae > Streptophyta > Pinopsida > Pinales > Pinaceae > Pinus > Pinus albicaulis. Next base: position 1,543,841,103 of record CM076570.1, on the reverse strand, counting down.
ATTTCTTTGGTAGACTCCGAAGAACTTTTTCAACAACTTTCTGATCTGTAATGGTTTCCCCAATGAGTTTGATTTGATTCACTATTCCCATGAATCTAGTCATGAACTGATCCACATTCTCAGTGTCAGCCATCTTTAGGGTTTCAAACTGAGTTCTCAATGTTTGTAGTTTAACGGTCTTTACTGTATCATTTCCTTGATATGCAGCTTGCAATATATCCCAACATTCTTTTGCTGTTGTCGCACCAGTTATTTTGTCAAAAATTGAGTCATCGACTGAATTTTGTATCCAGCTTTTGGCTCTGTGCTCCTTCTTTCTGAGTTCAATAGCTGTAGTTCTCTGATTATTGGTCATGGCCGCCAATGCTTCTTGGGTTGGCTCTACATAGGCAGTCAGAAGCGTGTCCCAACAATCTTGTTCTTGTAAAAAAGTCTTCATTCTCAAATTCCAAAATTCATAATTTTTGCCAATCAAATTTGGTGTCTGTGGCAAAGAACTTGAAGAGGCCATTATTTCTTCAAATGCGCCTTTTGTAAATCTCCTTGAAAATTTTAAATCTATTTTAAATATTTTAAAAAAAACTTTTAAACCCCTTTTTAAATTTCCGTTTTTAAAAAAAAAACTTTCTTCCTTTTTTTTAAAAAAAATTCACCTTCACCACTTACTTCTTATAAATACCTTTGAACAAATTTCAAGTTTTTTTTTTTTATAAAAAAAAACTTTAAAAAAATCCTTGATAAAAACTTTCACTCTTATAAAACTTTCACCCTCATGAAAATCACGCAACCCCCTTTTTTTTAATTCGATACTTTTAAAGAAGAGCTTTCTTTTTAAGCTTCGAATACGTTGACTTTAATACTAACGCTTCATGCCTTTTAACAAAAAACGATTTTGAAGAACCTTAATCCGAACGGGTTTGACATTTTTCTGTTGCTGGCAGACTGGTGCGTTCCCGATTGAAACAGTCGCTCCTATCTCAAAAACGGTGCGAGGCACGAAAATGGCGCGGGTATGAAGTGTATTTCAGCACCAATCAACTCATAGTCGCGCCAATCAGCTGCTTTGCTCTTCTGCTCTTTCGTGGCTTTGTTGCTGCTCTCCAGGGAGGCTTATGCAACCTGCTTCGATACCATGAAAAGAATTGAAACACTGATACGAAAAACTGGAGCAGAGAATCACTCTTTAGAATATTACGAATAGATAAATAGGAATACATTGGAAACATTAGCAATAAATTATTGAAGTAAACTGAAGCAAACTGAAGTAAAACTAAACTGCCTATGAAACCTAGCAGACAAGAAATTAACTGAATTGAACCTAACGGACAGTGAGATTAATATCTCAACAATTTTAACCAAAATCTATCCTAAACTCCAAAAACGAACACTCAAAACTACTCCGTTGAAAACTAGTTAAATATACCACTTTTTTGGAAATCTACCTTTTAATCCTATTTGGATCCTGGCATAGTATGTATTGATTCAAAAATGTTGTGTAGTGTTTGTATATCCATTTTCATTTTTCCATCTAGCTGTCTCGATTTGTCTTCGACAATTCACGCATGCCAATCAATCAAAGCAACCACAATATATCGATCGTTCATGTGCATTAAGCAGGATTCCAAACGTAAACTTGCGAAAAATTACTTCCTAGGAGTCGATACAAAAATCTCTCATATGCCGAAAACGATGCAGAAATTGTCAAATCAGGTAAATAAAAAACGCAGTTATGGACATGCACAGAAAAAACTAGAGGATATATATATGGATGCTACTTGCACTGAAAACTGAAGGAAGACCGTGCAATGGAGAGTGAAAAGGTTGCACTCTTTACCCCCCACCTTGCCTATCCTACCCGGGCTTGTATTGTAGTGGTAACCCTCCGCTATTTATATCATTAGATTATTAAAAGAAAAATAAAATATAATATGGTTCATTATAATATTAATTTTAAAAAGATTCTTAATAATCTTACTTGACTTCAAAATATGAAAGATCATCTTTTAAGCTATCTTAATTTCTTTCTTCTTTAGAGCACATCAGTGCATCCCGGAGCCTTCAAGCTCATTTCTCTCTATCCTTCAACCATCTAGAGTGTGTATTTGCACCTTGAAGATCCATTAACCATTTTAAGCACACTGAAAGGACATAAACAATAAAATATTCATAAAACATAGTAGAGTAGGAGATTTTCAAACTGATAGTTGCTTGTCATGAGTGATTGTAGAAACAAGATTCCAAAAACCTTAAAACAAGTAAACATATGGAAGATTGAGCAAAGATGATGAAAAAATATAGCATAAAAAGAACCAGGAAAACACCTGAAGATTGATGATCAAAGCACCATGAATACTCGAAATTTTGAAGACCCTTCAAAGGGAAGTTTGAAGACCCTTCGAAGGGTGGAAGCACCTTGAGCAGATGATGGTAAAGAATAGATGTAGTGGAAACCATTTCACCACTAAATCAGATGCAAGTCATCAGTCGTTGTCATATTCGAGTCATTTATGATAGTGAAATCTCCAGTTTCATTATACGGTGATGTGGAAGACAAAGATGTATTATTGTAGAAATAGAAATCCAAAAGTCATCTGTGAACTCAGGAGTCATGGAATTCCAAAGGAAATATAATACCAAGTGTCAAATGGAATTCCAAAACTCATTTGAAACTTTAAATGTTGTAGAAGTCCAAAGGTCACTAGAAGTTATAAATTCAAGGGCCACGAGGATATGAATGGTCACTCCTCAAGTTATAAATAGATCCCAATTTCACATGTAAAGGAAGTTTAGCCTTGCCTTCTCTCATAATCCATAAGAGAGATAAGTTAGTACTTCTTGGGCGAAAATAGTGGCTCCAATACTCCACTCTTGGAGCAAGCGATGTTTGTTGTATTCACTCGTCTTTGGAATTTTACTTAATAATTGAACCCTCATGCCAACACATTTTATACATGGACTATGAATGTTCATAAGACTATTTTTTGAATGCTTATGGTTCATGTTTATTTCACCAATACTAATATACTTGAATTATTTAAGCTATTTTAGTGCCTATCTTATTGGGAACGTGTTGTGATCAATCTAACAGTCATTAGATCCCATTGGACTATTCCGCTGGATGCTTGAAGAAACATTCATTTTCATGTGTGCCTTTATTAGGGTGGTACTGTTACCTATATTTTAAAGGCTCGATTTCTCTTCTCTCTGTGATAGAATAACCTTTATGCACTTGCAACTAAGCATTCACTAGGCACACTAGCCTGTTTTTGGAAGAAACACATTCAATTCTCTCTCTTCTGCAGATAGTTAAAGCCAAGGTAGATATTTAAGTAAATGATAGTAGGGCCTTATCCGGATGGGGATCCTATCCCAAATGGTGTGAGTTCTATTTGGGACTTCAAATTAGGGATACCAACTTGAATGTTGGCAAGACCAACACTGTAAACATTTTCATAATTGGTCTATGAAAATTGTGTTTATAATTTTAAAAACTTCACCACGCACAATAGCTGGAGCCATTGTGGGTGGGAATATGCCTTGCAGGCTTATGCACATCAAGGAACACTAAATTTTATTCTATAGGTTTATAAGGTATTTCAATAATGCCAACCAACTTTTGTGTCAACACGCTCGCTCCCTTCCTAGACCTCAATTTCATAGTCATTTTCATATGGGGAGTTCTCGGTGGCACAACGGTTGTATAGATGACTTAGTCATTTGAGTGTATTGAACAATGATCTATTCAAGAAATACCTTTAATTTGAGAATTTTGTGGATAGTGCGAGTGAGTCCTCAAAATATAGGTATAGTTCATTATTGGAGGATCCTCCCCCCAATGATCTAAGGTTAGAACTGTGTCTTGGAGGTATTGGTGGCAATCATCCACTGGAACTGTAGATCTAATATCATATCCACGATTCTAATATTTTGAGGCGATTTCTATAAATACAAAACCGTGCGGGACTAATCCATAGTTCCAGCTTTATGATCCATGGATCTAGTAAAATATCTATTGCATATCCGTGGACGATTGGGCACAAATCCACATGTACCACGAGTATATCAAGAGGGAGACATGATTTCCATTTTACATTAAAGAGGGAATTCAAGCCTAAAATTTCCCATGAAATTTTCATGTATTTTCCATGTTGTAATACATAAACTAATCAAAATACTTGAAATTTAAAAAGAGTTACATGTAAACATTTTGGAAGGAAAAGAAGAAAAAAATCATTTTTATATTGTATTTTTGGCTTATATCCTTATAGGTTTACTAAAATTTCAAGTGCAAACACTCGTTGGATGCATAATTAAATTCCACATCCATTGAGTACCCATTATGCATACTTTCGAGAAGAACTACATTCATAAAAAAATAGTAGATACATTAATTTGTATCTACGATTTTATCAATGAGGGTCTTCTCAAATGTATACATAATGGGTACTCGTTGAATATGGAATTTAATTTTGTATTCAACGAGTATCTACACTTGAAATTCAAGTAAAAATAAAAGGATATAAGCCAAAAATACAATTAAAAAAAATAGTTTTCTTCTTTCCCTCCAAAATTCATAACTCTTATTTTATTATTTTAACTATTATTTTATTATTTTTCATTAGGAGACCACTTTTAGGCTGAAATTTCACATAATTTTTCTTTTCTTTGACTAGATTGGGGCTTCCTGGACACTCCCTTGATTCTCCTTACATGCATCCTAGATGCTCCCTCATGTTTGTGTTGTAATATCCCTCTCAATAGCTATGATACCACTGTAATATCTCGTTCGAGGGATATCTCTAAAACATGACATTCTCCAAACAGAGATTGACTAGGAGGGCATTTACCAGATATGTCGCCTCTAGAAGAGGATGAGATCCAGAGGCTATCTGGCCCTTTCCAAACTCTGTCTAGGAGAAAAATATAAACAAACCAAGTGGTATAGAACTAGAGTGCTCAAACAATGATAATGCAGTAGATGGTAATATCTCAAAAATGGATTTTTCAGCAGATCACGCCATAAAAACGCATTCCTTAGGAATTTTGGATTCCGCTATCATAGAAAGTGTTAAAAAAACTCATCAACCAACTCCAAATACTGCAGAAACCTTTACTCAGCTTTTAGGGGCAATAAGGTGGGGAAAAGTGAGGATTTTGGCCCTAAAATGAGTGTATAAGAAAATATGCATAAATGGACGGGTCAAGGTTCTGGAATATGTTATATTAGGTCAAGAGGGACTTCCATGTCGAATTTCAGCTCAAAAAAATTCGTTTTTATAAGTTAAACAATTCCTCCTTCCCGACTAGTGAAGAAAAACCCTCATTTCCCATGACTTTGAGTATGCAGAATTTTAATGAAGCAAGGGAAGCATATTTTATAAATGAATAGGATGTAAAACACTATGAGAAATCAGATACTGAGTCTAGGAATATGGCATGGGTATTAAGAAAAGCTAAACAACCGTTTTATATAGAAAACCCCTCAAGATTGACGTGTCGCAAGACAAGAGAATGATCCCGAAACCCTTCAGTGTTTACTCCAGTAGCTGTGAGACAAGAATATCAATATATAGCCAATAATAATGTATAGCAGCAAGATAGAGTACAAGTCTTGAGGAAACAACCTCTCAAGAGAAGAAATGCAAGCCTCAATAATACATGTACAGGGCAATGAAAGAACATTGTTATTTCTGCACAAAACAAGGCTATGAAAAATGTAGTCTATGATATAATTCTACTCCAAATGATGTTAATACATGGATATGACAATATATGGCCCAAACACAATAGGAGAGCAAAGCTCTAACCCTTATAAGCAAAATTATCTCAATCCTCCAAGGGATTGGCTGAAATACACAAAATGGCAAGAATGTCGGAGTTGTTGGGAAGCTACTGCAACTCAAATATGGAGCTCAATAGAGAAGGATGAAGATGATGAGAAATCTGAAGTAGACCTCCTCCAATAGATCTCCAAGTGGAAGGCTGATCCTTACACTTAAGATCTCTTCCCCAAATCAATCCGCAACCCCTCACTGCAGATACACCATAAAAATAACGCAGTAACTAGAGGGACTGCGCAGTAGTGGAGAAAAATACTTTGGCCAAGTATCGAGATCTGCAAATCAACTCCAAAGTCTTCCAATCTGATCCTCCAAAGGAAAGAAAGAATCTCCCTCTCAAAAACAAGAGAAGGAAGTGGTGTCATAAAGTCACCATGGCAACACCCTACAACACAGTATTATGTTGCTGCAGCAATAACGTTGTCCTGGAGGATGATGCTGAAAAACTAACCTTGCCTGAGCAGGCACTCGAAGTCCCCCGGGGCTAAGGGTGAGATTTCTGCACGGAGACACTTGGTTGCACTAAACAGTGTTGTAGACAGGCTAAACAACAAACGTGCTAAAGATGACAAATGTCTCACTTAACAATCAATAACTCAAGCATGAATGAAATGAGGAGGCTCCTCCATATTTTATAACATTGGTTTCCCTCCAAAACCCAATGTAGCCTCTCTCTCTCCTCCACATCCTCATCCTTATCTGTGCAGAAGCTTGCAGAAGCTTCTAGAGTGTACGTAGGCCCCCTCCTCCACATGGTGTTGGGTCCCCCTTGACTCCCACTTAAGTCACAACGTTGTGCTACTAGGTGGATGTCTTATTTCACTTAAGTTAGTTAGACCCTCTTCACTCACTTTTTATTTATTTACAAACTATAGACGACAAACTAAAAAAATTAGAATATTCCAATTAGTTGTTGCTAATTAGGAATATTATAGTCTCCCCACACCCCCCCCCCCCAAACAAAATGTTTCTTGTCCTCAAGCAACTTCCTGAACAAGTCTCCTTTCTACAAAATGTGCTTGGGTCCCAGATGCACCACTAAATCTTCCCTCCCCTCTGCATCACCCTGATATGAAGGGATATCTCAATGTCGGGATCCCAAACTGCTCTCTCATGGTACCAGCCAACCAACAATCCTTCTGGATCCCATGGCCAGCATGGCCAATAGTAGCCCAAGTCCCATGGCTTGGACTGCGCACTGCCTCTAGCTATGACTGTTGCTCTAAGAGGTGAAGACCATGACTCCTGCTGTGATGTATCTGTCATGGTGTAAGCTGTCCCATAGACTGTGTAGCAACTCATCACCTCTCTCCACTCAAGGAATGGAGTCTGTAATATAATGAGGAACATCTCCCTCATGTGGATCCTCCATCTCCAGGCAATCATCCAAACAAAATGAGCCACCTCCCAACAACACAACTCCTGAAAATCTCCTTCCACCTCAAGCTTCGGCAATGAAGGTGGGCTGAAAATCTGAACTTGGCAAGCATCATAGCTTACCTTATGCTGTCCTTCTCTCCACTCATGACAAGTGTAGAGTGTATGCTGATCCTGGGCTGCAAAATTATTGCCCTCCAATGGAAAAGTGAAGAACAATCCTCCAAAGAAGGTTCCTCCAACAATGAAGAACAAGCTGGCCCAAAACAATCCATCCATGAAGAATAGGACATGGTCATCATGGAACATCCTAATGAGAGGTTTGTTGAAGATCTTACATGATGATACATGATGCAAACAATTTCTCACAAGGATACAGTGCAGTCTCATCCACTGCAACTTCAGAATATTACATGGCAAGCAATGTCCATGATTCATCACATCTACTAAAGGATAGTAGATGGCTGAATGTAACACCAATAATACATGATCAAGCACTTGCCCATGGCTTTACAATGGATGAATATCAATCTTATGGCCCACCTCAAAAGAGAACAAACATTTGGTTGTGGTGGCCATATCTCCTCTCATGCTCCCATTAGAACATGTAGTGCAGAAATTGTGAGAATTTTTCCCACTCACGGACACATCCAGCTCATGTGTCTTCCTCATAATCAAGCCTCCCATACAAATCTGATCTATATCAGCAAATGAAGACATTATCAGAAATAATATGAAGAGAATGTTGAAGGTTTCATGTGGTGCAATAAGGTACCAACAACTTCCCAAACAAGTACATCGCAGTTTTATAAGTTGCTGCTTGACGAAAGTACAACAAAAAATGTTTCTTCTTACATGGTTAATCATGCAAGTATCCATATGAAACATGTTAGAGTGTATAAAATGAACATAAAAGTGATGATAAAACGTTTTTCCAAGGCCACAAAAGAGATGGCTACCTCCATCATGTAGATTGGCCCAATACAATTCATGGAGCAATTTGACAAGCTTGTCGTCGTGTGAAGCAATGCACTGCATAAGAATGGTAAGAGTGTGAAAATCAATGAATGTATAAACAAGCTTCTCACCATATGTTGGAAGTAATATGGTACATGGGTCCATACATGAGTCCTCCATAGTGTTTTGGCATGCTGTGAAGAAGAATGAACCATGTGCTGCAAGAAGATAACCCTCCTCATGCTTGGAAATCCAAGTTAAGAAGAATATGCCATAGATGTCTCTATCATCATTACCTCATCTTTTTTCATCAAGTGCAACAAATATGAAGTGATCCTGGGACCTATGGGTTATAGATCCACCATATCTCTGCCAGGCACACTTCATCCATAAGTCTTTGCTCCCAAGTGACAGTGCTGTGAGCTCATGCAAATAAGCTCTTGTCAATAAAAAGCTATGTTCTTTGACATGCTCCTTGTGAAAGACTGCTGTAATAATGCTGCAACAAATGTGGAATACCTCCCAAGATAGAAGAGCTGCCCAATCATCATCAAATACCAAGGAGATAGTGCCATCCCCTCTTCCTGCAACATCATACAAAGTGTGAGAGCAAATCTGCCCTTGCTCTCCCAGAAACAAACAAAGAAACAAGAAATTGTGTTGCCTCGCCATACCTCCATCATACCAATCATGTGATGAATACACAATGAATGATATGAGTATCATATCAACACCATGCATCCATATTCTATGCTGCTCAATGATGCAAGTATCCAGCCATCTTTTCCCCATCCTCCTACTCTTAGGAAGAGTGTTTTCCAAGTTATGGCCAAACTCTTTCAAGAGTAACTAGCGCAGCCAAGCCTCCTGTTGCTCGGTATAATAGTTCTGCAAGTACAAGTGATGGCCAAACTCCTTCAAGAGTAACCAGCGCAACCAAGCCTCCTGCTGCCTGGTATCATAGATTTGCAGGTAGCTCTCTAGCTCCTTGCTCATCATCCACATCCACTCAATCACTTGTGGATGCCTCCTTCTTCTCCTCATCTTGGTACTCCTTCCATGAGGGCTACCATCCTCCCAAATCAAATTCCTATCTTTGCACTTCATGGGATTTTGAAATGCAAACTTCTCAAGGATCAATGAGACCCTATCAAGAATCAAATAGGTGGTAGGAAAAAACCTCCCATCATGATGTGTATGGCTTAAGGGATGTCCAACACAAGCATGAGAGATGTTATCCATCCTAAGATGTCCTCCATCTTCTATCTTCTCTTGTGAGAAGGTAAGGAAAGCATTGCATTCCATGGTATGTCTAAGTGCATCTCCAATGAGATCTCTCATTGAGACCTCCCTTTCATCCATAGTCTTCCAAAACCAATGAGGTCTTGGATCTAAAAGTAGAAGTTCCTCTTTGAGCTGAGAGGAGCTCATTGAGAAAGTGTCATCTTGAAGGGAGAAAAGGTTTCTTACTCCAAGATGTCTACCATCAATCTTCAAGGCTTCAAACCCCAACCTCCAATGTGATGTACAATCCAAAAATGGCTCATGATAATGATGGTTTGATTCCTTCTTGAGTGTTTCCATGTTGCACAACACAGTGCAACCAAGCTGCTCTATAGTAGCAATGAGATTTGACCCTTGGTCATGCAAAAGTAGATCTCCACATTGATCGGAAGAATTTGCTGCAACAATGGAATGTGGAAATATTTTTGTATCTTGATGTGCATTTGAAACTTCTTGTAGAGCTCCAAGTGTTACACCATTTTTTTGGTCATCTAACCCATTATCATTAGATGAACCCAAGTACACCATGTAAGACCAATTTTACCATAAGTAAAATTGCTTTCACCATATAAAATAACAGTTTTCTATATTTCCTAAGTCATATTTAACCCAAAACAAGGAAATTTATTAAACAAATCATTATTTATTTAATTATTTCCTAGGAATAAGTTATTCAAATCATTATTTAATAATATTCCTAGTTAAATTTGATTAAATCATTTGAAAATAATTAAATAAATCATTATTTATTTAATTATATTCCCACCATCTCCCTAAAATAATAAATAAATCATTTATTTATTTATTGTTTATAAATAAAGGAATTGACCCAAGTCAAAAGACCTCTTCCCTCAAACAAATATAATAAAATATTCCTAAAGGGTGATTCTAGAATTTGATTAATAGTATTTTATTCATGCACCGAGTTCTAGAACACCCCAATATTTTGTTATAAATAGAAGGGTTTTCCCCATTCATTATTCACCTTCATTACATTAGATCACACTGGATCTATTCTTGGTCACCATTTTCCATTTTTTCTTTGTGAGCTCCCATTGATTTCTATGTTTGTCAGGGTTTTCTACCACAATAAGAGAGAGGAATTTTAGATCTGAAACGCTAAGGACTTTCAAGAACCCATCCCATCGAGGAGAACCGGAAAACACCTTTCTTATTTTCCTCTTAGGTGCCCCATTCTTTAATATAATACAAATCATTCTTTTAAACACTTTGTTCTTGTCTTGTCTATTGGATGCATGGAGCCATATTATATTTTATCTGCTTAATGTCTTTTGTGCTTAGATCTGAATTTGTGCAGCAGACTTAAAGATATTTTGCAGCCATAATCGATGTTAGGGCTATTTTTTATGTGTAGCTAAAGTGATCTTTTATGACGAAAGATTCATACTAACAATTGGCAACTCCACATGGGTTTTATTTTACGACCACTGTCGTTTTATCTATTCTTGCATATCCAGCTATTTCAGACCCTAGGGTTTCTCTTTAGTTTCCTGTTTTTCCTATTTTTATGGTGCTTTTCACCTCTAAAACCCCCAAACAATCAAATTTTTAACTTCCGTGTGTTTCTGGCCTTATTGCACAGGTGACAGACATCAACCGTAGCTGAGACGACAACTTTTTCTGAAATCTGCCACTGAAAGAGTCGGATCTGCAGGTCGCACTTATCAGCCCCAAAAAGTGCGACCTGAGCTTGAGGGCACACTTTTCTACCCCAAACCTGTGACCTGGATTGAAAACAGGTCAGAACCTGCGACTTGCACTTTTTCTGCAAATTTTTCAGCACTTTTTCTAGGTTTGTCTGAAGCTTCTGTCAGGGTTTTCCAGCCTCTGTCTCTGCCTGTTTAGACCTGTTTTGGATCTGTTTAACTCAACTAAGTGGGAATATTGCCCCTTAGGGCTCTAGTACCCTCCACTTTTGGTGGGAATGTTTTTGTTGTTTCCGACGTCTGAATTTCCAGAGTTTCAGCATTATTGCTTTTAGATCTGATACCTTAGTTTCAGATCTCTTTAGATCAGCTCTTCTCCCTTTCAAATCACCTCATATAGTTTTGTTTGGGTTGATTTCTAGGGCTGCCTCATTGTCCCTCCTATTTTTAGCTGATCTCCTCCTTTTTAGCAGCACTCTTGCCTCTACCTCTTTGCTGTTCTCTGCACCTCTTTTCAGCAGATTTCTCCTTTAGATCCTATCCCTCCCGACCTTAGATCTATTGGCCTCTTTTTGCATGCTTTGCCTAGTTTTTCCCTCTTATAGACTAGTTTTGAGAGACCCGCCTTCTTGGGTTAGATTGATTCATTAGTAGCTGTTAATTTTCTATTCTTTTAGTTTTATTTACAACAAATTTATTTTCAGTTACACAACACACTTTTTCTTTTACTCTCAAAACGTCTAGGTTTAAACAAATTAGAATTTAATGCATGCCACACACTGACCCTAAGTGAAGAAGAGCCTGGTCACCACTCCCTGGCAAAGACTTTAAAATCAATTGTCACTACACCTCTCCGCCCTTGACCTCACTTGATTTTGCCCCTCCCTACCCCTGTCGGTTTTTCTTCTTCCTGTCATCATTGCGCCCCTAAGGCGCTTCTCCCGAAGACTTCTTGGCCTTCACCCTCAGTTTCTGATCGGTCAACTTCCTCTTGCCCATCGTCATCGAGTAAGTCCCCCCCTGAGTCCACACTCCGACTCTTCTTCTGATTGTTCGGGTTCTCCCCCTACTTCTAGTTCTCCCTCTTTTACCTTCACCATGTCTAGTTTAGGACCTAGCCCTAACCCCAGTTCTACCGTTGGGTTCATTTCCAGTAGAACCACTACAGGACCTACCTCAACTGCCCTGTTGCTCCCTTATATGGCCGGCCTCAGTCTCCTCGACTTCAATCAATTGATTAATGATCCTATTCGCCATGATGTCAGTTGGCCTGCTATGCCAACCAAGCTGCCCTCCAAAATTCCCAAGTTCGAAGGCCTTGATAGTGAATATCCCTCTAACCATATCCGATCTTTCCACATGTGGTTTTCCTCCAATTCCATCACCGATGACTCCATCCGTCTTCGTTTGTTTCAACGCATGCTTATCGGTGAAGCTTCTAAATGGTATGTTGACCAAGCCACCTCTTCCCATACCACCTTTGTGACCATTGCCCAAGCCTTTCTATCTTATTTCCAGCTCCCCCTCTGGTACGACACTGGTACTGAACTCTTAACTTCTTTCCATCAATCCTCTTCGACCCGCCTTTCTGCTCATGTCCAGGAATGGCGGCGAAGACGAAGCTTGTGTTGCGCTCCCCCCTTTGAAGATTGAGTTTACATGGAATAGTTCCTTCACTCTCTCTTACCTCCCATTGGCAAAGATGTCACATCCCATTTTCCCCAAACCGAAGAAGCCACCCTCCAAATAGCCTTGAAGTATGACCTTATCTACGCCCAATCTGGTTATGTTTATAACGTCCTTCCTGACCTTCCCAAACTCGGTGGCCCTAATGCCTCGGGGGCATCTCACTCTGCCGATGGTATCGTCGGAGCCCTGTCACATACCTCTGCCCAACCTCTTCTAGGCCTTGGTTTTCCTCCAAGGGCCAGCCCCTCCGGCACTTTTTCCCCTCCGGGTAGCATGTATTCAGGCTACGGCATGCCTCCTCCTTTTGCCCACCCTCCTGCTTACCTTACTACTGCCCACCCTACCCCTTATCCATATCCGCAACCTGGTGTCCCAGCTCCTCCAACATTTGGACCTCCCACTCCCTTGCCTTTTCCACCCCCGCAACCGCACTTACTACCCCCTCCAGGGCAAGTATTTGCACAGCAGGGGGCACCTAATTTTCTTCCTTCTCAAAGAAGGAGAAGAGGCAATAAATCTGCTTCTGGTAATCATGGATCCAATCCTTCTAGTATTGACTCTACCACTGCCAACCAGCTAGAGGGCTCTCAGCCTAAGCTAGACAGGTCACTTTGCACCAATAAGCCCTGTTCTTGTTGCGGTGTTTATGGTCACTACACTCATGATTGTCCTTTATTACCAAAAATGCGGCAGATTTGGGAATCTTAGGCCACCGTGAGGGGGAAACACTCCTCCCCTACTATCCCTCCCACTCCAAATACTTCCCAACCCACTTTGTTTACTGATCCTTTCCCTCAATAAGGATTCGTGGCCACTCAACCTCCTGATGCCCCGGTAACCACTCAACCTTCCCCTTCCGGTTCCTCTGATTACCAGATTCTCATGATGGCCTCTGACCCTCCTTTCACCGTCGACCTCAACCTTCAAACTCGATCCCGTTAGTATTCCACGCCTCTCGTTCCCTCTGTCTCTGAGTCTCCATCTTCAGCTCCTACAGAACCTCTGTTGACACACAATGGTCCCTTAAAAATCCCTCCACCCAAAACTGAGGTTCATCCCAAGACTCCTAAGGGACGATTTGGCCGACACGCTGCCTCTGGTCAGGCTGCCCATTCATACAGCATAGTAGATGATCTGGCACAATCTCCTGCTGCCATTTCAACACTGGAACTCCTCCAGTCATGTCCTTCTCAAAATAAGGCTCTACTATCTGTCGTGGGTGCTGTAGATCTTGCTGATAACCAATTGATTGTTTTCAACGCCCGTTAGTCAAACCATCCCCCTCTTCCTCCTTCGGTTGCTTTCCAAATCCCAGTCAAAATCCGAAATTCCAATGTCGCTTGGTGTATTATTGATGAAGGGGCATCTACTTGTGTAATGTCCGCTTCAGTTTGGAAACAACTTGGATCCCTTGAACTGGCCCCTTCCACAATCACCCTTCATGCATGGGATGGCCATGCCTCCCAGCCCATTGGCCTCTTCCGTAATTGTCCTATCACCCTTGTAGGCAAGAATGTTTATGTCGACATTGAAGTTATCGATGTCCCTCTTGACTACAACATTCTTCTGGGGTGTAGTTACAATTACGCCATGTCTTCCGTCCCATCTGCAGTCCACCGCAAGATGTTCTTTCCTCATAATGGCAAGATTGTCACCATTGACTAGTTAACCTACCATGAACCAAAATCTCAGACCTCCTCTGAGTCCACAATCTCTACTGTCACCAATAAACCAACTGTTGATTCTTTGACTAGTGTTTCCCTTGGCGTCTACAAAGACTCCTCTTTTCTTGGAACTTTTCCTGGTCCTCCCCCTCCTCTTGTCTCTGACCCCAGTTTAGCGAATGTTTGCATGATGCAATCATCTCTGGCTGGCCTTCCGCAGCCTGCTCTGGCTAGTCAGCAACTTCCATCTCACCCACCACAACCTACTCCTAGCTCTTCGCTTAAGTCGCTCGAACCATTTTCGCCTGGTCCTTCCCATCCACCTCCCACTCAGGAACCTCCCTTCCCTCCTGAGTCGATTCCCTTAGGTCCCCACCATATGGGAGCCGTCCATCCTGGTCATTACCCCGCCGATTAGATACCTTTCCTTGGTCCTCCTCCCTGCATTTATTCGGTCCCCGTCATGGCCACCCTTTCCATACCTAATTTAACCTTGGGAATACCAGTATGGTATCTTACTCCTCCACCCGAGACCCCACCGGGCCACCCCAAACCATACATAGCTGTGACACTAATGCAATCAATTCCCTTCACTCCTTCCACTGCTACAGTGCCCCTAGCCCCTCCGCAGGACCCTCGCCATGCTGTAACCCCTATAGGAAAGAAAAGAAAAACTTGAAAGGGGGCATCCAAATAGAAGGCCACTACACCCGACCCTTCCCCTCCCCCTCCCCCACCCGCCAAGCCGTGTGCCTTGTGTGATGGTATCGGTCACCCCACCCATACTTTTCCTAAGTTGCCCCGTATCCAACCCATGGTTAAAGTCGTGTTCCCTGAATTGATGGTCCCTGAAACCTTTGTTTCTTCCTCATCTTCAGCCAAGACCTCAAAGACTCTTTGCAACAACAAACCTTGTGCTCTATGTGGTGTCCATGGCCATTACTCTCACCATTGTCCTCACCTCACACATTATCGAGCCTCTTTAGAGGTCATTCACGAGTACGAAATTGAACAAAATCAATCCGCCTCTCCCATCCTTGCTCAATATGCATCAGGTCTACTCAAGGATCCTCCTGCTACCATTAACATTCCTCCCCCTGATGTTGAAATGTCGAAATCTACTGCTCCCCTCCTATACCTATCATCATCCGCACAACCATCTAAGTACAATCCCTCCGAATCCACTCCATCTGTTCTGCTTGATCCTCCTTCAGACACATTCTGTCATTCCTCGTGATGACCTGTATTTGTGCCTCTCTTCCCATACTTTTGATTTCAGTAGCTTTGCAGCGTCGTATGGTCCCCTTAACCCTTCAATTCCCTCCCATAATCATGATCATACCATCCATATCTTCGATGTTCTTCGCAGCTTGAGTTCCTTCTCTTCATCCCATAGTTCTCCTTCATCTCCCTCTCACCGATCTATGAGTCCTAAAATTCCTACCCAGACTTCTCCCTCCCATACCCGTCAGTGGATGTCTATCCTATACTCACGCTGCCATCCTTTTTCTCCTTCCTCCCATTTGTGGTCTCGTGACACTATTACATCGCCCCTCTCCTCCACCCATTATCTTGGCTATGCCAATGGGGCAAGTTACTCTTCCCAGAATCTCGCTTCGGCATCATGGGCCATCTTTACCCCCTTACATACCCTGGTTCTTGCAAATTGGGTCTGCATTGGTAATGCCACCAATAATCAAGCCGAATATGATGTCGTGCGTGGTCTCTCAGCCGATGCCTTCTCTCATCACATCCTCCACCTGCATGTTCATTTAGATTCCCTGCTTCTTGTCCTACAACTTAATGGTGTCTATCGTGTGCATAACCCTATCCTGTTTAGCCAATATTTACATGTGAAACTTTTGATATGTGCATTTACATCCATTACTTTCAACCATATCCCTCGATGTAAAAATCACTATGCCAATAAAATTGCAAATCATGTCCTAGACTGGCATTTATCACACACACGACAATAACATTTCACATCATCCACAAAATATACATAAATCATATATATCATATAACATGTGTTTTTAGAGTCCATCTGCTCTGAAACATATCACATGCCCATAGCATGGTACAACACTACAAAATGGAGGGTACCACTTGCCCCTACAAAAACACTGGGGGGCACCATCTTCCCTACATCTAATCACTCTCTGGAGGATCCCGAGCCAATGGCTCTGCTCCCACAGCTCGTAGATCACGCACAGTCTGACCCACCATCGCCATGTGTCGCATGATACCTCGCCATTCCGACGGTAGCCCAATACATAACTCTATGTACTGGTCGTCTAAATCCTGCCAACCATGCTCTGACACACCGGTCAGCAACCCCTCACATCTACGACGGATGTCCTCCACCAGAGCGGCCATATCCTCGTTGTGTTTTGTCCTTGATCCACTCACACCTGTAGCTCCTACTGTTGCCATTCGTCCCATATATCCGACTGGTTTCACCGGAGCTATATCTGCATTCCAAAACATATAACGATTAGTACCATGAATACTAGTCACAAACTCTAAAATGCACATAACATATTAGTTGCTTGTCACTTACCATTGGGCCCCCACACTCAACCAGGTGGAAGTGGCAAGTTCGGATCTCTCCAATAACTCATCCCACTATAGGGATAGTCGTCTATGTATAGTGGCATCTGATCCCAATGGGTGAAGAACTCTGGTCGGAACATCCGTCCAACTGCCCCTCCTTCTCCTCTACATAGTAATCATCCCCATTGATGCATCCGAGGCTCTCTCGGACCTCCATCAAGTAACTGTATATGAGGTCGCAAGGTCGGGATCTTCTCAAAAAAGAAAGAGCACAAAACAGTCCCATAGGCACAATCATGATTCACTTGTCGCTTGCATAGCGACAGCTGTCGTTTCACCCACACCAACATCATCTAGGCCCACCCATAGTAGGTTCCCCCCAACACACTCTCTAAAATCATCATCTACCCTCCAGTGATGTGATGGAAAGCCTAGCTGCCAAAGATCCGCAACACTGCTGCGGCCACTACCCAGGTCTCCAACCTCTTGAGATCCCCAATGGATATCCACATCCCTTTAACTCGGACACCCAGTCGACAATGTTGATCAACAAACTCCATAATGTTATGCCCCCTTGGTAACACTGGCTGCATATTTCCCACCATCCCTAATGGTGGGAGACCAGTCAAGAAATACAGATCCTTGACCGTCAGCTCGATCCTGTGCCCCTGCACTATAAACACCTCATGATCTGGATCCCAGTAATTGATAATCCAGGCCAACAAGGACTCTCCAACCCTCATCAAAGGGTTCTCCAAAAATTTAAGAACCCCATACCTAGCCAGTGCATGACGGACACCCTGATCCGCTTGGATTTCCGTCCGTATGTACCTAAGTCTCTCTCTCTCCACTTGATCCATATATCTGCCACATCTGCACAAAACCATCATTTTTCTCAATCTCCAAATCAACAAAACTAGACCAAAACTGAATCTTAGCCCATACCAGCACTAAAACCTCCCACATCTACCAGGTCGCACTTTTTGGGCCAAACGCGGGCCAGGTCGCAATTTTGGGGCCTAAACCTGTGTCCCAGGTCACAGATTTAGCCCCAAAAAGTGTGACCCGACCGTAATGAGGAAGTAGGATCAGTTACTGAGCTTCAAAACCCTAATCTGCAATTTCAATCCATCAACAACAAAATGTAGGATTAGGCCTCTTACCTGTAACTGACGGATCATGATTCCAATGGTCAGTTTTTTTTCTATGATTGCCGCAATATTTAGGGCCTTCTCTCCTCTCCACATTCACCACAGCTACACAAGAAAATGAATGATTTTGGAGGGAAAATGCCTTATTAGAAGAAAACCCCTATTTTTTCTTTCGCCCGCTGCGACCAAACCGTAGCCCCGTTTGACACACCGTCTGCACCGTTGGAAATATTTGACCGAGCACTCAAATGGGTATCTATCAGTTCTTCATGTTTTGATACTTCACCAGGACACATTTTGTCCCTGAAGGGTCTATTCACCTCTTCTTAAAATTGAATTTCTTCACTTACAACACTTGTACTTGGGGCACCACTTTGCCTACTTACTTGTCTTCGTTTGTGTTGATTTTCGTCATGAGCTACCCTATTATACTCATGCTTTTATGGTCCCCCATTGGACCCGTACTATGATGCAGCACCATTGAGTCGCCCTTGTTTAGAGCATCTGAGTCGAGTCATCATCACACCCATAGCGTCTATTCCGAGCCCCTTTGTACCCCACTATAGTCCTCCATCCTTTCTTGCTTGATCCCTCTCTCGTGTTGCACATTATGGCCTTCAGTACCCTTGTCCCCTATCCCTCATGATATTGTGTCTGTGGCTACCAAGCCATTCATGCCCTTTATGCTCTAACAAGGGAAGTTGTCCAACCGCTCCTTCGTATCCCTCATTCCATCATCATTATCAGTATCTACTTGTTCTTCGCTCTACTATTTTCCCTCGTGCCTTAATTGGGGTTCCCTTATTGCCTCACCTATGGCGGACCTACTTCTTTCGACATCAACTCATTTACTCCAGAAGCTAGGTCTAGGGGGAAGTGTACTTTGGTTCGAGCTCTTCTCAGCCTAATCGTGATCTATACACTTGGTGGTCCAGTGATGCAGCAGCAGCTATTGTGATTCCTGAGCGTGTGTGAGATGTATCAACCCTCATGAGGAGGTGGCCCTGCAGGTAGCCCCCCACATGCCCGGATGACTTCTTCATTTCCGCCCTTGATGCGGCTCCTCTCATTTGATGATATCGGCCTCAACCGCTTCTAGCGCCTCTTCGATTTGCATATATCAGTCATATTTTTTGAGCCCTTCCCTGTGTGTAGGGGGAATTTGGGTATATTTATATCTCGTGTACTTTAATATTCTTGTATAAGTCTTGACGGTTATTCCAGGCATCACCTGTATGTGGGATTCATCATTTTTATCTAGCTCATGTTTAGGCCAACACATGTTTCATTCTTGCGTTCCGTGGTTTTCTGGGCGCCTTATTCTTTGTACTATTGTCTCAGCGGGCATAGGTATGCCTCCCTCGCTGCTTTTAACACTGGTACTACTCCATCACCTAGAGACTTGTTGCACCTGTAAGTCTCATCTCCTCCGGGTCTAGTCCTTTAGCACATTAGACTACCTTACATTCCTCTCTCTCACTTCCCTCTTGATGACTAGTGATTGAGTTCTTACAACGTACTTCGGTCATATGATTTGATCCTAACACTCATACGTTGGGGGGCAATCTGTTACACCATTTTTTTGGTCATCTAACCCATTATCATTAGATGAACCCAAGTACACCATGTAAGACCAATTTTACCCTAAGTAAAATTGCTTTCACCATATAAAATAACATTTGTCTATATTTCCTAAGTCATATTTAACCCAAAACAAGGAAATTGATTAAATAAATCATTATTTATTTAATTATTCCTAGGAATAAGTTATTCAAATCATTATTTAATAATATTCCTAGTTAAATTTGACTAAATCATTTGTAAATAATTAAATAAATCCTTATTTATTTAATTATATTCCCACCATCTCCCTGAAATAATAAATAAATCATTTATTTATTTATTGTTTACAAATAAAGGAATTGACCCAAGTTAAAAGAACTTTTCCCTCCAAAAAATATAATAAAATATTCCTAAAGGGTGATTCTAGAATTTGATTAATAATATTTTATTCATGCACCGAGTTCTAGAACACCCCAATATTTTGTTATAAATAGAAGGGTTTTCCCCATTCATTAGTCACCTTCATTGCATTAGATCACACTGGATCTATTCTTGGTCACCATTTTCCATTTTTTCTTTGTGAGCTCCCATTGAGTTCAATGTTTGTCAGGGTTTTCTACCATAATAAGAGAGAGGAATTTTAGATCTGAAACACTGAGGACTTTCAAGAACCCATCCCATCGAGGAGAACCTGAAAACACCTTTCTTGTTTTCCTCTTAGGTTCCCCATTCTTTAATATAATACAAATCATTATTTTAAACACTTTGTTCTTGTCTTGTCTATTGGATGCATGGAGCCATATTATATTTTATCTGCTTAATGTCTTTTGTGCTTAGATCTGAATTTTTACAGCAGACTTAAAGATATTTTGTAGCCATAATTGATGTTAGGGCTATTTGTTATGCGTATCTAAAGTGATCTTTTACGACGAAAGATTCATACTAACAGCAAGAGTCCCATCCTCAAAAGTGTTGGCTGCCCCAACTATTGATGCATGTGGCTGCTCCTCCATGATTGGGACAACGTTATCACAAGCTTCTTCAAGCAGTGATGTGATCTCTTCTTGATGAGAATAGGAAGCACATGGTACTTCCTCTTATTTTTCTTCAATATTCTTGACCTCCTCAAAGGTGGATGCATTTCCTCTGGATCTGAAAATAGATGAGAATAAACTCATCCTTTTCTTGGGCTTAGACTCATAGGGACTAGTGGATCCCTCATACATGGGAAGAGGTGACCTCCCAGTAGTATGCTGCAACTTTGAACTCTGCGTGCTAGATACTCCTTTGTTTATTCCTCCCTAATCCTGCCTGAGCTGACAATAATCTCTGAAGGGAAACGCTGCTTTGAAGTCTTCCCCCTTGGACTGCCATTCTAAAAAATAATCTCCAAAAGGTATATGATCATGCTGATGTGAGATTCTCATATTTGTCATAGATAACTAGCTCCACAGGCTGAGCCAGAACTATGCTCTAATACCACTGTAATATCCCGCTCAAGAGCTCTCATACCACTGTAATATCTTGTTTCGGGGATATCTCTAAAACACGGCAATCTCCAACCAGAGATTGACTGGGAGAGCATTTACTGGATATGTTGTCTCTAGAAGAGGATGAGATTCAGAGGCTATCTGGCCCTTTATAGATTCTTTCTAGGATAAAAATATAAACACACCAAGTGGTATAGAACTATAGTGCTCAAACAATGATAATGCAGCAGATGGTAATATCCCAAAAATGGATTTTTCAGCAGATCACGCCAGAAAAACGCATTCCTCAGGAATATGAGCATAAGATATCATAGAAAGTGTTTAAATACACTCAGAAACCAACTGCAAATACTGCAGAAACTTTTGCTCAGCTTTTAAGGGCAAGAAGGTGGGGAAAAGTGAGGATTTTGGCCCTAAAATGAGTGTATAAGAAAATCTGCATACATTTACGAGTCAAGGTTATGGAATATGTTATATTAGGTCAAGAGGGACTTCCATGTCGAATTTCAGCTCAGAAAAAAGGCGTTTTTCTAAGTTAAATAGTTCCTCCTTCCCGACTAGTGAAGAAAAACCCTGATTTCCCATGACTTTGAGTATGAAGAATTTTACTGAAGCAAGGGTAGTGTATTTTCTAAAGGAACAGGATTTAAAACACTATGAGTAATCAGAGAATGAGTCTAGGAATACGGCATGGGTATTAAGAAAAGCTAAACAGTTGTTTTATATAGAAAACCCCTCAAGATTGAGGTGCCGCAAGACAAGAGAATGATCCCAAAACCCTTCAGCGTTTACTCCAGTAGTTGTGAGACAAGAAGATGAATATATAGCCAATAATAATGTATAGTAGCAAGAAAGAGTACAATTCTTGAGGAAACAACCTCTCAAGAGAAAAAATGCAAGCCTCAATAATACATTTACATTGCAATGAAAGAACATTGCTATTTCTGCATAAAACTAGGCTATGAAAAATGCAGTCTATGATAGAATGCTGCTCCAAATGATGTCAATAAATGGATATGACAATATATGGCCCAAACACAATAGGGGAGCAAAGCTCTAACCCTTATAAGCAAAATTATCTCAATCCTCTAAGGGATTGGCTAAAATACACAAAATGGCAAGAATGCCGGAGTTGTTGGGCAGCTACTGCAACTCAAATCTGGAACTCAATAGAGAACGCTGAAGATGATGAGCAATCTAAAGTAGACCTCCTCCAATAGATCTCCAAAGTGGAAGGCTGATCCTTACACTTGAGATCTCTTTCCCAAATCAATCCGCAACCCCTCACTGCAAATACACCATAAAAATAATGTAGTAACTAGAGGTACTGCATAGTAGTGGAATAAAACACTTTGGCCAAGTGCTGAGATCTACAAATTAGCTCCAAAGTCCTCCAATCTGATCCTCCAAAGGAAAGAAATATTCTCCCTCTGAAAAACAAGAGAAGGAAGTGGTGTCATAAAGTCACCACGGCAACACCCTACAACACAATATTATGCTGCTGCAGCAATAACGTTGTCCTGGAGGATGATGCTGAAAAACTAACCTTGCCCGAGCAGGCACTCAAAGTCCCCCGGGGCTAAGGGTGAGATCTCTGCACGGAGACACTCGGTTGCACTAAACAGTGTTGTAGACAGGCTAAACAGCCAGCGTGCTAAAGAAGACAAATGTCTCACTCAACAATCAATAACTCAAGCATGAATGAAATGAGGAGGCTCCTTCATCTTTTATAACATTGGTTTCCCTCCAAAACCCAATGTAGCCTCTCTCTCTCCTCCACATCCTCATCCTTATCTGCGCAGAAGCTTGCAAAAGCTTCTAGAGTGTACATAGGCCCCCTCCTCCACGTGGTGTTGGGTCCCCCCTTGACTCCCACTTAAGTCACAACGTTGTGCTACTAGGTGGATGTCTTATTTCACTTAAGTGAGTTAGACCCTCTTCACTCACTTTTTATTTATTTACAAACTACACATGGAAAACTAAACAAAATAGAATATTCTAATTAGCTGTTGCTAATTAGGAATATTACAAGTGTTTAAGAATTTATCTTTTATTTTCGTCTTTTTAGTTAAATTTTAAGATTACTAGGAAATGATTTATTTTTCGTCTTTTTAGTTAAATTTTAAGATTACGAGGATTACGAGGAAATGAATGAGGAGGTTTGAGAGTGGTTCCAGCTTGATTAGAATTCGTATGGAGAAAATATAATTTCATATCTTATTCAGAATTAAACATACTTCAAAGTTTTGAAGAGTTTAGGATAAATGGGATTCTGACATATTATTAGATTATATCATGTATGAGAGTATGTGATTAGCATTTAATCAAGAGCACCAAGTCCTATATGTACTCTATTTTTGGTTTTGTTAATTTTTGAACTCCTTTGTCATAGGCTTAGCAAAAGATTACCTCTCAATCAAGTCAAAATCATTGATCAAGCATGTTAAGTTTTTTCTAGAATATTCTAATGATAGGATTAGGTTGTTTAACCAAAACTAAGAAATATTGACTACTATCCATATACAATCGAGGTAGAGGCAAAGGCTAGACAGGTGGGGGAAAATCTAGATTCTAGATTGTTTGGTGCATCTAGATGGTTGATGCTCGAATAATTAATCATTGATATACGATGGATGGCATATTTATCTTCATTTATGTACAAATATTCATGTTTCATATTTATCTTGATTCATGTATAAATATTCATGTTTCCATAACTTCTGCAACAAATTTGATATTTTGGATTTTTCTTAATATAAATGTAAAAAAATTATTATATATATAATGCAAACTTCTGTGATCATAATGATGATCTACATTTTTTTGGGATAAATCATATTAAAAATTTCTTTATCAAGTCTTTTTGAACCAGAAAATATGGTTATAATCAAGTCTTGATGATGAACCACATTTTGTGGCTCAAAACAAGTTGATATGAAAATATTTAATTTGATTTATACATACATACATACATACATACATACATACATATATATATATAGATATATATTTCCAAGATGTTTCTCTTCCTATATTTTTGTAAAGACCCTTCCAAAGCTTCCTTTCCAAAAAATGCCCAAACTTCATGCAACATTGATAGTTATTATTTTTAGTAATTGATGAGTTTTGAATTAAATTTAATATTTATAGGTTTCGTTTTGATCTTCAAAATTGCAGAATAAGTGGATGTCACAATATTTACTTAGATATATTTATAGCATAAATTGATTTTATAGATAACAAATTACACCATGTATATTAGTAATGTCAAATGAGTAGTAATTTAAAAATAAATAAAAATAAAAATAAAAAATTATTTAATGCTTAGAAATATATGAATTTCCATCCTACACCTTTATCAAATGTTATGAGAAAGATTTATGGAGTTTAAAATGGCTTAGACTCATCAATATTCAACCAAACTTAAGATAAACACTAGAGGTATTGTAAATATTAACTTCTACTTAAATTATGCTTAATATATAATATTCCTTATCATAAAATGTTTGGTCATTATAGTATATATATAATTTATTTAGTTAAAAGAATGTTATTTAACTCTTAATTTAATTTTTCTTGAAATATTCTCTAAAAACAGATTATCTAACTAAAATAGTAAACACATTATTTAACTAAAATAGTCAAGTGTTTTTTTAACGTTTAACTTGTACAAATATATGATATTTAGTAATTATAATAACATATGAAATATAAATTTGTGTGTAATTATTTTTATATGTATTTAATATATATTTATTTTAAGAATTCTAATATACTATTCTAATAATTTTTTATTAGAATTTATGTTCAATTTATTAAAATATATATTTATAAAAAAATTATGTTAAACTTATTAAAATATATATTTATAAAAAAGAAAAACACGTAATATTTAAACTAAATTTTATATATTTATTACTAATATTATTATTAAATCAATTTTGGAAATAAAATCAAAAGAAATATTTTAAACATTATTTTATAATTTGTTTTTATTTGATAAGAATTATAAAATTAATAATAATTCATTATGTTTAAAATCCGTTAATCCTAATAAATATTCTATTAATAAAAAACTCTTAAAATATTTTATCGGTGAACAATTAACCATTTGAGAAATACTAATTCTTCCATTTTTCATTTTTCTAATTATATTTGACATATGAAAAAAAGCTATAATCAATAAAAAAAAAAAAAAAAAACACTTGAGAAATTCTAATTTTCCCATTTTTCGTTTTTCTAATTATATTTGACATATGAATTTTTCATATAATCATGCCATCATGCCATAGCTTGTCTAAAAATAAAAATATAAATAAGTAAATAGAGAACCAGTAGACTAACATTTCACATATCATAGTTGAATTTGAATGAAATATAAACACGCCTAAAACCAAGCCTTTCTAAAACCCTACTCTCTCAAAGTCACCGAGTATATGCCCATCCACCACTTGTCGTCTTTGTGAAAGGGACCAATGCTGTCATCCTACGTCTGTGAGAGTGACGGCTTGATGGGAGATGGCGTAGAAACCAGTAGAAACCAATATTAGAACAGAGTAATTTTGAGTGTGATTTTTTGGATTATTTTGGTTTATTTTATGATTTAATTGGTAGAAAATCTGTAGAAATTTATTGAAATCTTCATATGATTTTAAATCACATGTTTAATAAGCTAATCTAATTATTTATAGTCAATGTATTTTTTTGAAAATCCAAAATATAAATATATAATAAAAAAATAATTTAAACAACACAAATTAAAATTTAGTCACAATTTTTTCTACCAAATTTTAACCAAAATCTATCCTAAACTCCAAAAACTAACACTCAAAACTACTCCGTTCAAAACTGGTTAAATATACCTCTTTTTTGCAAATCTACCTTTTAATCCTATTTGGATCCTGGCATAGTATGTTTGTTTGTACTCCGTTCAAAAATGTTTGTATATCAATTTTCATTTTTCCATCTAGCTGTCTCGATTTGTCTTGGCCAATTCACGCATGCCAATCAATCAAAGCAACCACAATATATCGGTAACGTAAACTTCAGAAATATTACTTCCTAGGAGTCGATACAAAAATCTCTCATATGTCGAAAACGATGCAGAAATTGTCAAATCAGGTAGAGTAAAAGCGCAGTTATGGACATGCACAGAAACAACCAGAGGACATATATGGATGCTACTGGCACTGAAAACCTAAAGAAGACCGCGCAATGGAGAGTGAAAAGGTTGCACTCTTTACCCCCCACCTTGCCTATCCTACCCGGGATTGCTTGTATTGAAGTGGTAACCCTCCGCTATTAACCTTGGCTTTAAGGACCGACCAGTTTATAGTAAGCCCAAATAACTTGTTTCTTACAAGGCACGAGTTCGCTTCAGGTTTAAATATAAGAGAAGGATTCTGGTGACGTCGTAAGATGAGGGATACACAACCTCATTGGCATGCACTCGGGTTTGGCACAGGTTAGGGGCGAGCCGCGACACATAAGCCTCCTCGGGATGGCACACCTGGAATTTTGTATGTCCCGTTTGTATTGCAACATGTGGCAAATAGACTTTATTTTGGGGTGAATTTTCAAATTGAATTTGTTTAATTGTCTTGAATCAACTCAAATATTCAAAAATCAATCATATTTCTTGATAAATTAGAACTCTAATATTCTTTTTTATTATCCTTATCTAATTAAAATGTTTTTATAATTAATGTTTGCCCATTATTAATCAAACCATTAATCCGAATGATAGATCATGTAAAACGGTTTATTAATATAAACCTGTTTTGTTTTCTTCTATTCAAAAGAAAAATATGAATGCTCTATGGGATCATGGAGTCGCCCTTAATTGCTCGAATTCTTTTTGAAGCATTATTCTATTTTTAACTATTTTATTTTTGGCCAAATGTAACGGTTATTTTATTTGAGTTTTTCAAATGCAACGGTCATAAGGATTGGGTTCGTTAGGTGGGTCATTCGAAATCACCGAATATGTCGGTCATAACCGTTGGATGAGGTGTGCCACCAGGATTTTTATGGCAGGACCTAGTGGATGAGGTGTGCCAGCGGGATTTTATGGCATCTTTTATGTTTGTACTAGAACGTGTTTTGGGGGTAAATTTTCAAATTGAATTTGTTTAATCGTTTGTATCGATTCAAATATTCCGAAATCCATCAAAATTCCATAGCAATTAGAACATATTGTTCTTATAATCTCTATCTAATTATATACTGGTTTTTATAATTAACTTCTTCAAACTGTTAATCAAACCATTTTTGTCCATTAAGATTTGGCTATCGGAATGCTGGACGTGGTAGTGGAGTCGCCTGCAATGTAATTAACTTTTTCCAATTATTAATCAAACCATTTTTGTCCATTAAGGTTTTGGTTATAACTGCTAGACTTTATTTGGAAGGATTTTTTTCTATTTTTAACTATTTTATTTTGACCAAATATAACGGTTATTTTATTGAGTTTTTCAAATGCAACGGTCATCAGGATTGCGTTTCTGGGGGCTTGCTCATTGGAAATCATCCAATAAGTCGGTCATAACCGTTGGATGACTGAAATTTAATTTATACTTAAGTGAAAAGAAATGAAATTGGAATTGAAATGAAGTGAAAAGAAGAAATCCATTTTTTCTATTTTTAACTATTTTATTTTGACCCAAGATAACTGAGGGAAGACCGTGCAATGGAGAGTGAAATCTTTACCCCCCACCTTGCCTATCCTACCCGGGCTTGTATTGAAGTGGTAACCCTCCGCTATTTATATCATTAGATTATTAAAAGAACAATAAAATATAATATGGTTCATTATAATATTAATTTTAAAAAGATTCTTAATAATCTTACTTTACTTCAAAATATGAAAGATCATCTTCTAAGCTATCTTGATTTCTTTCTTCTTTACAGCATATCAGCGCATCCCGGATCCTTCAAGCTCATTTCTCTCTATCCTTCAACCATCTAGAGTGTGTCCTTGCACCTTGAAGATCCATAAAACATTTTAAGCACACTGAAAGGAGATTTTCATGAGTGATTGTAGAAACAAGTATTCCAAAAACCTTAAAACAAGTAAACATAAGGAAGATTGAGCAAAGATGATGAAAAAATATAGCGCAAAAAGAACCAGGAAAATACCTGAAGATTGATTATCAAAGCACCATGAATACTCGAAAGTTTGAAGACCCTTCAAAGGGAAGTTTGAAGACCCTTCAAAGGGAAGTTTGAAGACCCTTCGAAGGGTGGAAGCACCTTGAGTAGATGATGGTAAATAATAGACGTAGTGGAAACCATGTCACCACTAAATCAGATGCATGTCATCAGTCGTTGTCATATTCGAGTCATTTATGATAGTGAAATCTCCAGTTTCATTATATGGTGATGTGGAAGACAAAGATGTATTATTGTAGAAATAGAAATCCAAGAGTCATCTGTGAACTCAGGAGTCATGGAATTCCAAAGGAAATATAATACCAAGAGTCAAATGGAACTCCAAAATACATTTGAAACTTCAAATGTTGTAGAAGTCCAAAGGTCACTAGAAGTTAGAAATTCAAGGGCCACAAGGATATGAAAGGTCACTCCTCAAGTTGTAAATAGATCCTAATTTCACATGTAAAGGGAGTTTAGCCTTGCCCTCTCTTTTGAAGAGTTCCATCTTCAAAAGTGTTGGCTGCCCCAACTGTTGATGCATGTGGCTGCTCCTCCATGAGTGGGACAATGTTATCACAAGCCTCTTCAAGCGGTGATGTGATCTCTTCTTGATGAGAATAGGAAGCGCATGGTACTTCCTCTTCTTTTTCTTCAATCTTCTACACCTCCTCAAAGGTGGATGCATTTCCTCTGGATCTAAAAATAGATGAGAATAAACTCATCTTTTTCTTGGGCTTAGACTCATAGGGACTAGTGGATCCCTCATACATGGGAAGAGGTGACCTCCCAGTAGTATGCTGCAACTTTGAACTCTGCATGCTAGATACTCCTTTGTTTCTTCCTTCTTCATCCTGCTTGAGCTGACAATAATCTCTGAAGGGCAACGCTGCTTTGAATTCTTCCCCCTTGGACTGCCATTCTCGGAAATAATCTCCAAAAGGTATATGATCATGTTGATGTGAGATTCTCATATTTGTCATAGATAACTAGCTCCACAGGCTGAGCCAGAACTATGCTCTGATACCACTGTAATATCCCGCTCAAGAGCTCTGATACCATTGTAATACCCCATTTCGGGGATATCTCTAAAACACAACAATCTCCAACCAGAGATTGACTGGGAGGGCATTTACTGGATATGTCGCCTCTAGAAGAGGACGAGATCTAGAGGCTATCTGGCCCTTTCCAGACTTTGTCTAAGAGCAAAAGATAAACACACCAAGTGGTATAGAACTAGAGCGCTCAAACAATGATAATGCAGCAGACGGTAATATCCCAAAAATGGATTTTTCAGCAGATCATGCCAGAAAAACGCATTCCTCAGAAATGTTGGCATTAGCTATCATAGAAATTTTTTAAAAACACTCAGAAACCAACTGAAAATACTGCAGCAACCTTTATTCAGCTTTTAGGGGCAAGAAGGTGCGGAAAAGTGAGTATTTTGGCCCTAAAATGAGTGTATAAGAAAATATGCGTAAATTGACGATTCAAGGTTCTAGAATATGTTATATTAGGTCAAGAGGGACTTCCATGTCGAATTTCAGCTCAGAAAAAGGCGTTTTGCTACATTAAATAGTTCCTCCTTCTCGACTAGTCAAGAAAAACCCTGATTTCCCATAACTTTGAGTATGCAGAATTTTATTAAAGCAAGGACAGCATATTTTTTGAAGGAATAGGATTTAAAGCACTATTCGAAATCAGATAATTATTCTAGGAATACGGCATGGGTATTAACCAAAGCTAAACAACCGTTTTATATAGAAAACCCCTCAAGATTGAGGTGCCGCAAGACAAGAGAATGATCCCGAAACCCTTCAGCGTTTACTCTAGTAGCTGTGAGACAAGAAGATGAATATATAGCCAATAATAATGTATAGCAGCAAGAGAGAGTACAAGTCTTGAGAAAAAAACCTCTCAAGAGAAGAAATGCAAGCCTCAATAACACATTTACATTGCAATGAAAGAACACTGCTATTTCTGCATAAAACCAGGCTATGAAAAATGAATTCTATGATAGAATGTTGCTCCAAATGATGTCAATACATGGATATGACAATATATGGCCCAAACACAATAGGGGAGTAAAGCTCTAACCCTTATAAGAAAAATTATCTCAATCCTCCAAGGGATTGGCTGAAATACACAAAATGGAAAGAATGCTGGAGTTGCTGGGCAACTACTGCAACTCAATAGAGAACGTTGAAGATGATGAGCAATCTGAAGTAGACCTCCTCCAATAGATCTCCAAAGTGGAAGGTTGATCCTTACACTTGAGATCTCTTCCCCAAATCAATCTGCAACCCCTCACTGCAGATACACCATAAAAATAACGCAGTAACTAGACGGACTGCGTAGTAGTGGAATAAAACACTTCGGCCAAGTGCCGAGATCTGCAAATCAGCTCCAAAGTTCTCCAATCTGATCCTCCAAAGGAAAGAAAGATTCTCCCTCTCGAAAACAACAGAAGGAAGTGGTGTTTTAAAGTCACCACAACAACACCCTATAACACAGTATTATGTTGCTGCAGCAATAACGCTGTCCTGGAGGATGATGCTGAAAAACTAACCTTTCCCAAGTAGGCACTCGAAGTCCCCCAGGGCTAAGGATGAGATCTCCGCACGGAGACACTCGGTTGTACTAAACAGTGCTACAGACAGGCTAAACATCCAGCATGCTAAAGAAGACAAATGTCTCACTCAACAATCAATAACTCAAGCATGAATGAAATGAGGAGGCTCCTCCATCTTTTATAACGTTGGTTTCCCTCCAAAACCCAATATAACCTCTCTCTCTCCTCCACATCCTCATCCTTATCTGCACAGAAGCTTGCAGAAGCTTCTAGAGTGTACATAGGCCCCCTCCTCCACGTGGTGTTGGGTCCCCCCTTGACTCCCACTTAAGTCACAACGTTGTGCTACTAGGTGGATGTCTTATTTCACTTAAGTGAGTTAGACCCTCTTCACTCACTTTTTATTTATTTACAAACTATAGAGAACAAACTAAACAAAATAGAATATTCCAATTAGCTGTCGCTAATTAGGAATATTACAAGTGTTTAAGAATTTATCTTTTATTTTCGTCTTTTTAGTTAAATTTTAAGATTACGAGGAAATGAATCAAGAGGTTTGAGAGTGGTTCCAACTTGATTAGACTTCATATGGAGAAAATATAATTTCATATCTTATTCAGAATTAAACATACTTGACAGTTTTGAAGAGTTTAGGATAAATGGGATTCTGACATATTATTAGATTATATCATGTATGAGAGTATGTGATTAGAATTTAATCAAGAGCACCAAGTCCTATATGTACACTAGGTTTGGTTTTGTTAATTTTTGAACTCCTTTGTCATAGGCTTAGCAAAAGATTACCTCTCAATCAAGTCAAAATCATTGATCAAGCATGTTAACTTTTTTCTAGAATATTCTAAGGATAGGATTAGGTTGTTTAATCAAAACTAAGAAATATTGAATACTATCCATATACAATCGAGGTAGAGGCAAAGGCTAGAAAGGAGGAGAAAAATCTAGATTCTAGATTGTTTGGTGCATCTAGATGGTTGATGCTCTAATAATTAATCATTGATATACGATGGATGTCATATCTATCGTCATTTATGTACAAATATTCATGTTTCATATTTATCTTCATTTATGTATAAATATTCATGTTTCCATAGCTTCTGCAACAAATTTGATATTTTGGATTTTTCTTAATATATATATATATATATATCGGTGAAATATTATGTTAAACTTATTAAAATATATATTTATAAAAAAGAAAAACACATAATATTTAAACCAAATTTTATATATTTATTACTAATATTATGATTAAATAAATTTTGGAAATAAAATCAAAAGAAATATTTTAAACATTATTTTATAATTTGTTTTTATTTGATAAAAATTATAAAATTAATAATATTTCAATATCTTTAAAATCCGTTAATCCTAATAAATATTCTATTAATAAAAACTCTTAAAATATTTTATCGGTGAACAATTAACCATTTGACAAATACTAATTCTCCCATTTTTCATTTTTCTAATTATATTTGACATATGAAAAAAAGCTATAATCAATAATAAAAAAAAACACTTGAGAAATTCTAATTTTCCCATTTTTCGTTTTTCTAATTATATTTGACATATGAATTTTTCATATAATCATGCCATCATGCCATAGCTTGTCTAAAAATAAAAATATAAATAAGTAAATAGAGAACCAGTAGACTAACATTTTACATATCATAGTTGAATTTGAATGAAATATAAACACGCCTAAAACCAAGCCTTTCTAAAACCCTACTCTCTCAAAGTCACCGAATATATGCCCACCCACCACTTGTCGTCTTTGTGAAAGGGACCAATGCTGTCATCCTACGTCTGTGAGAGTGACGGCTTGATGGGAGATGGCGTAGAAACCAGTAGAAACCAATATTAGAACAGAGTAGTTTTGAGTCTGACTTTTTGGATTATTTTGGTTTATTTTATGATTTAATTGGTAGAAAATTTGTAGAAATTTATTGAAATCACATATTTATCAATTTTATATGATTTTATTTAAATCACATGTTTAATAAGCTAATTCTTTATAGTCGATATATCTTTTTGAAAATCCAAAATATAAATATATAATAAAAAAATAATTTAAACAACACAAATTAAAATTTAGTCACAATTTTTTCTACCAAATTTTAACCAAAATCTATCCTAAACTCCAAAAACTAACACTCAAAACTACTCCGTTCAAAACTGGTTAAATATACCACTTTTTTGCAAATCTACCTTTTAATCCTATTTGGATCCTGGCATAGTATGTACTGATTCAAAAATGTTGTGTAGTGTTTGAAAATCCATTTTCATTTTTCCATCAAGCTGCCAATTCACGCATGCCAATCAATCAAAGCAACCACGATATATCGGTCGTGCATGTGCATTAAGCAGGATTCCAAACGTAAACTTGGGAAAAATTACTTCCAAGGAGTCGATACAAAAATCTCTCATATGTCGAAAACGATACAGAAATTGTCAAATCAGGTAGAGTAAAAGCGCAGTTATGGACATGCACAGAAACAACCCGAGGACATATATGGATGCTACTGGCACTGAAAACCTAAGGAAGACCGCGCAATGGAGAGTGAAAAGGTTGCACTCTTTACCCCCCACCTTGCCTATCCTACCCGGGCTTGTATTGAAGTGGTAACCCTCCGCTATTAACGTTGGCTTTAATGACCGACCAGTTTATAGTAAGCCCAAATAACTTGTTTCTTACAAGGCACGAGTTCGCTTCAGGTTTAAATATAAGAGAAGGATTCTGGTGACGTCTTAAGATGAGGGATACATAACCTCATTGGCATGCACTCGGGTTTGGCACAGGTTAGGGGCGAGCCGCGACACATAAGCCTCCTCGGGATGGCACACCTGGAATTTTGTAAGTCCCGTTTGTATTGCAACACGTGGCAAATAGACTTTATTTTGGGGTGAATTTTCAAATTGAATTTGTTTAATTGTCTTGAATCAACTCAAATATTCGAAAATCAATCATAATTCTAGATAAATTAGAAATCTGATATTCTTTTTTATTATCCTTATCTAATTAAAATGTTTTTATAATTAATTTTTGCCCATTATTAATCAAGCCATTAATCCTAATGATAGATCATGTAAAACGTTTTATTAATATAAACCTGTTTTGTTTTTTTCTATTCAAAAGAAAAATATGAATGCTCTATGTGATCATGGAGTCGCCCTTAATTGCTCGAATTCTTTTTGAAGTATTATTCCATTTTTAACTATTTTATTTTTGGCCAAATGTAACGGTTATTTTATTTCAGTTTTTCAAATGCAACGGTCATAAGGATTGGGTTCGTTAGGTGGGTCATTCGAAATCATCGAATATGTCAGTCATAACCGTTGGATGAGGTGTGCCACCAGGATTTTTATGGCAGGACCTAGTGGATGAGGTGTGCCAGCGGGATTTTATGGCATCTTTTATGTTTGTACTAGAACGTGTTTTGGGGGTAAATTTTCAAATTGAATTTGTTTAATCGTTTGTATCGATTCAAATATTCCGAAATCCATCAAAATTCCATAGCAATTAGAACATATTGTTCTTATAATCTCTATCTAATTATATACTGGTTTTTATAATTAACTTTTTCAAACTGTTAATCAAACCATTTTTGTCCATTAAGATTTGGCTATCGGAATGCTGGACGTGATAGTGGAGTCGCCTGTAATGTATTTAACTTTTTCCAATTATTAATCAAACCATTTTTGTCCATTAAGGTTTTGGTTATAACTGCTAGACTTTATTTGGAAGGATTTTTTTCTATTTTTAACTATTTTATTTTGACCAAATATAACGGTTATTTTATTGAGTTTTTCAAATGCAACGGTCATCAGGATTGCGTTCCTGGGGGCTTGCTCATTGGAAATCATCCAATAAGTCGGTCATAAACGTTGGATGACTGAAATTTAATTTACAGTTAAGTGAAAAGATATTAAATTGGAATTGAAATGAAGTGAAAAGAAGAAATCCATTTTTTCTATTTTTAACTATTTTATTTTGACCCAAGATAACTGAAGGAAGACCGTGCAATGGAGAGTCAAAAGGTTGCACTCTTTACCCCCCACCTTGCCTATCCTACCCGGGCTTGTATTGAAGTGGTAACCCTCCGCTATTTATATCATTAGATTATTAAAAGAACAATAAAATATAATATGGTTCATTATAATATTAATTTTAAAAAGATTCTTAATAATCTTACTTTACTTCAAAATATGATAGATCATCTTCTAAGCTATCTTCATTTCTTTCTTCTTTACAGCGTATCAGCGCATCCCGGAGCCTTCAAGCTCATTTCTCTCTATCCTTGCACCATCTAGAGTGTGTCCTTGCACCTCGAAGATCCATAAAACATTTTAAGCACACTAAAAGGACATAAATAATAAAATATGCAGATAAAACATAGTAGAGTAGGAGATTTTCAAATTGATAGTTGTTTGTCATGAGTGATTGTAGAAACAAGTATTCCAAAAACCTTAAAACAAGTAAATATAAGGAAGATTGAGCAAAGATGATGAAAAAATATAGCGCAAAAAGAACCAGGAAAACACCTGAAGATTGATGATCAAAGCACCATGAATACTCGAAAGTTTGAAGACCCTTCAAAGGGAAGTTTGAAGACCCTTCGAAGGGTGAAAGCACCTTGAGCAAATGATGCTAAATAATAGACGTAGTGGAAACCATGTCACCACTAAATCAGATGCATGTCATCAGTTGTTGTCATATTCGAGTCATTTATGATAGTGAAATCTCCAGTTTCATTATATGGTGATGTGGAAGACAAAGATGTATTATTGTAGAAATAGAAATCCAAGAGTCATCTGTGAACTCAGGAGTCATGGAATTCCAAAGGAAATATAATACCAAGAGTCAAATGGAATTCCAAAATTCATTTGAAACTTCAAATGTTGTAGCAGTCCAAAGGTCACTAGAAGTTAGAAATTCAAGGGCCACGAGGATATGAAAGGTCACTCCTCAAGTTATAAATAGATCCTAATTTCACATGTAAAGGAAGTTTATCCTTGCCCTCTCTCATAAGCCATAAGAGAGATAAGTTAGTACTTCTTGGGAGAAAATAGTGGCTCCAATACTCCACTCTTGGAGCAAGCGATGTTTGTTGTATTCACCCGTCTTTGGAATTTTACTTAATAATTGAACCCTCACGCCAACACATTTTATACATGGACTATGAATGTTCATAAGACTATTTTTTGAATGCTTATGGTTCATGTTTTATTTCACCAATACTAAGATACTTGAATTATTTAAGCTATTTTATTGTTTATCTTATTGGGAACGTGTTGTGATCAATCTAATAGTCATTGGATCCCATTGGACTATTCCGCTGGATGCTTGAAGAAACATTCATTTTCATGTGTGCCTTTATTAGGGTGGTACTATTACCTATATTTTAAAGGCTCGCTTTCTCTTCTCTCTGCGATAGAATAACCTTGATGCACTTGCAACTAAACATTCACTAGGCACACTAGCTTGCTTTTGAAAGAAACACATTCAATTCTCTCTCTTCTGCAGATAGTTAAAGCCAAGGTAGATATTTAAGTAAATGATAGTAGGGCCTTATCCAAATGTGGATCCTATCCCAAATGGTGTGAGGTTTATTTGGGACTTCAAATCAGGGATACCAACTTGAATGTTGGCAAGACCAACACTGTAAACATTTTCACAATTGGTCTACGAAAATTGTGTTTATAATTTTAAAAACTTCACCACGCACAATAGCTGGAGCCATTTTGGGTGAGAATATGCCTTACAGGCTTATGCACATCAAGGAACACTAAATTTTACTCTATAGGTTTATAAGGTATTTCAATAATGCCAACCAACTTTTGTGTCAACACACTCCCTCTCTTCCTAGACCTCAATTTCATAGTCATTTCCATATGGGGAGTTCTCAGTGGCCCAACGATTGTATAGATGAATTAGTCATTTAAGTGGATTAAACAATGATCTATTCAAGAAATACCTTTAATTTGAGAATTTTGTGGATAGTACCAGTGAGTCCTCAAAATATAGGTATAGTTCATTGTTGCAGGATCCTCCCCCCAATGATCTAAGGTTAGAATTGTGTCTTGGAGGGATTGGTGGCAATCATACACCGGAACTGTAGATCTAATATCATATCCATGATTCTAATATTTTGAGGCGATTTCTATAAATACAAAATCGTGCGGGACTAATCCATAGTTCCAGCTTGATGATCCATGGATCTAGTAAAATATCTGTTGCAGATCCGTGGACGATTGGGCACAAATCCACATGTACCACGAGTAGATCAAGAGGGAGACATGATTTCCATTTTACATTAAAGAGGGAATTCAAGCCTAAAATTTCCCATGAAATTTTCATGTATTTTCCATGTTGTAATACGTAAGCTAATCAAAATACTTTAAATTTAAAAAGAGTTACATGTAAACATTTTTTAGGGAAAACAAGAAAAAAGTCATTTTTATATTGTATTTTTGGATTATCTCCTTATAGGTTTACTCAAATTTCAAGTGCAAACACTCATTGGATGCGTAATTAAATTCCACATCCATCGAATACCCATTATTCATACTTTTGAGAAGAACTACATTCATAAAAAAATCGTAGATACATTAATTTGTATCTACGATTTTATCAATGAGGGTCTTCTCAAATGTATACATAATGGGTACTCCTTGAATATGGAATTCAATTTTGTATTCAACGAGTATCTACACTTGAAATTAGAGTAAAAATAAAAGGATATAAACCAAAAATACAATTAAAAAAAACAGTTTTCTTCTTTCCCTCCAAAATTCATAACTCTTATTTTATTATTTTAACTATTATTTTATTATTTTTTGTTAGGAGACCACTTTTAGGCTAAAATTTCACATAATTTTTCTTTTCTTTGACTAGATTGGGGCTTCTTGGAGACTCCCTTGATTCTCCTTACATGCATCCTATATGCTCCCTCATGGTAGTGTTGTAATATCCCTCTCAAGAGATCTGATACCATTGTAATATCCCGTTTCAGGGATATCTCTAAAACACGACAATCTCCAAACAAAGATTGACTGGGAGGGCATTTACCGGATATGTCGACCCTAGAAGAGGACAAGATCTAGAGGATATCTAGCCCTTTCTAGACTCTATCTAGGAGAAAAATATAAACAAACCAAGTGATATAGAACTAGAGCGCTCAAACAATGATAATGCAGCAGACGGTAATATCCCAAAAATAGATTTTTTAGCAGATCACGCCATAAAAATGAATTCCTCAGGAATTTGTGCTTCAGATATAATATAAATTGTTTAAAAATACCCAGAAACGAACTCCAAATACTGTAGAAACCTTTAATTAGCTTTTAGGGGTAAGAAGGTGGGGAAAAGTGAGGATTTTGGCCCTAAAATGAGTGTATAGGAAACTATACGTAAATTGAAGGGTCCAGGTTCTGAAATATGTTATATTAGGTCAAGAGGGACTTCCATGTCAAATTTTAGCTCAAACAAATGTGTTTTGCTAAGTTAAACAGTTCCTCCTTCCCGACTAGTCAAGAAAAACCCTGATTTCCCATGACTTTGAGTATGCAGAATTTCACTGAAGCAAGGGCAGCATATTTTTTGAAGGAATAGGATGTAAAACACTATGATAAATCAGAGAATGAGTCTAGGAATACGTCATGGGTATTAAGCAAAGCTAAACAACCGTTTTATATAGAAAACCCCTCAAGATTGAGGTGCCGCAAGACAAGAGAATGATCACGAAACCCTTCAGTGTTTACTCTAGTAGCTGTGAGATAAGAAGATGAATATATAGCCAATAATAATGTATAGCAGCAAGAGAGAGTGCAAGTCTTGTGGAAACAACCTCTCAAGAGAAGAAATCCAAGCCTCAATAATACGTGTACATGGCAATGAAAGAACATTGTTATTTCTGCATAAAACCAAGCTATGAAAAATGCAGTCTATAATAGAATGCTGATCCAAATGATGTCAATACATGGATATGAAAATATATGGCCCAAACACAATAGGGGAGCAAAGCTCTAACCCTTATAAGAAAAATTATCTCAATCCTCCAAGGGATTGGTTGAAATACACAAAATGGCAAGAATACCGGAGTTGTTGGGTAGCTACTACAACTCAAATCTAGAGCTCAATACAGAAGGTTGAAGATGATGAGCAATCTGAAGTAGAACTCCTCCAATAGATCTCCAAAGTGGAAGGCTGATCCTTACACTTGAAATCTCTTCCCCAAATCATTATGCAACCCCTCACTATGGATACACCATAAAAATAACGCAGTAACTAGAGGGACTGCGTAGTAGTGGAATAAAACACTTTGGCCAAGTGTCGAGATCTGCAAATCAGCTCCAAAGTCCTCCAATCTGATCCTCCAAAGGAAAGAAAGACTCTCCCTCTGAAAAACAAGAGAAGGAAGTGGTGCCGTAAAGTCACCACGGCAACACCCTACAACACAGTATTATGCTCCTATAGCAATAACCTTGTCCTGGAGGATGATGCTGAAAAACTAGCCTTTCCCTAGCAGGCACTCGAAGTCCCTCGGGGCTAAGGGTGAGATCTCCACACGGAGACACTTGGTTGCACTAAACAGTGTTTTAGACAGGCTAAATAGCTAGCGTGCTAAATACGACAAATGTCTTACTTAACAATCAATAACTCAAGCATGAATTGAGGAGGCTCCTCCATATTTTATAACATTGGTTTCCCTCCAAAACCCAATGTAGCCTCTCTCTCTCCTCCACATCCTCATCCTTATCCACATCCTCATCCTTATCTATGCAGAAGCTTGCAGAAGCTTCTAGAGTGTGCGTAGGCCCCTTCCTCCACATGGGGTTGGGTCCCGCCTTGACTCCCACTTAAGTCACAACGTTGTGCTACTAAGTGGATGTCTTATTTCACTTAAGTTAGTTAGACCCTCTTCACTCACTTTTTATTTATTTACAAACTATAGACAACAAACTAAACAAAATAGAATATTCCAATTAGCTATCGCTAATTAGGAATATTACAGTCCCCCCCGGCAAAATGTTGCTTGTCCTCAAGCAACTGTCTGAACAAGTCTCCTTTCTGCAAAATGTGCTTGAGTCCCAGATGCGCCACTGAATTTTCCCTCCCCTCTGCATCACCCTGATATGAAGGGATCTCTCAAAAAATACGGTACCAGCCAACAAAAAATCCTTCCGGATCCCATGGCCAGCATGGCCAATAGTAGCCCAATTCCCAGCACTGCCTCTAGCTATGACTGTTGCTCTAAGAGGCGAAGACCATGACTCCTGCTGTGTTGTATCTGTCACGGTGTAAGCTGTCCCATCGACTGCGTACCAACTCATCACCTCTCTCCACTCAAGGCATGGAGTCCGGAATATAATGAGGAAAATATGCCTCATGTGGATCCTCCATCTCCAAGCAATCATCCAAAAAAAATGAGCCACCTCCCAACAACGCAACTCCTGAAAATCTCCTTCCACCTCAAGCTCCAGCAATGAAGGTGGGATGAAAATCTGAACTTGGCAAGCATCATAGCTTACCACATGGTGTCCTTCTCTCCACTCATGACAAGTGTAGAGTGTATGCTGATCCTGGGCTGCAAAATTATTTCCCTCCAATGGAAAAGTGAAGAACAATCCTCCAAAGAAGGTTCCTCCAACAATGAAGAACAAGTTGGCCCAAAATAATCCATCCATGAAGAATAGGACATGGTCATCATGGAAAATCCTAATGAGAGGTTTGCTGAAGGTCTTACATGATGATACATGATGCAAACAATTTCTCACAAGGATACAGTGCAGTCTCATCCACTGCAACTTCGGAAAATTACATGGCAAGCAATGTCCATGATTCATCACATCTATTAAAGGATAGTAAATGGATGACTGTAACACCAATAATACATGATCAAGCACTTGCCCATGGCTATACAATGGATGAATATCAATCTTATGTCCCACCTCAAAAGAGAACAAACAATTGGCTGTGGTGGCCATATCTCCTCTCATGATCCCATTAGAACATGTAGTGCAGAAATGTGAGACTTTTTCCCACTCACGGACATATCCAGCTCATGTGTCTTCCTCATAATCAAGCCTCCCATACAAATCTGATCTATATCAGCAAATGAATACATGATCAGCAATAATATGAAGAGAATGTTGAAGGTTTCATGTGGTGCAAGAAGGTACCAACAGCATCCCAAACAAGTACAACGCAGTTTTATAAGTTGCTGCTTGATGAAAGTACAAGGAAAAATGTTTCTTATTACATGGTTAATCATGCATGTATCCATATGAAACATGTTAGAGTGTATAAAATGAACATACAAGTGATGATAAAATATTTTCCCAAGGCCACAAAAGAGATGGCTGCCTCCATCATTATATTGGCCCAATACAATTCATGGAGCAATTTGACAAGCTTGCCCTCTTGTGAAGCAATGCACTGCATAAGAATGGTAAGAGTGTGCAAATCAATGAATGTATAAACAAGCTTCTAACCATATGCTGGAAGTAAGATGGTACATGGGTCCATACATGAGTCCTCCATAGTGTTTTGGCATGTTGTGAAGAAGAATGAGCCATGTGTTGCAAGAAGATAATCGTCCTCATGCTTGGAAATCCAAGTTAAGAAGAATATGCCATAGATGTCTCTATCATCATTACCTCCTCTTTGCTCATCAAGTGCAAAAAATATGAAGTGATCCTGGGACCTATGGGTTATAGATCCACCATATCTCTGCCAGGCACACTTCATCCATAAGTCTCTGCTCCCAAGTGATAGTGCTATGAGCTCATGCAAATAAGCTCCTGTCAATACAAAGCTCTGTTCTTTGACATGCCCCTTGTCAAAGACTCCTGTAATAATGCTGCAACAAATGTGGAATACCTCCCAAGATGGAAGAGCTTCCCAATCATCATCAAAGACCAAGTATATAGTGCCATCCCCTCTTCCTGCAACATCATACAAAGTGTGAGAGAAAATCTGCCCTTGCTCTCCCAGAAACAAACAAAGCAAAAAGACATTGTGTTGCCTCCCTATACCTCCATCATACCAATCATGTGATGAAGACACAATGAATGATATGAGTATCATATCAACACCATGCATCCATACTCTATGCTTCTCAATGATGTAAGTACCCAGCCATCTTTTCCCCATCCTCCTACTCTTAGGAAGAGTGTTTGTCAAGTGATGGCCAAAATCTTTCAACAGTAACCAGCGTAGCCAAGCCTCCTGCTCCTCGGTATCATAGTTCTGCAAGTACAAGTGATGGCCAAACTCCTTCACGAGTAACCAGCGCAGCCAAGCCTCCTACTGCCCGGTATCATAGATCTGCAGGTAGCTCTCTAGCTCCTTGCTCATCATCCACATCCACTCAATCACTTGTGGATGCCTCCTTCTTCTCCTCATCCTGGTACTCCTCCCATGAGGGCTACCATCCTCCCAAATCAAATTCCTGTCTTTGCACTTCATGGGATTTTGAAATGAAAATTTCTCAAGGATCAATGAGACCCTATCAAGAATCGAATAGGTGGTAGGAAAAAACCTCCCATCATGATGTGTATGGCTCAAGGGATGTCCAACACAAGCATGAGATATGTTATCCATCCTAAGATGTCCTCCATCTTCTATCTGCTCTTGTGAGAAGGTAAGGAAAGCATTGCATTCCATGGTATCTCTAAGTGCATCTCCAATGAGATCTCTCCTTGAGACCTCCCTTTCATCCATAGTCTTCCAAAACCAATGAGGTCTTGGATCTGAAAGTAGAAGTTCCTCTTTGAGCTGAGAGGAGCTCATTGAGAAAGTCTCATCTTGAAGGGAGAAAAGGTTTCTTACTCCAAGATGTCTACCATCAATCTTCAAGGCTTCAAACCCCAACCTCCAATGTGATGTACAATCCAACAATGGCTCATGAGAATGATGGTTTGATTACTTCTTGAGTGTTTCCATGTTGCACAGCGCAGTGCAACCAAGTTGTCCTATAGTAGCAATGAGATTTGACCCTTGGTCATGCAAAAGTAGATCTCCACATTGAATTCTGCAACAATGGAATGTGGAAATCTTTTCGTATCTTGATGTGCATTTGGAACTTCTTGTAGAGCTGCAAGAGTCCCATCTTCAAAAGTGTTGGCTACCCCAACTGTTGATGCATGTGGCTGCTCCTCCATGAGTGGGAAAATGTTATCACAAGCCTCTTCAAGCGGTGATGTCATCTCTTCTTGATGAGAATAGGAAGCGCATGGTACTTCCTCTTCTTTTTCTTCAATCTTCTAGACCTCCTCAAAGGTGGATGCATTTCCTCTGGATCTAAAAATAGATGAGAATAAACTCATCTTTTTCTTGGGCTTAGACTCATAGGGACTAGTGGATCCCTCATACATGGGAATATGTGACCTCCCAGTAGTATGCTGCAACTTTGAACTCTGCATGCTAGATACTCCTTTGTTTCTTCCTCCTTCATCATGCCTGAGCTGACAATAATCTCTGAAGGGCAACGCTGCTTTGAATTCTTCCCCCTTGGACTGCCATTCTCGGAAATAATCTCCAAAAGGTATATGATCATGCTGATGTGAGATTCTCATATTTGTCATAGATAACTAGCTCCACAGGCTGAGCCAAAACTATGCTCTGATACCACTGTAATATCCTGCTCAAGATCTCTGATACCATTGTAATATCCCATTTCGGGGATATCTCTAAAACACGACAATCTCCAACTAGAGATTGATTGGGAGGGCATTTACTGGATATGTCGCCTCTAGAAGAGGACAAGATCCAGAGGCTATCTGGCCCTTTCCAGAATCTGTCTAAGAGCAAGAGATAAACACACCAAGTGGTATCGAACTAGAGCGCTCAAACAATGATAATGCAGTAGACGGTAATATCCCAAAAATGGATTTTTCAGCAGATCATGCCAGAAAAACGCATTCCTCAGAAATTTTGGCATTAGCTATCATAGAAATTTTTTAAAAACACTTAGCAACCAACTGCAAATACTACAGCAACCTTTACTTAGCTTTTAGGGGCAATAAGGTGGGGAAAAGTGAGGATTTCGGCCCTAAAATGAGTGTATAAGAAAATATGCGTAAATTGACAAGTCAAGGTTCTGGAATATGTTAGATGAGGTCAAGAGGGACTTCCATGTCGAATTTTAGCTCAGAAAAAAGCGTTTTACTACATTAAATAGTTCCTCCTTCTCGACTAGTCAAGAAAAACCGTGATTTCCCATGACTTTGAGTATGCAGAATTTTACTGAAGCAAGGGCAGCATATTTT
Organism: Pinus albicaulis; assembly: GCA_034641835.2. Classification (NCBI taxonomy): domain Eukaryota; kingdom Viridiplantae; phylum Streptophyta; class Pinopsida; order Pinales; family Pinaceae; genus Pinus; species Pinus albicaulis. The sequence continues at coordinate 1,543,796,854 of CM076570.1, read as the reverse complement.
CTGAAGGAATAGGATTTAAAACACTATGAGAAATCAGATAATTATTCTAGGAATATGGCATGGGTATTAAGCAAAGCTAAACATCCGTTTTATATAGAAAACCCCTCAAGATTGAGGTGCCGCAAGACAAGAGAATGATCCCGAAACCCTTCAGCATCTACTCCAGTAGCTGTGAGACAAGAGGATGAATATATAGCCAATAATAATGTATAGCAGAAAGAGAGAGTACAAGTCTTGAGGAAACAACCTCTCAAGAGAAGAAATGCAAGCCTCAATAATACATTTACATTGCAATGAAAGAACACTACTATTTCTGCATAAAACCAGGCTATGAAAAATGCAATCTATGATAGAATGTTGCTCCAAATGATGTCAATACATGGATATGAAAATATATTGCCCAAACACAATAGGGGAGCAAAGCTCTAACCCTTATAAGCAAAATTATCTCAATCCTCCAAGGGATTGGCTGAAATACACAAAATGGCAAGAATGCCAGAGTTGCTGGGCAGCTACTACAACTCAAATATGGAACTCAATAGAGAACGTTGAAGATGATGAGCAATCTGAAGTAGACCTCCTCCACTAGATCTCCAAAGTGGAAGGTTGATCCTTACACTTGAGATCTCTTCCCCAAATCAATTCGCAACCCCTCACTGCAAATACACCATAAAAATAACGCAGTAACTAGACAGACTGCGCAGTAGTGGAATAAAACAGTTTGGCCAAGTGCCGAGATCTGCAAATCAGCTCCAATGTTCTCCAATCTGATCCTCCAAAGGAAAGAAAGATTCTCCCTCTGAAAAACAAGAGAAGGAAGTGGTGTCGTAAAGTCACCACAACAACACCCTATAACACAGTATTATGCTGCTGTAGCAATAACGTTGTCCTGGAGGATGATGCTGAAAAACTAACCTTGCCCGAGTAGGCACTCGAAGTCCCCCGGGGCTAAGGGTGAGATCTCTGCACGGAGACACTCGGTTGCACTAAACAGTGCTGCAGATAGGCTAAACATCCAGCGTGCTAAAGAAGACAAATGTCTCACTCAACAATCAATAACTCAAGCATGAATGAAATGAGGAGGCTCCTCCATCTTTTATAACGTTGGCTTACCTCCAAAACCCAATGTAACGTCTCTCTCTCCTCCACATCCTCATCCTTATCTGTGCAGAAGCTTGCAAAAGCTTCTAGAGTGTACATAGGCCCCCTCCTCCACGTGGTGTTGGGTCCCCCCTTGACTCCCACTTAAGTCACAACGTTGTGCTACTAGGTCGATGTCTTATTTCACTTAAGTGAGTTAGACCCTCTTCACTCATTTTTTATTTATTTACAAACTATAGACAACAAACTAAACAAAATAGAATATTCCAATTAGCTGTCGCTAATTAGGAATATTACAAGTGTTTAAGAATTTATCTTTTATTTTCGTCTTTTTAGTTAAATTTTAAGATTACGAGGAAATGAATCAGGAGGTTTGAGAGTGGTTCCAACTTGATTAGACTTCATATGGGGAAAATATAATTTCATATCTTATTCAGAATTAAACATACTTGACAGTTTTGAAGAGTTTAGGATAAATGGGATTCTGACATATTATTAGATTATATCATGTATGAGAGTATGTGATTAGAATTTAATCAAGAGCACCAAGTCCTATATGTACACTAGTTTTGATTTTGTTAATTTTTTAACTCCTTTGTCATAGGCTTAGCAAAAGATTACCTCTCAATCAAGTCAAAATCATTGATCAAGCATGTTAAATTTTTTCTAGAATATTCTAAGGATAGGATTAGGTTGTTTAATCAAAACTAAGAAATATTGACTACTATCCATATACAATCGAGGTAGAGGCAAAGGCTAGACAGGAGGGGAAAAATCTAGATTCTAGATTGTTTGGTGCATCTAGATGGTTGATGCTCGAATAATTAATCATTGATATACGATGGATGTCATATCTATCTTCATTTATGTACAAATATTCATGTTTCATATTTATCTTGATTTATGTATAAATATTCATGTTTCCATAGCTTCTGCAACAAATTTGATATTTTGGATTTTTCTTAATATATATATATTGCAAACTTCTGTGATCATAATGATGATCTACATTTTTTTGGGATAAATCATATTAAATATTTCTTTATCAACTCTTTTCAAACCAGAAAATATGGTTATAATCAAGTCTTGATGATGAACCACATTTTGTGGCTCAAAACAAGTTGATGTGAAAATATTTAATGTGATTTATCCATATATATATATATATATATATATATATATATATATATATATATCCAAGATGTTTCTCTTCCTATATTTTTGTAAAGACCCTTCCAAAGCTTCATTTCCAAAAAATGCCCAAACTTCATGCAACATTGATAGTTATTATTTTTAGTAATTGATGAGTTTTGAATTAATTTTAATATTTATAGGTAACGTTTTGATCTTCAAAATTGCAGAAAAAGTCGATGTCACAATATTTACTTAGATATATTTATAACATAAATTGATTTTATAGATAACAAATCACACCATGTATATTAGTAATGTCAAATGAGTAGTAATTTAAAAATAAATAAAAATAAAAATAAAAAATTATTTAATGCTTAGAAATATATGAATTTTCATCCTACACCTTTATCAAATGTTATGAGAAAGGTTTATGGAGTTTAAAATGGTTAGACTCATCAATATTCAACAAGACTTATGGTAAGCACTAAAGGTACTGTAAATATTAACTTCTACTTAAATTATGCTTAATATATAATATTCCTTATCATAAAATGTTTGGTCATTATAGTATATATATAATTTATTTAGTTAAAATAATGTTATTTAATTCTTAATTTAATTTCTCTTGGAATATTCTCTCAAAAACAAATTATCTAACTAAAATAGTAAACACATTATTTAACTAAAATAATCAAGTGTTTTTTTAACATTTAACTTGTACAAATATATGATATTTAGTAATTATAATAACGTATGAAATATAAATTTGTGTGTAATTATTTTTATATGTATTTAATATATATTTCTTTTAAGAATTCTAACATACTATTCTAATAATTTTTTATTAAAATTTATGTTCAATTTATTAAAATATATATTTATAAAAAAATTATGTTAAACTTATTAAAATATATATTTATAAAAAAGAAAAACACAATATTTAAACCAAATTTTATATATTTATTACTAATATTATTATTAAATAAATTTTGGAAATAAAATTTAAAAAAAAAAATTTAAACATTATTTTATAATTTGTTTATATTTGATAAAAATTTTAAAATTAGTAATATTTCAATATCTTTAAATTCCGTTAATCCTAATAAATATTCTATTAATAAAAAAACTCTTAAAATATTTTATCGGTCAACAATTAACCATTTGAGAAATTCTAATTCTCCCATTTTTCATTTTTCTAATTATATTTGACATATGAAAAAGCTATAATCAATTAAAAAAAAAAAAACCCTTAAATTATTTAATTGGTCAACAATTAACCACTTGAGAAATTCTAATTTTCCCATTTTTCGTTTTTCTAATTATATTTGACATATGAATTTTTCATATAATCATGCCATCATGCCATAGCCTGTCTAAAAATAAAAATATAAATAAGTAAATAGAGAACCAGTAGACTAACATTTTACATATCATAGTTGAATTTGAATGAAATATAAACACGCCTAAAACCAAGCCTTTCTAAAACCCTACTCTCTCAAAGTCACCGAATATATGCCCATCCACCACTTGTCGTCTTTGTGAAAGGGACCAATGCTGTCATCCTACGTCTGTGAGAGTGACGGCTTGATGGGAGATGGCGTAGAAACTAGTAGAAACCAGTGGAAACCAATATTAGGACAGAATAATTTTGAGTGTGATTTTTGGGATTATTTTGGTTTGTTTTATGATTTAATTGGTAGAAACTCTGTAGAAATTTATTGAAATCACATATTTATCAATTTTATATGATTTTATTTAAATCACATGTTTAATAAGCTAATTCTTTATAGTCAATGTATTTTTTTGAAAATCCAAAATATAAATATATAATAAAAAAATAATTTAAACAAGACAAATTAAAATTTAGTTACAATTTTTGTTGAAAATTTGAAAATTTTCAGAATTCTCCTTCTTTAACACAGAGAAATAAATTTCACTCTACAGAAAACAGAATTTCAACTTTATAAAACAAATTTTATTCCATAAAATTGTTTACAAGTTCTTCCTCAATCACAGAAGGATTTACAATTGCTGGACTGCTTCTAAGTACAGCTCCAAAACAAAAAAAAACTATTCTCTGTCTTTTAAAAAAAACTTTGCTGTGAATTTCCAATTCACTGTCTCTGTCTATTAAAAAAAAAACTCACTGTCTTTTTCAAAATAAACATACACTGTTGTGTATTTTTTTTAATTTGCACTCTCTGTCTTTTTTAACAATCAACGCACCGCTGTGTGTGATTTTAATTCTACGCTGTCTCTCCTAAAAAAACTAACGCACCGCTGTGTGTGATTTTAATTCTACGCTGTCTCTCCTAAAAAAACTAACGCACTGCTGTGCATATCTATATCAACTACAACAAAAAAATATCTGAAAATTTAATGTCATTCATTGACTTTACAAACAAAATATCACCGCTTAAAAAAAATATTTATGGTGCCTTAAATTTCTGTCAACACCGCCAAAAAAAAATTGATGGCAAATTTTCTGCGGTGGTGGCGTTTTGGTGGCACGCTGGGTGGAGTGTGGTGGAGCCGCCATCCTTGGTGGTTGCGGGGGCTATCATCCACCGGCTCTGTACGGTCGGGGTGAGGCCCCGCACTCAACCACAGCCACACAATGTGGGTCAACGTGCAACCAACCGGTCAACTGCGGGGGTTCGCCTTCAATTAACCTCCGCGCAAGTTTCGCTCTCGCACTCCGTTGATCTGCGCCAACATGCTCCCGGTTTATCTCCTGCGCCGACGTGCTGATCATCCTGTCCGCCGTGCTCCAGCCTGCAACTTCATTTCTGCAGTTGGAAATTATGTTCCAACACTCCCCCTTAATTTCAACTACTGGGTTTTCTTGCATACCCAAGCATTTTTTGAAATGTTCAAAGCTTTTCTGTGCAAGTGGCTTTGTGAGGATATCAATGAACTGATCCTCCGTTCTGCAATGTTGCAAAACTATTTCACCATTGTTAACCAATTCACGTATGAAGTGAAACTTGGTGTCAATGTGTTTAGTCCACTTATGAAAAACTGAATTTTTAGACAATGCAATAACTGATCTATTGTCACAATAAATCACTGTCCCTTTTACATGTTCTTGACATAAGCTTCTCAACATTTTCCTCATCCAAATTGCTTGACACGCTGCTGCTGTAACTGCCACATACTCTGCTTCTGCTGTAGATAATGCTACAATGGGTTGTTTCTTAGAAGCCCATAAAATGGCTCCTGAACTCATGTGAAAAACATAACCGGAAGTGCTCTTCCAATCATCTACACTTCCAGCCCAATCACTGTCTGTGTATCCAACTAAATCTGAATATTCTGAAGTAGTATAAAAAAACACCAAACCTTTTAGTACCTTTAACATACCTCAAAATTCTTTTTGCTGCTTGCCAATGTGCATCTTTTGGCTTTTCCATGAACCTGGAAATCAAACTAACAACATGCATTATGTCTGGCCTAGTTGCAGTCAAAGACATGAGGCTGCCAACTATGCTCTTGTATAAACTAGGATCAAAATCCTTGCTGCTGTCCTCTCTGCTGAGTTTTAATCCCATCACTATGGGAGTGATTGTTGCTTTGCATTCCTGCATGTTAAATCTTTCAAGTACCTCATTAACATACTTTGCCTGTGAGATGAAAATCCCACTTTCATCTTGTTCTACTTCTATTCCCAAGAAGTATTTCAACAAACCCATATCAGTCATTTCAAATTCTTCCTTCATGAATGTTTTAAAATGTTCAATAAGGCAATCATCATTACCTGTAAAAATAACATCATCAACATATAAGACTACAATCAAGATTTTACCGTCTTTTTCTTTGATGTAGAGGGTGGGTTCTCCCTCACACTTTTCAAAACCATTTTCCAGTAGATATGAATCTATCCTATTGTACCACGCTCTTGGCGCTTGCTTCAGCCCATAAAGAGCTTTCTTCAACTTGCACACTTTGTGCTCTTGGCCTTTCTTTTCATAGCCGAGAGGTTGTTCAATGTAAACCTCTTCCATTAACACTCCATTTAGAAATGATGACTTCATGTCCATTTGGTAAACTTTCCACTTGTTTTGTGCTGCTATGGACAACACTGCTCTCACGGTTTCCATTCTAGCAACCGGTGCGAAAGTTTCCTCATAATCTATGCCATGCTTCTGCTTATAGCCTTTGACAACAAGCCTTGCCTTGTGTCTCTCTATCTTGCCTTCAGCATTACTCTTGGTCTTGTAGACCCATTTAACACCAATAACATCTTTACCTTTTGGGAGTTCAACCAAATCCCAAGTTTTGTTCCTCTCTATGGCATTTATTTCCTCATCCATAGCTTCTATCCATTTCCTATCCTTGATAGCTTCTTCGAAATGAACAGGATCATCAACATGACAATATAAAGCAAACAAAGAATTGATACCTTCATTAGCTAAATCTTGTTCATAAATTTCTCTCAAACTTTTGAATTTCTTACCTCTTTCAGTAGGTGTACAAATGCTTGAAGAAGCACTTGAATTTCCTCCTTGTAGTGTGCTTGGAGAAGCAATTTCATTTCTCCTCAAGGGTGTGCTTTGCTGCTCTCTTGTTGGTGTTGCTGTTTGGGGATGTATTTCAGCCAACTCATCATCATTCTCATCATGAGATAAACAGTGTTTAACATTCACTGTTTTCTCTATGCTTCCATCCCAAGCTTCCTCTTCAATAAACTGAACGTCTCTGCTCACAATGAACTTCTTGGTGGATGGGTTATATAACCTGTATGCCTTGGATTCCTCATTGTATCCAATGAAAATACATTTCTCCCCCTTGCTGTCCAACTTCTTCCTTAGCTGATCCGGAATGTGTGCATAAGCCACACATCCAAAAACCTTCATGTGTGTGACACTTTGCTTTGTGCCACTCCATGCCTCTTCTGGCACTTTGTTCATAACTGCCTTTGTAGGGCACCTATTCAAAATATACGCTGCACAATGTACAGCTTCAGCCCAATAATCATTAGGCAAGTGCTTTGCCTTCAACATACTCCTCGCCATGTCCATTATGGTTCGGTTCTTCCTTTCGGCTACTCCATTTTGCTGCGGAGTATATCTAGTTGTAAACTGCTTTTGAATACCATTTTCTCTACAAAAACGTAGAAATTTTTTAGAGATATACTCACCTCCTCTATCAGTCCTTAAGACTTTGATATGCAGCCCACTCTGGTTCTCAACAAGTGCTTTGAAATTGCAAAAATTTTCAAACACTTCACTTTTGTTTTTCAAAAAGTAAACCCAAGTTTTTCTTGTAAAATCATCTATAAATGTTAAGATATAGTGGCTGCTTGCAAGTGATGGAGTTTGCATCGGTCCACACACATCTGAGTGGACAATCTCTAAGGGTGCTTTTGCCCTTATGCTTTTCCCGGAAGGAAAACTTTCTCTTTGTTGTTTCCCAAGAATACAACCTTCACAAAGGCTGTCCGGTTTCTCTATCAATGGTAAACCACTTACCATTCCTTTTCTGTTCAACAGATTAAGACCTCCAAAGTTGAGATGACCAAATATCAAGTGCCATAACCAATTATCATCTTTTGGTTCGCTTTGGAAAGTCTCCTGTGCAACTGCTGCTTTCTCTTCAACATTCTTCAAGTCTGCTCTCATTCTGAGAGGGAACATCCTGTTCCTTGTCATCTTCACTTCAGCAATACATGCTTTGCTGGGTGGTTTATCCATGATGGTACAAACATCATTATCAAAAAAAACATTATACCCCTTATGAACAAGTTGTCAAATACTTAAGATATTACACTTCATTCCTGGAACATAAATAAAAATCTACTATGGATTTCTTTGCACCTAATCTTGTTAAAACATTCACATCTCCTTTTCCCATAACAGAAACTTTGCTATCAGTTCCTAATGTGACTTGTGACTGCACACTCTCATCTAACATAGAAAACATTGCTAAGTTTCCTGTCATATGGTTACTACAACCAGAGTCTAGAAACCATAAATCCTCATTCTTTTCTTCAGCCATATTACAAGCTAAAAACAAATTGTTTTGGCTACTATTTTCTCCAGTGAAATTTGCACTAGTTCTACTTCTCATATCTTTCTTCTTCATTCTACATTCATTAGCATAATGACCATATTTTTTACAATTGTAACATTGGACATTGGATTTATCATACCTTTGTCCTTGATCATTCTGCTATCCACTTTTCTTGCTGCCTTGGTCGTGGCTGTGATTTTGATTGTTGCACCTTCCATGTGAATGTGAAGGGCTATTCCTTCCACCTTTGTTCTGGCTTCTGCCTCTTCCTCTTCCTTTGCCTTGCCCTCTTCCTCTTCCGAAAGACATCTGGGTCTTAAAAGCATGTTCAAGAGATGAGTTTTCACTCCTACCCAATCTCTGTTCATGGGTCATCAGTGATGCATGAAGTTCATCCACTGAAAACTTTGTGAGATCTTTAGTCTCCTCTATGGTGGTGACAATCACATCAAACCTTGAGGGTAAACTTCTCAAGAGTTTTTCAACAATCCTCTTGTCCTCAAGAGTCTCTCCATGAGATCTAATTTGTGTAACCATTCCAATCACATGAGTGAATAATGAGTCAATAGTGTCTGACTCTTTCATACAAAGAGTCTCAAAGTCTCTCCTCAGCAACTGAAGTTTTGCTGTCTTCACTTTCTCCATACCCTGATAAGCTGTCTTGAGAGTTTCCCATGCTTCTTTGGATTTTTTAGCTACTGCTATCCTCGGAAACACACTCTCATGCACTGCTTGATATAAAAAGAAAAGAGCCTTGGCATCTTTCTTCTTATTGCTCTTCAGAATCTCTCTTTCTGCCTGAGTTAACATATTAAACTCAAGTTCATCTGCTGGCTCTTCAAAGCCATCCTCAACAAATTCCCATAAGTCTTGGGAGACAAATAAGGCCCTCATAGTTATTGACCAGTAGTCATAATTTTTCCCATTAAATTGTGGGAGATGGATATTTCCCATACCCATACCATTGCTGGCTCCAGCCATTCTGCACTCTTAACTATGAATCAAAAGCACTTGACTGTGTGTTTAAATTAACTAACTGTACTGCAACAGTAACACAAGAACTATATAGAGAATTACCTTTGAATTCTTCTTGTCTGAACCTTCACTCTGCTGGAGAGGCTTCTGCAATAACGAATTCCTTTTCTTCAGCTTATTTGACCTTCAAATAGCCTGAATTGGCTCTGATACCATGTTGAAAATTTGAAAATTTCCAGAATTCTCCCTCTTTAACACAGAGAAATAAATTTCACTCTACAGAAAACAGAATTTCAACTTTATAAAACAAATTTTATTCCATAAAATTGTTTACAAGTTCTTCCTCAATCACAGAGGGATTTACAATTGTTGGACTGCTTCTAAGCACAACTCCAAAACAAACAAAAAAACTCTTCTCTGTCTCTTAAAAAAAACTCTGCTCTGAATTTCCAATTCACTGTCTCTGTCTATTAAAAAAAAAACTCACTGTCTTTTTCAAAAGAATCATACACTGTTGTGTATTTTTTTTAATCTGCACTCTCTGTCTTTTTTAACAATCAACGCATTGTTGTGTGTGATTTTAATTCTACTATGTCTCTCCTAAAAAAAAAAAATGTACTGCTGTGCATATCTATATCAACTACAACAAAAAAATATCTGAAAATTTAATGTCATTCTTTGACTTTACAAACAAAATATCACCGCTTAAAAAAAATATTTATGGCGCCTTAAATTTCTGTCAGCACCGCCAAAAAAAAATTAATGGCAAATTCACTTGGTGGCAAATTTTCTGCGGTGGTGGCGTTTTGGTGGCGCGCTGGGCGGAGTGTGGTGGAGCCGCCATCCTTGGTGGTTGCGGGGGCTGTCATCCGCCGGCTCTGTACGGTCGGGGTGAGGCCCCACACTCAACCACAACCACACAATGTGGGTCAACGTGCAACCAACCGGTCAACTGCGGGGGGTCGCCTTCAATTAACCTCCGTGCAAGTTTCACTCCCGCACTCCGTTGATCTGTGCCAACATGCTCCCGGTTTATCTCCTGCGCCGACGTGCTGATCATCCTTTCTGCCGTGCTCCTGCCTGCAACTTCATTTCTGCAGTTGGAAATTACGTTCCAACAATTTTTTCTACCAAATTTTAACCAAAATCTATCCTAAACTCCAAAAACTAACACTCAAAACTACTCCGTTCAAAACTGGTTAAATATACCACTTTTTTTTGTAAATCTACCTTTTAATCCTATTTGGATCCTGGCATAGTATGTACTGATTCAAAAATGTTGTGTAGTGTTTGTATATCCATTTTCATTTTTCCATCTAGCTGTCTCGATTTGTCTTGGCCAATTCACGCATGCCAATCAATCAAAGCAACCACGATATATCGGTCGTGCATGTGCATTAAGCAGGATTCCAAACGTAAACTTGGGAAATTACTTCCTAGGAGTCGATACAAAAATTTCTCATATGTCGAAAACGATACAGAAATTGTCAAATCAGGTAGAGTAAAAGCGCAGTTATGGACATGCACAGAAACAACCAGAGGACATATATGGATGCTACTGGCACTGAAAAACTAAGGAAGACCGCGCAATGGAGAGTGAAAAGGTTGCACTCTTTACCACCCACCTTGCCTATCCTACCCGGGCTTGTATTGAAGTGGTAACCCTCCGCTATTAACCAGTTTAACTTGTGTCTTGCAAGGCACGAGTTCGCTTCAGATTTCAATATAAGAGAAAGATGGCCGGAGGATTCTGGTGACGTCGTAAGATGAGGGATACACAACCTCCTTGGCATGCACTCGGCTTTTGAACACGTGAGGGGCGAGCCACGACACATAAGCCTCCTCGGCATCACCTACGGGATGGCAGACTTGGAATTTTGTATGTCCCGTTTGTATTAGAACATGTGGCAAATAGACTTTATTTTGGGGTGAATTTTCAAATTGAAGTTGTTTAATTGTTTTGAATCAACTCAAATATTCGAAAATCAATCATATTTCTAGATAAATTAGAACTCTGATATTCTTTTTTATTATCCTTATCTAATTAAAATGTTTTTATAATTAATTTTTGCCCATTATTAATCAAGCCATTAATCCTAATGATAGATCATGTAAAACGGTTTATTAATATAAACCTGTTTTGTTTTTTTCTATTCAAAACAAAAATATGAATGCTCGATGTGATAATCGAGTCGCCCTCAATTGCTCGAATTCTTTTCGAAGGATTATTCTATTTTTAGCTATTTTATTTTTGGCCAGATGTAACCGTTATTTTATTTGTTTTTCATTTGCAACGGTCATAAGGATTGAGTTCGTTAGGCTGGGTCATTCGAAATCATCGAATATGTCGGTCATAACCGTTGGATGAGGTGTGCCAAGAGGAATTTTATGACATGACCTAGTGGATGAGGTGTGCCAGGATTTTATGGAATCTTTTATGTTTGTAATAGAACGTGTTTTGGGGGTCAATTTTCAAATTGAATTTGTTTAATCGTTTGTATCAATTCAAATATTCCAAAATCAATCAAAATTCCATAGCAATTAGAACAATTTCTTCTTATAATCTCTATCTAATTATATAATAGGTGTGCCAAGAGGAATTTTATGACATGACCTAGTGGATGAGGTGTGCCAGGATTTTATGGCATCTTTTATGTTTGTAATAGAACGTGTTTTGGGGGTAAATTTTCAAATTGAATTTGTTTAATCGTTTGTATCAATTCAAATATTCCAAAATCAATCAAAATTCCATAGCAATTAGAACAATTTCTTCTTATAATCTCTATCTAATTATATAATAGGTGTGCCAAGAGGAATTTTATGACATGACCTAGTGGATGAGGTGTGCCAGGATTTTATGGCATCTTTTATGTTTGTAATAGAACGTGTTTTGGGGGTAAATTTTCAAATTGAATTTGTTTAATCGTTTGTATCAATTCAAATATTCCAAAATCAATCAAAATTCCATAGCAATTAGAACAATTTCTTCTTATAATCTCTATCTAATTATATAATAGGTGTGCCAAGAGGAATTTTATGACATGACCTAGTGGATGAGGTGTGCGAGGATTTTATGGCATCTTTTATGTTTGTAATAGAACGTGTTTTGGAGGTAAATTTTAAATTGAATTTGTTTAATCGTTTGTATCAATTCAAATATTCCAAAATCAATCAGAATTCCATAGCAATTAGAACAATTTCTTCTTATAATCTCTATCTAATTATATAATGTTTTTTATAATTAACTTTTTCACACGATGAACAATATATAATTAACATTTTCCCATTATTAATCAGACCATTTTTGTCCATTAAGATTTGGCTATGGCTATCGGAATGCTGGACGTCATAGTGGAGTCGCCTTTAATGTAATTAAATTTTTCCAATTACTAATCAAACCATTTTTGTCCATTAAGGTTTTGGCTATAACTGCTAGACTTTATTTGGAAGGATTTTTTCTATTTTTAGCTATTTTATTTTGACCAAATAAAACAGTTATTTTATTTGAGTTTTTCAAATGCAACGGTCATAAGCATTGCGTTTCTCGCTTGGTACCATTGGATGACTGAAATTTAGACTTAAATGAAAGGAAATTAAATTTAAATTTAAATTGAAATGAATTTTTTCTTTTTTTTAACTATTTTATTTTGAACCAATGTAACTATTGTTTTATTCGAGTTTTTCAAATGCAACGGTCATAAGGATTGTGTTCATCGCGGTTGGTCATTGGAAATCATCCAATAAGTCGGTCATACCCGTTGGATGACTGAAATTTACACTTAAATGAAAGGAAATTAAATTCAAATTGAAATAAAATGAAAAGAAGAAATCCATTTCGGCTATGCTTGGTTATTTTATTTTATTTCTGAATTTAACTGTTATAAGGATTTGATTTCATTCCTGGTCATTCAAATTCATGCGATAAAACACAGCCATTGGATCCGCGGAATCTATAGTTGACCCAAGGTACCATTTTTGGGTATGCTCTTTTCTAGTCTTCCATTTTTTGGGGATGATCATGCTCCCCACATGATCATCACTAGCACCACAAAGCTAGCTGTGGCATGAAATATTCTGGAAGACGAAATCTCATGCTCCTCCAACATCAAGAAACGAATTGATGCAGCAATACCTTATGTAACTTCAAAATTGCGTCTACGCCTTCAAAGGAACCCCGATTCCAACACATAAATCCTTCCTCATCTTTGCTGATAATCCAATTGTTCTTTAAATCCATAACCTGCAATGAATCGAAAAAAATTGTGGATCGAGGCAGCGGGATACATCTTTGTGATGCCAAATTCTATTTTCATAGTGTTGATTTGCGTAATTTTGAGTGAATTCTGCAATCATCGGAGGTTTATTGTTTGGAGCTACCTTGCACGTTTTTTTTTTTTTTTTCAATTTGAAGTGTTTTGTTTAAATTTAGCCACTTGGAAAGAAGGTTTTATGGAAAAAACATATTTGTGAACAGTGATGATTCCGCCTCCTATTCTCCTTCACATGGCCCCTCTTATCCAGTAGCATTGCCTTAAACTGCACAACTGCCAAGCTCTTCTTCGCATTCTATTATTTTTATCAACTTTCTTTTCATGGGATTAATAAAACGTTGAACAAGACCAGGAGGTAAGCTCTTTGAATTCCGCTCAAACATATTAATTAATTATTGATTCTTTTCTCAATCATCTCAAACTTATTATTATCTATTAAGTATTTCTCAAATGTTTTATGAAATCTTTCTCATATGTCGTAGTTAGCCTATATCAATACATAAGGAGTTATTACATATTAAATATGAAATTTATTACACATAAATATGTATGTCAGCACAGATTTGTCAGGAGAATTCAAATCCATTTCATTAAAATAAAGTATGATAAAACGTTTTGCAAGTATATAAATTTTACGTGATCAACTATATGATTTTTTTGTTTTTGGAAATTATAATTTAAATATGGACATATTGATAATTTTAATTATGTATAATAATTAATTGAGGTGAATTCTGAGTTTTGAGTATATAAATATAATTTTAAATCAAATTAAAGAATTCATTTCTGTCAATCTATTAGACTAAAATTTAATTTTCAATACACTTTAACTATTTTCATATATATATATATATATATATATATATATATATATATATATATAATTTTATTTTATAATTATTTTATTTAAACATAAATAAAAATATTAGAAAAAAAAATTAAATAAAAAATAAAGTAATTTAATATATAGCATATTATTAAAGTAAAGCATCCAAAAACCAATGAAGATGGCGATGAATTGATAAATTCAAAATAACATGTAAAATTAAATTTTTAACATAAATTAATTTATCAAGATTTCTAACATGGTGAATGCCAATTAGGAAGATTTCTCTCCATTCGTGCAAGAGTGCTACGGAATAAGGCCTCCTAGATGACCGTGCATCCATCATATCTCTTGGAATTTTGAAAAATTTCAGAACAATAATAGAGAAAATAAACTCCCCTCTTCAATACAGAGAAATTAAAAATTTTCACTCACAGGAAACAAAGTTTCAACTTAGAAAACAAACTTTTATTCCATTAAAAAAATTGTTAAAAATTCTTCCTCACACAGAGGGATTTACAAAATATGTGACTGCTTCAAACACAGGTCATGCACAAGACTTCACTGTCTTAATAAAACTCTCTCTGTCTCTCTGAAAAAATACGTTGCTCTGTATTTTAATTCGCACTGTTGTGCATAAACAACTCTGTTCTGTTTAAAAACAAAACAACATGATTATAGGCTCTCGGGCCATTCTTTTATATGTGGCGCGCACATATTAAAACATAAAAACAAAACATATAGACTTATCAGGTCCGCGTGTTAAACACAAAACAAACGACCATTTAAATTTGCGATTGCGCGATGTTGCGATGGGATCGCATCGCAAATATGCAATGGAACTCTAGTTTGGGCGGAGGGCGATTATGTGACTTGCGATTTGCGATTGCGCGATGGCGCGACAATCGCATCGCGACTTTACAATTCAGCGAATAACAAATGGACTTGCGATGTTGTGATTGCGCGATGGCGCGATCGCATCGGGGCTTTCAACGGTGGTCACACACACACACACACACACACACACACACACACACACACACATAATGCTCCGTTCCTTTGCGATTGCGATAATCGCATCGCATCAGAACTTTGCCACATCTGCAAGATATTTAACTTCTGTTGTTTGCGATTTGCGATTACGATTGTGATCGCATCGCATCGCAAAACTTCATATTAATAAGACACTTGCTGGAATATATTACGTTTACCGCCTCTTCCATTAACTCCAATTTTGGTTGTTGGGGGCTTAAAAGCCCGAAAATACTGTATTAATTAAATTTTTTCTTTCATGCTATGAAGCCATGAAAGTCTTCATTCCTCTGCCCTGTTA
This sequence comes from Pinus albicaulis, assembly GCA_034641835.2. Taxonomy (NCBI): domain Eukaryota; kingdom Viridiplantae; phylum Streptophyta; class Pinopsida; order Pinales; family Pinaceae; genus Pinus; species Pinus albicaulis. The sequence goes on along the minus strand of CM076570.1, from coordinate 1,543,781,202 downwards.
ATAAAAATGGTTACCGCCTTTGATAAAATATCAAAGGGATCAAATCCCATCTGTTCTGTACTACACCTATGGAGCTTTCCAATCCTTTTTCAATTTTCATTAATACAGCAGGCAACTGCCTTTGCCGAGGCTTCAATGTGCCGTTGTTCATTTACTCTGCAATTACTGCTGATTGACTTCAGCAGTTGGAATTAATTTCAAACACTCCCCCTTCATTTCAACTGCTGGGTTTTTCTTCATACCCATGCATTTCCTGAAATGTTCAAAGATTTTCTGTGCAAGTGGCTTTGTGAGGATATCAGCAAATTGATCCTCTGTTCTGCAATGTTGCAAAACTGTCTCACCATTGTTAACCAATTCACGTATGAAGTGAAACTTGGTGTCAATGTGCTTTGTCCTTTTATGAAAAACAGAATTTTTAGACAATGCAATAGCTAAGCTATTGTCACAAAAGATAACTGTCCCTTTTACCTGTTCTTGGCATAAACTTCTCAACATTTTTCTCATCCAAACTGCTTGACACGCTACTGATGTAGCGGCCACATATTCTTCTTCTGCTGTAGACAATGCTACAATGGGTTGTTTCTTAGAAGCCCATGAAATGGCTCTCGAACCCATGTGAAAAACGTAACCGGAAGTGCTCTTCTGATCGTCTACACTTCCAGCCCAATCATTGTCAGTGTATCCAACTAAATCTGAACTTTCTGAAGCAGTATATAAAATACCTTTTTTTACCTTTAACATACCTCAGAATTCTTTTCGTTGCTTGCCAATGTGCATCTTTTGGCTTTTCCATGAATCTGGAAATCAAACTAACAGCATGCATTATGTCCGGTCTAGTTGCAGTCAAATACATGAGGCTGCCAACTATACTCTTGTACAAGCTAGGATCAAAATCCTTGCTGTTGTTCTCTCTGCTGAGTTTTAATTCCATCACTATGGGAGTGATTGCTACTTTTCTTTCCTGCATGTTAAATCTTTCAAGCACCTCATTAACATACTTTGACTGTGAGATAAAAATCCCATTTTCATCTTGTTCTACTTCTATTCCCAAGAATTATCTCAACAAACCCATGTCAGTCATTTCAAATTCTTCTTTCATGACTGTTTTAAAATGTTCAATAAGGCAGTCATCATTTCCTGTGAAAATAACATCATCAACATATAAGACTACAATCAATATTTTTCCATCTTTTTCTTTGATGTAGAGGGTGGGTTATCCCTCACACTTTTCAAATCCATTTTTCAGTAGATATGAATCTATCCTACTGTACCATGCTCTTGGCACTTGCTCCAGCCCATAAATAGCTTTCTTCAACTTACACACTTTGTGCTCTTGGCCTTTCTTTTCATAGTCGAGAGGTTGTTCAATGTAAACCTCTTCCATTAACACTCCATTTAGGAATGCTGACTTCACATCCATTTGGTAAACTTTCCACTTGTTTTGTGCTGCTATGGACAACACTGCTCTCACGGTTTCCATTCTAGCAACTGGTGCGAAAGTTTCCTCATAATCTATCCCATGCTTCTGCTTATAACCTTTGACAACAAGTCTGGCCTTGTGTCTCTCTATTTTTCCTTTATCATTACTCTTGGTCTTGCAGACCCATTTAACTCCAATGACATCTTTACCTTTTGGGAGTTTAACCAAATCCCATGTCTTGTTTCTTTCTATGGCATTTATCTCCTCATCCATAGCTTCTATCCATTTCTTATCTTTGATGGCTTCTTCGAAATGAACAGGATCATGAACATGACAATATAAAGAAAAAAAAGAATTGATACCTTCATTTGTTATATCTTTTTCATAAATATATTTCAAACTTCTAAATTTCTTACCTCTTTCATTAGGTGTACAAATGCTTGAAGAAGCACTTGAATTTCCTCCTTGTGGTGTGCTTGGAGAAGCACTGTCATTTCTCCTCAAGGGTGTGCTATGTTTCTCTTTTGTTGGTGTTACTATTTGGGGATGTATTTCAGCTAACTCATCATTATTTTCATCATGAGATAAACAATGTGTAACATTCACTGTTTTCTCTATGCTTCCATCCCAAGCTTCCTCTTCAATGAACTGAACATCTATGCTCACAATAAAATTCTTGGTGGATGGGTTATACAACCTATAGGCCTTGGATTCCTCACTGTATCCAATGAAAATACATTTCTCCTCCTTGCTGTCCAACTTATTCCTTAGCTGATCCAGTATGTGTGCATAAGCCACACATCCAAAAACCTTCATGTGTGTGACATCTTGCTTTGTGCCACTCCATGCCTCTTCCGGCACTTTGTTCATAACTTCTTTTGTAGGGCATCTATTGAAGATGTACGCTACACAATGTACAGCTTCAGCCCAATAATCATTAGGCAATGCTTTTCCTTTAACATACTCCTTGCCATATCCATTATGGTTCTATTCTTCCTTTCGGCTACTCCATTTCGCTGCGGAGTATATCTAGTTGTAAATTCCTTATGTATACCATTTTCTCTACAAAAATGTAGAAAATATTTAGAGATATACTCACCTCCTCTGTTAGTCCTTAGTACTTTGATGTGCAGCCCACTCTGATTCTCAGCAAGTGCTTTGAAATTGTGAAATTTTTCATACACTTCACTTTTGTTTTTCAAAAAGTAAACCCAGGTTTTTCTTGTAAAATCATCTATAAATGTTAACACATAGTGGTTGCTTGCAAGCGATGGAGTTTGCATCAGTCCACATAAATCTGAGTGGACAATCTCTAAGGGTGCTTTTGCCCTTATGTTTTTCCCGGAAGGAAAACTTTCTCTGTGTTGTTTCCCCAAGATACAACCTTCACAAAGGCTGTCCAGTTTCTCTATCAATGGTAAACCACTTACCATTCATTTTCTGTTCAACAGATTAAGACCTCCAAAGTTGAGATGTCCAAATCTCAAGTGCCATAACCAATTATCATCTTTTGGTTCGCTTTGGAAAGTCTCTTGTGCCACTGCTGCTATCTTTCCTTCATTCTTCAAGTCTGCTCTCATTATGAGAGGGAACATTCTGTTCTTTGTCATATTTACTTTATCAATACACTGTTTGCTGGGTGGTTTTTCCATGATGGTACAAACATCATCCTCAAAGAAAACATTATACCCCTTATGGACAAGCTATCCAATACTTAAGAGGTTACACTTCATTCCTGGAACATAATACACATCTGCTATGGTTTTCTTTGCACCTTTCCTTTTTAAAACATTTACATTTCCTTTTCCCATAACAGAAACTTTGCTATCAGTTCCTAGTGTGGCTTGTGACTTCACACTCTCACCTAATATAGAAAAAATTGCTAACTTTCCTATCATATGGTTACTGCAACCGGAGTCTGGAAACCATAAATCCTCACTCTTTGCTTCAGCCATATTACAAGCTAAAAAAAAAAATATTTTGGCTGATATTTTCTTTAGTTAAATTTGCACTAGTTCTAGTTTCCATATCTTGTTTCTTCTTTCTACATTCATTAGAATAATGACCATATTTTCTACAATGGTAACATTGGACATTGGATTTATCATACCTTTTTCCTTGTGCATTATGTTGTCCACTTTGCTGACTGCTACCTTGACCGTGGCTGTGATTTTAACTGTCGCACCTTCCATGTGAATGTGAAGGGCTATTTCATCCACCTCTGTTTTGGCTTCTGCCTCTTCCTCTTTTTCTTCCTCTGTCTTGCCCTCTTCCTCTTCCGAAAGACATCTGGGACTTAAAGACATGCTCAAGAGATGAGTTTTCATTCCTACCCAATCTCTGTTCATGAGTCATCAGTGATGCATGTAGTTCATCCATTGAAAAATTTGTGAGATCCTTAGTCTCCTCTCTGGTGGTGACAATCACATCGAATCTTGAGGGTAAAATTCTCAAGATTTTTTCCACAATCCTCTTATCTTCAAGAGTCTCTCCATGATATCTTATTTGTGTGACCATTCCAATCACATGAGTGAAGAATGATTCAATAGTATCTAACTGTTTCATACAGAGAGCTTCAAAGTCTATCCTCAGCAACTGAAGTTTTGTTGTCTTCACTTTTTCCATACCTTGATAGACTTTCTTGAGAGTTTCCCATGCTTCTTTGGATTTCTTAGCTGCTGCTATCCTTGGAAACACACTCTCATGCACTGCTTGATACAAAAAGAAAAGAGCTTTGGAGTCTTTCTTCTTATTGCTCTTCAACAGTTCTCTTTCTACCTGAGTTAACATCTCAAACTCTTCTACATCTACTGGCTCTTCAAAGCCTTCTTCAATAAATTCCCATAAGTCTTGGAAGAAAAATAATGCTCTCATATTTATTGACCAGTAGTCATAATTTTTTCCATTAAATTACGGGAGATGGATATTTCCCATACCCATACCAGTGATGGCTCCAGCCATTCTGCACTCTTAACTTTGGATTCTTTTGGCTGAGTCTTCACACTGCTGGAGAAGCTGCTGCAACAAAGAACTCCTTTCCTTCAGCTTCTTTGATCTTAAAAGAGCCTGGACTATCTCTCATACCATGTTGGAATATTGAAAAATTCCAGAACAATAATAAAGAGAATAAACTCCCCTCTTCAACAGAGAGAAATTAAAATTTTTCACTCACAGAAAACAGAGTTTCAACTCAGAAAACAAAATTTTATTCCATAAATTTTTTTTTTACAAATTCTTCCTCACATAGAGGGATTTACAAAATATGTGACTGCTTCAAACACAGTTCACGCACAAGACTTCACTGTCTTAATAAAGCTCTCTCTGTCTCTCTAAAAAAACACACTGCTCTGTATTTTAATTCGCACTGATGTGCATAAACGAATCTGTTCTGTTTAAAAAAAAACAACATGATTATAGGGTCTCGGGCCATTCTTTTATATGTGGTGCGCATATATTAAAACATAAAAACAAAACATATAAACTTATCAGGTCCGCGTGTTAAACACAAAACAAACGACCATTTAAAATTGTGACTGCGCGATGTTGCGATGTGTGATGTTGCGATGGGATCGCATTACAAATATGCAATGGAACTCTAGCTTGGGCGGAGAACGATTATGTGACTTGCGATTTGCGATTGCGCGATGGCGCGATAATCGCATCGCGACTTTACAATCTGGCGAATAACAAATGGACTTGCGATGTTGCGATTGCGCGATGACGTGATCGCATCGCGGCTTTCAACGGTGGTCACACACACACACACATATATATATAATGCTCCTTTCCTTTGTGATTGCGATGATCACATCGCATCGGAACTCTACCACATCTGCAACACATTTAACTTCTGCTCTTTGAAATTTGCGATTGCGATTGTGATCACATCGCATCGCGAAACTTAATATTAACAAGACACTTGCTGGAATATCTTGCGATTATCGCCTCTTCCATTAACTCCAATTTTGGTTGTTAAGGGCTTAAAAGCCTGAAAAGACTGTATTAATTAAATCTGTTCTTCCGTTCTATGAACCCACGAAAGTCTTCATTCCTCTGCCCTGTTAATAAAAACGGCTACCGCCTTTGATAAAATATCAAAGGGATTAAATCCCATCTATTCTATACTACACCTGTGGAGATTTCCAATCCTTTTGCAATTTTCATTAATACAATAGGCAACTGCTTTTGCCGAAGCTTCAATGTGTCGTTGTTCATTTACTCTACAATTACTGCTGATTGACTTCAGCAGTTGGAATTAATTTCCAACAATATCAAGACCATGATTAATTCTTTTGCATGTTATGCTATGTTTTTTTAATTGTTTTTTCTCCTAAAAACATAATTTTTATGATTTAAATTCTCATAAAAACTGTCATTTATTTTTATTTTTATTGATACTCAAAAAAATTTAAAAATAATTTTAATTTTCAATTTTTTTATAAAATATTATAAAAAAAATTATAATTTTATATTATTTTAATTGATGTAAACTTTTTTTTCTTAACAGAAAAAAACCAATATAACCTACCTATTACTATTATAATAAATAAATATAACCAACGTACTACACATTTTACACATCATAGTTGAATTTGAAATAAAATATAAGCTAGCCTAAAACCAAGTTTTTCTAAACTCTTTGTATCAAAGTCACAGAATATATGCCCACCCACCACTTATCGTGCATCGCTGTTGCCACCAATTCTGTCATCCTATGCTTTAGTGATGGTTAGATGGGAGATGGCGTAGAAACAAATTTTCGATAGTTTAGAATTGAGTAGTTTTAACTGTGATTTTTTTGGAAAGTTTTAATTCTTTCATCTATAAGATGAGGAATTTATTGAAATTACATATTTCACATCATTTATAACCTTATAAACCATAATTACCCAATTCGTTGAAATTTAACACAAAAATATGAAAATTCACTCATACTATTACAATATCAAATGTAAGTAGTTAACATAGCAAATTGGATGAAAAATAACTCATAATTTAGGCAAATGGATTGTTCACTTCGCATAACTAAAGACAGTGGGTGCCCAGACACAAACAAAGGAAGGGAATGCCGAAACACAAATAGATAACCGGTATATGGTGTTCATGGAGACGAAAAGGAGAAAATTATATTTACCGACCTATGGGTTACTTAGATTCTATAGGTTAGCGTTAAACACATTAAGTCGGTGGACAAAATGCGTGCTACGGTCGATGCCAATCTTGAAAGGAAAGTCATAAGGTATCAGAATTGATGTTAATACTAAATTATATTATGTTTCACGTATATTCGTTTCCAGATGACTCAAACAGGTAGAGCATAATCCTAGGGGTGAAGCATAATCCGGCATGTAGTTAGAAAGAAAAGGAAATGCAAGTAAAGTAACTGTGAAATTGGAATTTTTTTTATATTTGTGTGCTTTTTTCTATTTTATTTTGGTTAAAAAATTTAGAAGAAAAGGAAAAATTTTGTTGGAATTTTTTGAGTAATTTCTTAACAAACAGATAGAGGAATAAAACAATTCCTTTTCCACAACACAGAGAATAAAAATTAAATTTGTAGACACAGAAAAATGAAATATAACACTGTTATTTCATTAAGAAAACTTTGTTACAATATTAAAATTCTTCAGAACAAGGTTCTGGATTCACAGCAAATTTTTTCTTCTCTTGTGTGTTACACACACAGCGCTACAATCTCTCTCTCTCTGTTTTTCTATTTTTCAGCCTTCGGCCATAAAAATCAAATACATAGTACTTCTCTGTAGTGCAATACAACCTCTATATGTATCCTCACCGACTATAGAAATTCATTACAAACATAATGCTATTGAATGCCATTAATTGACACAATAACAAAATTCACGGTTGAAGATCTCTTTGATGGCCTCATAACTATGACGGCATCTCTTGGCAAGTCGCATTGATGTCGAACTGCTTGGTGGCGGCAGCGGTGGCGCTACGGTGGTTCGCAGGCGGTGACACCCCCTTCTGGTGGTTGCAGGGGCACTCCACCGTTAGCTACATATGGACAGGGTGTGCCCCCGCACTAAATCGTGACTGTTGATCTCTGGTTAACGCCCGATGGGTGGGTCAACTACGGGGGCACCCCTCCACGTTAACCGCCGGGCTATTTTTGCTCTCACAAACTGTTGATCTCTGATCTGACAATGATCGTGATGTGAACTTGTGTGAATTTTAACACATCACAGATCTCAAAAACTCAATTAACTCCTACTTAGTCCTCATCGTGTCTGACTTCTCATCGGCGATCGGCGATTGGCGGACGGCTTAGACCTTTGTTTATGGGACATGCGATGAGCGATGATTGTGGGCACCACATCGCATCGGCGATCAGTGGACAGATGGGTGTGGTAGCTTGGAATTTTCCAAATGTGATATGCGATGTGCAATATCGCATTACAGTCCATCGCATCGGCGATATCGCATTGCATTTCAATGAGACAACGAGACATGATTGCATGGAGAATTGCCGATGTGCGATGTTGCGATATCAGCACATCGCATCGATGCTTGGCTGGCAGATGGAACCCGCTATTCTATGCAGGAAGTTGGAATTAAATTCCAACACTCCCCCTTAATTACAACTGTTGGGTTTTTCCTGCATACCCAGGAATTTTCTGAAAAAATGAAAACTTTTATGTGTTGATGATTTTGTGAGGATACCAGAAAATTGCTCCTTTGTTCTGCAGTGTTTCAAAATTATTTCTCCATTGTTCACTAGCTCCCTTATGTAGTGAAACTTGGTATCAATGTGTTTCATTCTTTTGTGAAACACATAATTCTTTGATAAAGCTATCGTTGAGTTGTTATCACAATAAATCACTGTGCCCTTTACCTTATCATAACACAAATCTCTGAGAATTCTTCTGCCTCTGCTGTTGATAAAGAAACTACTGGTTGCTTATTGGAAGCCCATGAAACGACTCCCAATCCCAAATGAAGCACATATCCTGAAGTGCTCTTCCTGTCATCTACACTTCTAGCCCAATCACTATCAGTGTAACCTGTCAATTCAAAATTTTCAGATGAGGAGTAGTAAATACCATACCCCTTTGTTCCATTCACATACCCGAGAATTCTCTTGGCTGTCTGCCAATGAGTTTCTTTCGGCCTTTCGATAAATCTGGAGATTAAGCTTACATCATGCATGATATTCGGCTTAGTTGTAGTCAAATACATGAGGCTGCCAACTATGCTTTTATATAGTTTTGAATCAAAATCCTTGCTGTTGTCTTCTTTTCTCAATTTCAACCCCATGACAGTTGGAGTTACAGTTGCCTTGCTGTTCTGCATGTTGAATATTTTTAACACTTCATCAACATATTTTTCTTGAGAAATGAAAATACTATTTTCATTTTTCTCTACTTCAATTTCCAGAAAATATCTCAAGAAACCTAAATCAGTCATTTCAAATTGACTTTTCATGACTGCTTTAAAATCAGCAATGAGAGAATCTTCATTGCCAGTAAAAAATAAATCATCTACATATAAAAAAAAAATAAGTATCTAACCATCATTTTCCTTTATGTAGAGTGTTGGTTCTCCATCATATTTCTCAAATCCATTTTCTATCAGGTAAGCATCTATTCTATTGTACCATGCTCTTGGTGTTTGCTTTAGCGCATAAAGAGCTTTCCTCACCTTGCATACTTTGTGCTCTTGGCCTTCAATTTCATAGCTTGGAGGTTGTTCAACATATACCTCTTCTTTCAACACTCCATTTAGGAATGCAAATTTCACATCCATTTGATAGACCTTTCATTTCTGTTATGCTGCTATGGACAACATTGTTCCAACTGTTTCCATCCTTTCAACTAGTGCAAAGGTTTCTTCATAATCTCTTCCTTGTTGCTTCTTGTAGCCTTTGACAATAAGTCTTGCTTTATGCCTTTCATATTTCCTTCAGCATTGCTTTTGGCCTTATAGACCCAGTTAACTCTAATGACTTCTTTTCCTTTCGGGAGGTCCACTAGCTCCCATGTTTTACTCTTTTCAATTGCACCAATTTCTTCATTGATTGCTTCAATCCATTTTTCTTCATTTATAGCATCTTAAAAATGAATTGGGTCATCAACATGACAATATAAAGCAAATAAAGAGTTCAGAATAGCATTATCATTTACCTCTCCTTGTTCATAAATCTCACTCAGATTTCTGAATCTTGGTCTTCTTGGTGTACTTGGAGTTCCACTTGAACTCGAGGGTGTTTCAGTACCCTGTGGTGTGCTTGAAGAAGCACTTCCTTGATTTCTCATGGCTATTCTATTTCCAGCTTGTGCTGTGGTTTGTTGTGCTTATGGTGGTGGAGGAGGATCCACCAAGGAGGGATTATTCGGTGTCGTCCCTTCCTCTTCTTCTTCATGAGACACACTAGTCTTCACGTTCACTGTTTTCTCTAAACTTCCATCCCAAGCTTCTTCTTATATAAAATGCACATCTCTGCTTATCACTGCCTTCTTGGTGGATGGATTATAAATATTGTAGGCATTGGACTCATCACTGTATCCAACAAAGATATATTTCCCCCCGTTACTGTCAAGCTTCTTTCTCATCTGATCCGAGACATGTGCATATGCCACACAGCTGAATACTTTCATGTGGGTAACAAACTATTTTATGTCGCTCCACGCTTCTTCAGGAATTATGTTCATGACAACTTTGGTTGGGCATCTATTCAAGATATGCGTTGCGCAATTTACAGCTTCGGCCCAATACTCATTTCGCAAATGTTTTGCCTTCAAAACACTTCTGACCATATCCATGATGGTCCTATTCTTCCTTTCTGCAACACCGTTTTGCTGAGGTGTGTACCTCATGGTAAATTGCTTATGTATGTCATTCTCTCCATAAAAACGTAGAAATTCATTGGAGATGTATTCTCCACCTCTATCAGTTCTCAACACTTCGATTTAGTGTCCACTCTGCTTCTCAACAAGAGTTTTGAAGTGGCATAATTTCTCAAATACTTCACTCTTCTGATTCAAGAAATACACCCATGTATTTTTGGTGTAATCATCTATGAATGTCAAAACATATTTCTTGCCAGCTAAATATGGCGTTTGCATTTCTCCACACAAATCAGAGTGGACAATCTCTAAGGGTGCTTTTTCCCTTATAAATTTTCCTGCTGGAAAGCTTTCTCTGTCTTGTTTGCCCAAGATGCAGCCTTCACACAGGCTGTCCGGTTTCTCAATAAATGGTAATTCCTTTACCATTCCATTTTTGTGCATCAAGTTCAGTACTTCAAAATTGAGATCTCCAAATCTCAAGTTCCATAACTAGTTTTCATCTTTCACTTCCTTTTAAAAGAGCTCTTGTGTTACAACTGCTACATTTCTTCCTTCCTTCAAGTCTGCTCTGAGCTTGAGAGGAAACATTCTATTGCTTGTCATCTGCACCTCTGCAATGAATTTTTTGCTTGGAGGTGTGTCCATGGTTGTGCACATTTCATATTTGAAGAATACATTATAGCCCTTGTCAATGAGATGTCCAATGCTCAAAAGATTACATTTCAAGCCAGGTACATAGTATACATCTGGCACAAAATTTTTTTCTCCATTTCTTGCCAGGATACTGACTCTGCCTTTTCCCTTGACAGAAATCTTACTATCAGTTCCTGTTGTTACCTCAGATTTAACATTTTTATCAAGATTGACAAACATTGCAATGTTTCCAGTCATGTGGTTACTACAACCTGAGTCTAAGAACCATACATAATATTGTTTATCTTGTGCTATATTATATATTAACATCACATTCTTTGGGTTCTTATTTTCTTCTTTTGCAAAATTAACATTCTACCTATTATTCATGTCATTTTTCTTTTTCCTACATTCTTTGGCATAGTGCCCATATTTCTTGCAATAATGACACTGGACTTGGGATTTATAATACCTTTGTCCATGAGCTTGTTGTTGCCTTGAGCCTTCATTCTGGTTTTGATTACTGCTCCTTCCACTCGAACCTACACGGTTGTTTCTCCCTTTTTTTTTGCTTCTGCCTCTTCCCCTTCTTCTGCCTTGACCTCTGCTTTGGCCAAAAGATATTTGAGTCTTCAAAGCTTGTTCCAATAAATAATCTGAACCTCTATTCATTTGTGTTCATGAGAAATTAGGGATGCACTCAGCTCATCCACTGTAAATTGTGAGAGATCCTCTGTCTCTTCTATTGCCACTACAATGGCATCAAATCTTGAGGGTAGACTTCTGAATATTTTCTCCACAATATTTCTTTCTTCTAGTGTCTCTCCATGAGACCTTATCTAGGTAACCAACCCAATAATATGAGTGAAAAATGAGTCTATATTTTCAGACTCTTTCATATAGAGAGTTTCAAAATCTCTCCTTAACATTTTTAACTTTGTTGTCTTCACCTTATCCATGCCTTGATAGGTTGTCTTGAGAATATCCCATGCCTCCTTAGACTTAGTTGCTGCTGCAATCCGTGGGAAAATACTCTCATGCACTGATTGAAAGAGATAAAAGAGGGATTTGGAGTCCTTCTTCTTATTATCTCTTAATAGGTCTCTTTATGCTGCTGTCAAAGCATCCAACACTGTTGCATCTACTAGTTTTGGGTAGCCATTCTCAACTAGCTCCCATATGTCCTGTGAAGAAAATAGGGCTCTCATGGTGATTGCCCAATATTCATGATTTTTCTCATTAAACTGTGGAAGTTGGGGATTTGTGAGGTTGGTTCCTGCTACAGCCATCGTGACTGTGCAAGTAAAACAAACAGTAGCCTTCTCTGCTGGAGAGAAACCGCTTCAACTAGCTTCTTATATATTTTGCAATGAAGAGAAAACTCTACTGCATTTACTAAGCACCTAGACTAGCTCCGATACCATGTTGGAATTTTCTGAGTAATTCCTTAACAAACATGTAGAGGAATAAAACAATTCCTCTTCCACAACACAAAGAATAAAAATTAAATTTGCAGACATAGAAAAATGAAATATAAAACTGCTATTTCATTAAACAAACTCTGTTACAATATTGAAATTCTTCAGAACAAGGTTCTGGATTCACTAAAAAAAAAAAAAAAAATCTTGGCTATTACACACACAGCGCTACAATCTCTCTCTTTGTTTTTCTATTTTCAGTCTTCGAGCATAAAAATCAAATACACAGTGCTTCTCTGTAGTGCAATAAAACCTCTATATGTATCCTGACCAACTATAGAAATTCAATACAAACCTAATGCTATTCAATGCCATTAATTGACACAACAACAAAATTCACGGTTGAAGATCTCTTTGATGGCCTCATAACTATGGTGGCACCACTTGGGAGGTTGCATTGATGTCGAACTGCTTGGTGGCGGTAGCAGTGGTGCTACGATGGTTCACAGGTGGCGACACCCCCTTCTAGTGGTTGCGGGGGCACTCCATCGTGAGCTCCATATGGACGGGGTGTGCCCCCGCACTAAATCGTGATCGTTGATCTCTGGTCAACGCCCGACGGGTAGGTCAACTATGGGGGCACCCCTCCACGTTAACAGTCAGGTTGTTTGTGCTCCCACAAACCGTTGATCTCTGATCTAATGGTGATCGCACTATGAACTTGTGCAAAGTTTAACACATCACGGATCTCAAAAACTCAATTAAATCCTGCTGAGTCCTCATCGTGTCTGACTTCTCATCGGCAATCAGCAATCGGCAGATGGCTTAGACCTTTGTTTATGGGACATACGATGAGCGATGCATGATGACTGTGGGGACCACATCGCATCGGCGATTGGCAGACAGAATGGTGTGGCGGCTTGGAATTTTCCAAATGTGATATGCGATGTACGATATCGCATTACAGTCCATCGCATCGGCGTATCGCATCACATCACAACGACACAACAAGACATGATTGCACAGATAATTTCTAATGTGCGATGTTGTGATATTGACACATCACATCGACGCTTGGCTGGCAGATGGGACCTGCTATTCCATGCGGGAAATTTGAATTAAATTCCAACAAATTTGAATATTTCTAAATGAGCAGCTATTTATTATGGAAAAGGATTTTACATAAATTTTGAAATTACGGAAAAATTTTAAATTTAGATTTAAGGAAAAGAACTTAGGTGATTTTTTTAGAATTGTGTTTATAAGGAATTGTTTAAAATTTAAAATAGATTAGAAGGAAAATGAGCCAAAGACATTATTGTTACATGGAATAAATTGTTTAAGATATATATTATTGAAAATTCACTTAACATGTATATTATTGATTTTTTTTAGAATTATAAATTTTCTATTTGAATTTATACGGTATTCTAATTCAAATTAAACTTGATAACTATTTAGCATATATATTTATTCTAACTTCTTTTTATCTTTTTGGTTTAAAGGAAAACAGAAAGGATCTACTAAACTTACCAAAAAAATTAAACCTCATAACTATGATTTAAGCAACACAAATCAATATTTGGCCACAAATTTTTCTACCAATTTTAACCACAAAATTTTCTACCAAATTATGACTAGAAATCTGTCCTAAACTTAAAAAAACAAATACAAAAATAAACAAACTTAAAATTACTCCGTTCAAAACTAATAAGGTATACCGCCTTTTTGTAAATCCACCTTTTAATCATGTCATAGTATCTGCTTATTAAAAAATGTTGTATACTATTTGTATATCCATTTTCCTTTTTCCATCTAGCTGTCTTGAATTTCCTTGGCCAATTCATGCATGTCAATAAATCAAACCAACCACAATCTATCACGCATGCATGTGCATTAAGCGGGATTACAGACAGAAACTTGGAAAAAATACTTCCTAAGATTCAATATGCAAATATCTGATATGCCCAAACGATCCAAAAATTGTCAAATCAGAAAAGTAAAATGCAAGGAAAAGCATAGTTCTAGACATGCACAGGAGTGAACAGAGGAGATATATGGATGCTACTCGCACTGAATACCTAAGGAAGACCTGACAATGGAGATTGCAAAGGGTGTACTTTTTACCCACACCTTGCCTATCCTACCTAGGCTTGTATTGAAGTGGTGACCCTCAGCTATTAACCTCAACTTTAACAACCGGCCGGTTTACAGTATGCCCAAATAAATTATCTCTTGCAAGGTACAATTTAGCTTGAGGTTTAAATATAAGAAGTGGGTGGCAAGAGGATTATGTTGATGACCCAAGAGGAGGGATACACACCCTCCTTGGAATTCATTGAGGCATTTTCACACGTAAGGGGGAACACACAAACCTCCTCGTCATCACCTACTAGATGGTTGGGAAACCAAGAAGGACACACAAATCAGCATCCTTTCACTAATTGGGCAACCAAGAAAAAGTGCACTCTTTCCTTGGAAACATCTCCGAGTAGAAAAGACGGAAATGTCTAAAAACACAGGAAAGAACGAAACATCTCAATGTATTTTATTTATCTAATAATGCATTTGATTTTATGAAAATATCTTTTGTAATTAAAAAATGAAAAATAAGGAGAATGATTGCATTATTTATCAAATTTCATCTCTCCCTCATAATAAAGACTGTGGTATTGTTTCGAGAGGTACTGTGTTATTACTCTTTTTGTGCCTCTATCCTGTTATATGATTCTCTGCATTAGTTTCTCAGATCTTGAGGTAGATCAGTTGGTATCATAGAATAAGATCTTGGAAGCCATCCACCTGTTCGAGGTTTTTTTTTTTAGGGTCATACATTTCAATCCATTCGGTGGATGAAAATAATGTCACCCCGTTGAGAGCCCTCCACTGCAGACTCATTCGTAAATGATTTAGCTAGGGCTCTTCAAGAGCTAATTATGTTGCAACAATAGCGACGTCCTCCAAGGCAAATGTATATTGATACATGGTGTCAACTGCCTAAATTCTCAGGTCCAATGAATGGTGAGGCTGTTGATTCTTGGATCCATAGTCTCTCCAACTATTTCAGAACCTGTCCAACGATGGAAGAGGAGATAAAACTTCATATCGTCATTCTACAATCGGAAGGCCTAGAAAAAGCATGGTGGGATACTCATATTGAGAATATGTCATTAGTTGTTAATCTTGGAGAACCAAATGAGACCAGATCGACACCTATCACATCTTGGAATCTCTTTTTCCAGGTTTTATGAGAACACTTCTATCCTCTAGGATATATACAAAATATCCTTTCCAAATGGCTAGAACTTCGACAAATACCCAATCAATCAGTGCAAGCTTATATTGATGTCATCTGCAAGTTGTACATTCAACTCCATATATCTTATCCAGAAGAGGTACTAATTATCAAATTTAATTATGGGTTGCTAATGATTTTTCAACGCGAAGTTGAGTTGTTTGATATAGTGCTTCATTATACATGGTCTTTATTCGGGCCCTGGATGTGGAACACAAAGTGGGTACTCGAATCTGATCTCCTCAAGCCATAAATTTCCCATCTCCCTCTTTTTCTTCTATGTCACCTCTGCTTCATTCCCCACACCTCAGAACACCCCCTGGTCTACATTTTGTAAGACCAACTCACACACTTCTGCAGATTGTCGAGTACTGAAAAATATACGCCCTCACAAGACTCGTTTTACAGAGGTTGAAAAACCAAATGCCACTACCCCACTTCTAGTTGTTTCTCTTGAAAATTCTACATAATTCGACCCCTATCTCATTCTCATGTCTCCTAATGAGACAAACACCTCTGTTACGCCTTTATTTACCCATAATTGTCAAATTAAACATGAGTTGGTCACACTTATTCTTGACAATAAGAGTCAAGAAAATCTTATGTCCTAGGGCTTGGTTGAATGCCTTTTCCTTCCCACCACTACTCACCCACACATGTATCAAATCGGTTGGATCCAAAAGGACAGTCCTCATATTACAATATCCCAATTTTGTGTTGTTGCCTTTGCTATTGGAACTTCCTGTGATATTGTGGTATGTGATGTTTCTCCTCTCGATTGTGTCGACTTATTTCTAGGCATTCCATACCTAAAGGCTTGACATGCTGTTTATCATACTACGGATCACCAATACCACTTGTAGCATGATGGGCGCACCTATGTGCTCACATCCTTAGCTAGCACAAAAACCTTGAATTCTATTGGAAAAGCTCCCATTATGAGAGTCAATTCAAACCAAGATGTTTCTTTGTGCTTGATTCACCTTGTCAAGCTAGACAACCTCACAAATCCATTCCCTCCTACAATGGTTCGTCTACTACACGAATTTGCAGATGTCTTCACCCAACCCATAGGGCTGCCTCCATCATGATATGTTGAACAACACATCGATCTTATCCTAGTGCTTCCTGACCTAATACCCCATCTTATCACCTTGATCATGAGGAGGCAACTGAGATGGAACGCCAAATTGAAGAATTGTTGATATTCAGTCATATTCAGACTTCATCCTTGCCATGTGCATATCTAGATTTTATTATTCCCCAAAAGGATAGTTTTGAATGGCACCTCGTGATAGACTATCGACCACTTCATAAAGCCACTGTTAAAAACGCTATTTACATTCAAAAATTCCATCTAGTGATTAAATATAAGAAGGGGAAAAGTAATAAAATGGTTGATTTGTTAAGTCGACCACCTACGCTTCATATGATGCTTGGAAAGATATGTATGCAACAGATCCGGTTTTGGTGAGATACTCTACAGCAACCTACAATCATAAACCAAAATCTCTTTCTTGATTATACCACTCATGATGGTTGGTCAAGTATAAACTTAACCAACTATGTGTGCCACAATCTGATTATCGTCTCATTTTCATTCGTGAAGCACATGCCTCTTCATGTAGAGGGCATTTTGGCACAACCAAGACCATTCTCAATATTCAACACCACTTATATTGGTCTATCTTACCCAAGAAAGAGGAAAAATTCATTCATGCGTGTTCTCTTTGTTCACAAAGCAAGCCCTAAAACCGTAAGCATGGTTTGTATCAGCCATTACCAATTCCCTCTTGTCCTTGGGAATCCAATTCCATGGATATTTTAAGTGGAATTCCTACTAATTTCCACAAACATGATGCTATCTCGGTAGTGGTTTGTCGTTTCTCCATGATGGTTATATTTCTTCCTTTTCATAAGACTACCTCTGTTGCTTAGACCATGGATTTCTTGTTCGAGCATGTGTGGCCACACTTTGGTTTGCCAAGTAGAATTATTTATGATCATGACTCTTGTTTTCTAAGTACATTTCAGCATACTCTTTTTTCTTTGTTGGGTTCCCAAATTTGTTTCTCCACTGCCTTCCACCCACAAATAAATGGAAAAAAAAATTTGTCAATCGTACTTTGGTTCACTCACTTCATAGCTATTTTTCCAAAAATAAAATAGTGTGATACATATTTTCACATCATTATACATAATTACAATCAGACAACACACTCCTCAACTGGTTTCTCACCTTTTGAGGTTTTCTTTGGGTTTCAAACAAGTGCACCCTCTAAGATTCCACTGACGATCACCCCTTCTGGGTCTGCACGTCACCAACAATAACAAAAATCATCTCATCATTTTATATACTCCATTTCTCAATGCCAAGCTCAAGTAACTATTGCTTTGCAAGAAACTCAATATCATGCCAAACAGAGGCATGAAAAGCACCAAACACCCTTGTATTTTCAACGAGGAGATTGTGTGTGGCTATTATTGGAGAAGCAACACTTCAAGGGCCAACATCATAAGCTGCACCCTCTGCGATATGGCATGTATACTACTCTGGAATGCATTGGAGAAAATTCATATCTTTTAGACTTGCCTTTACATCTTGGCATCCACAATGTTGTTAATGTTAATAATCTCAAACTATTTGAACCACCTCCCCTTGAGGAATATGTTACAATTCATCATCTGGTTGATAATATTCTAAATTTTCAACCTCCCCTACTCAAAGATACAATTCTGGACTCTAAGAAATGAAATACACGCCAAAATCCATACTTATCATATCTGGTTGGTCGGAAGGGACACACACCAGTGCAGGCAAAATGGATGACTGTAGAAACATTACAACACACTTTCCCTCATTTGGTGGAGAAAGCCAAGACGCTTCCTGCTTTAAGAAGGGAATAATTAGGCAACCAAGAAGGACACAAATCAACAACCTCTCATTTATTGGGCAACCAAGAAAAAGCTCACTCTTTCCTTGGAAACATCTAAGAGTAAAAAAGAGGGAAACATCTAAAGATCGAGGAAGGAAGGAAACATCTCAATGTATTTTCTTTATCTAGTAATGCATTTGATTTTATAAAAATATCTTTTGTAATTACAAAATGAAAAATAAGGAGAATGATTACATTGTCTATAAAATTCTCATCTGTCCCTCGTAATAAACATTGTGGTATTATTTCGAGAGCGACTATTTAATTTCTGTTTTTCACCTCTATCATGTAATGTGATTCTCTGCATTAGTTTTTCAGATCTACAGATAGATCAATGGCACACCTAGGATTTTGTATATGTGACGCAACAACGTTGTTGAAAGTCAAACTTGAGGAGAGATGGTCAAAAGTCGTCGTGGCTTTGCTAAACTTTTCCTTGCTCCACGTGGTCTATTTAATTTTATTAATTATCAAATTCGTAGAATTTGATAAATAATACTATACACAGTGTTTATACTTTGATTTATATTCCCGAACCTTTACATTATGCCTTTCGAAACTTTATATTAGTCTTCGAACTTATATTAATACTCCATGCTTTGTAAATCAAACTTTGCAATAGAACCTTTGCTCTGGGCCCACCTCTATGTCCAATAGCCAGTATCAAATGTACGCCTCGTACCTTGGTTTAACCTCACGCATCTCCGTCGGGCGACCACCATCTGATGACTCTTCCCCGGATTGAAAGCTCTTGTCAATATCGCTCGGCCTCCACCGGCAGATTTTAACGCGCGATGAGAATACGGGAAGGCGGTTTTGTGCTCGCGTCCAGTGCCACATGTCGAAGGCTCTGTGGAATTGCTCCAATTCAGAGAATACCGCCTTCTCTGCAAAGGTGGTGCGATATGGGCAATCCGCTTTTCAAAACCACTCGCAGTTTTTGCACAGTGTTTAACTATGGTTCACGCCAGTTGCACGATCCTCCTCGTTCTCTAACTCATGCGTAAACTGCGGTTACGGTTCGAAGCAACAACTTTATCTCTTTACAAAGTGGGAATCTTCCAATTAACCAGTGTTCACGACCACAATTCCTCTGCACAGACCTCGCCTGTGGGTAGCATGGATTTAACAGGGTTATTCGAATAAAATTAAGAGAAATAATGGACCGAGGGGTACAAAACCTATACGGTAGGTTAGTTCAACAAATCTGTATATATATACAGAGTCCAATCACTTCACGGTTAAACCAATTTATTCACACATATAAATACAGGCAGTTTGAAATCAAGAGGACTTGAATTCTATTCAACCGGAAGCGATTTCTCGATACACAGAGTTTATTGTAGAAATCATTATTTCTCTCTCTCTCCCTCCTATACATCCGAGGGATTACAATTATATACACAAACATATGACTCTTCGGTTCCTCTGAGAGGACCGTTTTGGTAACTCAAGAGCCTAATTATAATTATTTGAAAACTAAAAACATCACAGATGGACTAACTATTCGACTTCTACAACTCTAACTAATCCAATAATACAATCATCTAAGGTATTGACACTTGGCTATAACAATTCAAATATTTTCAAACCCTCCTAGCCACAACATGTGGAAAAACTCCTACATTGCTAGCTAGTGTCTAATGCCCCTGCATCAGACTCTAGAGGGCAATCTTCTTAATGGGCTCCTATCCATGAGCTCTTCCACTGATCTACCTATCTTCTGCAACATTCCTTCATTCATCCAAGTGGCATCTTCCTCTGGCTTATCCTTCCATTTGATCAAGTATTGAAAGTACTCTCATCCTCTTGTCCTTCTGAATGGTCTTTTATCCAATATCTTCTTTGGTTGCAATGGTTGTGCTGGAGGTAGCTGCTCTCTCCAATAAATATGTTCCTTGTTGGCTGTTCTTTCTTCTGCACCATCATCTTCATACTTGTACAAATCTGCAACATTAAAAATGGGAGATATTCCAACATTAGGAGGTAATTCAATCTCATAAGCATTTGCAGAAAACTTTCGAAGTATCTTGCATGGCCCAATCTTTTTGAACTTCAATTTGTTATACTGCTTATTTGGGAACCTCTCCTTTCTCAAGTGTGCCAAAACCCGATCTCCTACTTCAAAATGAATTTCTTTTCTGCTCAAGTATGCTCTGCTTTTATCTTTGATGTTGCTTCTTTGTAGTTGCTATTTCACTTGTTCATGTATGGCCTGGATCTCTCAAGCAAATTCCTCACCATCTGCACTCCTTAGCTCTGCCTTTCCCAGATTTTTTAACTCTGATATTCCTCTGAGGTGCATTCCATAAAAAATATGAAATGGACTCTTCCCTGTGCTCCTCTTTTGTGAGTCATTATATGCATATTCTGCCTGGGGAAAAATATGATCCCACTGCTTGGGATGTTCTCCTGCAAGACTTCTCAACAAATCTCCCAGACTCCTATTCACTACCTCAGTTTGTCCATCAGTCTGAGGATGATAAGCTGAGCTGAAACTCATTTTGGTACCAAGTTTATTCCACAGTGTCCTCCAAAATTTCCCTACAAATCTGGTGTCTTTGTCAGAAACAATGCTCTTGGGAAACCCATGCAATCTAACAACTTATTTGAAAAACAAGTTAGCAACATGGGTGGCATCACTAGTTTTATAGCATGGAATAAAATGTGCCATTTTGGAGAATCTGTCTACTACAAAAAATACTACATGATTCCCTCTCTGAGTTTTGGGAAATCCTAGAACAAAATCCATACTCACCATGTCCCAAGGCATGTCCGGAATAGGCAAGGGAGTGTACAATCCTGCATTCTGGCTCCGTCCTTTAGCATATTGACAAATCTTGCAATTCTTCACAAGCTTGTCCACTTCTGTTCTCATCTAAGGCCATTAATAAAAGCGACTCAGCTGCTCATAAGTCTTATCAGTACGAAAGTGTCCAGCAAGTCCACCACTATGCTTCTCTTTGATCAAGTTTTCTCTCATGGAACATCTTGGTACACATAGTTGGCTTCTTCTGAATAACAATTCCTCCTGCAGGAAATAATCCTGCCACTGGGTTCTATCTGTTAGAATAGGGTTACTACATGCCTCAAATGCTTCTTTAAAATCTGGATCTGTCTTATACAATTCTTTCAGAAAATCAAATCCTACAACTTCAAAATTTGTTTCTTGAACAAGCATGTGCCTCCTACTCAAAGCATCATCTACTTTATTTGCTTGGCCACTTATATGTTTGAAGACAAAATTAAAAATATGGAGATACTCAACCCACTTAGCATGCTTATGTTTCAACTTGGGCTGCTGCACAATATACTGCAAAGCATGATTGTCAGAATATAATACAAATTCCCTGGACATCAAATAATGTCTCCATTTCTTCAGTTCCTGAACAATTGCATACAATTCCTTCTCATAAGAGGAATACTTCCTTCTGGTGTAATTTAGCTTTTCACTGAAATATGCCACAGGCCTGTCATCCTGACTCAACATAGCTCCAATAGCCTCTCCACTGGCATCACATTTTACTTGAAATGGTTTTGTAAAATCAGGCATAATCAAAACAGGATTCTTTTTTATCCTTTGCTTCAAAACTTTAAAATTTCTTTATGCTTCAACAGTCCACTTAAATGGTTGGTTGCTCTTCTTTATTTTCTCAATTATGGGTGCATTGATCTTACTAAAGTTTCTTATAAACTTCCTGTAAAAACTAGCAAGCCCATGGAAACTTCTTACCTCAAAAACATTCCTGGGTGAAGGTCACTCCACAATTGCCTTAACCTTTTCTGGGTCCATCTTCAATCCTTCTGCAGAAACAACAAAACCCAAATACACCAACTCTTCCTTCATGAATGAGCATTTTTTCAAATTTATCAGCAGTTTCTCTTGGTGCAGCTTCTTCAAGACATGATTAAGATGCCTTAAATGCTCTTCTTTAGTTCTGCTGAAAACTAATATATCATCCAGGTACACTACAACAAATTTACCAATAAACTCTTTTAATACCTCAGTCATAAGTCTCATAAAAGTGCTAGGTGCATTTGATAACCCAAAAGGCATTACCATCCATTCATACAGCCCTTCATTTTTTTTAACGGCAGTTTTCCACTCATCACCCTCTCTTATTCTAATCTAATGGTATCCACTTTTCAAATCTATCTTTGAGAAATATTTAGCACCACTCAAACAGTCCATTAAGTCCTTAACTCTGGGCAAAGGGAATCTATACCTGATTGTGATCTTATTGATTGCTCTGGAATCAGTACACATCCTCCAGCCTCCATCTTTCTTTGGGCTTAATACTGTTGGTATTGCACATGGACTCAAACTTTCTCTGGTCAGCCCCTTGTCCACCAATTCTTGTACTTGTCTCCCGATTTCCTCATTTTCCTTGGGAGTCATTCTGTAGGCTGCCTTGTTTGGTAGACTTGAACCAGGGATAAAATCTATTTGATGGCTGATCTTTCTCACAGGTGGCAGTTCATCAGGTAAATCATCCACAACAATGTCACAATAATCATCTAACATATCTTGGATTTCCATTAGCAAATCATAAATATTTGTAGAAGTAATAACTACCTTAGGCTTGCAAACCAAAGCAAAACTTACCTCTTCTTCTTCTATCTGCTGCAGATATTCCTTCCCGCTCAGCAACAAGATCTTTGGATCAATCACTCTCCTAGATGGCTCTCCTTCTTCCATGGGTATCAACGTATGATGTACCCCATCCTTGAAGAACTTGTAAGTGTTCTTCTTGCCATCATGCACTGTCGCTCTGTCAAACTGCCAAAGTCTACCCAGCAGTATATGACACACATCCATGGGCATTACATCACACAAGACCTTATATTTTTATTTTCCCATTTGCAGCTCTATCTCACAATGTTCTTTTACAACCAGTTGGTGCCCCTTATGCAGCCAGGACACCCTGTAGGGAGTGGGATGCTCCCTTGTCTTCAACTTCAACTTCTCTATCACCTCAGTGGAAACTAGATTGTCTGTGCTGCCACTATAAATGACTAGCTGGAAGCATTTCCCTTGGACTTTGCATATGCTCCTAAACAAAGTCTTTCTTTGTGCAGGCTCAGTGACCTCTTTGGCTTGCTTCAGTAGGACCTTATTTACCACCAAGGATTCTCCCCTCTCTGGAAGAATTTCTTCTTCAATTTCTGCTTCTTCTCCAGCCTGGGTAACAACAACATTTCTTGGACCAGCACCCACATTCTCAGGACACTCATAGTGCTTATGTCCCACTTGCTGACATCTATAACACCTCAATTCTCTACCTCTGCCTCTGTCTCTACCTCCTCTTCCTTTTCCTCTGTAAGAACCCCTTCTGCCCCTTGCATCATCCTCTGTAGATGTATTATGAGGTGAGCTACTGTTAGCTCCATCCCTGGGTGTAGCGGGCTTTCCTCTACCACCCTGACTTCCCTTCCCAAATAAAGTACCTCTCTTCTTGGCAGACTGTTTCCTTAAGAGTTTCTCCTCTACTTTCAAGGCCATCTGATAGGCCTCTTCCACTATCTTAGGAGACAAGAGACCAATCTCATCTTAGATCTCCAACTTGAGACCATTCACATATCTAGCAGTCTTCTCTGGTGTGTTTTGGAATTGCCCAGCCCTTATGCTCACTCTGTAGAATTCCTCTGTGTATTCTTTTACTGTCAACAACCTCTGTCTCACATTTGAATTTGTTTATACAATGTTAGCTGGTAATCACTAGGTAAGAATTTACCTTTTAATTTAGCCATCATTCTGGTCTAGCTTTTGATAGGTTTCTTGCCAATTCTCCTCCTCTCTGCCTGCACTCCATCCCACCAAAGTGCAACATGTCCTTTTAGCTTTGTTACTACAAACTTGACCTTCTTATCTTCACTTATTTCTTCATAATAGAAGCATTTGTTCATCTCATTTATCCAGTCCACCAGTTCTTCTGGATTTAGTCCCCCTGCATAGCTTGACACTTCAATTCTGGGCTTAACTGCAGACCCCAGAATAGTTCTAAGGAGCCTCATGTCAGGAGGAATTTCAACATTTTCTTCTGCTTATTCTCTCTCAGGTTCGCTGATGTCTTCAGGATCTCTGGGCTGTCTCTGCTCCATGGCATCTATTCTGGCTTCGACCCTTTGCAACATCCCCAACACCTCTACGTTGGCAACAGGTCTCCTTCTGCCAGCACCTCTACCAACTTGGATTGCCATGTCAGCAAAAAAACTTAAAACTTTGCTCTGATACCACAAATGATGTAACAAAACTAAAATTCAGCCCCACGTGGAGCTGATAAACTCCCATAGCCTGGCTCTGTCAACATTTCCCTTTCTTAACTCCTCTGTTTATTTTCCCAAGTGGTCTTTCCTCCTTTCCTTGGGTTTATTTGTCAATTTCAAAGAAATTGATAAACATATATTCATGACCTTCTCATTTATATATTCGACTTATATAATTGTCTCCAAGCCTTGGACTAAGGTTATAACCCTTGAGATTTTATATTAATACACACGCCTTTTTGAGTAAATAAATTTGCAATAAAACCTTTGCTCAAGGCCCACCTCTATGTCCAATAGCTGGTACCAAATGTACGCCTCGTACCTTGGTTAAAACTCGCTCATCTCCGTCAGGCAACCACGTCCGATGACTCTTCCCCGGATTGAAGGCTCTCGTCGATATCGCTCGGCCTCCAGCGTCAGATTTTAACACGCGATGAGAATACGGGAAGGCAGTTTTGTGCTCCCGTCTGGTGCCACGTGTCGAAGGCTTTGTGGAATCGCTCCAATTCAAAGAATACCACCTTCTCTGCAAAGGTGGTGCGATATGGGCAATCCACTTTTCAAAACAACTCGTGGTTTTTGCACAGTGTTTAACTATGGTTCACGTCAGTTGCGCGATCCTCCTTGTTCTCTAACTCACGCCTAAACTGCGGTTATGGTTCGAAGCAACAACTCTATCTCTTTACAAAGTGGGAATCTTCCAATTCACCAGTGTTCACGACCACAATTCCTCTTCACAGACCTCGCCTGTGGGTAGCATGGATTTAACAGGGTTATTCGAATAAAATTAAGAGAAATAATGGACCGAGGGGTACAAAACCTATACAACAGGTTAGTTCAAAAAATATGTATATATATACAAAGTCCAATCACTTCACAGTTAAACCAATTTCTTCACACATATAAATATAGGCAATTTTAAATCAACAAGACTTGAATTCTATTCAACTGGAAGTGATTGCTCGATACACAGAGTTTATTGCAGAAATCTCTCTTTCTCTCTCTCTCCCTCCTATACATCCGAGAGATTACAATTATATACACAAACATATGACTCTTCGGTTCCTCTAAGAGGATGTTTTGGTAACTCAAGAGCCTAATTACAATTATTCAAAAACTAAAAACATGACAGATGGACTAACTATTCGACTTCTACAACTTTAATTGATCCAATAATACAATCAGCTAAGGTATTGACACCTAGCTGTAACAATTCAAATATTTTCAAACCCTCCTAGCCACAACATGTGGACAAACTCCTACATTGCTGGCTAGTGTCTAATGCCCCTGCATCAATATGTCGTTTGTATTAAAACATGTGGCAAACAAAATTTATTTTGAAAGTAAATTTTCAAATTGAATTTGTTCAATGGTTTTGAATCAATTCAAATATTCCAAATCAATCAAAACTTAGAGCTCTGATATTCTTTTTCAGAATCATTATCTAATTAATATATATATATATATATATATATATATATATATATATATATATATATATATATATATATATATATATATATATATATATATATATATATATATATATATATATATATATATATATATATATATATATATATATATATATAATTAACTTTTGTCCATTATTAATCAAACCATTTTCACTCATTAAGTTTTGTTTACTAATCAGAATGTTGGATTATGTAGAACAATTTATTAATATAATTATGTTTTTCTTGTTTCTGTTGAAAAAAAAACGGTTTATTAATATAATTCTGTTTTGTTTTTTTTATATTGAAAATAAAAAATCCAATGCTGGGAAAAAAAAATTCCGGATGCTGGATGTGATCATGAAGTCTCCTTTAATTTCTCGAATTATTTTCGAAGGATTATTCTATTTTTGGCCAAATGTAACGATTATTTTATGTTGACACCTAATCCTATGGGTTGGGTGTGGATATGTAATATTGTATAATAAATAATATTAGGAAATAAGGAAGGCCAAGATTCATTGGGAGATGAATCCCAATAGCCTCACCTCCATGTATAAATACATGTACATTCTTCAGGTAATACACATTCTGATTTGAGGAGTTACCTCCTGGTTTGACATGGTATCAGAGCCAGTCCCACTATTGGCCTTTTTTCCTGTGGTGTAACTCCCTCATTCCTTTGCTCAGTCAGTTTTTCTGTATAGTTTTGCTGCTTCATTAAACTGATGTTAGATACTGTAATTTTGCATTTTTTTTCCTCTACAATTTATGCACATCTCTGTAATTTGCAGCTCCTGAAGATTCTGCAATTTTCAGTCCCTGAAATTCTGCAATTTGTAGCTCTAGCAAATACCTGCCACTCTGCAATTCTGTAGTCCTGCAAATATCTGATTCCAAATTTTCTTAACGGCCTTTTGGCCTCCCCCATTCTCAAACCTATCTCTCCCCATACACCAACGCCCTCTCACTGCTATCTCTCCCCATCATACCCCGCCCCCCTCACTGCTATCTCTCCCCACATTCCCCATGCCAACTACAGCAGTGGCCTCACGGCCCTGCATACCCGACTCCAATAACTCCACGTTGTTTGCGCTACCACATCACTACACAACGCTTCCCTCTCCGTGCTCTGTCAGCCCTCCATTTATATATCAACAAAATCATATATACCCGCCCTCCATTTATATATCAACCCAGTCATATATTGCAACGCACCATATTATATTACCTTCTATCCGCCATATTGAATACCCCATATTACATCATTCACTCCATATTACGTTCTGTCCGCCATATTGAATACCCCATATTACATCATTCACTCCATATTACGTTCTGTCCTCCATTTATTCTCACCAGTCATATACCACTCCACAGTGCATTACAGTTAACTCCATTACCGCTTGGGCCACTCTCTTTCAACGCTGTCGACTCATATACCCACCCATTTAACATAGATAGTTTAATACGTTGTCTCCATTATTCAATACATAATACACTGTCTATCATATTACCGCTTTCATATATTCACTACCGCCCCCTCTGTGTATTCCGTTTAACAATACCTCCCTTTCATATATTTTCACTCTGTCCTTTATATATACCACTCCCTTTCATAAATACGCTCTGTCATTTATATATCTATTTCTGCCCCCTCTCACTATATAATACCATTAACTCCAGCCTTGTCTATATTATTTCCGCCCCCTCCATTATATAATACCACTATACTGCCCTCTCTCCACATTTTCAATACACTCATCCATATAAATTTTCTCTCTTCAAACAAAAAAAAATACATATTTTTTTTGGTGCAAAATTCAGTCTTCTTTTTTTTTAGCAAGAGTTTTTGTCCCCTTTAATTGAGCAAATTTCCAGAATTGAAGATTTTCTAGCAAAATTTTTCCTCTTCAAAAGAATTTTTTCCAGCAAACTAATGCATTCTCTCATATCTATTGTTGGGGTGGTTCTCTCCGGCAAAGAGAACTATCTTGAATGGTCTCGGAAGATTAATCACACACTCATTTTTAATGAGTTGTGGAAAGGAATCTATGAAGGACAATAAGGAAATCCACCAGCACATCCCACTTCAGACAAAGAGCTCGCCATTTGGGAAAACAAGAACTGCAAGGCCTATGCCTTGATTGCAGGTTCCGTAAATGAAGAGGTGAGTCGCCATATTTCATCATTCTAAAATGCCTATGATGCCTTGAGCAAGCTAAAAGAACTCTATGACTCACATTTAGAATTAGAAAATGTTCAATTGATGATTAAGCTATTCAGTCTTGAAATGAAGAATTATGATCCCCTTGCTTTAGCTTTAGAAGTTAGATCTATCATGCATGATATTGATAGCACTGGTGTAAAAATGGACATACCTCTCATAGCATATGTTAAAGCATTATATCTGACTTACTCACATTATCTTGAGTCTTTGCAAGCAAGTGGGAACCTTGAGCATATCACCTTTGATACACTTGAGAAAAAGTTTGCAGAAAGAGAGAAAGATTTCGAGAAGATGACAGTCCCTTCGTCTTCCGAAGAAGCTGCATACTTGGCACATAGAGAAAAGATTCATGCTCCAGATTCATCTAGAGGAAGAGGTGGCAGAAGAGGAAGAGGAAGAAGAAACTTCACAGAAAGCGGGGCAGCCAATATGACAAATCCAATCTTCATTGCACACGTTGCAATAAATATGGACATGATGCATCCAAATGCAAAACACCTTGGGAGAAAATTGAGCAGCAAAGAAATCAAGACAAAGGTAAAACTAATGACAAAGACAAAGGTAAAGCACCTGAATCCGCTCATTATGTTCTAGCACATTGTAACAATGGAGTAACTGAAAACTTGTTTGATGTTTCATTTACTTCATGGAGAGATGATTGGTTGCTAGATTCAGGAGCAACATGTCACATGACATTTAGAAAAGATTTTTTTGAAGAATTCACTGACAAAGTTGATGGAGCAGTATATTTCGCAGATAAATCCAAACTCAAGCCATCGGGGCTTGGCACAGTCAGGCTTAAACTGCCTGGTCTTCCTGATCATATCCTACATGAGGTTCTATACCTCCCAGAGTTGAAGAGAAACTTGCTGTCCCTGGTCGAAATCCGGCAGCAAGGACACTCAATTCACTTGTTTGATGGCAAGGCAGAGGTCAGAAAAGCATCAGATCACTCACTTGTCATGGAGGGAATAGAAGAAAGGAGACTCTTGAAGCTGAAAGGTTCATCTGCTCATGCTCAAAACTTTGCATTCAGTTCACATCATGATGAAGGTACATTCCCATCAAGTCTTTTATGGCATGCTAGATTTGGACACTTAAACTATGAAAGCCTTCGTTTTCTGAATAAAAATGGTGTTAATGGACTTCCTACAATTCCTAGAAAACCTAAGGAATGTAATTCTTCTATTCTAGGAAAGCATAGCAAACAACCATTCCATGATTCACACTCTAGAGCACATAGAAAATTTGAGCTTGTTCATTCAGATTTATGTGGCCCTATGCCTATTGCTTCTGCAAATAGAAATAAATACATGATGACATTTATTGATGACTACACCATAATGTGTTGGATTTACTTATTGAAGAACAAGTTTGATGCTTTTCAAACATTCAAGAATTTTCATGCATGGATAGAAAATGATGCACAAACTCACATTGGCTCTCTACGTACTGATAATGGAAAAGAATAAACTTCAAACGAATTTGAAAATGATCTTCATCAACATGGAATCAAACATAAAAAAACTGTGCCGTATAATCCCCAACAGAACGGTCTAGCTGAAAGAACTATTTTAAATATGGTTCGCTCCATGTTATTTTTTAAGAATGTAAAATTGATGTTTTGGGCTGATGCAGTTCTATGTGCTGTTTACATAAAGAATAGGTGTCCTTCAAGTTCAATTAGAAACAAAAATCCTTTTGAAATGTGGCATGGCCACATTCCTTCGGTAAAGCATTTCAGGGTCTTTGGGTCCACCTGTTATGCCTTGATACCTAAGGGTCAAAGGAACAAACTTGGTGCTAGAAGCAGAAAATGTATCTTCTTGGGGTACTCCAATACCTCCAAAGGATATCGTCTCTATGATGAAGCAAATAAGAAGTTTGTGATAGCAAGAGATGTCATATTTCTTGAATCTTCCAAGAGTGACAAGGTTGTTGAGAGGAAACTTGATCGCCTGGATAGATTCACACATGCAAAGTCTTTCCAAGAATTTGATAATGTGATTCCACACCTTGAAGGGGGGATTCCGATATTGAATCAAACTGTGGAATCATATCCTGAAGCACT
Organism: Pinus albicaulis; assembly: GCA_034641835.2. Lineage (NCBI taxonomy): Eukaryota > Viridiplantae > Streptophyta > Pinopsida > Pinales > Pinaceae > Pinus > Pinus albicaulis. The sequence goes on along the minus strand of CM076570.1, from coordinate 1,543,750,665 downwards.
CTCTCCCCCACATGAAGAAACAACCATGGATGACACATTGGATGATGTGATTGACAAAATTGGGAGATTGAATCTTGAATCAATCCCAACTCAGTCAAATGACCAGCCTGGGCCATCTTAGAAAGGTCCTCCCAAATGGCTGACAAAGACACTGGAGAATGTTCATCCTGATGAGGTTGGAAAAACAGGAACAAGAAGTTCCACTCAACAAATCGAAGGTGATGTAGATAATTCTGATTCTCTTGTTGATATGGATATTTCTTATAACTGTGAATTGAGTTTGTCTACAGATCATGAACCAACTTCCTTCAAAGAAGCCGCTTCTCATGATGAATGGAAAGAAGCGATGCAAAAAGAGTATGATGCCTTGATAAAGAATGGCACTTGGAAGCTGGTTGATCCGCCTTTGGGAACAAAACCAATTGGCTGTAAGTGGGTCTACAAGAACAAGTATAAAGCAGATGGCTCACTTGAAAAGCACAAGGCCAGGCTTGTGGCAAAAGTTTTTGCACAAAAAGAAGGAATCAATTATGAAGAAACTTTTGCTCCCACAGCAAAATGGACCACCATCCGGACTCTCTTTGCCCTAGCAGCTCAGAATGGATGGAAATTCCATCAGATGGATGTAAAAACAACTTTTTTGAATGGATATCTAAAGGAGAAAGTTTATATGTCCCAGCCAGAAGGATTTGTGGTAAAGGGTCAAGAACACAAAGTTTGCAAACTTGTAAAATCCTTGTATGGCCTCAAGCAAGCACCACGAGCCTGGTATGAGAAATTAACCGAGCATCTTCTAAAACTTGACTTCAAACATTTTGATCTTGATGATGCAACTTTGTTTGTTAAGAAAGTTGGAAAAACAGTTGTATATCTTGTGGTATATGTAGATGATCTTTTGATAACAGGAAACAATGAGAGCTATATTGCATCCATGAAAAAAGAGTTGAAGAAAGGTTTTGAAATGACTGATTTGGGTCATGTTCATTACTATTTGGGTATTGAAGTAATTCAACATCCTAAATTTATATTTCTTTCTCAAAAGAAGTACATTGGAGATCTCTTGAACAAGTTTGGCATGGATGAATGTAATCCCTTAATCACTCCAATGGAACAAAACTTGAAGCTCACATATATGGAAGGGAAGGAATTTGAGGATGCAACTAAGTATAGACAGCTTATAGGAAGTCTTATCTACCTGACCACCACCAGACCTGACATTTCATTTTCTATTGGAATCCTCTCAAGGTTCATGCAAAAACCTTGTGAAGGACATTGGTCTGCTGCAAAAAGAATGTTAAGGTACTTGAAGGGGACTGAAGATTTTGGACTCAAATATACACAGGTAGACGACTTTAGCTTGATCGGATACTCTGATTCAGACTTTGATGGAGACAAATAAATAGGGGTGTCTACTACAGGTTACACCATGAGTCTTGGATCAGGAGCTGTCTCATGGAGATCACGCAAACAGTTAGTTCCAGCAGATTCCACGACTGAGGCAGAATATGTGGTAGCAGCTGAAGCAAAAAAGGAAATTGTGTGGCTCTGGAAAATCTTGGAATATTTGCAGATGAAACAAATGTATTCCACACCACTCATGATCGACAACACTTCTGCAATAAAGTTGGCCAAGAACCCAAAGTTCCATGATCGAACAAAGCACATCAATACAAAATACCATCTAATTTGACGTCATGTTCAGGCCAAAACCATCCATCTACATCATTGTTCCACAAATGAGCAAACTACTGATATCTTCACCAAAGCACTTGGAAGAGAAAAGTTTGAAAAGTTCAGATCGATGCTTGGGCTCACCAACATCCCTTTGGATTAAAGGGGGGAATGTTGACACCTAATCCTATAAGTTGGGTGTGGATATGTAATATTGTATAATAAATAATATTAGGAAATAAGGAAGGCCAAGAGTCATTGGGAGATGAATCCCAATAGCCTCACCTCCATGTATAAATACATGTACATTCTTTAGCTAATACACATCCTGATTTGAGGAGTTACCTACTGTTTTGACATTTTACTTGAGTTATTCAAACACAACGGTCATCAGTATTGGATTCGTTAGTATTGGTCAATGATTATTTTATTTGATTTTTTCAATTCAACGGTAATAAGGATTGTGTTATCACACTTGTTCATTGGTAATAATCCGATAAGTAGGTCATACCCATTGGATTACTATTTACACTTGAATTGAAATTGAAATTGAAATGAAGCGAAAAGAAGAAATTCGTTTTTGACTATGCTCAATCATTTTATTTTATTTATGAATTCAATCCGATAAAGCATAGTCATTGGATGCTCGGAATCTATGTTCGATCTCAAGATACCAGTTTTGGGAATGCTGAAGTGTTTAGGGATAACTTTTCTCGTTCATAAGTACAATCTACACAGCTCCCCACATGATCATCACTAGCACCACAAAGCCTTCTTTGGCATGAAATATTTTTAAGAGGAAATCTAATGCTCCTCCAATATCAACAACGAATTTATGTAGCATTAGCCTATGCAACATCAAAAGTGCGTCTACGATTTCAAAGGAACCCCGTATCCAACACATAAATCCTCCCTAGCTTCTGCTGATAATGCAATTGTTCTAAAAATTCATAACCTGTAATTAATCAAAAAAAGAAATTGTGAATCGAGGGAGCAGGTTTCATCTTAGTGATGCCCAATTCCATTTTCATAGAGTGTTGATGATAATCCAATTGTTCTAAAAATTCATAACCTGCAATTAATCCAAAAAGAAATTGTGAATCGAGGGAGCGGGTTTCATCTTAGTGATGCCCAATTCCATTTTCATGGAGTGTTGATTTGCGTAATTTTGAGTGAATTATGTGACTGTTGGAGGTTTCTTGTTTGGAGCTACCTTTCACGTAACATTTTCATAAACAGTGATGTTTCCACTTCTTTTCTCCTTCACATTGCGCCTCTTACACTGTAGTATTACCTTAAACTGCATCACTCACAAGCTCTTCTTCGCATTCTAGTATTTTTAACAACCTTCTTTGCATCGGATTAATAAACCCTCACAGAAGAAGAGTTAAGCACTTAGAATTGCAATCAAACATATTAATTAATTATTTTGATCCAACATTTTAATTAATTATTGAATCTTTTCTCAATTTCTCAAACTTATTATCCAGTAAGTCGTTCCGATGTCTTTTTGGGAAGGAATGGTTCTTTTGGGTGCCTGATGTCTTTCTCTGTTATTTCCCTTAACACGATGTATATTCATCCTGTATCTATTCTGCTTTTGACAATTTTGGATCCCTCATATGCTAATACATGAGGCTCATATTGTAATTATTGCAGTATCCATATCATTGATATGGGGCTTTTTTATCTTTAGGTCTAGGTTGAGGCATCTATTTATCTGGATGGATAAACTAGGTGTTTCTCACCATTGACGAGTATATGTAATTGGTTCATAGACTGTTTTTTCCCTTTAATATATCGGAAACAGTGTTTTTTCTCTTGTGACAAAAAAAATTCGTTCCGAAACGTTTTATGAAATATTTCTCAAATTTCGTAGTTAGCATATATCAATAGATAAGGATTTATTATATGTTATATATATCTAAATATGTAATTTATTTAACACATAAATGTACTAAATGTTTATAAATATATAGGTCATCATTGTTTTGTTGTGCAAATCATTAAATAGGAATTCAAATCCATTTCATTAATGCTAACTTAGATTTATCTTAACTACGGATCTATCAAGTGCCCAGAGGGATCAAATCTCTAGAGGTGAAAACCTCTTTTTTGCATGCAAAACTTGAGGAAAGGTTTTCACCTCGAGATATTTGATCCCTCTGGGTGCTTTATAGATTGGTAATTAAGATGGATCTAGGCTAGTTTCAATCATGTGTGACCAAGGAAAATATGTCAATAATATGAGGAACATATGATTAATTTTATCAATAATATGTAAATACATCTAATATTAATATAACCATTTTCTAATATGAAATATAAATTTTGAATGAAAAGTGACTATAATAATATTAATATTGAATTATAGAAAATGTGAATAATAAGAATGTAGTCAATTACACATAGCCTTCATTGTGATCAATCCCAAACTATTTTCTTCTACTTTCTTATTGTCACCCTTGTTAGTTTTGTCATTTTTTCATGTCGATTATATGAAAAAGATAGTAGAAATCATAAATCATAAACATTTTAAATATTTAGCTCAAGATGTTGTAGTAAACATCATACCTTGTCTCTCTTGCTCTCCAATATTATTAGGTTTAGTTGCTATAACACAAAAATTGTTCTATATTGTCAATATGTTTTTTTGCTTACACTGAAATACCAAAAAAAATTAAGAATGGGGATATGGGGAGGGATAGAGAGATGGAATTGGAGGGGGATAGAGGGATGGATAGAGATATGGAGAAGGATGGGGAGAGAGGGAGGGAATAAGAAAGACATAGAGAGTGAGAATTTGAGAGAGAGAGGGAATGGCAAGGGAGATATGGAGAGAGAGTGTGTATGTTTGCGGGTGAAATAAAGAGACAAAGAAAACAGATGGAGAAAATGGGGAGAGAAGGGGAAAGAGTGGAATATGCACTAAAATCAACAGGGTGAAAATGTGAAGTTGGGTTACACTTTTGTGAGAATTGGGAGCAGACAACGTTTTTCCTCAATAGTTCAGCCGAACTTTTGAGAAAGTTTGGCCAAACTATTAGAGAGTTCGGTTGAACTCATTCTACTGTTTACATTGACGGCATATTTACGGTGTGGGCAAACAGATTTTTTGCCGGAGATGGGAAAATCGGTAACAAAAGTTCGGCTAAACATTTAAAATAGTTCAATCAAACTTTCAAAAAAGTTTGGCTGAACTCATATTTTATAAATATATCTCCCGCGAACTTTTACAGGTTTCACATCTCTTTCGCGCATTCCTTTTCTGATTTTCTGTGGCGCTCTGTTGCTGCTCTGTTGCGCTGTGGTGAGCTCTATTGAATTGCTTCTCTGTTGTGAGCTCTGTTGAGTTGTTGCTCTGTTGCACTGTGGTGAGCTTTGTTGAATTGCTGCTCTGTTGCGAGCTTTGTTGAATTGCTGCTTTGTTGCGAGCTCTATTGCGTTGTGGTGAGCTCTGTTGAATTGCTGCTCTATTGTGAGTTCTGTTGAATTGTTGCTCTATTGTGCTTTGGTTGCTGCTCTATTACCGCTCTGGAGTTGCATCATCACAACTTTCTGTGTGGAGTTTCACCGCAACGACTTTCTGTGAATTTCTAGGTAAGTGTTTAAGTCTTGATGTAAATGTTGCATCATCTTAGTGTAAGTTCTGATGTATGTGTTTGAGTCTTGATGTAAATGTTGCCTCATCTTAGTGTAAGTCCTGAATTGCCTCATCTTAGTGTAAGTCCAGATCAGAGACAAAACGAGCAAGCTAGATATACTAGAAACTTATTACTTAGCAAGAGTTGAGACTTCACAGATAAAGGCGAGCGAAGTCCTTGAGCCTTATCATAACGGCTCAAAGGTGTCTCCTACAGAATTTGAAAATGGATAAAAAAGATAACATCCCAATGAAACAACTACCCAACCATCCTCTCTTTATATACCTAAAGTTATCAAATTTAACTATTTATATAATTAAAGAAAACATGTAACATTGAATGTGATGAATTAGATAGCCTCACTGGCCTAAAATCATTGCATGAACATTACTTTGCCGTAAATATAAATACCGCCAATGAGATTTTGAAGGGCCATGTGGCCTAATTTATTGTTTGATATATCACTTCCTCTCTCCTTCTACAATGAATTGAATTTTCCATTTTCAATTTCTTCAACATCATACGGCGATTGGGATTCTTGAGATTCTTTAACTATGAAATATGGCTGAATACAATCATTTACAATGTGGAAAACCACTAAACCATCAATAAAATCCAAAATCACTCAAATGGAAATTTAACGTTGAGTGTGGAGAGATATGATTTAATTTGAAGTCAAAACCGAGGGTGAATAGGTGACTTGGTTTTACGTGTGAAAGGTTATTTGACTACAGATTTCGTAATATAAGGGATTTCTTTCATATCTATCATATTTTAATATATTCCCAATTTTAGAATCGAACCTAAAAATGATCATATATTTTAGTGTAAAGCAACATACTCTTAATTACAATTCTACTTAGTTATGGCCAAATAAATGAGTCAGAGAAAAACACAAATAAAAAAGAAAGTACCCGAAAGAAGAAAATATAGACCGCAATCTATATCCTTTTAAGTTTAGAGGAGGCACACAAATAAAAGATTCTTTAAATCGTTTTATTTTTTTCCATAATAACATTACAAAGAGAAGCCGGTTACATATTATACATGATTATATTTCTATTTTGACTAGAAAGATAGATACTTTTATTATTGGTCTGGATTTATGTCTTATTTCAAAAGAGTAGTAACTCTTCTTAATTCAGTATAGCTCAATAGTAATTTCATTAGTAGAAGATCCAAATGCATTAAGGAAAGGAAACGAAGGAATAAGAGAAAGAAGATGAAAACTTATATAGATTGTTTCATTGAATAGTTACAATTTAATATGTAATATTGTATGGTTACTAAGTTTAGATGAACTATGAGCCACATGTATTTCTGGTTACTTAAATTGTGTCTACTGTGAATAAATATATCTATAGGATGTTTTACTTTTTATATTTCCCTTATTTTATACAAATTCACTTGACCTGTTCCAGTAACCGGTCTATTAATAATCTACTTGGTTCTACTGTGGCATGCCTTCTTGACTTCTATTTTAGTGGCTGTATAAATTTAGTGCAGTTTCCTTTTACTGGTAGTTTTATTTTGAATTTTACTTCCTCAAACTCTAGATTTCTAAACATGTAGCTACATACTCATTGTAACTGATTACATATTTCCAGAATTGTAACTATGGCTATGCAGCCACACTGTTTCATTGAATAGTTACAATTTAATATGTCATATTGTATGGTTATTGAGTTTAGATGAACTATGAGCCACATGTATTTTTGGTTACTTAAATTGTGTCTGTTGTGAATAAATGTATCTATAGGATGTTTTAATTTTTATATTTCCTTTATTTTACACAAGTTCACTTGACCTGTTCCAGTAACCAGTATATTGAGAATCTACTCGGTTCTACTTTGTTATGCCTTCTTCAATTCTATTTTAGTGGACGTATAAATTCAGTGCAGTTTCCTTTTACTGGTATTTTTTTTTTTAATTTTACTTCCTCAAACTCCAGATGTCTAAACATGTAGCTTCATACTCGTAACTTTTTACATATTTCCAAAATTGGAACTATGGCTATGCAGCTAGACTGTTTCATTGAATAGTTACAATTTAATATGTAATATTGCATGGTTACTGAGTTTAGATTAACTATGAGCTACATGTATTTCTGGTTACTTAAATTGTGTCGGTTGTGAATAAATGTATCTACAAGATGTTTTACTTCTTATCTTTCCCTTATTTTATACAAGTTCACTTGATCTGTTCCAGTCATTAGTCTATTGAGAATCTACTCGGTTCTACTGTGTCATGCCTTATTGACTTCTATTTTAGTGGCTGTATAAATTCAGTGCAGTTTCCCTTTACTGGTAGTTTTCTTTTGAATTTTACTTCCTCAAAATCCAAATGTCTAAACATGTAGCTGCATACTTGTTGTAACTTATTACATATTTCCAGAATTGTGACTATGGCTATGCAGCCTGACTATTTCATTGAATAGTTACAATTTAATATGTAACATTGTATGGTTACTGATTTTAGATGAACTATGAGGTACATGTGTTTCTGGTTACTTAAATTGTGTCTGTTGTGAATAAATGTATCTACTGGATGTTTTACTTCTTATATTTCCCTTATTTTATACAAGTTCACTTGACCTATTCCAATAATCGGTCCATTGAGAATCTACTTGGTTCTACTGTGTCATGCCTTCTTGACTTCTATTTTAGTGGATGTATAAATTCAGTGCAGTTTCCTTTTACTCATAGTTTTCTTTTGAATTTTACTTCCTCAAATTCCAGATGTCTAAACATGTAGCTGCATACTCATTGTAACTTATTACATATTTCCAGAATTGTAACTATGGCTATGCAGCCAGACAGTTTCATTGAATAGTTACAATTTAATATGTAATATTGTATGGTTACTGAGTTTAGATGAACTATGAGCCAGATGTTTGTGTTTATTGTGAATAAATGTATCTATAGGATGTTTTAATTTTTATATTTCCCTTATTTTACACAAGTTCACTTGACCTGTTCCAGTAATTGGTCTGTTGAGAATCTACTCAGTTCTACTCTGTCATGCCTTCTTGACTTCTATTTTAGTGGCTATATAAATTTAGTGCAGTTTCCTTTTACTCGTAGTTTTCTTTTGAATTTTACTTCCTCAAACTCCAGATGTCTAAACATGTAGTGGTATACTCGTTGGAACTTATTACATATTTCTAGAATAGGAACTATAGCTATGTAGCCAGACTGTTTCATTGAATAGTTACAATTTAATATGTAATATTGTATGGTTACTAAGTTTAGATGAACTATTATTCACATGAATTTCTAGTTACTTAAATTGTTTCTGTTGTGAATAAATGTACATCTATAGGATATTTTACTTGTTATATTTCCTAAGAAATTTATTGGATGTGTGTCTGAATCATTATCACCAAGTATATTATTTATGAAGGAATGAATGCCATGCCCTCAAGTATATTATTTATGAAGGAATGAATGCCATGTCCTTATATTACTCTGTTACACAGATTCATAATAAGTACCATCTCTTTTCTCTTTTCTCTTTATTAATTCACTATGGACTGTTTATATAGAATATATTCCAGTTCGTTTGTTTCAAAGTTGCATGATATTCCACCAATGCGTAGTTTTGCTATTTAACCAGGAAATTTCATCAATTTGATAGATGTGTTATTGGAATGTTCAAATGATTTTAGTTCTATTAATATAATTTCTCTGTTTACTTCACTCTATTTCCATATTGCATATCATTGTTTTAATTAACTACAGTTATTTTCATCCCTATCGGTCCCATTACCCATAGGGTTCAAGTTAATTTTCAATAAACATTCGAATACGTAATCTCTAAGATTTAAATTACCTGTAGGGATAAAGTTAATTTTCAATAAACTTTTGAATCTGTAATTTTTGGGACTTAAGTTAACGAGACATTTGAATCCTAATGTGTCAGATTTAAATTAAATTCTTGTCGTGAACATATCTATCTATCTATATATATATATAGATATAGATATATGTATGTATACTCTCTTCCTTGTTATACACAACTACTAAGTTGCAGGTAGAATTATTGTTGAAACATCTTGACTCACCTCTAGAACTAAAATTCCTTTATTCAAAATTCATAGTTGCAGATAAAAACTTTACTTGAGTCGAAGTCCTAGAATACTTTGGAATTTACTTCCTAAAACATCAATTCTAGGATTTACCCTCTCAAATATATGAAGGGTTGGGTAGAATCTTAACCTCTTATTTTTATTCTTTTAAAACAACAAAACACAACCCATATATTTCAATAAAATAAATAGAATGGAATCTATATCTCATTAACCTTACTTTCCATGTTTTTCCAAAAAAAAAATTGTAAATTTCCATTTTTTCTAAAAATTATTAGCCTAAAGAGTATAAATTATTTTTACCTTATAATTTGCCAAATTTTTAAATAGAAACTATACAAAATTATTAGTTTCTAAACTTTAAAATAAATTTCCAACCTTAAAAATTTCCTTGCTCTCATAGAATTTTGAACTTCCATGGGATTTTAGTTTGTCAGTTGAGTGTTAAATTCTACAAGTTCTAAAGGCGAAGTCTATAAAGAGCCAGGTAGCCTTTGGATCTCATCTTTTCTCAAAGGTGACATATCCAGTGAATTCCCGTATAGTCAGTCTTTGTAACAGATCTAAATAGAAATTATTCATTTTAATAAATGTTGTAGTTCCAGATTGAATGCAGCAAAAAAATGAACGATGGCTCTGCTAGGGTTTTTGCGTAAACCCTGATCCCTTCCCCTTTGCATCCTTTGTTCGTTGCCTGGTGCCCCTGGCCTCTCTGCTGAAGGGCTCCCCATGCATTCAGCCTCCGGAGGGGCGGGCACGGTTCCCCCTCCTCTCAACACCCCTTCTTCTGATAATTATGTAGACGCAGACAAAAATTCCAGCTCTGGTCTTACCCCGTAGACTGCCGCTGCTCATGATTTAGCTACGGATGTCTCTGGTGATGCCGCCTCAAGCCCTGCGGCCACTAACGCAAAAAATGCTAAGAAGATCGCCTCTACGACTCGGCCAACATCGTCCTCTACTACCTGCATTCCAAAAGCTACAGAGCGAATCAAAATAGATCTCCCCAGCCATCGAATCAATGGGCATATTCAATTTATGGAGGATCGCGCCCTCATTGGAAATTTCATTGGCCTATGGCCAACCGAAAAAGCCTTGCAAGGATGTATTCTCTCCAAGTGGAAGCCGAAAGGACAGGTAACCTTGGAACTTGGCCCCAAAGGCTTCTTTACTGCTATTTTCAATTGTTTGGAGGACAGGACTTGCATCTTTGAGGAAGGCCAATACTTCTTCAACTTTGCAGGCCTTTATCTCCGTTACTAGAAAGAAAGATTCAATCCAGACAAAGAGGATTTCAATTGGGCACCAGTCTAGATCCGCATGTACTCCTTACCACAGGAATAATGGGATGAAGAGACCTTAAAGGATATCGGAAATGGTTTGGGAGAGTTCATTAAAGTTTCTGAGGATACCAAACTGAGGCGATACACCTCATATGCCAGGATATGTGTCTATATGCATCTGGCCAAAGCTCTCACAGATTCAATAAGCCTATTTCATGATGACTTCAAGTGGATCCAAACTATCGACTATGAACATGTCCCCTTCCGCTGTAGGAAATGTCATGAACACGGTCACCTATACTGTGATTTCCCTCTGAATCATCTGCAGAAAACCCCCACTCTTGAGCACAGCAAAGATGTTGATGGTTTTACTAAGGTCACCAATCATTGCAGGAATTCCAAGAAAATCCCTATACCCTCAGAGGCACCCAAGAAACCTAATCAGAGCAACAGCTTTGCGGCTCTGTCTGCGCAAGATGCTTTGGAGGAACCCCATTCTCAAGCCCCCACTTCTGATTCTCCCCGCTTTCCCTCCGATCCTCTCACCAACACCTTTACCCCTGCTCTAGCCAACACCAACTCTGTTGCCTCCACCTCCGTAGACAACAATGAGAAAGAGCTAGCTCTCAAAGACGCACTCATGGAGATCGATAATATTACCGCTATTGGATCCCAGCACATTCAAGACAATGTAGATCAGAACAAGCCGTCACACATGGAAGAAGAACCAGAAAGTATAGATCTGGGAGATCTGGAAATTCTGGGCTTGGAAATAGCTTTTCATCAGTGCGAATACAGCATGATACACCCTCGACAAATTGACAACATGGAGGTGGTCTTATCCAGAGCGCAGCAGTGCAAATCCCTTGGTATACAAGCTGGAAGCCCCTGGGATGGCAAAAAAATGATGAAAGAATCCAAGAAAGGGGGGCGGAAAATAGATCTGCAGAGGACCATCATTATAGGAGAATTTCTGGTGGAATCCAGTCGGTTCCCCAAGTTGACTAAGTTTTACAAGACTCTCCCCCACAGTTCCTCATGAAGCTCATTTCATGGAATGTAAGGGGGCTCAATAGCCCAGCGAAACACCGCATGTTAAAAACCATGATACAGCAAGATAAGCCCTTCATAGTCTATCTACAAGAAACAAAATGTGACAGCATTGCTTTAGAAAAGATCCTGAATAAATCTTGGTAAGGCTCCCGCTCAGTTTTAGTGGATGCCTAAGGAGCATCTGGCGGACTCGCCATCATATGGAACCCTCAAGTTCCTTCTCTCTATGAATTTCATGCCTCTCATCATTTTATTCAATCAACTTTCCATTTAGTGGGGACCAACACACATGGCCACCTCACCAATGTGTATTTTCCTCAAGACCCACAAAAAAAAATGGAATTGCTGGATACTCTTACTAAGCTCAACACTTCCAGGAGCTTCCCCTTATGGATATGTGTGGGTGACTTTAACCTGATTATTGCACTGGGGGAAAAATCTAGGGGTCGCACCAGATTGGAGGAGGATAGTATCTGTTTCAAAGACTTCATTCACAGCAATCTTCTTATGGATCTTCAAACTTCCAACAACACCTACACATGGACCAACAAGCGTAAAAGCGCTCAACATATTGCCTCTCGGCTGGATCGATTCCTAATGACCAATAATGCAATACATCTTGGGAGGGACTTCCAGTCTTCCATCTTACCTCAAGCTGGTTCCGATCACTGGCCTATAATGTTGCAGTGGACGCATCCAGGATCGAGATGCAATCGAACCTTTCGCTTTGAATTGTTTTGGTTCTCTCACCAAAACTTCAAAGAAGTTGTCTCCAAAGAATGACATTCCTTCACTCCCCCTGTAGGGGCCAAGGTGCATCAGTTCCAAGAAAATCTTAAGCACCTCAATAATGCACTCAAAGCTTGGAATATAACAGATTTTGGAAACATATTGGTTCAAAAAAAAGAACTAGAGAAGAAAATGAGCACCCTGCAACAATGCATCATTTCTGAGGGAAGATCGGATGAGTACGCCCAACAGGAGAAAGATCTTCTCACCAAAATAGAAGATAGAAGGAAACAAGAAGAAACCTTGTGGCGTCAGAAATCCTGGATCATTTGGCTGAAGGATGGGGAGAAAAATACCAAATTCTTTCACAGGTCCACCATTCAACGACGAATGCACAATAACATCACTTTTTTCAACAATCGGCAGGGAGACAGACTCGAAGTCCATGAAGAGATTGAGCATGAATTCAAAGAATACTTTCAGGACATCCTGATTGAACCACAAGGAGACAGGACTCAAGCAATACACACTGTCATGCAACACATACCAAAAATCATCACTGAAGAACATAACAGCGTGCTCCTCCGGCCTGTCACTCTCCAGGAAGTGGAGGAAGCCGTGGCACAACTCAAAGATGGAAAAGCGCTTGGCCATGATGGGTTCACTGCAAATTTTTTTCATGCCTTCTGGGAGCTGATCAAATAAGAGATATGGGAGCTTGTGGAAGAATCTAGGTCTATGCATTGGCTTCTTCCTTCTCTCAATATGAATTTCATTGCTCTCATTCCCAAGGAAGAGGACTCCAGCACTCTGGATAAATATCGACCCATTGCGCTCTGCAATGTTATCTACAAACTTATTTCAAAAGTCATGGCCAACAGGCTCAAGCCTCCTCTCCCTCTTCTCATCTCGCCTAAGCAGACGGGCTATGTGGAAGGACGTCAGATCCTGGACGGAATCATCCTCTCACATGAAGTGATAAATTCTCTAAAGATCCTGAAGAAAATAGGTATGATTCTCAAGCTCGACCTTTCCAAAGCATTTGACAAAATAAGATGGAATTACATCAAAAAAATGCTCTTGGCCTTTGGTTTTAGTGCTACCTGGACTCGTTGGCCCGTGAATCTCATCTCTTCCCCCAGTTTTTCCATCCTTCTCAATGGTTCTCCTTCAAAGCCTTTTCGATCCTCTCAAGGCATTCGACAGGGTGACCCTCTGTCCCCGTTTCTCCTCATTCTCATGGCAGAGGGTTTAAGCCGTCTTATACATCATGTTGTCTCTTACACTTCTATCAAAGGCATCTCCCTACATGATCGTCCCCCCATTTGTCACCAAACATTCGTGGATTATAATATGCTATTCGGTCATCCATCTGTCCAAGAAGCATCAGCCATTAAGTCCTTGCTGGACCTCTTTTCAGCTGCCTCAGGAACCACCATAAATGCCTCAAAATCACAACTTTTTTTCTTCCATACTTCCATCATCACCCAACGTAATATTTCAAGAATTTGGGTTTCACGATAGCGGTTCTTCCCTCGAAGTATCTTGGAGCACCCCTCATTGACTCTACCATCAAACATTCCTCATGGAGAATTCTTCTTGATAAACTAGAAGCAAGGCTCTCTTCTTGGACCTATCGCTCGCTCAACATCGCCAGCAGGCTTATCCTCATCAAATCTATTCTTCAAGCCATGCCTCTTTACCTTTTCTCAATTCTGGCTGCCCCAAAATGGGCTCTCAAAAAGATCGGCAATTTGCAAAGGAATTTTTTATGGAGCCCCTCGAGTCTCAACAGAAAATGGGCTCTTGTCAAATGGTCAGAAGTATGTCTCCCAAAATCTTCTGGTGGACTTGGCTTGTGCGATCCTATACAAAGTAACAATACGATGGGAGCACGCATATGGCGGCATTGGCTCTCCAGACCACATTCACCATAGGCCCGTCTCTGGCACTCTAAATATGCTCCTGGTAGACCTCAGGAGGATCTGATTCGTATGACCACGACTAACCCTGGTTCGTTAATATGGAATGCGGCTAGGCAACATCGTGCTTTCATACAAGAGCATATTTTTTGGGAAATCCATTCGAGCACTACTGCGAGATTCTGGGAGGACTCTTGGCAGCAGCTCCCAAAGCTTGCAACTCTCTTTCACAAATTGAAATGGCAGGCAACGCTGTAGAAAAATGATCAAATGCATGTCCACCAGTTTTGGAAGCAACAACCCTCTCACGGCTTTCAACAATGGAAATCTGCAGATAATTGGCAGGAAAATTGGCAGGAGGAAACTTATGAGGAGATTTATCAAGAACTCTCCCTTAGAAGAATAAAAGTCTTCGATCAAAGGGATAAGTTGCGTTGGGGTTACACTCCCAAGGGCTACTTCACTACCAAAGAAGCTTTCCATTTTCTTTATCTTCCTAGACAGACGCCGAAGGATAACTTGTGGAACCAGGTTTGGAAACCTGGAATCTGGCCTAAAGTCTCTACCTTCTTATGGCTTCTCAGCAAACAGAGACTCCTCACCTGGGACAATTTACAAAAGCGCGGCATCATTGGGCCTTCTAAATGTCCCAATTTCACTCTTCACTCCGAAACTATTCATCACCTTCTGGATACCTGCCCATTAGCTTCACAAATCTGGGAACGCACAGCACTTTGCAACAGAAGAACAAGTCGACGCAGGGGAGACATTTTCAACACCATCCTTAATTGGCCTCTACAGCCCTTCCAAAGTAACTCACTCAACTGTCTCTGGGTTCTCATTCCGGGGTTTGTCTACTAAATTGTGTGGAAGGAACGCAATAGCAGGATATTCAAAAATCAAACTACCCCTTTGGATCAACTATGGCTACTCCTCAAACAAAGCCTCCAAGAAACTCTGGCTCTTAAGAATTGGCAAGATTCTAATATGCCCTCCTCCCCTGCAGAACACATTATCTTGGATAGTTGGAATCTCAACCTCTCCCCCTTTGCTTTGAACCAGGCCAATACCTCCTTCCCTAGCGATGCTCCCCTCTCTTAGTCTCCTCCCATGCCTTATCATTTCAAATTGAACTTTGATGGAGCAGCCAAGGGCAACCCCGGCCCTGCTGGTTTTGGTGGCATCTTTCGAAGCAATGAAAGTTTTGTAATGCACATCTACTATGGATCGCTTGGCAGAGACTCCAACAATGCAGCTGAGCTTGAAGGATTATGGCATGGCATTTTTCTAGCTAAAAAAGACAACCTCTGCCCCTTGGAGGTGGAAGGGGATTCTCAAATTCTAATTGAAGCTGCTATTTGAATTCAATCTGGAACTCCTGCGGCTAAGATTTCTTCCAGTTGGCGTCTCCTTAGCAGGCTTGAACAAATTGAAGAATGGCTCAGCATCCCTCGCACCATCACCTTCAAGCACATCAGGCACACTGCTAATCAAGTGACTGATCATATGGCTAATCATGGAGTCACCCAACATCTCCCTATCTTCTCGGGTCCCCTGCATAGTTCTGATGATGCCCAACTCATACAAGAATGCACTCTACTGGTGCAACAAGATCTACACCTCCCGGATGTGGGTGTCTTATGGGAAAAGTACAAGGGCATGTAGACAAACATGGTATGGCACGTGGCCTCACACCACCGCCACATAGTTCCATGCAAGGCAAAGCATTAAACTCCCTACCAGTGATTTCAATGCTGTAATAATGCAAATATTCCTCTGACGCCAGCTTGTTAGCATTTCAACCATGTTGCTCCAGTCCAGATTCATTGAGGCTACTCCTTTGTGCTCACGTTGTTCTATTGTTACAGCTGAGCCCCGCTCTCGAACCAACACTAGGATGCGGTGTGCTCTAGCCTGTTACATCAAATTTATGGCGGGCTTTCATTACACTCATAACCCCTTCTGCAATTTTCAGTCGAATTCACCTTCGGAGCGGGTCTCGGCCCTCCCTGGTGGTGCTCCCCTACATCTCTTTGTGGATTCGACTCCTAATCTTAGCTCAACCGACCCACGCATCTCTTGGTCTGCTCACAGCATCATGCCTCACCTCCGACAATGAATGAGTTGTAGGAGAGGCACTAGCCATGGGCAAGCTGCTTGACTGCCCTCTATTTCCACCTCTGGTTCATCCTCCCAGTCTTCTAAGTACTTCTTCGGTCGTTATCCTGCCACTAGGAGTGGTCGCGGTCAAGGGACTGGTCCGTCTTCTCAAGCTAGGGGCTCCCATCACACACCATTCTCTTCATGCCCCCCACTCGCTCAGTCCCATGTCATCCAGCTCCACCTTCCATGTGCTATATGTCTTTCCACCTTAATAGCCAAAATCACTTTTGAATTCCAAGTTGATTTAGAGACTGAGGATGATCAGGTTCTGGCAGCGCAGAAGAATGTCATCGAGCAACATCTTATTCCACCCTCCGACAAAAAGCAGAGTGAGGAGCAATGTCGCAGTAGAAACCCAGTCACCAGCATCCCTGCAGGTCTGAGTGATTCTCAGCGCGGCGGCTCAATTTGCAAAGATACCCTTCAAGCGATGGATGAAGACCCAAATGATTATGGGTGCCAGATTATGGAAGAAACACCGTCAAATTCTCATGAATCCTGAATGCGTATTTACTCTCAGGTTTTTTCCACACTGTGGATGGTTTGGGTTTAATATTTTGTGTTTTTGTTTTTACAATATCCATGTTCAGATGTTCAGACTAGTGCTTCTTTGGTGAAAAGCCAGTTTCCCCTGCGTGGGCGGCCTTCTCCAGCTTGTTTAGCTCGGAACAGGGTTGCAGGTTCTGTTTATGATTATTTTGATCGGAACAGTGTTCTTAGTTCGACTTTTGAGCATTTTTGGATTGTTATCAGTTTTTTTGACAAACTGCTGCAATTCTGGGTAAGATATTATGAGGCTGGGGCCTCCTTGTAACAATTTCTATATCAATAATAGGAGTAGACTTATACAGAAAAAAAATGATGTAGTTCTAGATAAAAAACCTGGTATGATTCTCAAAATTGATCTATCCAAAGCTTTTTACAAACTCAGTTGGGACTATATCAAAAAAATCCTCTTAGCATTTGGCTTCAGTCAAACCTGGGTTAGATGAATCATGAGTCTCATCACCTCTCCCTTTATCTCCATCCTGGACAATGGAATCCCCTCGACCACCTGCAAACCCTTGAGAGGCATAAGACAAAGTGACCCTCTATCTCCCTTCATCTTCATAATCATGGCTAAAGGCCTGGGTCACCTACTCAAGAGCTTTATCCAGACCCATGCCTTGCTTGGTTTACCTTTCCACAACCTTCCTCCCTCTTCCCACCAGAAATTTGTGGATGATAACTTGATCATGGGTTATCCCTTAGTTCAGGAAGCCCACACCCTTAAATCCACTCTTGACTCCTGTAATGTCTCTCCGTCAGACAACAAAATATTTTTTTTTCTCCACTTAAGTATAAATTCGATTCATTATTCATATAGTCATTAAAAAGATACCTTGACCCAACTTCATTAACTCTATTCTAGAAGGTTACATTCCTCCTAGGTTAACTATTTGGGTTATTACCCTTGTATCGAGATTTTGTACTGGTCTTTAGACTATTTTTATAACTTGCATTTGGATTTGTTTTATTCAACTTCTATTAACCTTCCTCTATGGCTATTTACCTTATCAATATTATTGAGCCCTTATCACGTGCATACCTTATGCTCCCTTATCGGTGTTTTTTTTTTTGATTAGATCCCAAGACCATTTTGTGAGTCTCTTTATGGTCCTTACGTATCTCACCATACAAAATTTCACCATGTTCTAATTCGACTTATCCCTATAACCAGTTTTCGAGGCATTTATATATATCATTGGGTTCATCTCTTCGTATAGCTCCATGAGTGATAACCCTATGTTAAAATTGTGATTTGCTTCCATGTACCGATTGGTATATATATCATTAACACTTAAGTCATTGGTATGAATTGCTTATGGTTATGTGAATGTACAGTGCATGTTCCCAAATCAATCGATGATATTTCTCGTACACGTTATTTATGGTGCATTCTCTGTATAGATAGGCACATTAACTTCAGGATGCTCATACTGCGTCGTTGGCAAAGTCAGTTTAACGTATCGTGACAATTAAACTTGTGCCAAGTATCCATGTCATTATACTCAAGGCTCTCTGTTGATTTTGTTTGATATTGGTTGGATTTCAATGCGTCTATGCTCCAGTTGTAGGGATCTACGTTTGTATTTGAAATGCCATGCCATCCTATTCTTGGGATTATGTAGACTACACGACTTGAGCGGAGGTACTATGAGATCGATTGCATAGATTGCAAATTAAATGTTGGATGGCTACTTCTTAATTTTCAATCCCACCTGATCGATCTGTGTACACATTGTAGATCCCATGCCACTTGGTTGGTGGATATTTCTCTGATCTCATTAGGGTTTCGATGTTTTTGGTTTTTGAGGCATTTGTATAAATATCTATGTCATTATCGAGACTGTTCTTTTCGCTCCTCGTTTGTTTGATCTCCTCTCGGTACCGAGCCTCTGCACATTGGAGAAGCGAGGTGTTGTCTCTCCCAGTCTTTGGGTGTATTCATCTCTCCATTGAGTCAAAATGCAGGTATAACAATCTGAGCATAATGCTATTTTACTGTGAGGCTTATATCATTGCAATGTATTTTAATACATTTGGCTTATAATACGAGAGATGAGTTGAACTTCCACCATTTCTTTTCCATGGTCTTGTTTCCTATCGAGTCTCGTGGCGTTATATTTTTTCTTTTTTTTGTTGAACAAATCTCTCGTAGAGATTTTTCTGTTCGGGTATGATATTTTTGTTCACTGGTAATGATATTTAATACGATTTATCCAATCATTTCTTGATAGCGCTTACTCTTTTTCATCTTGGGTGACTCGACTGGGGTCGTCCCTTTCATGTGCCAATTTTTCCTGGTTCGTAGCGAGCAATCACTCCTCGGTAAGCCATCGACCTATTTGAACAAAATTGTTCTGGAGTTTTATTTTCATTTTGGGTGAATGTTTTGACAATACACATGTATTCTTCTTGTAGGTCATATTTGGTGATAACCCCCTTCGTTCTCAAGGTAACCTAAGTTCGTTTGATATTCCCTCCACATATTTTTATGTTTTGAGTGTCCTCCTATCTTATTATGATAACGATATCCTCATTCTATTGCAGGTAGGTTCGAATTGCATCGAGGGTTTTTCTTAATTGGTATTTGATGAATTTGTAATTTTATCAAATTGACGCCAGTGTGTTTATGAAATTTCAGGTCAGTATCAACTTGTCCTGAGTCGAATTTTGACCAGGATCTCTCTTGTTATTCTACAAAATTTTTTAGACAATTTAAGTTGTTATTGTCATAGAAATTTCTGTTGTAGTAAAGACCTTTTTCCAGAGACTGGGACTTTTTAAATTTTAATTTGGGGCACTGAAATTCCCGAAGTGATTTACGTTCTGAATTATTGTCATGAGACCATGATAGTTAAATTCCGTAATTGGTTTCCAAAGTTGCATATATGTATTTATTGCCCATTCGTCTCTGTTATCAATAACAATTAATGTCCATATTTCTATTTTATATTGTTGTTCATTATATAATTGTTTTTGTCCAATAAAACTTTGCTTAATCTTGAATGAGAGATTAATAGGTACACTAGCTGTACATTTCCTTTCTATTTCTCTTCACAACAATAGCATCAATGAATATACGTCTCTCTATTACAAGAGTCTTCAAGTTTACAATAGTGAAGTGACAGAATAATTTCGAGTCCTACGGGTTCTATAATTCTTGTGTGTATTATTTGCCTTCCACATTAGACTCTCTTTATATTCATGGGTTTGAAATTTCATTGTATGAGTTGCATATGGCAAGCAAAATATTCTATGCAACTATATATGTATAAGTTTTTTTTTTTTTTTTGTAATATCACAGTTCGAGTGTATCTAGTGTTTAGACTAGCATCATTATATCATATAGATCTGATAACAATTAATTGTTACCTTTCATAGCTAGTATGGTTTACATGCACTTTATATAATTTTCCATGCACATCTTATTTTCCCAATAAGTATTCAGTTGGAACATTCCTTGGTCAAGGATATTAATCACATAGTTGCATGCATAACTTTCAGTTCATAATGATTTACAAGTTTGGCAACCCCGTTTAATTCTTTTCCCTTGCTATCTGAAGATATCCATAGTGCTAAAATATATATATTCTTCCCTTCTGTCCTTATTATCCAAGGAATTTTATAAAAAAAAACCATGCACTGCTATTTTGGCATCTTTATGTCTGCACCTCACTTAGTTACTTCAGTAGATCTACAGATCTACCCTATATGTATTTAATTCCACCTACACACAAGTTTGTGGGTTTCCCTAATGTTCACTGAATTAATTCTATTTTTAACAGAAAGAGATTAAAGTTACATAGTTACAAATTATGAGGTGACATAATCTCCGGATTTAAACCAAGAACTAGTTTAGAGTTTCTGGCTGATTTGTCCTCGTAATTCTAGTTCCTACAACCATGCAGAGCTGGGAGAGAGTTTAATTACTCTACCATTCTCTAAATGTATGGAACATCAACACAACAAAACATTGCAAGTATTATACAACTACAGTCATTAACTTTTACACTTAACAACAATTAATTTTAATCATTCATAAACACTGTGAGCATACCACATAGGTACTTGACCAGTCCTCCCAACCATAGAGTCCCTCTATCTCCAGAACTCACCCCCAAGCTGAGATCACTTCCATTCTGGACCAACCTCTAATCTGTTCAGGAATAGCTTATTTAATCTTTTGCTCCCCAAAGCCTGTTTCTAATTCTGCGTCCATAATTTCAGGATGCTTTTCTTCATGTTTGCCTAGGCTTCCCTTATTTAGGGATTTTTAGAGCTGTTTTTTTTTTCTTTTCCCAGATTTTACCTATTCCCAACTACTCTCCACATCATTGGGGAAACTAGATTTTCCTCAAAATCTAATTTGGAAATAAATTCTTTCCAGAATTTTTTTGAAAGATTTTTGGGGAAATATTTGCCTCTTTACATCCTCATGGATTTAGCAAGTGATCTCATAATTCTCATTTTGGTCAATCTGCACAAAATTATTTCGTGTATTTTTCATAATTAAATATTTAATTACATCCACAAAATACTTGTCCATTGGGGTCCACTCCCCTCAGGATTAAAGTTCAAATGTCTAGCTTTCAAAGAAAAATCATAAACTAGGGGTGTTACATATTCCCCCTCTGAAAGCAAACACCGTCCTCGGTGTTGATATTTAACAACTAGAGTTCATTTCTTTTCAAACAAAAATGGAAATTTTTGCATCATTTCAGCTTCTATTTCCCACATAGCTTCTTCAGTAGTAAAGTACTTCCGCTGCGCCTTTACTCTTGCTACCGTAAGATTTCTCAATTCAATTTCTTCCCGCTCCAATATTTCAAGAGGTTCTGGAAGGAACTCCCCTTCTGGTTCCACCTGTATCACATTCCAATCAACAATGTGAGAAGCATCATGTATATATCTTTTTGATAATGAAACATGAAATACATCATGAACTTTAACATGGGGTGGTAAGGCCAGCTTGTAAGCCACTGGTCCCACCCTTTCTAACACCTCAAAAGGTCCACAATATCTAGGAGCCAGTTTCGCACAACTTCCAGTATAAAGCGTGCTCTTTTTGGGTTTAATATGCAAATACACATGTTGCCCCACTTTAAATTCTTGATGTACCCTCTTCTTATTAGCATAGTTCTTCTGGTGATCTTGTGTTGTCTTGATGTTTCTTTGTATTTGTTTAAAAATTATTTCCATCTCTTGTAAAGCATCTGGTCCCAACATTAGCTTATCCTCAGGTTGGCTCCAACTCAAAAGTGTACGACATTTCCTTCCATAGAGTGCCTCAAACAGATTCATTTTAATGGAAGATTGATAGTTGTTATTATAGGAAAATTCAGCTAAATGCAAGTAGTCTTCCCACTTTGATGGCCTATCCATCACATACATTCTTAGTATATCCTCCAAAATCTAATTAGTTCTCTCTGTCTGACTGTCGGTCTGAGGGTGATAGGTAGTACTGAAATTCAACTTAGTGCCCATGCCCTAAAACAAACCTTTCCAAAAAGCTACGGTGAACTTAGCATCTCTATCTGAAACAATCACCTTTGGGACCCCATGGAGCCTTATTGATTCCTTCAAGAACACATCTGCTACTTGGGCTGTCCCGAAAGTAGATTTCACTGGTATGAAGTGTGAAAATTTGGTTAAAGTGTCTACTACTACCATCACTGAATCGTGTTGGTACTTGGTTTTGGGTAATACTGTTATGAAATCCATAGAAACGGTATCCCATTTCCATTCTGCAATCGACAAAGGATTTAAAAGACCAACAAGATGTTGATGTTCAACTTTAACTAGTTGACACTCCATGCATCTAGCTAAATATTCTGCTACATCTTTTTTCATTCCTGGCCAAAACAACTTCTTTTTCAAAGATGTTAACATTTTCTGATATCCAGGATGCCCTGCATACGGTTGTTTGTGATATTCATCTAGAATCTCTCTTTTCAAAGACTCTACATTGGGGATATACAATATATTTTTGTAGCAGATCAACTGTTTTTGGTTTTGAGTGTAGTCAGCTATCTCCTTCTTTAGTAATTTCACCTGTAGTGTTTCATAATTTGGATCCTGGTCTGCTACCTGTTTCACCAGATCTTCTAACTCCAACTTTACACTACTTCCAATGCTTTTTATGTGTTGGCAAGCATTTCTGCTCAGGGCATCAACATTTTTTTTTTCTTTCCCTTTGATATGTTTTATGTCCATATCAAATTCACTCAGAAAATACGGCCATCTGGCTTGTCGAGCATTCAAATCTGTTTGGGAAAAGAAATATTTAAGACTAATATGATCTGTCATCAATGTAAATTTCTTTCCAAGAAGATAGTGTCGCCACATCTTCAAGGCATGAATAACAGCTGCCAACTCCAAATCATATGCACTATAGTTTTGTTCACGTGTCTTCAATTTCCTAGATTCATATGCAATAACTGAATTTTCCTACAAAAGGACTCCCCCCAACCCCTCTCTACAGGCATCTGTACATACAACAAATTCTTTATCAGAATCTGCAATCTTCAGTATAGGGGTTGCAGTGAGTTTTAGTTTTAATTGTTCAAAACTGTTTTGGCATTTTTCAGTCCACTCAAATTTGACACCCTTCCTTTGTAGTGAGGTTATGGGATATGCTATGGTAGAAAATCTCTCCACAAATCTATGATAATAACCAGCAATCCCCATGAATGATCTTATTGCTGAAACATCAGTTGGTACAGGCCATTCTTCAATAGCCTTTATCTTTTCAGGGTCAACAGCCAAGCCTTGTTCAGAAATAATATGTCCCAAGTATTGGATCTTGTCCTTATAGAATTCACATTTACTGAATTTAGCATATAACTAGTTTTATTTCAAAGTTTGCAGCACTATCCTCAAGTGCTCTTTGTGCTCCTCCTCATTTTTGGAATAAACTAAAATATCATCTATGAACACAAGTACAAATTTATCCAAGTACTTGTTTAACACACTATTCATTAGGCACATAAAGGTGGCAGGGGCATTTGTCAAACCGAAAGGTAGGACTACAAATTTGTAGTGACCATACCTGGTTCGAAAAGTTGTTTTACTAATGTCTTCCTCCTTAATTCTGAGCTGGTGATAACCAGTCCTTAAGTCAATATTTGAAAATACTAAAGCTCCTCTCACTTGGTCAAAAAGATCATCAATTCTGGGCAATGGGTATCTATTTTTAATGGTCAACTTATTCACTTCACGATAATCAATGCACATCCTAAAGGTTCCATCATTTTTTTTCACAAATAGAACCGGTGCTCCCCAAGGAGACACACTCGGTCGGATATAGCCTTTATCTAGCAATTCTTGCAATTTCATTTTCAGTTCAATGAGTTCGGGGGGACTCATTCGATAGTGGGCTTGGGAAACAGGTGTTGCTCCCGACACAAAATCGATTGAAAATTAAATCTCTCTTTTGGGGGGAAGATGAGGAATCTCCTCTGGAAAGACTTCCTTAAACTCTCTCACTATTGGCAAAATATCCAACAGATTTTCTTCAGGTTTCTGTTCTGTCTCTTCTACATGTACTGCATATACTTGGTATCCTTTCCTAGTTGTTATTTTTAATTGCAGTGTTGATATTTGTCTTACAGAGATGGGTTTTGGTTTTCCCTTGAGAATAAAAGGTTTCCCCTTTTCATCTATGCAATGCAGAGTTTTATCCCAACAATTCATCATGGCCTTTTTATTTTCCAACCAGTCCATTCCTATCAGCAAGTCATATGATCCTAATGGCATAATGTTTAAATTCACTTCTGTTTGAAAATCATTTAATTTGATTGATGTTTGAGGTAACTTATGAGTTACTTTCCTCTTGGTGCCAGTGGCTAACTGGACCAACCAAGACTGCTGAAATTTTTCATTCTTAAGATTACATTTCTCTATCACTTGTGGACTAATGTAACTCAAAGAAGCTCCTGGATCAATCAAAATAGTAACAGATTGGTCAGCAATCTTACCTTCCATCTCAACCATGGTAGCTTGGTGTTCTGCTTGTCGATTCTCCAAGGCTGCACTGATAGTGGGTATATTTCTTGCTATGTCATTCACTGTGGTAGCTTCTTGATCTCTCATAATCATCTGAATGTTTCGGTGGGGACAATCCCTCAAAATATGGGGTTCTCCACATCCCCATGATTTCAAAGGTTCCCTCATTTTGACTGTGCCTTCCTTCTTATTTCCTTCATCTAGTTGTTTGGAACCAATTTGAGACTGAGTTGTTTGGCTTCCTTTTGGTTTATTAAACTTTTTCCTCTGATGGTCCCTACCAAAATTCCTTAAGTAAGCTGGTTTTTGTTTCTTTCCTTTAATTTCAACTTTGTTTAGCCAACCTTTTCCATGCTCAGCCTTTCCTTTAAACTGCTGGTAGCATAATCTAGCTTTCTTCATGGCCTCGTCCATAGTTTTTGGGTTATCAAACTCGATCTTCTCTTTGTACACAGCAGGCAAATAGTTCAAAAACATTTGTACCTTGGCCTTCTGTTCCCTAATGTAAGGGACATATCTCAACAGATTGGTAAACTTGGTGACAAACTCATAAATAGTAAGTTGTCCCAGTCTAAGCTCATGAAATTCTTTTGCTTTATCATCATAATAAAATTCATTTAAATAGCGGTTTTTAAACTTAACATGGAAATCTTCCCAAGTAACTGTCTTTTCATCAATGGCATGAACCATTTTCGTCTCCTCCCACCACAAGGTAGCCTTACCTTGTAGCTGGTAAATAGCTAATCTGGCCTTCATATTGCTTTCATATTCATAGACCTGGAAATACTTAATCATCTTCAATAACCAGGCTTCAGCATCTTCCTCCTTCTCCCTATCATAGGAGGGAGGTTTGATCTTTCGGAATTCCCCCTGTAATTCCTTTTTTTGCTTATATTGATGCCTAATAGCATCATCATCCTCAGACTCATCATTCTTCCTCTTCTCGGAACCTTCACCCTCTTGGCTATTCCGCGAAGTTAATTCTCTGATGAGCTTTTCCTGCTCCTCACTGGCTAATGACAAACTGTCATTCTAGCTTCTTAGCTCAGCCATTTCTCGTTTCAAACTGTGCAACATAGCCATCACCGGAGCGTTGGGATCTGGTGTATTATCTTCATCACGCATATCGACATAAATTTCCTCACCTTCTGCCATTCCAGCACCACTGTACACTACACAACACAGATCAGTAAATAATTTTTTTTCTTTTTTTTCCAACAGTAAATCATTTATAGAGTGAGCACACACAACAACAGCCCAGTTTTGTATAACATGAGCTCTGATACCATTTGTAATGTCTCTCCGTCACACAATAATTTTATTTTTTTTCTCTGCTTAAGTATAAATTCGATTCATTATTCATATAGTCATTAACAATATACCTTGACCCTACTTCGTTAACTCTGTTCTAGAAGGTTACATTCCTCCTAGGTTAACTATTTGGGTTATTACCCTTGTATCGAGATTTTGTACTGGTCTCTAGACTATTTTTATAACTTGCATTTGTAGTTGTTTTATTCAACTTCTATTAACCTTCCTCTATGGCTATTTATCTTATTAATATTCTTGAGCCCTTATTACGCGCATACCTTATGCTCCCTTATTGGTGTATTTTTTTTTTTTGATTAGATCCCAAGACCATTTTGTGAGTCTCTTTATGATCCTTACGTATCTCACCATACAACATTTCACCATGTTCTAATTCAACTTATCCCTATAACCAGTTTTCGAGGCGTTTATATATATCACTGGGTTCATCTCTTCATATAGCTCCACGAGTGATAACCCTATGTTAAAATTGTGATTTGCTTCCATGTACCGATTGGTCTATATATCATTAACACTTAAGTCATCGGTATGAATTGCTTATGGTTATGTGAATGTACAGTGCATGTTCCCAGATCAATCGATGATATTTCTCGTACACGTTATTTATGGTGCATTCTCTGTATAGATAGGCACATTAACTTCAGGATACTCATAGTGCGTCGTTGGCAAAGTCGGTTTAATGTATCGTGACAATTAAACTTGTGCCAAGTCTCCATGTCATTATACTCAAGGCTCTTTGTTGATTTTGTTTGATATTGGTTGGATTTCAATGCGTCCACGCTCCAGTTGTAGGGTTCCACGTTTGTATTTGAAATGCCATGCCATCCTATTCTTGGGATTATGCAGACTACACGACCTGAGCAGAGGTACTATGAGATCGATTGCATAGATTGCAAATTAAATGTTGGACGACTACTTCTTAATTTTCAATCCCACCTGATCGATCGGTGTACACATCATAGATCCTATGCCACTTGGACGGTGGAGATTTCTCCGATCGCATTAGGGTTTTGATGTTATTGGTTTTTGAGGCATTTGTATAAATATCTATCTCATTGTCGAGACTGTTCTTTTCACTCCTCGTTTGTTTGATCTCCTCTCGGTACTGAGCCTCTGCACATTGGAGAAGTGAGGCATTGTCTCTCCCAGGCTTCGGGCGTATTCATCTCTCCATCGAGTCAAAATGCAGGTATAACAATATGAGCACAATGCTATTTTACTGTGAGGCTTATATCATTGGTATGTATTTTAATACACTCGGCTTACAATACAAGAGCTGAGTTGAACTTCCACCATTTCTTTTCCATGGTCACGTTTCCTGTCGAGTCTCGTGGCGTTATATTTTTGCTTTTGTTTGTTGAACAAATCTCTCATAGAGATTTTTCTGTTCGGGTATGAGATTTTTCTTCTCTGGTAACAATATTTAATACGATTTATCCAATATTTTCTTGATAGGGCTTACTCTTTTTCGTCTTGGGTGACTCGATTGGGGTCGTCCCTTTCATGCGCCAATTTTTCCTGGCTCGTAGTGAGCAATCACTCCTTGGTAAGCCATCGACCTATTTGAACAAAATTGTTCTGGAGTTTTATTTTCATTTTGGGTGATTGTTTTGACAATACACATGTAATCTTCTTGCAGGTCATATTTGGTGATAACCCCTTCCATTCTCAAGGTAACCTAAGTTTGTTTGATATTCCCTTCACATATTTTTATGTTTTGAGTGTCCTCCTATCTTATTATGATAACGATATCCTCATTCTATTGCAGGTAGGTTCGAATTGCATCAAAGGTTTCTCTTGATTGGTATTTGATGAATTTGTAATTCGCTCAAATTGACGCCGCTGTGTTTCTGAAATTTCAGGTCGGTATCAACGCGTCCTGAGTCGAATTTTGACAAGGCTCTCTCTTGTTATTCTACAAAATTGTTCAGACAATTTAAGTTTTTATTGTCATAGAAATTTCTGTTGTAGTAAAGACCTTTTTCCAGAGACTGGGACTTTTTAAATTTTAATTTGGGGCACTGAAATTCCCGAAGTGACTTACGTTCTGAATTATTATCATGAGATCATGATAGTTAAATTCCATAATTGGTTTCCAGAGTTGCATATATGTATTTATCGCCCATTCGTCTCTATTATCAATAACAATTAATGTCCAAATTTCTATTTTCTATTATTGTTCATTATATAATTGTTTTTGTCCAATAAAACTTTTCTTAATCTTGAATGAGAGATTAATAGGTACACTGGCTGTACATTTCCTTTCTATTGCTCTTCACAACAATAGCATCAGTGAATATATGTCTCTCTATTACAAGAGTCTTCAAGTTTACAATATTGAAGTGACGGAATAATTTCGAGTCCTACAGGTTCTATAATTCTTGTGTGTATTATTTGCCTTCCACAGTAGACTCTCTTTATATTCATGGGTTTGAAATTTCATTGTACGAGTTGCATATGGCAAGCAAAATATTCTATGCAACTATATATGTATAACTTTCTTTTTTTTGTAATATCATAGTTCCAGTGTATCTGGTGTTTAGACTAGCATCATTATATCATATAGAACTGATAACAATTAATTGTTACCTTTCATAGCTAGTATGGTTTACATGCACTTTATATAATTTCCCATGCACATCTTATTTTCCCAATAAGTATTCAGTTGGAACATTCCTTGGTCAAGGATATTAATCACATAGTTTTACGCATAACTTTTAGTTCATAATGATTTAAAAGTTTGGCAACCCCGTTTAATTCTTTTCCCTTGCTATCTGAAGATATCCATAGTGCTAAAATATATATATTCTTCCCTTCAATCCTTATTATCGAATGAATTTTATAAAAAAAAAACCATCCACTGCTATTTTGGCATCTGTATGTCTGCACCTCACTTAGTTACTTCAGCAGATCTACAGATCTACCCTATATGTATTTAATTACTCCTACACACAGGTTTGTGGGTTTCCCTAATGTTCACTGAATTAATTATATTTTTAACAGAAAAAGATTAAAGTTACATAGTTACAAATTCTGAGGTAACATAATCTCTGGATTTAAACCAGGAACTGGTTTAGAGTTTCTGGCTGATTTGTCCTCATAATTCTAGTTCCTACAACCATGCAGAGCTGGGAGAGAGTTTAATTACTCTACCATTCTGTAAATGTATGGAACATCAACAAAACAAAACATTGCAACCACTTTGGCTAAGATAACTTTGGCACAAAGGTCAACCATGAAAAATTTCAGCTATTCTTCTTTCATACCCCCCCGTCAAACCTAGTGCA
This sequence comes from Pinus albicaulis, assembly GCA_034641835.2. Lineage (NCBI taxonomy): Eukaryota > Viridiplantae > Streptophyta > Pinopsida > Pinales > Pinaceae > Pinus > Pinus albicaulis. Next base: position 1,543,720,947 of record CM076570.1, on the reverse strand, counting down.
CTATCACCTGCATCCTTGGATTCTCCATTTCTTCTCTTCCCTCGAAATACCTGGGAGCTCCGCTAACTGACTCTTCCATTAATCACTCCTCCTGGAGTGCTTTGGTAGATAAAATGGAAAGTCATCTCTCCAATTAGACTCACCGTACCCTCAACATTTCCAACCATCTTGTCCTCATTAATTCTATCCTGAAATCCCTCCCCATATATGTCTTCTATGTTCTTGCAGCTCCCAACTTGGTCCTAAAAGAAAGACGCAATATGCAAAGGTCTATTCTATGGGGAGACACAAAAGGAAAGAAAAATTGGGCCTTAGTCAATTGGAAGGATGTATGCACCCCTAAATGTTAGGGAGGATTAGGACTGTGTGATCCTGAGCACAACATTACCATAATGGGAGCCAACATCTGGTGGAAATGGGTCTCCAACTCCAACACCCTATGGGAAAACCTATTGGCTACCAAGTACGCACCGTATTGGACAAAGGAGGATCTCATAAGATATAACTTAGATTTGGCTCATTCCCAATATGGAAAGCAACTAGCAATCAAAAAAGGATAATCCAAAATCACAGTTTCTAGGAGCTGCGAAGTGGTAACCAAGACAGATTTTGGTGGGATTGTTGGAAACAATTGCCAAGCCTCTCCTCCATTTTCCATAGACCTCTCTGTAGTGAAAAACTCCAAGGAAGGAAAATACAGAAGGCTCAAGACTTCTAGATGGACGAAATCTCCCAAGGCCATAGGAAATGGCTTCATACAAGCAGATGGCAAGAAAATTGGAACAATGAAAGCCACACATAAATCTGGGAGGAGCTCAGCACAAAAACGAAAATCAAAGTAAAAACAGGACCTGATATTGTTCGCTGGGGAATATACGTAGGGGAACTTATTCAACCAAGGAGGCTTACAACATCCTTCATCAGTAGAACCCTGGATCGGCCAACATCATCTGGAAGAAAGATATGGAAGACCAATGTGGCCCAAAATAGCCACATTCCTGTGGCTTCTCAATAAATGATGCAGCCTCACATGGGAGAATATTTTAAAGAGGGATTTCACAGGGCCCTGCAGATGTCCTTTATGTCAAGGCAACTTGGAAACCATTGACCACGTGTTGGACCAATGCCATACTACCAATTTTCTATCGGACATAATTATTTTCTTATGCCGTCGTTCCAACCGCACTAGAGGTAACATCATAAACACCATGAGTAGCTGGCAGGACAATCCTTACACCAGTACCCTTCTAAATAGACTATGGTAGATCATTCCAAGTATCCTCATCTGGAACATCTGGAAGGAACGAAAAAACCGCATCTTCAAGGAAAATGCCTCCACCCGTGATGAGATTTGGGAAGGATTCACAGCAACCTCACTGAAACTCTAGCCTTAGATGCATGGATCCAGGGGGACCTACCCATCGCAGCAGAAAAATGCCACATATGGAACAACTGGAACATGATTCTAAACACTCCTATGGACATCAATCCTAGAAGCGTTGGTAGAACTCCTGCTCCAGAAACATGGTCTCCTCCCTCCGAAGGCTTCTTCAAATGTAATTTTGATAGGGCATCCAAAGGTAACCCTAGTAATGTAGGTTTCAGAGGCTTTATTAGGAAATATCAGGGAGATCCTCTTAGAATTTACTATGGGAATATAGGATGAGACTGTAATAATTTAGCTAAGCTGGAAGGACTAATATAGGGTATTCAAATTGCCATAGAATTCCAGTACTTCCTTTTGGAAATGAAGGAAGACTCTCAAATCACAATGATGGCTACCACTAGAATCCTTAAAGGCACTGACTCCTCAAAAGTTTCCAACAGCTGGAGACTTTCCCACAAGCTTAAGGTGTTGGAACTGATGCTTCACAACCACAGAGCCATCACTTTTGGTCACATGCACAGGAAAGACAACTCTGTTGAGGATCTTCTTGCAAACAAAGGGGTGTAAAGAAATTGTGCTCTACCTCACTTCACCCTTACACAGGTTGAGGAGGCTTCTCTTAAAAATAATTGCCTCACTCTCATTCAGAAGGATCAAAACCCCCCAGATGCAAGTCACATCCCACCCCACCCCAATAACGAAGATATCCCATGCAAAGCTTCATCTGATGCGGATCCAAATACCATTAGCCTCTGGCACGAACCTTGCAGAACCAGAAATGATGACAAGAGGATGGGCACTGTGTCACCTTGCCCTGAACATCACCTCACATCCATCACCATTAATGTCCATCATGATTAACTAGTATCACAGCCATACCTCCTCCTCACATCTATTATCCCCGACACTTTATAAAGCTGAGCTATCTCATCGCTATCGCTATCCTCACAGCTATCATCCCCAAACCTTTATAAAGCTGAGCTATCTACCGCTTTCCTCACTTAGCCTGTTACCTTGGTCTTTCGCTCCCTTCACTCTACTTTGGCTTTTCACCAAATTCAATCGGCTGCAAGGCCCCTGTCCCAGCATGGAGCTGTGCAGTCGCCTTTGTACTGCCACTCTCCCCCTTGTGAACCTGTCCCCTAGATATTCCCCCCCCCCCCCCCCCCTTCAGCCCCAGTGTGATACTAGTCTCCTCTTCTCAGTCCTATGTGCTCCTGTTTCTCTTGAACAACTCTCCCCATCCCAGGTGCACAATGGCTGCTAGGCTTCGCTAATGCACTATCCACAGAGGTTAGCGAGGGGCTCTCCTGAGATGATATCATCGTGGAGAGGATAATCATCTCGAATCGATTGATGGCTGCTCTTCTAGAAATTTTGTGCACCAACATCCCGAACCAGGGTAGTGTGCAAAAACCTCCAGGCAAGCTACGCAAAGAGATGATTGTGGTTTGTAATATCTCGTTTTGGGGATATCTCTAAAACACAACAAACTCCTGTTGAGCCCTAGAATTGCCTTCTCTTTTACAAACCTTCACTTCATTTAATCATTATTTTATCACTTCATAAGCCTAAAATCAATGAAGAATGATTAGGATTGCTTAAAGGTTACATGCAATTGATTAACATATTGTATTTTCATGATTTTTGCTATTTTAACAATTTTCTGCAAAATAGCTACAGAATACAGGCATTCCGTAGCTGACCGTGCATTCCATAGCTGATCCCGCATTCCGCAGTTGTTTTATAGTTTGAGTGGGTTACAGGTGTCCTGTCTACATGGTTTGTTGCTCACCATGAAGGAAGAAACGAATTATGTGTATGGTTTTGGTACATGGGAAGACATTTAAGAAGACAGACTCCTAATAGGACTGTCTTAGTCCAGATGTCCATTTCCTTGTTACGTAGCCACTTTAAGAGTCCTAGTATGATTTCGATAAGGAAAGACAATGACCCTTGAATTGTTGCAAGTTATGTTATGCACATTTGTTATAAAAACACTTGGGAAACCGAGAGCGAGCGAGAGATTTTTGGTCTAGATTTTTGCAAGGATTCTGTGTTACATTTGGGTAAAAACGCGTATTTCTCTGTTCGGTTATTTTCTTATGAAGCAAAGATGTTGTTGTTTTCAAAGCATTGATTTGACCTTGTCAGATCTGGCTGTGTGGGTGGCAGAGGGCCCCCGCCTCCCACGGATTTGTTTGCGAATTTAGAGTGGTGATTTCACCGCCTTTACGTTTTTGAAGCTGAATTAAGAGTTGTTTTAATTAGCTACCGTAGTTATACTCATTCTAAAAATCCCTTCAAAGAAGAAGCTTTTTCAGAAATATTTTTTCAAGAATGGGAAATGGCTATAGTATTGTAGGATTTAATTGTAATCTCTTTTGCTCACCATCACAGTTATACTTATGCTAAATACTCTTCCACAAGAAGAAACTCTTCCAAGAAATATTTATAATGTTTTAAGCATGATTGTGATCCCGAACGCTTCATTTGTGTGTTTGCACTAAGTACCATAGCTGTCCTTGCTCTTAAACACTTGTCCAACATATCGTAATGATGAGTGGGAGATAGCCATGATATCTTAGTTTTTAATTGCTTTCAGTCTTTATGTTTACATAGCATAGTTAGGATACTCCGGAGTTTAATTGCACTTAACTCATGCTCAGTTGTTTTGCTTTAATTTTGATAATGACTTGTAGTTTAACACTGTTTTAGACTAGTGACATCTTAAGCACAGTTTTTAGCTTCACTCATTGCATTGGCACTCCACATTCAGTTGTCATTCACTGCATATTAGATTACTTCAAGTTGTTAAACTTACAAAAATGTACCTTCATTATTCACAAACTCTCTTTATGTTCTAAAATCTATAATTGATTCATAAATACATATGAATAAAAAAAGACAATATCATTTTAAGGCTCAAGTACTTCGGTAACTTCCTTCTCATCTCACAAACAAACATTTCCTCAAAAACATCTATTTCAAAATCTATAACCTTTGAGAGAAGGCATACAAACTTGCGAGTTGCAATAGAGTTAAGACATTTACTTAGAGTAGAAGATCTTATGATGGTATAAATGTTTTACTCCACCAAAGCTCAACAAATTTAATCAAGGACAAAATGTTGCATCATTATAAGTTAGTTGTTTAACTGTTTAGATAGGAGGATTTGCATACTTAATTGACCATGTATCAAGCTCTCTCTCAAAACACCTTTGATGAAAGCATTTGACAAGTTGAGTTTATGTTTTGAATCATTTGTTTAAAAGTCATTATCAAGCTTTGTTTCTGCTTAGTCATAGTTTAGATTTGATTCTGTTTCAGTATTGCATTTGCATTTGTTTACCATCATAGTTTAGGCTTCACTCTGTTTTGACCAATAGTTTCCCTTCATTTAGCACTTAGTTCTTTTCCTTTTCAAAATAAAACCATAAAAACCAAAAACATCAGAAAACACTAAACACAACGAAGTAGGAAGAGGTTACTTAGGCACATATGGTGCACTTCACTTCAGCAGTTTACCAACCCTGGTTGACAATTAAATGAACTCAATTTAGGAGACTAGGTTGAGCACAAACATTTTGGCGCCGTTGCCAGGGAAGTGTAACTAGGTATCCTGATTTCCTACATCCAAAAAAAAAACTTCAATCACCTACCACAACCACTATATCATGTGGTGCAGTAAGAGCCACACATCCACATCATGAATTCATATTTTTGCAGGTAGAAGAAGAGGTGACAAAGAAGGTTGAAGAAATGGATGGAGATGATGACAATGAGGAAGATCCTTTTGGATTTCCCATTCAAGAAACTGATATCAATATTCAAATGAAGAACATCCATCCATCTGTACTTCCTAACTTCAAAGGTATGAGATCAGAAGACCCGGAAACCTTTCTTTTTGAATTTGAAATAATTTGTAGATCTTATGGCTACTCATTGCACGTGCAAAAATTGAATTTGTTTCCGGCAACATTAAAGGATAGAGCTCTTAGATGGTTCATGACTTTAGGAACAAATTCTATAAGGACATGGGATGATATGAAAAGAGTATTTTTGGAAAAGTATAAAGGTTATTGCATGCACCATGACCTTAGAAATGAAGTCTTTAAGATGAACCAAAAAGAGGATGAAAGCCTAGAAGATTTAGTGGAGAGATTTACTTATAATATCAAAAGATCTAAATTGCATAATTTAGAATCAGATGCATTAAAAACTCTCCTAATAAATGCTATAAAGGATGAATGGATTGATCTTCTTAATCTTGTGGGAAAAGAAGATGTTTATCGATTGTCATTTCAAGAAATTTGTGAACTATGCAAGAACATATCAAGAGGAAAAGCAAAGTGTGTAAGGTCCCCTCAACATCCATTTGTGGCAAAAGTAAGTAAGTCAGCATCAAATTTGGTAAGTCAAACTGAACCTAACAATTTGATAAACATTCTTGGTAATTTAAATGAACAAACTGACATGCTAAGAATGCAAAACAAGCAAAAAGTTGCTTCATTTATATTTTGCCCTAAATGTAGAAAGAAACATACTTTGCATGAATGTCCACTTGATAACATTAAAATGTGTAAAATTTTTGCAGGATCACATACTACTGAAGATTTCCCATCATTACCAGGGTTGAAGGCAATTTACCAAAAGGATAATGGAGCAAATCAAGCACAAGAGCAACTTTGTTATGTAGCTCCAAGAGGGCTATGGCAGCCTCATCAACCCAATATGATGCAATATCCTTATGCACAATTTCAAGGTTATGCACAACAACCTCAAGGTAATTGGAGAACACCCTTGCCTTGGCAACCTTGGCCATCTCAATCCCAACCTCAAAACCAACCTTGGAAACCTTTTCCATCTCAATCCCAACTTCAAAACCAACCTTGGACACCTTGGCCATCTCAATCTCAACCTCAAAACCAATCTTGGCAACAAAGTTGGCAAAGGCCCTATAAAGGAAATCCACCATATCCTCAATCTTTCCCTCTCTATCCTCAATACCATGATCAATGTTATCCATACCATTTACCTCCACTACAACATCAAAATCACCCTCATTTGACCTCAATTCAACCTTTTCCATTACCATCCACACAAACACCCCAAAGATTCCCCACTCCACTACCTCCACAACCATTTCATATCCCCAACAATAAAACACCTCAATCAACTTACAATTCTGAGGTATTGCAAAATAATTCACCAGCTGTCATTGAAGAACAACAACCAGAAGAAGAAGACTCAGATAAGGTCCAAGAATCAGAAATTTCTATTGATAAAGAGGAAATATTGGAACCAGAGATTGAAAAGTCTCATGCATGCCTATCACTAGATTCTATGAATGAAGATCATATCTCTATAGAGGAAAGACAAGAAAGACAAGATTACATTGAATCTTGGTTCCATTCAGTCATCGGATTCCAATGCTCAATTATTCAATATCTTCTGACATCATCTAAATCAAGACAGTTGGCATCTCATATACAGGTACATATCAAAGAGTGTCTTTCAAACCTGCATATGAGTTTATCTATCATCTTTTTACAGACATGGTTCCATTGGAAGTACTCATATACTTTAACAAGATTTTCTTTTTCAAGTAGAGTAGGACATAAAAAAAAAAGAGAAAAAAAAAAAGAGTAAAGAGAAAAATAAGTCCTATTGTGAAAACCAGCTTGCTGGCGCAATTGGACATGAGCTTTGTTTGAAAACCAGGCAACTGGCGGGCAAAGTTCACAATAAGTTCTGCAATTTCATGATGGTTTCAATCTTTCATGGTTCTTCAAATCATTCTTGGTTCTATGCCCGAGTTGGATGATGTGGAATTCCTTAAGGTCCACCTTCCAACAGATCTTGTCCCATCGACCTCAACACTTTATCTGGGATCAAGATTAGAGATTATTTGAAGTGCCTTGGAGCTTGCATTCATCAATGGCAAGCCTCCTCATTGATAACAATGGGAATACAACAATGTCTCTTGATTATCAAATCTTGCAGGCGACTCGACTTCGACACATTCATTCGTCCCTGTCAAGATGCACTGAGGTACCTTGACACTCATTTACATTATCGGTGAGTTGTCTCGCATTGTTTAACGATTTTCATTATTGATCAGTAATCCAATGATTTCTTCCCATGCTCGACTTCGACACATTTATTCGCATGGTAAGAATTGTACAATGAATGTTGGCTTTGATGAAGACTAATGGTTTTTTGGAATCAACAACAACTTGCAGCAGTACATTTCATTAGTTTCTTGTAGCAGCATGTTCATATTTTTTTCAATTCAATAACAGCTACGGAAAGTGGCAGTTTCTGCAGCCATTTCTGTAGAAGCCTGTTTTCGTCTTTTTATAACTTTTTCCAGAAGGTAGTTTTGGCGCAAGTATTGTAAGAGATTAGAGCAGAAATAAAAAATTCTGAGCTTCTGGGTTTTCTCAGAATATGATAAATTGAGTATGGTGCGGACAGAATTTGGAAAAAAAGCAATTTTTAAGGGCATTTCAGAAGGGTTTTTCAGGCAGATTCTCAATTTTCAGCGTTATGGACAGAATAGGACAGATTTGAGTATTTTTTCACAGCAACACCTTTTCTTCATCAAAATGAAATTCTGGAAGCATGTGGCAGTAGAGAAGGTAAAAATACACAGTTTCCCTTTGGAATCACTCAATTTGGCCTTAAAATGAGTCCGTGGCGTACTTTTTTGTTGCAACATTGGGCAGAATGAAGGGTGAAACAGGGCAGAAATTGATTTTATCATAAATTTCAAACCGTGCATCCGTTGGTCCTGAAATTTTTATGGTAAATGCATTGAGGTAGGGTGAATAAACACAGAAAATTTCAGAAAATTTCAGTGTGTATTTTTCAAGAAATTGGCCACTTTCACCTACAGCCATTCCTCATCTTCCGGGAGATCCGTTTAACCAATGGAAGAGATTTTTCGTCGGAAAATGCATAATAATATTGGTGACAACCTCAGAAAATTTCAGGGAAGTCTAATGTACCATTTGAGAGAAATTCCAAAATTCATTTCATTCTACAATTCCACTCCATCTCACTCCATTTTCACTCCATCTCACGCCATTTTCATTTCATTTCACAAGTCCATTCCACTTTCACTCCATCTCACGCCATTTTCATTTCATTTCACAAGTCCTATTCCACTTTCACTCCATTACATTTCACATCCATCTTCCATATTCATACATCATTTCTTTTTACAGATTGCATGTTGCAGCCACATCTTATTCAGCAATTCTGACTCAATTGTACAGCCTACAAAGAGATGATGATTACAGGAAATTGAAGGATTATGTTTTGAAGACCAACATGCTCAAAGAGGACCAAAGGAACAACATCAAGCACAACAATTAACAAGGTCAAAATTCTGAGGTAAATTGTGAAAATTATTTTAATAGCAAAAAGTTAAAACATGAAATAGATACAATGTGTATAATCATGTGTTTCCTAAACAACCTATCATTCGAATTGATTAGCCATATCCCTTATCCAACATTCCATATCTCACCACAAGTTCATCATAAATTCTCCATCAGATCCATAGCCACTTCATTTTCCCTTATAGCTTAATTACCTCCATCCATTCACTTCCATTACACTTTGTAGCCAATCCATCTCTAAGTGCAGAAAGGTAATTCTAAGGGTGAAGCATCATTCTTCAACTAATCCATCTTCAGACACAGAGATACAGTTTCAAAATAAAGTATTAGACTCTGTAGTCAATCTAGCTTCAAGCATAGAAAAGTAATTCTAAAAGGAAGATAATCTGCACAAAGGAGGAATGTGGCTAATTGTCAGGACACAATCAATTGAAGTCAAGTATTTGGAAGGATATCCACAAGTCAAGGAGCTACTACAATAAGAAGGGAGGCTAAATTTTATAGAGAAATTTGATGGCTTCCATAAGGAGATTATAAAATCTTTTGCCAAATCTTTTGATGGAGCAAAAGAAGAAAATTTGACATGGTTATTGAAAATAAACTTGACACTCCACTACAAGAGGAAGATGAAGAACTAATTTCTGAAAAGTTAACAGAGATTAGAAAATAGATTAGGGCCAAAAGAAGCAGAAAGATAAGGTTGGATGTTCTAACATAGGTTTCAAAGCACATGGAATAAGTTTTGATTAAATTGCATGAGGACATGCAATAGTCTTGCAGTGGGGGTATGTTGAGCCCTAGAATTGCCTTCTCTTTTACAAACCTTCACTTCATTTCATCATTCTTTTATCACTTCATAAGCCTAAAATCAATGAAGAATGATTAGGATTGCTTAAAGGTTACATGAAATTGATTAACATATTGTATTTTCATGATTTTTGCTATTTTAACAATTTTCTGCAAAATAGCTACAGAATACAGGCATTCTGTAGCTGACCGCGCATTCTGTAGCTGATCCCGCATTCCGCAGCTGTTTTACAGTTTGAGTGGGTTACAAGTGTCGTCTCAAGAAAAACCGCATATGGGCATATTCCACGTCATGTCTACATGGTTCGTTGCTCACCATGAAGGAAGAAACGAATTCTGTGTATGGTTTTGATACGTGGGAACATATTTAAGAAAGCAAACTTCTAGTAGGACTGTCTCAGTCCAGATGTCCATTTCCTTTTCACGCAGCCACTTTAAGAGTCCTAGTATGATTTCGATAAGGAAAGACAATAATCCTTGAATTGTTACAAGTTCTGTTATGAACATTTGTTATATAAACACTTGGGAAACCGAGAGCTAGGCTAGAGATTTTTGTTCTAGATTTTGCTGAGTTTCTGTGCTACATTTCTGAAAACGAAGATTGCTCTGTTCAAGTTATTTCTCTTTTAATGAAGCAGACAGTGTTGTTTTGAAAGCGTTGATTTGATTTGGAGTTAGATTCCGTCAGGTGGTAGAGGGCCCCTGCCTCTTGCACGGATTTATTTGCGTAATTTAGATAAGTATTCTAGCTGCCTTTACGTTTTTGAAGTTGAATTAGTAGTTGTTTTAATTAGCTACTGTAGTTATACTCATTCTAAAAACTCTTCCAAAAGAAGAAGCTTTTCCAAAAGATTATAATGATGAATGGGGAATGGCTATAGTATTGTAGGATTTAATTGTAGTCTCTTTTATTCACCATCACAGTTATACTTATGATAAGCACTCTTCCACAAGAAGAAACTCTTCCAAGAAATATGTATACTGTCTTAAGCATGATTGTGATCCTGAACGCTTCATTTGTGTGTTTGCACTAAGAACCATAGCTGTCCTTGCTCTTAAACGCTTGTCCCAAATATCATAATGACGAGTGGGAGATAGCCATGATATCTTAGTTTTTAATTGCTTTCTGTCTTTCTGTTTGCATAGCATAAGTTAGGATACTCCGGAGTTTAATTGCACTTAACTCATGTTCAGTTGTTTTGCTTTAAGTTTGATAATGACTTGTAGTTCAGCATTGTTTTAGGCTAGTGACATTTTAGGTTCAGTTGTAGTTCAACTCATTGCATTTGCACTCCATATTCAGTTGTTATTCACTGCATATTAGATTACTTCAAGTTGTTAAACTTAACAAAACAGCCTTCATTATTCACAAACCTCTTCTTGTTCTAAAATCTATAATTGATTCATAAACATATGAACAAAAGACAATATCATTTTAAGGCCTGAAGTACTTCTGCAACTTCCTTCTCATCTCACAAACAAACATTTCCTCAAAAGACTATTTCAAAAATCTATAACCTTTGAGAGAAGTGCAGTGCTATAAAACTGAGTTGCAGAATAGAGTTAAGAATTAGATTTAGAGTAGAAGATCTTATGATGGTATAAATGTTTTACTCCAATTATGCTTCAACAAATCTCTAATCAAGGACAAAATGTTGCATCATTATAAGTTAGTTGTTTAACTGTTTAGATAGGATTTGCATACTTAATTGACCATGTCTCAAGCTCTCTCTCTCAAAACACCTTTGATGAAAGCATTTGACAAGTTGAGTTTATGTTTTGAATCATTTGTTTAAAAGTCGTTATCAAGCTTTGTTTCTGCTTAGTCATAGTTTAGATTTGATTCTGTTTCAGTATTGCATTTGCATTTGTTTACCATCATAGTTTAGGCTTCACTCTGTTTTGACCAATAGTTTCCCTTCATTTAGCACTTAGTTCTTTTCCTTTTTTAAACATAAAACCATAAAACCAAAAACATCAGAAAACACTAAACACAACGAAGTAGGAAGAGGTTACTTAGGCACATATAGTGCACCACACTTCAGCAGTTTACTGACCCTGGTTGACAATTAAATGAGCTCAATTTAGGAGACTAGGTTGAGACCAAACAGATGGAATCGTCAATCAAAGAGTTGGATGCACACCACATATGATAAGTCATAACATGGTTTGATGGGTCCTCTCTTGGTTTTCCTTTAAACTTTGGAATGTCACTAGGCAACTTAGTAAGCATGGTCGACCAAAATGGAAGATAGTAAATCGAGTCATTCGTTAGCCGAGAGAAGTCTGAAAAATCTAAATTTGCTATGAAAGGTAATTACCTATTAGGTTCTTGTTGAGTGAATTAATAACCCTAAGGGGCAAGAATAGTACCTGGAGGAGAGTATCTATGAAAAACTAGGATAGCTTGAGCAGTTGGAATCATCACACTTCCAGGGTATCCAGGGGTAGCCATACCGAGTTGAGGTTGAATTGGTACCTGATATGTATAACTAGGGTATGGTTGGCTCTGGAAAGATGGATTTTTTCCCAATTGTCCATATTGTAATTGGCCTTGAACAAATTGACCTGGAAGAGGTTGACCTACCAAGCGTTGTCCCTAAAGAGTTTTACCTCTAAAAGTTTTCCCATGAACAGGTTGACCTATAAGGGTTGTCCTTGAATATATTTACCTACAAAAGGTTGACTTATTTACATAGTTTTTGTACTAGGTTGTCCCACAGAGGGTTGAGGAATCTACTGGACTGTAGGTCAGGTTTCCTGTGTAACAGTTGGTGTTGACATTTGAAGGGTAGTAGCAATAGAGACTTGGGGAACTCCTAGGATAGGTTTACTTGGTTGTTGAACATATGTTTGCACAACAGATTGAATAGGAGGACTAGGATTACTCAGACCATCTTGCTGACTACTTGGCACTTATACCTTTGGGAAAATTTGAAGTGCACCTTGAACAGGTTATTAGACTTGGGTGTAACCAAATACTCCAAGTGGGGTAGTAGGTTGATTATAAGGCATTTGCAGGGTAGGTTGAAAATATTGTTGAGTAAACAAGGGGTTGCACATAGTGTTTATCCTTGGATAAGGAGTTCCCATTGAGGGTTGTGATGCATAGGGTTGACCATAACCAGTTTGAGGCATTGGAACATAAGGTTGATAATTACCAGGAATATGTTTCCCTACAATCGTTGGATAGGTTCCAGTAAAAGGTTGTCCTCCCTGAAAAGGTTGATGCCCTTGAAGAGGTTGTGGTTGAAAATGTTGTTGTCATTGAAGAGGCCGTTCCTCTTGAAGAGGTTGTTGCCCCCTAGGCGCAATATAGCCACCTTGTGAGCTAGCTTGAGGGGTATTCCCTGAAAACATGTATATATTTTTTGTAGTCAAAGATTAGGTGGTAGACTCAAATAGGCCAGTTGACATAGTAGAAGTTTCAGAGAAAGGAGTTGGTCCTAAAAATGTCCCAGAAAGTGACTGGTACCCAGCAGGAATAGAAGGACCACCATACAAAAAGCTTTCTGGTGAAGAAGAAAACATGGATGACTCAGTAGACATGCTCTCAGAAGCCATGTTACTATACCTAGGTAAAGAGTAGAATGGGATTCGGTGTAGTGGATGTCCATAACCAGAATTATGTAAAAAATCGATGAATTGGAGATACCAAGGATCCAGTTGAAAGGGACTAAAAGGTAAATCCAAAGGTTATATTGGTTTACTATACCTTGAATCTAAAGCTTCTTGACAGGAGGGAATTTCAATTTCTTCTTCTTCGTCGGATATTTCTTCAATGTTAATAAGGCCAGGAGGAAGATCCTCAGTGATGAGAATATTTAATCAAGGTGAACAAGGATGACTAGGAGTCAAGGCTATAACATTAGAAGGTGACTCAGATGAAGTGGAATCAGACTCAGTTCCAGATATTTTAGGTTCAGTGAGTTGTGTATCTGAAAACTCACCAGTGACAGATTCAACTATAATTACTTCAGAAATTTCTGGTTCATCTTGTTATGTTTTAGTTATTTGAGGTTGATTAAATTTGAAGTCATTATGTATTATGATAGATGATTCTCCTTGTTAAGAAGACCTGGTTCCTGATGATTGAACCCTTTCAAATTTTTTTTTCCTTTTTTCAATTGATTGAGTGTATCATCAGGGATTTTCCCCTGCATTCTACGTGAATGTCTCGGTAATTCAGCCACGGTTAATTTCTTTAACACACAAAAAAAAAAAAAAAAGAATCACACCTAAGGCGTATAACAGTAATCAAACAAATTAACACACACTACAAAATCTAAGAAGCAATCCACACAAAAATAATATACTTCCACAATAAAATCACCAGTTGATGATGAAATCCAACCTCGCATAGATTAATGTGGAAAACTAGTGGTTGGAATAGTTACCCTGACAACCTACTTAATGAAACAATCTGGTGCAAGTAACTCCACTATGCCATCTCGAAGTGAAGACTACCCTCTGGAAATTCCAAGTGAGTCTAGTCAATGTCTTCTCCAGGTACTGTGGGACCTTCCCTCCACCGTCACCTTGGGAAAAATCCTAAAGATTATAGCCACTAAGGTTACCAACTAAGACAATTGAATCTGGGGGAACAGTATGTGGTCCGATATACACGCAAGGGTTGAGTATCAAATCTCAATCCCCTTGAAATATCCTTGACATGGTAAATACGAGGTTTACTAACAAGTGGTCTCGAACTCCTCGACAATGGTTCATATGAGGTTTACCATTTGTAATACGTGCACATATTCTATCTTTACTAATGAAGTAGGTATGATTACTCCACTGGGTCCGACATGACCTCATGTTTGACTCTTTTAAGAAGAGCTTCCGAGAGATAAATTGAAACAATTTGGTTTTTCCCTACCGCAATATGCTACTTGTTTGTTTTATCTTCTTTGGAAAGTTAATTACTCCCTATTCCAAAGCACTAATCCTGAGCTAGATTGGTGGAATGAGCCCTAGAAAATGTAAAAATATCTAAATCAATTTTATTAAGCGTTGTATTAATTTGGATTTTGTTTACACATAGGGGTATGGAAATGAAACTCAATGATGTTGTGACCAACTTAAAAAGGTACTCTAAATGCATCAATAATGAATATTAAATTCTTTGTTTCGATGAATTCCTATTTAAGAGAAAGTAGAAGAATTTTTTGAACTCAAAGAAGTACAAATTTCCTAAAACATTCCATAACAATTCTTTTTCATCGAGAAATCAATTTCATTTTGAAGCATAACCAATATCGCTTTGTAATGAAAATCTTCGTTGATTTAAAGCCAAAATATACAATTTTATGAACAAACAATATTCAATTATTCAAAATAAAAAACAACTAGAAAAACCCTAAACAATGAAATCTCTTGACTAAAAATCTAACAAAAGATACCTATAAGTTTACTTCCATGATTTCTTTCAGTTGAAAGCAAAATAAATCATTTTTTCACTTTAACAAGAAGAAACAATTTCATAAAAGACTACTTTTGAGACAAATCACACTTCACTTATCTAGAGGTTTTCCTGTCGCAAATGAGCAAGAAACAATCACTCAAAAAAGTAGGACTAACAAGACACCTGGTAACACTAGAGGGAAATGACCAAAAAACAGTGATCGAGGCAATGAATCTATTTTCCCAAACAGAGCATTTCATCAAACCAGGGCAAACCCTACCTGAAATTGCAAAAAGGATGATCTATGAAAAGACTCTAAGGTAATTAGGAAGAGTTCACAGACAGACTCTAAGAGTTGGTATAAGTCAGGTTGGACCTATATAAATTTGCTATCGGACTTTGAGAGAGAAAATATTTATTTTTTCAAAAATTCTCAGGTGGTGCGCAGGTTTGAGCTCTGTTTATCACAGAAAATAGAGCAAGAGAGAGAAAATTTTAAAGAAATAAACATAAGGCATTATAATTTAGAGGATCTAAGAATTCATAAGCCCAACCACACTTAGACATAGTCAAACTAGAAAAATGGAGAGCTAAACCAAAAGAATCAAGAGAAAACTAAGCTTGTGCCCCAGTGGAGTCGCCAATTTGTTTTCTGGATAAATCCCTCTTGCGGACAAGAGCGATCTCCCTAGTATTCCAACAGATAAATATAAACAAACAAACATTTGAATATATGTTTCCCTAAACTATTAGCATTCAAATTATCAAAACTTAGAAACAAGGAGGTAATGCTCCTACCTTTCAACGAGATGTTTGATGTAGACCTTTCCTTTCATCTCGAAGAAGTCCTTCAATGATGAGAAGAACCTGCAATCACAAACATGAAAAGAATCAAAAGCACCTGCAGTATATTATAATCCAAACACCAGTTTAACTTAATGGTCAAGGATATTAATAATTGTCATTGTTTTAATGGATCTAAAAACTACACAATGAGATAAGGGTATCCATATGTATTATCAAGAATATAAAGATCAATCTTACAACCTGATCCTTGATGTCGTACAATTTTCTCCCGTATGCTTTCATAATCGTGCTCATTGGTTTGAAAATCTTTCCTCTCTGGAATGACCATCATAGGTTTATCTTCAGTGAACTCTTATATACAATGTACAAGTCCCAGGTAGCCTAACCCTGAAGTTTCAGCTCAATTTAATGGAGAAATTGAGGAGGTTTCAGATCCATAAATAAAGGGATGAGATCCTCTAATGAATGGATTAGGGTTCCTTCATCCAAGGGGATAATTTCCATGATTGGAGGGATATAGCTCGAACTGGCGCGACTCAAGAGGATTTTAGTTGGAAGAATTTGTGCCCAACTATGCTTCTAGAAGTTACTTTTCGCTTTTATTTTATTTTAAATGGGGTGCGCAAGTTTTATGGGAAAACATAGTGTAGATGTCCATGGATAAAGGTAGGAGTATCAGCGCATGAGCGGGAAGTGACCACAAAAAGCACACATGCAACCTTTAAGAGGTTTTAAGAGATTTTTACGAGTTCCCAACACTTGGTTAAGGAATGTAAATGTTCTGAATTATAATGAAGAATTAGTATGGATTGTGATAGATCCATATTGACAGTCAAACTTCATGGTGACAAAATGATGTGTAAAAATATTCCCATTATATATTATCCTTTCCACTCAACCTTCATGTTTTTACAGTATTTATGCACTATGAAATATTTCTCTAGGACCAGAAGCCATGCTTCAACCTCTTCATACTTTCTAAATTCCCCATTGAAGGTAGGAGGTTTCCCCTTCTTAAATTCCTTAAGTAATAAGCTCTTGTTTGTAACACACCCCCTCTTAACCCTCACCCAAAAAGATTGGTTAAAAGGAGGTGCTTACTATGTTGACTATAGATCCAAGGTGTTGTTATGGAAATGGGGTCTGAAAGATTTGATATTTTCAACTAACTTAAAAACCTCAGTTATAAATCAACAGTGTATTCATCTCATTAAGATGAATCTGGTGATATAAAATTTTACTTCAATCTGACCTTTGGATCAAAATTTATGACTATTTGAGTTCTAACGAATCAAAAGGTGCCATGTCACCATTTTTCTGTGTCGCATCCACGTGGAAATCCTAACCAACATCTCAATGCCACTTGGCTTGGGAATATTAGTTGTCAACCCATTCATAACATTAGTCGTTGGAACCCATTCTTATATTTATATTTATTTAAACTATGTCATACCGCCAACCACCTATGTTATCAAATACAAATTGGAGAGTCTCCATCTGTCGATAAACTTCTCGTTACCCTGCCCATGAACACTTTTATATTTCAAATTTTCTTTGGGTTAATTCATCTCATTTGACATGTATGTGGGTCCAACCTTGCGCAAATGAACATCCTGTCAGGCTCACGTATTTTCCAATGCAACCAGCTTACGTCATCTCACGCCACTAAAATTGTGTTGCACCTTTAATCTATTAGGGACCAACCTCTAAGATCAGATGTCCTGGTGGTTCCACACCTCTGCTCTGTCAATTCTCCCATTCCTAGACTCTGAAGACCCTCGCTCTTAACATGGAATCCCAACTCTCGCTTTAGCACTGTGCATTCCTACCTCTAGAAGATAAATTTCAGGAAGAAAATTCTCATGTCAACTGCTACCATATTCCCCGTCTAATGAGGTCCCACCTTCCACTTCCTAATTTTGTGATAAACCAACTCACATGGAATTCGATTCCTCTGCCAGCTAATATGGTATCCACATTATAGCCTTCTCCATGATGTAGTATTTCCATGAGATCTTGATCCTTGTCAGCCTAGGTGTTTCCCTTGTGTGACCTTCTGTGGGCTTCTAGGATATACTCCTCCAGGCATATGCCATCTAGGTCTCTCTCTCTCTGTCATCAATTTCTCACATTAAGTCTTAACCATTCGATATGTTGGCCTCGCGCATGTTCATGTGACTAGTAACTTAGATTTTAAACCAATCCTCACGTGACATCATACATTCATCCAAGTTCATGGGTAGGGTTATAACGTTGAGGCCATGAGCCAAGGTATTTCTCTTGCTCTACGCCTTGCACCGTTTACAAAGGATTCATGCATTTATCAATTATGGTGGTTCTACAAACATATAGACTTGCGCACAAGTCTAACCATTACCATTAGGGGATTATGGAGCACACTCTAGTTCTATCCCTCTAAAGCTTCCCACAATAATACCATTTCATGGTTCTTGATGAAAGGAATACAAGGCATGGTTCAGGGAATTGTCCCTACAAGCCATGCACTTGTCCATTCAGGCTAGGCACTTATCCATTCAGGCTAGGGACTTGCCCATCCAGGCCAAGGACATGTCCATTCAGTCTCTTATAGTTTTGTAATCGCAATGTAATACCAAGACCATATCGAGCTCGGCTCAAAGATCTACAGGTTTGTTTTGAGAAATAAATGAACATAACAAGATTATAAAATTAGGTGGAAAACATATGATGCCAAGAAGGCCACTACAAAATCAACATTCCATGAAATAATAGGGATTCCCTCTTTACAGTCTTATTACATACATAAACCATATATATAGGCACATAATCAACATTATTACAAGCCTACACACATTTCATTCTCAAGGACAGTAATTCCATGCATGGACCACATAGTTGCATGGAAAAGTATCATAACCACAATCAGAGAGAAATACTCTTACACCAATGTCTATGCAAGATTTTATAGAGAACTTTCTTTAACTTCACAACTCTCAACTTGTTGGGGCCCTTGTTTTGAAATAAAACGGGTTTTTGAGCTGCGGATAATAGGTGGCAGAACGCAACCCCGCCAGACAGAGAGTCATCATGATTGAGAAGAATTGAAGAGCAGGTGGCGCGACTGTTGCAGGGATGAGCACAGATGGCAGAAGGAAGCGACAAAGAACAAGCAGTGAAACGTCGGTGATCAGGGAAATGCAGAAAACGCCAGAACGGAAAGGACGGGATAACTGTCAGTTGCGTTGGCAACAGAACAAATAGGCACCCGGCCAGCAGAAGAAGAAGGTTGGCACAGTAGGGATCACAGAACAGGAGCTGTAGGAGAGCTTTGTTCATTCTGTTTTGTTCTGTTCTCTCTCTCTCTCTCTGTTCATGTTGTTCTCTCATATGCGACAACATTGTAATCATTTCTGTCAGGAATGCTCTGAGGAGCTCTATAACTATCTCTTGTTGTTAATGAAAAGCTTATGATCTGAGTTTGATGTTCTGAGTTAAATATTGTTTCTCTAATTTAGTTGACTGTGCGGGTCGCTTTAAATTTTGGTTTTCCATCTTGTATGCATTATTGAGTATTGTCATTTACAGAGTAGTTACACTCATTTGTATCATGTAGTCTTGTAGGTTTTAGGATATGTTGTGTTTGATCGATACCTGATCTGATCCTAACCTCAATAAGGTCACAGCACGCCTCAGGTGAGACGTTTTGCTCTTCGGACTAGGGTGAAAATGCTGGCATTGTGCTAGACTACTGCAGAAAACCTTGTTGGCCTCCATCCTAAACTTGGGTCTCGCCCCAAAGACCTCTTTTCTTGCCAACAAATGGTTCCGTTGCTGGGACTTGAAATTTCATTCTGGGATTAGATCATGGTATCACAGATCTTCGAGAAATAAATAAGAAACTGGTGGGAAAACCACATAGATTAGTACATAGCTCAGCAAGCGGACGTGAGACGGTAAAAGGAGAAATTTGTTAAGAACCAAGTTCTATTCTCTGAATCCACCAGTGATACCTATGAGATCTTCTGGGGAAAGTTTCTAGAGGAGCTCTACAACTGGTTACGGAGACTACATACCAAGACAGTCCGAAGAAGCTCGCGGAAGGTCTGTGGCAAGTGGGTGCACATAGATCTGGTAGCACTCCATCGGTTAGATACCGATTTGACCCGATCTGTAGATTTTTGAGTGCAATCTACCTTGGAGGGATACATAGTGGAGTTCGCAACTGAATACTACCATTCTTTCTCAAAAGCGGAGGACATATTCAGATAAGGGCTGTGCGGAGAGTTGTTGAAGGAGATCCCCTTGTGGATCAAAGCTTTGATGGTGGACGAAGGATTAATGCAGTTCCAAAAATCTGAGATGGAGACCAAAACGTCCATTACTGAGGGAAGGAGCTGATGGAAAGATGCTACAAGTACATTGAAAAGGGAAATAGGGATATGGATGCCGAGACCTCTAGGAGGTTGAGCGAACGACGAGCAAATCGGAGGGTGCAAATCGCTGAAAAGTGGCGAGAAAGAGTGATGAGGGAGTTGGAAAATCGGGAAAGGAATAGAAGAGACAAGGAAAAGGCGACTCGGATGAAAAAGGAGATGGAAGGTCTGATGTGTTCCCAAGATGTGGGGGGGACCATCAAGGAAGTGCGGTAGGTGTATAGGAGCCCAGCCCAAGCAGAGAAGGGAAAGGACTACGACGGAGATGATGCTCGCCCTGAGGAGACGTCCGATGTGGAGTTGCATGTTGCGATGGAGCAGCTATTCCGAGAGGACCCAGCACCCATAAACCCAAGTAACTCTATTCCCCAAAGTTCAAGTAGCTCTGGTCCCGACCTTCCCTTGGTACCCTATCAACCACTAGTTGAATTTTTTTTTTAATTAATAGGAATTGAGTAATTTGAATAGTGTTTAGTCTACAACAGTAATACACACTAGCAGCAGTGTTAGTAATATCATTTCACAACCGGGAGTCAGGTTTTTGTCCTAGTAACCCCCACACAAGGAAACATGGCGGGATCATTTACCCGGTACCCAGAGTTCTCTGGGAGGGGTAATGATGATGTAGAACAACACTGGTACCTCTGCGAGACCATATGGAGGGCTTGGCAGACACCAGAGGCAGGTAAATTGATAGAATTTCAAACTACTCTCAGGGATAAATCTCTGCGCTGGTTTATAAAGTGGTCTGAGGCTCATCAAAATCCAGCGATAGATGATGTAAAGAGGGATTTTGTTAAGGAATTCAAATTACCCCAAACAGATCAACAGGGTTTGTCAGAAATGTGGGAGATCAGGCAACGAGAAGGGGAAACTGCATGGAATCTAATGAGGAGATTCAAGGATGCGATTGGAAAACTCAATTATCTGATCGATCTGAACCATCAAAGATATTGGTTAATCAAGGACCTTCTTCCACTAACAAGAACTCCGCTGACACAATAGAAGATCGAGACATTGCAAGACGCATTGGAGCAGGCTATGAAGATAGAGGCCATGGCGGGATATCTGCAAGAATTTAAAGGAGGAGCATAAGCTCAGGACCCTTCCATACTGGGATTAGAGCATCAAATAGCTATCTCGACAGAGAAATTGAAAAAAATTCAACCAATGCGTCTAGCGAGGCCAAACGTATGGTGTACGCACTGTCTAATGGAAGGATACGTGATAACCGAATGTCCTCGGTTGTGGGGCCAGAATGTGGGAACATCAGCAACAGGGGCACTGAGAGCTCCGCTAGCAGGAGGGGTTGCACAGATAAACACCAAGGGATTATATCCACCTCAACACTAGTACACGGAGTTCCCCGCGCAACAGAATTCAACGGCGACTGAATATTGCGAAATATGTAAAAGCATGGGTCATTCACCCCGTCTATGCCCCATATTGCAAAAATACTCCAACGTTCCGAACAACATATATTGTGAGTTATGTGCGTCTACCACGCACATCACAGAGCAGTGTAGGGCTCTGGATGCCTTGGCGGAACAATTGTACAGGCCTTCATATAGAGTGAACAAGGCTCCCAAAGGACGAGGAGGAGGCATGAGAGGAGGTCGAGTGGGAGGAAGAGGTCCAATACGATGCTACAACTGTGACCAAGAAGGCCACGTAGCTAGGGAGTGTCCACTTCCTAGGAGACCTTGGTGCTCTCAGTGCAGAGTTAACTCTTATGCAACAGAAGACTACCTAGAGCTCATAAAAAGATGGGAGGAAAGAGCCATAAAAAGAGGGAAAAATCTGGTAAATGCAGAACTAAGAATAATAGAGGCTCAGGTTGTGCCAAACATGGCCATAGTGACGCGAGGAGGGAAAATAACCGAGGAAGATGCACAGACCATGGAACCGATAAAATTGATAAGGCCAGCATTACCAAAGCCACTATTCATGCCAGAAAGACAAAAGCAATACTTCAAAGAAGCAATGGAAACCTTCGCCCAACTCAGGGGAAGCAAGGACATTGAGTTTCCCTAGGCCAAGGAAGATAATGAGAACCAATTTAGTACAATTACTACGATTGAAGACTGGTTCTGTCTATTCTTAAAAATTGTTAACTATGCACCAATGTTGGAACAGTTAAAGTAGAACTTGGAAAGGGTGGTGCAGGAGGCCACTGGACCAGGGGAGTTAAGCGGTACCACTCGGAAACACATACGAAGAGTAAAGAGAAATAAGAGAATGACAGGAAAATAGTTCTGGGTCAATACTCAAGTCACAGGATTCCAAATTAAAGACACCATGCTTGACCTAGGGTCAGATGTGAATATATTTCCAAGGAAGACATGGGAAGCATTGGGAAGACCGAGACTGACATATTCGCCAATTCAACTTCAAATGGAAAACCAGTACTGCATTGTGCCCATCAATAGACTATAGGAGGTTGAAGTCGATGTCTCGAGAGTAAAGACATTTGCGGACTTCGAGGTGATAGACATTATGGGGGATAAATATCCCTATCTAGCATTACTGGGGATCGACTGGGCTTTTGAAAATTATGCAGTGATAGACTTAAAGAAGGAACTGATGATCTTCGAATACGGGGAGGTCAGGGTCACCTATCCACTCGATCCGTATCAAGGTCCCCGATACACAGAGTCTGTTGACAACAGAGAACATGCTCAGCTTCTCGATCATCTCTATCAAATGACTGCAGGAAAAAGGGAAGATTATATCAACCCGACAGTGGGAGGATCAGTGAGTTGGAGAAGTATTCAAAGCTCAGACTTAGGCTCAAAGATAGCCTGGGATGATTGGCAGCAAGGGGGATATGAGACCAATACGAGAAGGTGCACCACCATCAGAAGAATCAATTGGATCGGGACTGAGGTAAGAGATTACCCAATGTTGTCAAATATGAATGCTGTGAATACTTTTATTTCCAAAATAGAAGATAAGGTGCCAGCGGACCATAGGTTCCCACTCATGGATGTGGCCTTACAGTCCACATCAGTGAGATGGTGGAGTAACCACCGCAACTCACTGTTGTGATGGGACAAAGTTGCGGCAACATTGAAAGCCAGGTTCAAGGGAGAAGAAGAACCACATTTCACTCAAAATTTCCAAGGGGACTCGAACCCCAGAAAACATTTGAAAGAGCGTGAGGATCAATGGAAAATTGCAGGATACCTGGAGGTGATGTGGGTCCAAAAGTTTATACATTCACTTGATGTGATTCCACAAGCTTGGTACCTAATGGAGGAGAGGAAAATAGGAACTAGCACTTGGCAAGAAGTTACGGGGAAATTTACACAATGCTTCTTATTTGAAGTAAAAACAGAACCAGTCACCCAAGCATTACAGGCTATTAAAAAGGTATTGTTATTCCTGGAGAATCAGGAGGAGGATGAGCAACCACTCCCGAACTAAAGCATCAGACAGTCGGTAGCATGTAAAAATATAAACAGTGAAATGGATGATGATGATCTAGAGGGACTTAGACATCTGTATTTTGAAGAGATGGAGGGGGAGCGGGATATTCAGGAAGACCTGACAACCAAAGTAATTCATCTGCTACCACTAAAAACCAAGAAAATGAACATTGGGACCGAAGAAAAGCCCAAACTGACATCAATCGGTGATTATTGGGATGCTGAGACGACCAAGGAAATATTCAGTCTACTACAAGAATATGAGGACTTGTTCCTGTCGTCCGTAGCGAAATTGAAAGGAATGAAAGGGGACATGGGAGAAATGCGTATAATCATGAAGCCCGATGCAAGACCAATCAAGCACAGACCCTATCGGCTGAATCCAAGGGTGAAGGAAAAATTTTAAGCAGAAATTAACAAAATGTTGAAGGTAGGGTTGATATTCCCGGTGGTGGAAGCAGAATGGGAAGTCCAAAAGTCATACAAAGCAAAAAGGATAAGTCTGAAATCCGAGTCTATGTGGACTACAGGAGCTTGAATAATGCCTATATACATGACCCATTCCCTACTTCGTTCAGCGACGAGGTCCTTGATAACGTTGCAGGGAATGAGGTGTATTCCTTTACGGATGGGTTTTCAGGATACCATTAGGTACGGATAGCGGAAGAAGATAAGAAAAAGACAACTTTCACCACCGAATGGGGCTCCTTCGCATATCATGTAATGCCATTCAGTTTGAAAAATGCACCAACAGTATTTTCACACATTGTGATAGCAGCATTCTCCGACTACATCCACAAATTCCTGGAAGTCTATATGGATGACTGGACTGTCTACAGCCTATTGAAAGACCACGCATCGCTATTAAGGATAATGTTTGACTGGTGTAGGCAACTCCAGATTTCTCTGAACCTCAAGAAGTGCATCTTTGTAGTACCTTTTGGAACACTGCTAGGACACGCAGTATGCAATCAAGGAGTTTGTGTGGATCCAGCAAAGGTAGCGGTTATAGTTAACATGGAAGCACCAGAAACTGTGAAGCAGCTGAGGTCACTGCTGGGCCACACAGGCTACTACCGGCGATTCATCCGCAACTACGCGAAGATAACAACCCCATTAGAGGAGCTTTTGTGGAAGTTGGAACAGTTCAATTGGACAGAGAATTGCACAACAGCCCTGAATACTTTGAAGGAAAAGTTGGAAATTGCACTAATATTGGTTCATTCAGATTGGGACAAGCAATTTCATGTCCACGTCAATGCTTCAAGCATCGCACTCGGAGTGGTTCTAGCTCAACCAGGGGACACTACAGTTGATCACCCAGTGTATTTTGCAAGTCGAAAATTATCAACAGCGGAACAGAACTACACCACAACAAAGCGGGAAGCATTAGCAATGGTGTATTCCCTTCAAAAAATCTGCCATTACCTGGTAGGAGGTATGTTCAAGTTTTTTCGATATCACTCAGCTTTGAAGTACCTAGTAAACAAACTGGTCTTAGAGGGAGGAATATGCAGATGGCTCCTACTCTTTCAAGAGTTCACCTTTGAGGTGATAGTCAAACCTAGGCGACTGAACGTGGGGCCAGACCACCCGTCAAGGTTGGAAAATGGGGAAAATGGAGGGTCCCTAGACAATCAGCTACCAGACGTTGATCTTTTTAGAGTCGAAGCCATCCCGGAGTACCTAGATCAGATAGCAACCTACCTGACAATAGGGCAGTGCCCAAAACAATATATAATAGTCTAAAAAAGACACTTAGTAGTCCGAGCGGCAAAGTATCAGTTGATAGCGGGACACTTGTACGAGATGGGGCTGGACCAAATCTTACGACGATGTGTCCTGGACCACGAGAGGGAAGCCGTACTGTGGGAGTGCCACTGTGGAGTTGTGATAGGGCACGTAGGAGCAAAACCGACGGTAAGGAAAGTACTACAGGCGGGTTTATGGTGGCCAATGGTACACATTGACAGTAAGGCATTTGTGAAAAAATGCGATGTATGCTAGAGGACGGGACGTCCATCACACAAAGACGAGCTCCAACTACACCCAGTAAAAGTACTGCAACCATTCAAGAAATGGGAAGTTGATTTTATAGGCCCGATTGCACCTACCGCAAGACACTCACAGGCCCGATATATCATCACGGCAATAGACTATTTGACAAGGTGGGCAGAGGCAATGCCAGTAAAGGATTTCACAGCTAAAACAGTGGTTCATTTCATATTTGAAAATATAATCAACATGTTTGGTTGCCCGAAAAGTCTGACAAGTGATTAAGGTACGCATTTCATCAATTCTACCATTAAATCCTTGCTCAAAAAATTCAGGGTACAACATCACAAAAGCAGCCATTACCATCCACAAGCCAATGGTATGGTAGAAGCATTTAATAAGATCCTATAAAAGGGCTTAATGAAGATCTTCAATGCTCAATGAGACAACTGGGACGAACGTATTCTAGCAACCTTGTGGGCATACATAACAACTGTCGAGAGTCTCAATAACTAGACGTCGTTCCAGCTGGTGTACGGGAGAGAAGCCGTAGTACCGGCAGAGTTTGTAATACCGAGCCTTCTAATCGCAACCTCACTCCAGCTATCAGAGGAAGACTCATTAAAGGAATGACTACAAGAACTACAAGCGCTGGAAGAAGAAGCATTTTTAGTAGAATTCCATCAAACGGTCCAGAAAGAGACACAAAAATCTTGGCACAACCTCCATATCAAACACAAGATTTTCAGGGTCAGCAGAAAAGTTTTACTCTATGACAGTAAGTACTAGAAGTTCCCAGGGAAACTGCAAATGCATTGGCTAGGACCGTACCACGTAATCAAAATCAATGATTCAAGAGCAGTTTGGTTAGCACAACTGGATGGCCAGATACTACCAGGATGGGTGAACGGCGCATGCCTAAAACCCTACCATGAGTAAGTTCTGCATTTCATTTTCAATAACTCTCGCAACTGAGAGGATTCAGTAGGGTAGATTAGGTTACATTAGATAGAGTCAATAACTCTCTCACACCCAAGAAGAGATTAGATAGGATTCTCAATAAAATAATTTTAAAGAACAAGACAGATCAAAGTTGCGATACAGAGACCGCAACGCAACCAATTGTGGTCGGGGGAGGGTAGTGTCTAGCGTGTCATCCACGTCAGAGAAAAAGCGTGTTGAACATCATTCCATCATCATGACTCATTGTACCCATGTCAGTCTGTAGGATTTCCGAGATTTGGGAAGTAATTTCCATAATTAGCATCGTCCATACCGTAATAAATTTTCCATAATAGGCCATAATCATTACCCGTCATGTTTGCCCAACTCCCGAAACCACAATCAGATTTTTCAGAACCCACCTCATCCCGGTAACTAATCTCACGATTATAGCTGCGGGGGAAGGCAAGGAAAATTTATTAGTAATGGGGTCTTATCAACCTCATGTGTGTCGGTTACTTACATAACTTGCATGAAAAGATAGCGTGAGAATGCCAGAGAAATCCAAGTTAGAACCAGAAACAGCAGAGGTAGCAAGAGAAACATCAGCAGAAGAAGTTCAGAGAGGGAATCCAGAGGCAGGAATTTATAAGGAAAGGAAAGGAGTAGCTCTGCAAGTGTACCATAGGAGAGTTAAAATGACCAGAGTAGCGCCAATAGTTGTTGAGCAGGAACTCGATGAAAGAGTCCAGAAAATGGAGTCCTTGGTGAGAAAATATGATACTGCATCATTGATTGATACTGACCTAGCGGACTCCTTCCAATTTCTAGCAATGAAGAAATAGGTCTACATGGAGAATTATGCCACAGAAGCGAGACATGAAGCAGCAAGATTACTTCCAGAGTTCAGAGGTGTTCATCAATCGACTATACTGAACCTAAGAAATCTTCCAGTGTTCGGCACTACAGGGGATGCGATGCAGTGCACCAAGTTCTTGCTGAGTAGAATCCACAGTGGGTCGATGTGGCTAGGAAGAGAAATACCAATTCATGTGGAAGACATTCACAGGTTAACCGAGCTTTCGCAAGAAGGGAGAGACATCTCCACAGCATTCCATAATGTGTCCATGAGAGCAAATAAAGCAGGAGATGGTGAATACTACAGAAAGTACGACACCGAGAGAGGGGGAAAAGGGGCCAAGATAGACTTGATCAATAAGCCAGAGGTCAAGTTTGCCTGCTATCTGATTGCAAGCAAAACGATGAGACATACACAAAAGGGAAGTGCACACTGGATACCATCTTCGTTGCGGAGCACTGTATCCAGGGGACACAACTGAATTCGTTTCGTTTCTACTTAATGAATTATTCGAAGCCTGTGAAGACAACTATAGGAGGGCCACTGGGTTCATCTACGGGGATCTTGTCATGGCATTGGCAATGTGGAAATGGACAATTCCAAGAATCAGGAAACCTCTGGAAGTTGCTTCAGGCTAACCACTAGCAATGAAGTTCACACCCTAGAAAGCATCAGGGGACCCTAGCACCAAGGAGGTGAAGGAGGAAGCATTCAAATTATGGTACAGCGAGATGGTAGATGTCGCGATGAGTCAGCAGAGAATTCCAAGGAACTTGCTGGATGGTTATTCTGCACAAGTATGGTTTGGGGTTAACCATAAGAAAACCTACATCAGGCCAGCAAGTGTGCCGGAATCAACCTTCAAGATGAGGCCGTTGAAGTTTCAGATCGATGAGCGAGCTTTCCACACAGAAATATGTTCTTGGCCAGGAGTAGCAATGGAGGTTAGAAGTGGAGTCTATGTCTATTCATTTTAAGGCATGCTGCCGGATCCATTGTCAGGAGAAACATCAGAGGAAGCGATGGCCAGGATTTCGTGACTACAGCTAACACCAATCATCGAAGAACTTAACACCAAGGTACAAAGCTTTAACCGGGTAGTTCAAACTCTAACAAGTTGTTTCCCACGTTTACGGAATTTCAAGCTTCAAATTCCTCCTCATCTTCCATCATAGTCCCCATAGTCATGACCATGCCACGTAGTTTTTTTAATTCACCAGCAGCGACAGCCACAATCCCTTTCAAAAATAATAAGGCATCAAAGCCACCCGTAGCTACACCAAAAGCCAAGAAGGCAAAATTCACAATGTCTAGCCAGGTCGTTGATCTCACGAGGGAAGATCAAACGCAACCAATGGACACGGGGGCCCTAATCCAAGAAGAGTCGTTGACAGAGACCCAGGTAAATCAGGAGTTACCTATAATCAACCCCCATTCCTTTTTAAATATCCATATATCTCCACCTCGCACTCACCACTCATTGGCCCACACCTCATACACCTCCAAATATCATCCAACCCGAACGCCCTCCACATCAGCCACCATATCCGACCCAGTCAAAATAAAGAGTAAGACAAATGGCAACAATGAGGTGGAGGTTGACTCTGGTACAACATTGTTACCTAGGGTTAACCAAACCCTAGTTGAACAAGTCACCTTCCAGGACCTTTTAAGTCGTGGGGGCTCTTTGAATGCAGATACAACAACCTCGACTGACAAGCTGAATCTGTTTTAGCAAACAAACCTGATACTTGAGCATATGCAACCCAATATAAGCATGGGTAACCCTATTAACCCGTTGCCGCAACCAACACCGCCATAATCACCATAGGAGCACTCAACCAGGTCCATTGTGAGCGGTCAACCACTCCAAGAGAGACAGCCAAATCAAGATATCTCCAGAGCGGAAAGCATGCAAACCTGGGGAACAGCGCAGTTGTATAACTTCATTCAGCAGGCAGCACAGCAGGCTCAAGGGCTTCACGCAAAACTCCAGCAGAAGTTCGAGTAGAAACAGGTACAAATCATCGCGCTTACTGAAGAGTGTGAACAACTGAAGATAGATAAAACCAACTTACAGGGCCAAATGGATACGGTGATGAAGGTTTTTTGGGATCTTTGGCCAACGGTAACAGCTCACAGCCCTCAGATACCAAATGATTTATTAGAGAGTGACATAGTCGAACGATCCATTCACATCCGAGTGGCCTGTACGGCCCTTAGTCAAGAAAATCGGGAAATGAAAGCAACACTGGCAACAAGGCCAGCGCTACCAGACCCAGTAGTCATTTACACGGAGAAGATAACAGAAAGGAAGAACCAGGTATCCGGGATGCAGGAAACACTGATTACTACGCAAGAGAAGCGTATGACCTACTGAAAGGTCTACATGAATGCTCAACCTCACTCACTCTGAAATCACAGCTGATTTCGACGCAGCTACAACAGGTGTCGAAGGAGATTCAGGAAGCCACAAACCCTGACAAAATTGACCAACTGTATGCTCAAGTGGAAGAGCTGGAGGTCAAGATAAAAAAAATTAAGGAACATTCGGCAATAGCCAAACACGTTCTCTGGGAGTTAAGTCAACCTGTCAAACTCAAGGCCCAAACCATGCAGAAAATGGCCGCAAAGGCCAACATAAAAATCAAAGATGTCTTTGGTAATCTGTCGCTCGTCTCAGGGGAGCCAGAAGTGAAACAGGTCACTGCAGAGACAGACCTGCTCTTATAGGAATGGAAACAGGCCATTGCAGGCTTCAGAGAACTCAAAGCATTCACACTGGCAAAGGTCCCCAAGTTGGGGCTCTTTTTTAGACAAGAAGGAGAAGAAGAGAAGACAAGATTGGCCATGGTGGCAAGTGGACCGATGGAGACGGAGAGAGCAGAAAAACATTGACTCAAGATGAGTCAATAGGATGTGGTCAGGGCCTGTTGGGGCCTTTTTTTTGAAATAAATGGGTTTTTGAGTTGCAGATAATAGGTGGCAGAACGCAATCCTAGTAGACAGAGATCTGTCACAGTTGCGAAGAATCGAAGAGCAGGTGGCGCGGATGTTGCGGGGACAAGCGCAGATGGCAGAAGGAAGCGACAGAGGACAAGCAATGAAACTCCAATGATCAGGGAAATGCAGAAAATGCCAGAACGGAAAGGATGGGAGAACTGTCAGTTGCATTGGCAACAGAACAAATAAGCACCCGAGAAGCGGAAGAAGAAGGTTGGCACAGTAGGGATCACAGAACAGGAGCCGTAGGAGAGCTCTGTTCGTTCTGTTTTGTTCAGTTCTCTCTCTCTCTCTCTCTCTCTCTCTCTCTCTCTCTCTCTCTCTCTCTGTTCATGTTGTTCTCTCATATGTGACATCATTGTAATAATTTCTGTGAGGAATTCTCTAAGGAGCTCTGTAACTATCTCTTGTTGTTAACGCAAAGCTTATGATCTGAGTTTGATGTTCTGAGTTCAATATTGTGTCTCTGATTTATTTGACTGTGCGGGTCGCTTTAAATTTTGGTTTTCCATCCTGTATGTGTTACTGAGTATTGTCATTTACAGAGTAGTTACACTCATTTGTAGCATGTAGTCATGTGGGTTTTAGGATATGTTGTGTTTGATTGATACCTGATCTGATCCTAACCTCAATAAGGTCGCGGCATGCCTCGATTGAGACGCTCTGCTTTCAGAGTAGGGTGAAAATGTTGGCGTTGTGCTAGACTACTGCGGAAAACCTTGTTGGCCTCCATCCTAAACCTAGGTCTCACCCCAGAGACCTATTTTCTTGCCAACACAACTCAAAGCATTTTCATTGACAATTCAAAAAAATAAAGGAAACTGAAGGTGGGACTTTAATTTTCCACCCAACCTTAGACCTACTTTAGCCAAAATTACTTACAACACCCAAATCCATGATCTAAGGGGAATTTCTTGTCCAATATCCTTACATAAAGCCTTCTTTAGGACATAGAGGATGGGAAATTATAATAGTGGGTGGTTTATCAACTAGTCAAGCACAATATAATTCATGGTAAGGGTGTTTTATCACTTGGTTCAAGCACTTTAAGAGTGGTTTATCATCCCCTAACAAGCACCCAAGGTAGTTTATCAATTGTGTCAAGCACTCCATGAGTGGCTTATCATCCCACAACAAGCACCCTTTTGCATGTGTTCTTTTATTAGCCCTAGTAAGCACCCTGGGTGGTTTATTAGTTGTGTCATGCACTCCATGAGTGGTTTATCTACCCACAACAAGCACTCAATCCCATTTCCTCTTGCTCTCATGGTTACATTTATTTCTATCGGGGAAATATCATTCCCTCAGTTCATAGCTTATTCTAATTTTTCTTATGAGTTCCACCAAGAAGAGATCCAAGCCTATATTTCTATGCATTTTTTCTTTTTATTATTTCCCCAGTGGTCTCTTAATATTCCTCTTGAACTCTTCCTCTTCTTTTATTTTTAATTATTTTCACATTAAATTTAATTTAAGGTTCCAACTAATCCCACATGGCTTCATCTTTCCTCTTCCCTCTTAGATCATGGATATGTGGTCCCACACTTCAAGCCATTACATTATTGCATTACAAAAATCATGGGAAGAAGTAATAGTGGTGTTACAATCCCATCCTCCTTCGTATTTTTCTTATGTAACCCTAATTTAGTTGTTGTGTTAGACAACTTATTAACATTTTCAGATGCACCCTCAAAGGTGTATATTAAGGTATCTTCATTAGCTTCATCCTCCCTTAGATTCATGTTCCTATTTCTTAGTCTACTCCCTTTTTCCTCGATGGTTTTCAATCCATGGTTCTAGATTTTAGATGGATTATGAAATTGTTTGGAGTTAGGCCTATCCAAATTATTCACATCCAGTCCACGTTGCTTTAATTGTTGCGGGTCTAACAGACTTTGTAATATCACAACATTTACCTGTGCCTACTTATTTTAGGATCTGATAATTTTCTTAGTATCAACGTTATAACTTCGAAGTTCAACTCTTAGGCTTCTAAGGGTCCAATCCTTCTAGTCCTGAAGTGTCTCTACTACCCTCCTCTCATATGAATCTTCTTCTCTACTATTATAAGTTATGTCCAAGCTCTATTAGACCATTATTCTACACATTATTTTTTGTATTTCTACTATAAATGTATCTCCTTATGTGTTGGAATAACACACACAACTATTATTTCAAAATAATCATAAATAATAGTTAAACATACTAAGTTACCTTGGATACACAAACAATATCTTAGGTTTTCTTGAAGTTATTGTTTGACACATTTAGACATAACCATTAGAAAGGTTTTAATTAAACAAGTGCATCACAACAACATTCAAATTAACTCCCTACTCCAAGCACATTCAACCCAAGTGTTGAACCTTAAGGCTTGAAAACTCTATGGGTTGGAGCTTTGAATTTATCCCTGTGGTGTATTTCTAGCTCTTCGTGCGTAGTGTTTGAACTACAACTCTGATACCACTTTGTAGCACACCCAACCCCCTATGTTAGGTCTCTATATTACTATTTTAGTCCCTTATTTTTATTAGTGTAGCCCCCTTATTGTTATTTTTGCACCACTTGTTAACACTGGAAAATTGTACAACAAAAAACGACATCAAGTGATGTCAAGCCCAAGGATTTACAGGACAGAAATACATTATGGAATCAAAAATATTAAGAATCTCTAAGGTTTGGAGCAATTCAAGATTGAACTAGTCATAAATGCCTGAGTGCGTGCTTTTTCCTTCGATAGTGAGCCTTATGCGTGCACTGGAGCCTGATAAGTGCGCATTCCTGGAAATGGAAAAAAGTCCCTTTCCGGGACCACAAGCAGGCAAATGAAAGTTTCTCCTTATGTGAAAGCCGCCTAAGGATAGCACCAATGCCTCCTTAGGCCTTGTGTGAGCACACAAAATCATATTTCTGCCCACAATGGAATATTTCCCTTCCCTTGGGTCACTATCCACCATGTACCAAGGGAGGGAAGGTGGTTTGAAAGCTTAACTATATAAACCCTCAAAGAGATGAACAATTTGTGAGCACAAGGTTATGCTGGCAAAAGTTGCCCAAGCAACACCATCTGTTTGTGTGAACCAAGGAGTAGGAGCTGAAGAAGAGGACTCAATTGTTGGCCACCCAACAATTTCAGTATATTGCAGCATAGAGAGAGAGTTGAACTGCGTCAGAAAGCAGAACTTGAAGGACAAACATCCTTGCGTTGAGTCCTAGAGCCTCTGCCTAGGCCCTTCGACAAGTGGGTAAGATTTGTATTCATTCCAAGCATTCAATGAGAAGAAGGCCATCGAGTCGTTGTTTACCTTGTTATTGTTTGGAACTCTCTATTTAACTTCTTTTTTATGTTTTTAGTTTTACTTTTCCAACAGAGCATACTTAAGTGTATTACTTCATTTTAAGTCTTATACTTCTAAGCTCCCCCCAAATACTGCCTGTTACTTATGTTTTAGAGAAAAGACCACATTCTCTAAATGCGTGTGATTTCGTACACCTGAGTGTCGAATCCACCACAACAAGATTGGCGACTCCCTTGATGTGTTTCAAGTTTATGTGGTTGTGCCATTATTTGCAGGATACCCTTAGTCTATGTTGGAGTGGAGCTGACAGTCCTCTGACCCATATTCCAGTCCCTAGACTCACTGAAGTGACAGACTGAAGAAGGTAGCTCCTAATTTCTTACTTGCAAGAATTTTGCACGCTGTTTTAACACACAAACACGTAGTGCGTGCATTCAGGAGTGACCTGCGCATAGGAAGGCACACCTGTCAGAAGGTTTTGCGCGCATTTTGTAGAGAGAATTTTTTCCCCATATCTGCTGCATTTTTCTGCTTGTAAGTGTGTTAGGCATCCCCTAATGTATCTTCCAACACCTATGTTGATACCCCACAGCTTCTGAAGACTGATTTTTGCTGCTTTTTGTAGGCATTTAGTTAGTTTTCTTTTAAGTTGATTTTTTGAAAAAAGTATTTACATAGTTTAAGTAGGGGGCGAATTAACCATTGCTTTCCGAACAATTTATGTTTTTGCAAATTTTGGTATACACACTTAGTTTAACTATTCCAAGTAAGTGGCTCATGACCACACATGCATAAGCTAGTGTAGAAATTGTTTAGTTTAAATTTCAATTTTTGCATTTAGGAAATTGTGGGACTAGGACTTAATTGCAAGTTAGAGTAAGTAATCTCTGTTGTATTTGCATCGTTGGGTGACCCTAGACAAGCATATGAACACTCTACATTTGTGATTTTCCATCTCCCTTTAGTCACTCACATAGACTAATTAGGAGGCTTTGGAAGCAGCCCATTATCCGCAAATGCTTTTTATTTGAGCAAGGAACAACGTCACATAGTTTAACTAGGGGGACATTTGTGACGGATCACCAATATCCATATGTTCAAATTATGAGATTGTTCACCATACGCTCACACACATTCACCCACTAAGAAAATTAAGCCACCTAAAAATAACTTAAACCAACTCACTAAACTCTCCCCACAGGGGCCACAAGAGAAATTATAGTTTAAGTTAGGATCAAGGGGGTAGGCATCCAATAAGCTACCTTGATCACGGTTCACATTTGAAACATAGAAGTTTCATTTTTAGGGAGCTTAAAATCCACCTATCAGCCCATGGAAAAGAAAACCCGATCGCAGCAGAGACCCGATTCAGAGGGGATTAGGCTTAGGCGCAGTGCGTGCGGTATCAGTTGGGGCTACCTAACCCGTCTGATACTCGGTACTGTTAGTTGACTACCAAGAAGCCCAAGATTCAAATTCTCACGTGGGATGGTGGTTCTTAGTGGCCAAAACTAGGGCATCCTTTACCCTATAGGTGACAGTGCAAGCAAGCGCCAAACCCTCTACCCTTACCTTGGTTGATTCTCTTCGGCTGACTGGGGGCGTCGCCAGTTCTTTTGGGACGTTGTGCCAGCACTCACAAGAAATCCTCTCAAGACCCAGTTACTTTTGAGAGTGTGAGGATGTTATTAGGTCTTCTAGGATTTTCGAGTATCACGCGCAAACAGACGAAACCATTTTTCGCTTGATTGATCACATAGATTAAAATAAAGGAAAATTCATTTATTTTTCGCTTTGTTTTATGTATGTGGCCATAAATTTGACGTGATCATAGACTCAATCCCCTCAAAAAAAAAATTTCCAAAACCTAACTTGGACGACCCTCAAATGGTTCCAATGGAACCTCGTCAGTCCAGGCGTTACCTCCCCCCATTAACAGGAGGGGTTCCAGGTCTTTTGTCGTTTAGGCATCGAATATGGAACATTGCCACAATGGTTTGTTCCTCCTTTCTTGGAGCAACCTTCGTTGGGAACCCTAACCGGTCTCCCAACACCACACCGCACATCACTCCCCCCTCGTCCCCCAGGGGGTAGAAGAGTGCATCCCATACGGGAACCCTGCTGAATTCACAACTAGGTACGTCACAGACTAACCCCCATTCTAACCAGAACTTCGTGTCCTCACACATTGCCATGGCATCAACCTCTCAGTCACCCTTCTTAGCGGTGTTAAATCTACCGGATTTAACCAAGCTCACCAATTACCCCATCGCACACGACCCCAATTGGCATCCCATGCACACGAATCTCCCTTCAGACATACCAAATTTTGAAGGCAAGTAAGCGAAAGACCCAGGGAATCATATAATGACCTTTCACCTGTGGTGCTCATCAAATAGCATCATTGACGATACTATTCGATTGAGGTTGTTTCAACGCACTCTCACGGGAGCGGCCGCGAAATGGTACGTCAAGCAACCCCCTGCTTCACACGGAACCTTTAGCACCCTCGCTACTGCATTCCTTACATACTTTCAGTTACCCATTCACCATGATTCAGGAATGGAATTACTCACTCATTTCAGACAATCACCCTCTACCCACATTTCTGAACACCTCCACGAGTGGAGACGGCGTCGTAGCTTATGCAAAGCTCAACTCGACGATCGATTCCTTTTAGATTTATTCTTGAAAACTCTGACAGCAGAGATTTAAAAGGATGTGGCACAACGTAACCCCACATCCGAAGAGGATGCAATCAGTAAAGCCCAGCAGCTTGAACTGATTTATATGCAATCAGGATACATATACAATATCCTGCCTAATGCCCCGCACCTGCAATTTTATCAAGAATTTCTAGGCACGTTGAACTCTGCAGACGGACTTATTGGGTTGATGACCCAAGGGTACCTAGGCAGCAGCAGTCAAAATCTCGGTTATACACATGGGTCTACCCAGCACATGTCTCAACCCGGATTCCAAAGTCATCATATGTAGCAGCAAAATTTGACTAATAGGGCACCTGCGTATCACCAAGGAGGACCTTACCCTCCGGCCGGGGGGACCCAGTACGCAGGAAGAATGACGAAAGAACTCCCCCACAATGACCAGGTGCAAATATGGGACAGCAGTATGCTCAGTCCCAAGCACATAACCCACCAACACAAAATAATGCATAGGTGAACTTTGTGCATCCGTCCCAAGATCATCTACACCAGTATGATCAGGAGAATTACCCTCCTAATGTGGTCAAAATAAAGGTAAAAAACAAACCCAAAGGGAACCCTGGACAGGGGGGCAGCAGTCAACAATGCCCACCACGACCCCGGCCTGGAGATAACTTCAACCGGAACTAGGAGCCAAGCAATGATCAAAAGCAAGGCAAAAGGCCACCTCTATGAACAAACCATTCTTGTTCGATATGTGGTGAGTACGGGCACTATACTCACCACTGTCCTGAACTCCTTGAGCTTAAAAATCTCCAGAGTAACCAAGGACAAGGAGGATCTTCCTAGACAACTACATTTATGCAAGAACCCTTCCCCCATCAAGGAACGGTCAGCACTCAGCAGCAATACCCCAACGATTCCGAGAAAAATAGCCATGAAATCTACATGGCCAGCAAAGAAATGTTTTTTCAAACTCGGAATCGCAGCTATGACACCCCACCAGACATCAGTATGTCAAGAGCTAGTACGTCCACACCGACTGCACCTTTAACCATTCCAAATATTCCTTTGGAACCATTGCCAAAAATGGTTAAAGGGCCTAATAGGCGAGCAGGTAACTACTCCAATGTAACCCACAATTACAACATCGTAGACGATTTAGCCCAGTCACCTGCTGCTATGTCTGCTATGGAGGTACTGCAGTCGTGCCCGAAGCAGTGAAAAGCCCTACTTTCCGCCTTAGGCGCCGTCGACCCTGCCGACATGCGCATGATGGCTTTTGATTTAGACAAAGCCACCCCTAGGCTGCCCTCTATGGTCACCTTTCAGATACCAGTATCAGTACAAAATATCACTATTTACCGATGTGTCATAGATGAGGGTGCGTCGACATGCATCATGCCAAAGAATGTATGGCAGAAGTTAGGAGCCCCAGAACTCAAACCTTCCGTCATCACACTCAGGGCATACGACGGTCGGCCCTCCACCCCCGTCGGTCTCTTCCAAAACGTATCGGTCTGCTTAGCCAGAAAAATGGTCCTAATAGACATTGAAGTCTTCGACGCTCACTTGGATTACAATATATTCCTTGGGAGGAGTTACATGTACACCATGTCTGCCATAGCATCCTCTGTTTTCCGCATCATGATGTTCCCCCATGAGGATCGAATCATTACAGTAGACCAGCAAACGCACACCGAAAAGCATCCCTTGACCAATACAGATATGGTTCTACCTTATGTAGACATAGCCACTTATGGTCTTTCACGGTACCAATAATATGGCCCTGGCCAATTCAAACCATTATCTGTCCTAGGATCCTTCCTAGGAGATCCTCCTATTATTCGTGAGGTATCACCCGATACCACAGCAGCCCTGATATGCATGATGTCCATGTCAAGCACCGAGGTTAGTCAGGACACGGACTCAAGTAGTAACTACACCGGGGCATCAGCTACTGTAGCCTCCTTAGTCTATGCTGCCTCCCAAACTCCTTTCCTATACCCACCTCCTGGCTTTACCTCCCAGCAGGTCTTGGCAACACTAGTACTACCCAACATATCGTTGGCATTCCCAGTGTGGTACCTCGTTCCCCCTCCAGGAATTCCAAGTACCAATGTTACTGCGTTTGGATTACAACCTCCCGTTCCCAAGGAGCTAGCCCGCTTAAACCAAACCCAAGCCACGATCGAAAGCAGCCGCAAGCGCGTCCACAGCTACGAAACCGGCGACCACAATAAAGAAAATCGCCAAGAAAGGAAAGAAAGTGGTGACCCACACCATGCAAAGGGAGTCATCAGCCTGCGCTATATGTGATGTCACGAGGCACCCTACTCACATATGCCCAGATTTGGACGAATTAAAACCACTCCTTGGCTGTAAGTCACTCACCAACCAAAAATGGAGGTAAGTTCCAACCTACGACGCAAAAATGGAAACAGAAGATGCCTTGGGCCGTGCTGAGACCCTTTCCAAGCATCCACGTCTGGAACATCGAGTAGTGTAGATTCTCACACTATCTACTGCTGTACGACCTTTGTGATACTGCACCATACGCGCCGGTCATAATCACACACCAAAGGGATGTCGTTGCTACACAACATTCGGGACATCCTGCGAGCGATAGAAATCAATTTCCATCTACCGGGAATTGACTATCCTAGCGGGGAAGGCCGACTATCGGCTCACTCGGGACTCCCATTGATGGAGATCCTTCGCATCCCCGGCGACACAACTCATCACACCCGACTTGTGTCATCGCACGCCTTCAACACGAGATTTCGACAACCCCACCTTCACGGGGAGTCGGCTTTATTCTCGCTGTAAAACACTGAGCGCACCTTGCGTCCTTGTATTGATTTTTTGCGAGTTCCCAAACTGCATACGGCCATCAAACTCCTAGATGACACCCGGCCCTCTAGAACAGCTCCTAGTACAACTAAAAGCTAGTTGACGAAAACGAGCGCCAATCGTTGCAACTTACAATGAGAGCCCATAAGAATAGAGGTAAAAGCATCATTCAACAGCCACATCACCCCTCGCTCGTTTATCGAATGAGAGCTCAGATCCCTTCGATTACTGATGTCAGCAAAGAAGCCTTAGGGAGCTAAGAAGTTCAAAACCCTACTGAAGAGGACCCTATATCTATCAAAAATTACACCCCGGCGGGGGGCATATATATTGATGACTGGACGGACCCTACCTCACTAACCCCATCAATGGCCTTTACCTCAGAAGTTCTACCCACAGGGGCCCCACAAGCCCTTATCCCTAGAGGTTAAGAGTACACACAAACTCCACCACCAAATATTTTTTGACCCAAGAAAACCTAAACGCACTCAAAAATCACCACATGGATCATCAACACAGACCCTATTTCGGATTTGTTGATGGAGTATCGCGATGGTCTCAAAACCCAGATTTGCTGCTGGTAGCACTGGGTAATCTATCACCACCAGGCCCAAATCACGCTTTGTGTTCAAACGGTGTGTGCATCGGTTCAGCAACCAACAATCGGGCAGAAGCATCGATGCCGTTCATCGGACTATGATGCGAGGGCTCTCCACTAGTATACGCCATATGCATGTCTACCTTGATTCTCCCGATTAATAGTCTCAAGATTAAACCAAACATTTGAAACCGGGATGCGAGCCTATTTCAGAAAATATTTGTATGCCGGAAGATTAAGTAGACAGATTTGATTACATTACATTCTCACATGTATCGAAAAAGAATCGAAACCAACCAGCGAATTTGATCGACATAGCTAACAATATCCTAGGCTGGAATGCATCACAGGCAAACAACCCTACATAAAAACCAAAAACATGCATATCCATCGACCTCATGCATAAAACACAGAAATAGACATCATGCCATGTAGAGCTGCAAAAAGATCTCTCCATATATATATATCAAAAATATGTGTATCGAGTATACTAAAAATAGTATTGCTAGCCCATCGGCCAGCCTCAAAGAATACGAGAGGTCATCACAAAAATAAGGAAGCATCACTCATAATGGGTGCTTTCACGTAGTACAAATACTGCTCTGGGGGGTGCCCCCTCGAGAGGGCGTTTGCCTACCCTTTGCTCTTAGTGCCACCACGAGCCTCACATAGTCGACCCTTTAACGTGAAGTAGCTACCGTCGTAGAGTCGGTAGGTAAGTCCCTCTCACGGGTCGTCCTCTGTCTCTAGCCATATCTCCTCAGAAGTCATCCATATGACCTCGAGCGTGCATCCCCATGGGTCGAAACGGTCCACTCGACCACCGGAAGTCTTCTAGAGCCTCGAGCCTAGAGGCTATAAGCTGGCACAGCGCGAACCTCGACACATCACTGCACGAGCTCTCTCTGCTTTGCTATCTCGGTGCACTGTGTCAGCTTCCCTCACCTAAAGAGCCATCACCATCCCGCCCGGTCCACGCGAGCACCCCTCGCCGGTCCACCGACAAGCAGCACACCTCTCGACCACCAGCGGTCGTGGTGGAGGAGTTGTGACCCACCGAGTGCACGGGCCATCGGGTGTCTCACCTCGCCAATATCCGCATGAGTAACCAAAAAAAAATTCGATTAGTCGATAAAAAACACTCAAGAACACAAAAAAAATCGAGGTAAATGCGAAACATAACACATACTGCGGGACCCCAAACGTAACCAAGGAGACCAATGATCCGGATCGCGCTCGAAAGTCCATCCCTACATAAAGGCATGGCAAAAAGCTGCATCTGCCAGTTAGCCTCAAACCCGAGGCCTCACGTAGTGTACGTTCCAATAACGACCCACTGCGCCACTACCACTCGCATGGCATCACGGAGCCCACCTCTTCATACATGGCTCCCTCGGCCCACACGATAGGCCCAGGGCACTACGGGCCTCGGCCGGCCACGACCACTCTCACTACATGATGTCGCACAAAATGTACGTGTATGCAAATGATTTGGATCCCTGCCTTGGACGCTTGTTCGGTTGCGACACCATAAAACAAAAAACGGGAAAAAATCGAAGAAATGCCCATTCCTCCAAGTGGTGTAAAACTCCCTGACTTGGGCCAGGTCACTCGATTTGGCCGCAAAACGACCCCGCCCGGTCACACAATAACGACGGAGCACACCGCTCGGCCACATTTGTCACTAAGGGCGATATTGATGCACCCCTCGGTCGAGAGGCGCACCACCACAGTGACACAGCGGAATCGTCCATGTTCACCGCCCAACGGAAGCCGGATACCTCAGGTGCCTCTCCCTAAGGCGGTAACCCAGTTACAAAGTAGTATATCACATCTGCGGGACGAGATAATAAATTTTTTCCCCCTCGGGACAAACATGTTGTTAACGCCTCCCGGCGCAATGTTACATATAATATAATGTAGCAATCGGTCTTGTGGCCAGAGCGCACTTACTCTGCCAAAATTTCGAGGGAGGCCCCTACGTGGCCAGGCGGCGACACGCCCGACGCATCGGCGGCGGAGTAGTACGGATCTTGGGACAATATCACTCTCTCCATACTAACCGACAAGCAAACGGTACTCATCGGTACAAAGGATAAAAACCATTAAGGACGATAGAAAAATCCCAAGATTGTTCCCAGAAAATGTTGCCCTTGCGCACTTTGTTTTATTTACGGAGGTGTGCCCTATGCGCAAAGGGAGGGAAAGGATAGCACGCCTTCGTGTTGTTGTACACGAAGAATGCGCGCAGAGGGGGAAACGCCCATTTCCCTAGATCGCCGCGCAATCTGGGGAAAAATGCCCTACGAGGCCGTACAAGCCTAATTTGTACGGCCCTGACCGTATCATCAAAGCCGAAAAAATCAAAATGCGGGAGCGTCACGAAGTTACCTCGACATAGTATCGCTAATCCTCGGTACACGGGCCGACACGCGGCAATAAAGGCTCTGCTACCGCTCTAATCTCCCAAACTCGACGAAAGCTAGCAAATGAATAGGATTAGGGCCATAATCCCTTATTTATCGCCCTTTTTCACAACTCCGGAGGTCCATAACAAAAGATCTAAAAGGTCCGTGCGTAAACAGTAAGTTGCACGCATCATCAATATACCATGACGAATGAAAACGATGCCCCACATTTTGCTTTCAAGAAATATTTTTTCAAGCGGCAGACGGTTATGCACCCTCCCATCTTCCTTTTCCAAAGTTCATGTTTTTCAAATAATATTGAATGAAAAGAAAATGCTTTCACTTGAGGTAGTTGTTTTTTTGCGAGGGAGAACATCGTCAAAACCATTCTAGCAATCTGATGCACCGAAAGTTCCCGGAAGCAGAGCATCATTCTACCCTCAAACATGATAGATTCAGAAACTTCGCATATCCGACATCATTTCTCCATCGAGAAATAAAACTTTGGGTCCTCTACACCCCGATGCCCGTTTATCATCACCTCACTCGCTATGTATAAACGTCACTCGATGGTCGGTAGAGCCTCCCCTCCATGGCGATCGTCATCTCAAGTAGACCATACATCACTCCACGAAAGAGTGACGCCATAGCCATACCACTATAGTACGGAAGCTTACCTCATGCCCATCCATATATCATGCATAAGGTCAATTTCACCATTCCAAACCCCCTTCTTGGACAACAGGGTTGGCACGAGCAAAAGAGAAAGAAAACGCACCTCGCGCACCGCATTTGGCCCAGCACTACACCTCCATCGGCATTAATCCATGCGCGGCATCTTCGCTTCATCAACCCCACACATGAGACCAACCAATGGGACCCCTACCCCCAACAAAAACACCAGTCCTCACACCATCAAGTAGTAGCTGACCACTTTTTCACATTTTGGGGTTTGACCCGTCTCATGTTTTTGCTACAACTAAACCCCATTATTTTCATTCTGTTTGTGCTAAAAATCTACAAACAATGCCCTTCACCTCTTCGCCCTCATATTGCACTTTTTCCTCCCATGGCGGCGGTCCCAGAAATACTCCCTTGGTCGAAGTATTTCATACACCCTCCATGCACGCACCATTACGACAATCATAGCCGGTTCATACCCACCACAGAGTCTCACCGAGATCTAGGGATTTTTTTCCCTTCGGAAAATACATACTCGCTGCCTAGTCGCTCGGAAGATATACGTCGACCTCGGGCCACCTAAATCCCCATCATCCCATTTTCGACTACCGCTCACGCAACATGCCTATGTTAAA
This sequence comes from Pinus albicaulis, assembly GCA_034641835.2. NCBI lineage: Eukaryota > Viridiplantae > Streptophyta > Pinopsida > Pinales > Pinaceae > Pinus > Pinus albicaulis. The sequence goes on along the minus strand of CM076570.1, from coordinate 1,543,677,354 downwards.
CCCATTATGGTTCGATTAAGGCTTCCTTTTTGTCAACATCAACACTCTCTTTCCAAAAAGGGAAGCGGTACCTTGGACAGCCCCTCCCCATGTAAAGGGGTATCCTCAAAGGGTGGCACTATGGGAGACATCATTGTACTATAGATGTATCGATCACTCTTGAGGTCGACTACGGCAATAGGCTTTCATGTCACGATGGTATTGTACCTTACAACCATTGCACTTTGATCCAGATCCGTCGAAGACCCATGCCTTTATAAGCGTATCGACAACAACGATGCTTACACGGGGAAGGTCCCGAGCCCGGTACATATGTATACATTGCACGGTGCATTCTGTCGCATACCAAGATTACGCATATGGGTACCACATTCCACCTATCGTCAAAGAAAAAAACGCCCCCGAGGGTGCTTGGCCAATCGTCGTCAACAACCACCAACATCTACTACCACAATAGTGACACGGAGCAGCTTTATGTATGTCATGTCAATTTTGTTTAACTAACCATAGCATCACGAGCATGGGACATGCTGCGCCTCTCAGTGAAAACCCACAGAAAATATGTTGTATATTTTGTCTACTTAGCGGGGGTCCCCTAGGCGGTGGTTATCTCGTAATCGGTGCAAGATGTTGTCCTTCTACATCTGCATGCCTCGCTCTCTCTCTCTCTCTCTCTACGTATGATACAAAAAAAACTATAATGTATTACTGACTATACGAGTTCTTCCTAGACCTTACACATTAGGGGGGCATCTTTGTTAACCTTTGGAAAATCATACAACAAGAAATGACATCAAGTAATGCTCAAGCCCAAGGATTTACGGGACGAGAGATACATTATATGGAATCAAAAATATTAAGAATCTCTAAGGTTTGGAGAAATTCAAGATTGAACTAGTCATAAATGCCCAAGAGCGGCTTTTTCCTTCAAATAGGTGCGCCTTACTGCATATGCACTAGAGCTCGATAAGCGCGCATTCCTGGAAATGGAAAAAATTCCCTTTACTGGGACCACATAGTAAGCAAATGAAAATTTCTCCTTATGTGAAAGCACGCTCAGGACAGCACCAGCACCTCCTGAGGCCTTGTGTGAGCACACAAAAGCATATTTCAGCCCCATGATATTTCCCCTCCCTTGGGTCACTACTCCCACCATGTACCAAGGAAGGGAAGGTTGTTTCAAAGCTCAACTATACTCAGCCCTCAAAGAGATGAACAATTTGTAGAGCACAAGGTTATCTTTGGCTAAAGTTGCCCAGAGCAACACTGAGATGTTTGTGTGAACCAGGAGCGGAGGGCGAAGAGAGAGGACTCAATTATTGGCCACCCAACAATTTAAGTCTATTGCAACATAGAGAGATTCGAACTACGTCGGAAAGGCGGAGACTTGAAGGACAAACATCCTTGCGTCGGGTCCTAGAGCCTCTGCCTAGGCCCTTCGGCAAGTGGGTAAGATTTGTATTTATTCCAAGAATTCATATGAGAAAGAGAGGCCATTGGTAAATTTACCTTGTTATTGTTTAGAACTCTCTATTTAGCTTCTTTTTATGTTTTTTAGTTTTTACTTTTTTCAACATATGACATACTTAAGTGTATTACTTCATTTTAAGTCTTATACTTACGAGCTCCCCCCGAGATACTACCACGTTACTTATGGTTTAGAGAAAATACTACATTCTCTAAATGCATGTGATTTCGTACACCCCAAGTGTCGAATCCCACCACAACACCCCTATAACCCCAATATTGTTATTATTGTGCCCTTACATTATTATTGTTAGGTCGACTAGGATTATATTGTGGCCCCATGGACTGCTTATATATAGGGAGGTTTTACTGGTCATTTTTGGCATCCAAGAATTTTTCATCTTGTAATGTATTGGAGGTTTCCCCCTCGAAGTGGATTTGATTTCTAAGGCATTGATCTCTCTTTCTTCTACTTTTGGAGTTGGTTTCATAACATTTGGTATCGAGGCTTTGGATGCTGGGGTTTCCTTGCTCCAAACAATTCATTCGATGGCATTTTCGCTCATAACTTTTTTTTCTACAAAGGTTCGGAAAATTTGAAATGTTTAGAGTGCGAAGAAGAAATATTGAGAAACTCTATGGCAAAATTTCAGATCTTGGTTCTCAATATTTTTGGAGATATGATCGAGCGGAAGTTAGGGCTTTTTGCGAGGGCTCCTTAATTTAACCTAAACGAGGTCACATCATGGCATTTTTCGCTATAATTTTTTTTCTCACGAGGTTCGAAGCGGAATTTTTTTATAGAGCGAAGATGAAATCCTTAGGGAATGTCATGAAAATTTTTTGAGCTTGATTCGCAATATTTTCGGACATATCACTCGTGGAAGTTAGAGTTGTTTCTAGGGCTCCCAGGAATTTCATCTCAAAGAGGTGACGCGTGGGAAAAATCACGTCATAACTTTTCTCTGCGAAGCATTGCATTGGAATTATAGAAAAAGTGGAATGCAATACACGGATTAGAATTTTTCCTTTTGTATCAATTTCAGATCCTAAGGAGGAAACAATGACACGTGGCACATCGTACAATTTCTCTACTCTGCGAAGCTCAGTCCCATAGTAGGGTCATGTGTGTGGAGATTGGCTATAACTTTTCTTTGAAGAATCCAAATACGAGTCGAGACCTATGGCATTCGAAAGAAGCTTGAGAGGGGCTACTATAGGAGAAAGGCTGAATTTTTAGATATTGAAGATTCAAAATCACAGAGATAATTCAATTTCAATCTCGAGCTCCTAAAAAGTAAGAAAAAAGAGTATGTATTGTTTTCAAATTGCATAAGTCTTGTGTGAAAAATCGGTTTTAATTGATTCCAGGGCATACTATAGCATAGATATCGGTATTTGGTTTTAAAATGCCTCTAAAAAGAAATTCAACACCCATTGAGCCTTCGAGAGAGTGCCCATGTTATGACTCATGAAGATGAAGAAATGCGACATGACATATCAAAATTACAAGCGCAAGTGCACCAAATTTTGCTCTCACAAGAGAAACAAAATAAGATGGATGGAGATACAGGAACACTGGCATGGAAGCTAATATGGATGCCATGGAAGCTAAGATCGATGAAAAAATGAGAGACAACACTGGAAAACATGAAGAATGATCTAAAAGCATACATGGAAGGTTTGAAAAAGTTAATATGAGAAATGTTTCCTAATGGCGAAAGGATAGTGGAGGGAAACTCATGATGAGAAGAAAAATAATTGTTAATCATGATTTCATAAACTCTAATTTTGGATGGAAGAACCACCATATTCCAAATATGGATATGAGGAAGTTTATGGCAAGCATCCGTACATGGATACTACGGATGGAGTAATATTTTGATCTCAATAATGTGCAAAACACACAAAAGGTACGCATTGCAACTTTACATTTAGAAAAAAATACATTTGATCCGGTATTGATGGCTTTGCTCCCATAAAAAAATTGTCACTTGGTCAATTTTTACGAGGAGGAAATGATAACACATTGATGAGGATACAAAAAAACACTTACACTTCTTTAGCCAATTGATAAATCTCAAAACAAAAGAGGGTTCGATTGGTGGAGCACATTGAGGACTTCCAAAAATGTGAATATAAGGGATTAACTAATATTCCGGAAGGAACACAGGGATTGATGTCTTCATAGGCACTTTAAAGGATAACATACAACATGAAGTTCGCGTTTGGGAATCAGATTCATTGGAAAAGGCATTCGGAGTTGGCAAGAAAAAAATTGAATGTAAAATTATGGCGACAAGGAAGCCTACCACACACATATATAAAGATGTGAAGTGTTACTATCTCCTAGACTTCCACAACTTACTAAGAGTTGACACCACAACAATTGGAATAAAAAAACTAGCAAAGAGGACTTTGCAACGAGTTTTGATAACAAATACACTAAAAGGTCATAAGTGTCTTTGAGAAGAAATTGTTTTTACATAGATTGTGAAGAGGAAGAAAGAAAATGAACAAGAATCTTCAAAGAAAGAGGATATACACCAGGGGACCAACCCTAGAAGAGGAAGAAATGAGATGCGACCATATTGTGTAATGCATTGGCGAGGGAATTACCACTACTCAAACTCTCGAAGATAGAAGGACATATAAAAGAAAAAAAAGGTAATGAAGTGTTGATAGATTCGGGTAGTACCCATGAAAATTTTATTCATTGTAAAGGTAGCCAGGAATTGAATTGTTTCCTATACCAGTACTGCCAGAATGTCAAGTGATGGTTGCGAAATGGAGGAACTATAAATTTCTTTGGAAAATTCCATAATATCAAGCTAACCATGGGGGAATATGTATTGAATAGTCCAATGCTTTCCATTACTAATGGGGAGGTGTTGATGTTGTACTAGGAGTACAATGGTTAAAATATTTGGGGACGGTAGCTTTTAATTTTCAAGAAAATTTTCTTGAATTTTTTTTCGAGAGGAAAGGAATTCAAATTACGGGGTATCGTGAAAGGAAAGCCAGAAAAAAGATAATAAGCTCTAATGTCATGACAAAGCTATGCAGGAGAAATAACAACAAAACGTAATTGCACAATTATGCTCACTAGAAGTTCCAACATCAAAATCATCTATTTCTACGAGGAACTCCAAAAGTCTTGGACAATCATTCAAGGTGTTTAAAACTCCCAAAGGACTCCCACCTATTCATGATCATGATCATGCTATTCATTTGACTCACGAAGTGTTCCTCCTAACATCGAGTGACCACATGGATATCCTTATGTCCAAAAGAGCGAAATTGAACGGTATGCAGTGCGAAATGTTAGAGGTTTGGTATAATTCAACCTAGTCAAAGTTCTTTCTCCTGCTCCAGAGTAGTAGTGGTGCACAAGAAGGATGGATCATGGCGCATGTGTCAGTTATAGGGAGCTCTGATAAGCTCACTATTAAAGATAAATTTCCCACACACTGTGATTGATGAATTATTGGATGAATTACATGGAGCAATTTATTTTACCAAGTCTGGATCTTCGTTCGGGATATCATCAGAATTAGAATGAAGATTGAAGAAGATATTCGAAAACATCATTTCAAACTCACAGGGTCATTATGAATTTTTGGTCATGCACATTTTGGCCTTACCAAATGCATACTTCTACATTTCAAGGGTTGATGAATTCTATTTTCAAACCCTTCGTAGAAAATTTGTGCTAGTATTTTCTTGATGATATACTAATCTACGGCGAGTCTTGGAAGGATCATGTTCAACATGTTGACGGGGTGCTCAAACTATTGCGGGAGAAACAATTATATGTCACAAAAGCATCCAAATGTTTCTTGAGGAGTACAAGAAGGTGGAATATCTAGATCATATTGTATCTCACGAGGGTGTTAAGGTAGACTCTAAATCGTAAAACTCATTAAGTAATGGAAATTCCCCACAACCATAAAAGCGATTGCCGGGATTTCTCGGGTTAAAGGGTATTATCGCAAGTTTGTTAAAATTATGGGAGATAGCACTTGACACCTCCCTCAACAACATTATTGAAGAAAGATGCATTTTCATGGACTCTTGAAAGCAGCTAAGGCCTTTGAACATCTTTTTTGGAGAGGTAAATCCCCTCTACGAACAGGCGATCCCTACTAGCCCAAATCGGGTCTAGCAACAATGGAGTCATGCGAAGACGCGAGTTCCCAGATTACAAAAAGAGACAAGATGCGACGAAGCGAGGCCTACCTTAAGTCTACAGTTGTTTTTGCTTGCGGGAAAGATGGTGCTTGAGATCCTTCGCTGTGGCCAGCAGTCCTGACAATTCTCCCCGCCTAGCACGTTCGAACACACACACGTACACGAAGAAACAACAAACACACAAGCATAAAACATAATACATGCAACTATGTATCGATCGAAGACGATACAACTCATAACACGAAGACATGAACATATGAGTGGAACCATAATCGAAGTCGTTTATTATTAATCGGAGACAAAGAAAGATACAACACGAGCTCTAACGGCCTTGGATCTTCCTTCGTGCGGGTCGACTACGGTGGAGTATGTCTCGATAAAGCTGCGTCGGGAGATGGGACTGAGTCTCTCTCTCTTCGGGATTGTCTGAGCGATAATCTCCTTACTACTTATTCAACTCTATTCGGGCTATCTTGTCAAAGGAAAAATGACAAGCTTATATATATGGTGGAAGGGGAGTTGGGATCCCCTACAATGGTGGGAGTCGGCCCCTATCCCTCGAGGAAGCTTCAGCATGATAGGTGGAAAACCACTTTCCCTACATGGAGTGCGGAGCCAAACCTCCCAAATCATCTTAGAGACTCGTTCGGGGATTTGGTTATGGAATCAAACTTCTCCCCATTTATTTTTAATAAACAATCCTTATCAGCTTTGGCGCGGGTGATACACGGGACAGAAGCGCCATTTCGCGCGCCCTGCTTTGGTCGATTTCCCCCATTGGCACGAGGGGCGAGCTAGCCGGCTAATTGCGCCCGAGAGCAAAAAGGGCTATTTTAGGGCTTTTCACGGAAATTATCTTCGGGGGAATGATTTTCCTTGTCAAGGGCATCGCCATGAAAGTGGTTTAGGGTCACGCCATCACTCCTGAAGTCACGGAATAAGCCCTCTAATGTGCGTAGCGGGGGATTGCAGGGGACGGTGACAAATTGTCGTGTAACAATCTTAAAGAGGCAATGTGCCTAGCATGCGGTCTTAGCTACACCAGTTTCACACAAAAACCTTTATTTTGGAATGTGATGCCTCGGGAAATGGAATCGGTGTTGTTTTTCAATGCAAGAAGGAGAGGCGATTTCTTTTGAAATTCATCCAATCAAAGGAAATTAGTTACATAAAGCTATTTATGAGAAGGAAATAGTTAGAAATACTACATGCACTAAAGAAATGGCGACCTATACCTAATGGGAAGACACTTCAGAGGTCAAAAATGATCATGATAGTCTTAAACACTTTTTAGAACAAAGACTATCTTGAAGAAAGCAGAGAAAAAATGGGTCACAAAGATGTTGGGTTATGACTTTGAAATAATCTACAAAAAGGGAAGCTAAATGTTGTTGACGAGATGCACTCTCTAAAGAAAGAATGAAGAGGTGGAAGCATTGCTTTGTGCCATTTTGTATTATCCAACTAAATTGGATAGCAGAAGCAAGGGATGAATGGAAGAAGGGACAGAAGAGGAGTGTGGACACTCATTCAAAAGTTGCAACAAGATCTAGTACATCTGATACATTTTAATTGGAAAAATGATTCCTTATGGTACAAGAGTGCTTATATCTTTGTAAGGAGTTCCCAACTAAAATAAGAGAGATTCTTTTTGGAATTGCACACTTCTCCTTTAGGAGGTCACTCATGATTTTTAAAAACTTACCATAGGGTGAAGAAAAGAATTTTTTTTGGGATGGCCTTGAACTACGTATTCAAAGAGTTTGTAGCGGAATGTTTGGTTTTCCAACAAAATAAAGTTGAGGCTTAATTAAGACCACAGGGTCTTCTATAACCCTATCCATTCCAGTCAACGTTGGGAGGATATTTCAATGGATTTTATCATAGGTTTACCCAAATCAGAAGGAAGAATGTGTCTATCATGGTGGTAGTTGATAGACTTACCAAGTATGCACACTTTTGTTTGCGCATTTATCTCATCCATTTAAAAGCAAGATACAGTTGCTACTACATTTATGGACACAATTCAAAAGCTACATGGAAAGCAAATATTATTGTGAGTGACGAGGAGATTCCATTCTTACTAGAAAATTTTTGGACGAGAGTTATTTTCTTGTTTGGGTACTCAACTAGCTCATAGCTCATCTTATCTCATCCTCAATCAATGGATCCAAACTAAGAGTAGAAAATAAATGTTTGGAAGGATATTTTCATTGTTTTGTATACGATAAACAAATAAAATGGGGTCAAGTGGTTACCTCATCGGCCGAATGGTGGTATAACACTTCACTTCCATACTAAAATCAAAAATGACCCCATTGTATGGAACTTTTATGGATATCATCCACCATCCATCACATCATATTTAAGAGAAAATTTTAAGGTTCATGCGGTGGAAGATCACATCGCCAGCATCAACAATAAGTTCTCTAACTCTTAAAGGATAACCTAAATTTGGCACAAAATCAAATGAAACAACAAAAGCGAGCAACATCGCAGCGAGAGAAGTTTTGGTGTAGGAAGTGAGTATTTTTACGACTGCAACCATACAAACAAATGTCCCTCAAGAGAAATCTAACAAGGATAATAATTTATCGCCAAAAGTACTATGGTCCTTACAAGGTGTTGCAAAAGATTGGTACTATGGCATACAAAATTGGAGCTTCACACAGCTGTGGCGAGTGCATCCGAGTTTTCCATGTTTCGTGCTTAAAGAAGGTTATAGGGTGAAAAATATTCCCGTTCAAACAATATTGCCAAGCTTGATGAGGAAGGAAAGATCATATTGGAACACGAGCCAGTCACGGAAACAAGAACTGACGACAACTACGAAATCGATCAATTTCAGAGTATCTCATCGAGTGGGAAGAACTTACCTTTGGAGATTTTACATGGGAGGATGAGAATTTTGTACATCGAAGCACCCAAAGCTACTCAAGCGTTGAGGGAAAACACTTTTTTGAAGGAGAGGGGCATGTTAGGTCCCTATATTACTAGTTTAGTCCTTATTGTTATTATGTGTAGTCCCCTTATTGTTATTATTGTACCCACTGTAACCCCAACATTCTTATTATTGTGCCCTTACATTATTATTGTTGGGTCAGGGTAGGATTATATTTTGGCCCCATGGAATCCTATATATAGAAAGGAGGTTTTGGTCATTTGTAGCATCCAAGAATTGTTCATTTATGTAATGTGTTGGAGGTTGCCCTCGAAAGTGGTTTGATTTCTACAGGCGTTGATCTCTCTTTTATTCTATTTTTCGAGTTGGGTTCATAACACCCTAATATTGTGTATATAGGGTTTTGCGGCATAACTATACCCAACCTTAAAGATTTATAATGAAGATGGACCTATCAAATTTCCTCTTTCTTCTATCGACTTGAATTTTGTCATCGTCTTCTACTCATTGAGGGATTTCCAACAATATATATTTCATCTCATTTTTAGAGCTCCAAGCACACAGTTTCCCCATTTAAAAATATTACCCTTGTTAAGGTCATATCACCATATGTACAATCCACGTGGTTGATAGTGGAAAACCACGGCCACATGTCATTCCCACACTAATCTTTTGTACGATGATAGCTCGATGTATTGGAGCCCCACTATATCGATGCTTGATTTGTGAAAAGGTGTTTTACGATCCTCTCGAGGTTTCAATATCTCGATATATTAATATTCTCATTGTTATAAAATCTTGATATCGAAATATGAATATTTTCGCAAAACTATGATATGTCAATACAACAATATCCTCCCATATGTTGATATGCATGAAAATATCCTCCAACAATGTCGGTAAGGAAATATTCTTCCAATATCTCAATATCTCAATGTGTCGATATCCCAATATGAAAATACCGAGGATATCGACAATTTGTTTACTATAGTCACAATTCCTTGCAATTTCATGATACCTTGATACCCAAGGTCATCAATTAATGTAGACCTAGAAATGGAGTTATGCGTCTTTAAGTATCATTCCATTGACCAAACCCATGCCATACCAGTGGTTTCCCAAAAGGAATTCCATTTGGTTATTCTTAGAGCTCGATGTTCCAATAAGCCCACTCCTCTCACCCCGAGATCTTGCTCATCGTGCTCCATTGGGACATGTGACTAGAAAGCTAGTGCCAAGACACCACAAACTCCAAATTTAAAATAAAACCTAGAAATTATTTTCCCAATTACTTCGATACTTCTCATTTAAAGCGAGAGAGAGTAGTCCCAACTACTATATACTGCCATTATTATATCAAGGACCCAGTATATTGCAACATACTTGAAGAGCTTAGATATTCATATAGTCATACAAGTTTCACTTCACGATTATAATATACAAAATAATTCAATTTAATAACTTTTCAAGTAAATATTAAATAAATATAGCCCATCATAGTGATGGCCAACCTCTCCATTTCGGAGCATGAAAAACATAATAGTCACAAAATAGCATATACGAAAAAGGCTTCTATTGCATACAACATTCATATTCATAAGAAATGCATATCAACATTCAAGTAAGCCATGTTAGCTACTCCAACATATTAATCATACATATTCAATGTGATAATACAATAACTTTGCTGATCCTACCATTTCATACACATAGTGAATCGAAGCATTGTATTTAAGCATGAAGAATTGAAAAACATTTACATTTCATTTTGGAGGGGAAGGAATACACTTATTGTTCCACTTGTATTTGTTTTAACTTGAATCTAAAATGGGCAATGACTCTCCACCCAATCATAGGCACACCAACTGCACGGTAAGTTTTTTGCAACTAGCCATACCGAGTAAGGTCCAATGTCTCAAGGATGTTTCTCTCGAGGAATTTCAACAAAGGTTAAATTTATAGCTATAAATTTTGAAGGCGAATCTCCTTCACTTCCATAAAACAAGAGTATTGTCCCTTCAACAATGAAAGTTTGGCCTATTCACAACAGCCAGAAGAGTATGGCCATTAGGAGCCTACACAACACAAAAGGGAATCCATTCACCTCTTCTTATGGTCCCTCGGTGATTCTCCCTCTCTTAGATGCTTATTACACACATGACTACAGACCAAACAGTGTAGGTTACTCTTGGGAAACTTGGATTAATATGAGGCTTCCTCATGAGTTTCCAATAAGAATTCAATCAAGGACTATTTTTGTAGGATTTTCATGACTCAAAAGGGACAATTATTTCTCCTTCTATTAGAAATCAATCTCCCACCAAACACATACAATCCCATATCCACACAAATGTTTCGTATTCCCTAGGTCATAATGGATTTTTGGTTACTTTCCCACACAATATCACTCTTCCATCAATTCAATGACTACAATTTCATATTTTTCTCATGACCATTGACTTTTTCCTCTTGAGACATCTTTGGGATCCCTCCTTGGGTTATTGTGATCCACCAAGCCTTGCTACTTGGTATGCAACCCATGCTTTGGACGATCAGAATACCTCCTCCCCCCATCTCTCTCATAACAACTTGGTAGATAAGTAGTTCATCTTAAACATGAAGGGTCATAATCATTAATTTTAGAAAAAGATAGGAGACTTGTACTTACAAGTGATATCCTCATGTGAGCTTATCCTTTCGAGACACTAGGACCCATATAGGATTGTCCTCCTCTTTTACTTTAATAATTTATAATTAAATTTGACTATGATATTTACATCTAACGAGTTTTGAAATTATATCCATGCTAGTCCTCCAACATTATCATCTTTTACACGGATCGCGGATAGTGTATGGACATGCACGCCAGCAACTTTGCCACTTGCTCTCACATTGCGGGGGCACCTAGCCTCTCCACATGGCCGCACTTGCCTCTCGCGTGAAGTTTTTAAATGAGCGAGAGGGACGCCGAGCACTGCGGAATTACGCCTCCCCCTTGACCATTGCTCCTACAACTTGCCTCATGCACATTTATGGCTCGTTGTTCCTATCTAATTTCTCATCTACTGCTTTTTGTTTCTCATTGTTTGTCACCTTCCTCTGTCACACATCTCCGATCACATTTGCTATGCTCCTCCTCTATCTCACTCTAATCCCTCGCTCACCGCTCGCAGCCGAAATCCTCCCATCCAGCGGGAAACAATGCCAAGAGAGCACTCGGAATCGCGTGTTCATCGAGGACGCGGCGGAGGCTCTCCCTCCCCTCCCTCCAATTCCGACATATGTCTGCGAGCTCTTTCCTTTTCTATTGCGGTGGAGTGAGACGGAGGTTCTCAACCCACATTTTCTCTGCTTCCCGATTCTCTATTCACCTCCGGGGAGGAGAAATTCCACCTCTCCGGCTCTAGCGAGCGAAATGCCTCCACAAATCCACTCTTTCGCGCTCCTCCTCCCCCACTTGCCACAGAATTGCTGTCGGTTTCCCGGTCAAGCAATTGGCGGAATATTTGAATAGTGGTGGGAAAGGCAGCCTAATGGAGGACTCACGGCAAAAAAAAGATGAAGAAGAAGATCATGCAGGCCCGCTCAATTTCGACAAAGAAAAATGATATGGTCTCCACTTCAAATTCGAAGAAAGGCCCCCAACCTTCAAAGAAGGACTTGGAGACCATGTCAGATTGCGTCTTGCTTCATTATTGAGGAGAATCCTCACCATGAGAACCATGACATCCATAACCGTTAGTTGCAGCTCCTGAGAGCTCACTCCTCTTCGATTTTCATATGCTCCTTCATAGCTTTTATGTCTATTTTTGTATCTATCTGCATACTTTGTTACTTATGCTTACACCTAATGTTTTGCTTTCCCACTAGAAGGGAAACCTACTTTTTTGAATCTCTAAACTCATTAAGGGTTGGTTTCCCCATGAAGAGCTGCCCATTTTTTGACTTGTTTGTTGTCTTCATCTGACGGGGAGTTAAGCTAAATCCGGCTACCCTGTCATGAAGAGTAAAGTTATTTGTAATTTTTGTATATTATAATAGAAATTAGCATCACTTAGAAAAAAAATATCATCTTTTAATTACATTTACAAAACTCGGGAATTAGAAAAGGTACATGTCGAGGCCTCGGCCGCCCCCCCCTTAATTTCTTTAAAATATACAGAAGGCCCTCCCATATAAATTTTGACTAATGTCGTTCTATAATCATTCAATTTACTTACTATTTGGATTGAATTCCCACTTTTCTCAATTTTCGTTTTTAGACACCATTGCTTTCCTTTGTAGTTAGCTTTCCAGCGAGTTCAAGTTTCACTTCATTATGACTTACAACTTGAAATATATATGTAGTCAAAGGATGGTTATTTTTCACAGTTTAGGGCATTAAAAATATGTCTTTATCTTTTATTCTATAAATCGGTTAAATTTAATTAGTTTAAAAATATGCAAATAGAATTTATCTAGATTCATTTATTTAGAATTTATTTAATTAATTTTAATTAATTGTAACTTAGTTAATCAAGTCAACTAAATTTTTTATTAGTTTATTTAATTTCAACTAATTAAAAAAGATTTTAATTTATTTAATTTGTAAATTAATTGATTATTAGTTTAATATGTAATAGCATTATTTAAAAACTGCACATCGTGTTGTGTTGACAGATACATTTCGAATCGAGACACAAATATGGTTGCTATCGGATCCAACTACTTCTAGTTCCCAAGTGCTTACGCTGTACTGTACATCCTGAAAGCGGACAAGCTGATGTTTTGGTGTCAACGTGTAAATAACTATTATTATGGTAGTCGGTGCTCTTGATAAACCTACTACCTCGACCACGAATCCAGTCTAGAAATCCTATTCCGCCAAGCACTATTCCACTGAGTTAACAATAAAGCCACCTGAAGGGAGAGTCGTTTAATAAATCGACAGTTCAATTCTCAAGTCACGATCTTTGCTCAAAATTATAATATAGTAGGAAAGATTTGACTCCAATCCCCTTCGGTGTGTCTAACAGCTCGAGGTACTTCAAAGAATTGTCCCTCCTAGAGAAGCAAGCTGCTTATGTCGGCAATTGGTGGAATTGATCGAGACAAATTCCAATCTTTTTGAGTACTTTAATCATACGGGCTATGTGCCGCAATTACCGTGACGAATTGGCATTCTCCATCCAAGTAAATGTTCTCGATCACCTGCCGTTCATTGTACTATTATTGATGAGGGAGCATACTACTGCCTACATTATGTCTCTAAAAATCGTCCCAGGAAATCACTTGGATCGTCACGCTTATCTCGATCGTCTCCCGACATTGAAAGCTTTTGGCCGCGGGACATATAAGCCTTGTGGTATCATCAATAGCACATGTTGAACTAAGGGAAAAAAACAATAAATGTTGAAGTTGAGGAGTGGATTGACGGACCCCTTGACTACAACATTTTTACTCCATAGCCATGGGCATATGCTATCGCTGCGATCATCTCTACATATTTTAGAATGATCTCCTTTTCTCATAAACGTGTTATCACAACCATCAAGTCAACTCTCCTTCTTTGCCTCCGGTTCCCAGAAAGTAACTAGAAGTGTTTCGTTGAGTTCTCACACCCCAACTAACACTTCAAAACATTGGTGTAAGGACTCTTAAATATTCTTCCCTAATGGGAACCTTTGCATTACCGCCGCTTGCGGCAGTCGGCAAAAATTGCAAGTATAGAGACCTTCGCTGCAATATCTTCCACTCCATTTGGCTTAAGGAATATTACACGGGTGATTCGTTTGAAGTTGTTATGTTGGATGAACTTTATCATGTCACTTGACCCGAGTTGAGTTGGCATAGCAATCAATCTACATGGCACGGGCGGTGAATGCGAAATCATCGTCGATTGATACGTTTGAGTTGATCGTTCATTCAGATTTTGTGACCACTTCATCAGTCCTTTTTCATCCACTGCTTGAATAATGAGAGCATTGTGGAACCCATGATGCCGGAATAAGAACCATGGGAAGATCATCATGATCATTACCATCTTCATGATTACAAAGAAGATAATCTTATTGCTTTATGTCACCCACCGATCAAAAATTTATTTTCAAATTATTTTCCCATTAATGCAATCGAATCCCAAGCAAGAAACTTCATCAATATTGAAGAACCATTTTCTATCGATATTTTTGTTAAGTCTCAAAAGTGTTCTCCATATTCATACATATTTCCATTATTTCATAACCATTTTAGCTCTTATTTCATAGCCATTTGACTAAAACCCTACATCAAGTAACCATTTTCATAAATATATGGGTTAGGATCCTTGTTTTCCAAAGTTATTTATTTTATGTATTTTAAGTGAATTTATGATTATAAACTAGAAAATTAACATAGTTTCATATATATATATATGTGTGTGTGTGTTGTGAGTTTTGTGACATGTGTAGGTCAAAAGGAGACTTCCTAGCAGACGTCCTTATGGCACTCTAAGAGCCAAATTCGAATTTGGTTGGAGAAGATTATGGGATCAAGAGGATACTGTGTCTCTCACTTCCTTGTTGTATTGAAACTGCTAGGAGGATATGTGTCTCATTCCTCAAGTTGTGTGTATAAACTCTACACAGAAAGACATGTGTCTTATCATTTCCTATTTTGATTGTAACTCTAGAGATGGAGGGAGAGATTCATGGACTCCCATTAATGAGATGTCTCCTCATATTTTGTATAAATAAAGGAGAAGCTTTCTCCTATCATAGGTAATGAGGAAGTAATTAAAAAGTAGTAGAGAAGTCTTTTGTAACAAGTTCAAGATGGAATGGGATGTAGATTTGTGAGTTCTTTTTAATAGAGAAATTCGGTTCTTTTGATCTGTGTGTACGATTACAAGTTTAAGGCGCTGAAGAGGACTTCACTACAATGTGACCTTGAAGGGGCCTGCTATCAGGGGAGGCTTTAGCATGTTTTTTCTAGATCAGTTGCTTTCAATTCTGTTTTGTCATATTTGCTTATGATTGCTTTTGCGAAATCATAGCTTTTAACATAATTTTTCATGGCAGCCAGGGCATTTGCATATCTTTTGACTAATGACATGGAATCAATATTGTTAAGTCTGTTAATTTATTTTTTTCTTAGTTTTTTGTTTAATCGGTATTGCTTTGTTTATTTCGATGCATTTTGCTTCGAGTAGTTAGATTTAGATATATTAAATTGCTCATGTCATTTTCGAGTTACCTCCGAAAGCCACAAGCCCTCGGAATCGATGGTGAGGGATTGTATTATGAAATGTGTAGTTTGATATTAGTTTCCCTTTACGCAAATTTAGATATATTAAAAACAAAGCTTGCTCATAACATCTTCGATTTGCCTGCGAAAATATAATTTATGGAGTGATGGTGAGGATTGTATTATGAAATGTGTAGTTTGATATTAGTTTCACTACGCTTAAAGTTGAGATATATTAAATTGTGTCATAACATCTTCGATTGTCCTACGAAAGCCACGGATGGAGCGATGGTGAGGGATTGAATTATGGATGGGTAGTTTGATATTAGTTTGCTTTACGCGGAAGTTAGAAATATGAAATTGTGCATGACGTCTTCGGTTATCTCCGAAAGCTTTACAGTGGATCGTGGTGAGGGATTGAATTATGAATATGGTTTCGATATTAGTTTACTTTTGCAAGTTAAAGTATCGATTACTGGGTATTTATGGTTACTTAGAAAATCATAGGCTGGACTAATGATGAAGGACCGGAAGACAAGTTGATGTAATTTGATTTAGATTTACTTTATTGCAACTTTTGGATTTCTTTTAGCATAGTTTCTTTTGTGTTTAGAACGTGCACAGAATAGTTTGGTTTCATGCTCACTAGTTCATCGTTTTGATTTATTAGATTAGCTTGACACATTTTCATTTCGTGTAGCACATTTTCATTTTCCTTTCAAGTTATTTGTCATTGTATGTTTCAAATTCTTTTTTCGAGTTTCAAGTTGGTAAATCATTATAAGGGACATCATTGCCTTGAATATCCATAACCATACTTGTCTTTTAGAATTTCATAAAAATCCAAAAACGACAAAGAAGTAAGAGATAGGTTATCTTGCACATATAGTGTGCCACACTTCATCAAACTTACGAATCCCCAGTTGATAATTTATGTTAGTAATTTAGGGCACACTAAATTGACCCAGGAAACATTTTGACGCAGATTCTTGGGAAGTGTAACTAGGTCAGCCTTATTTCTTACATTTTTAAAAAATTAATAAATTCTTGAGTATGCTCTCCTCTTGCACTTTGTGTGATGCGGAGGATCAGAAAAGAGGTGATTATGTGGAAGGAGACAAAATAAAACTTCATCATTTCAATTGATTCAAACAATTTATTGTTTTCATGAAAAACTTTGATTTCAATAAAATTGTTTTGTTTAATGAATATATATGTGTATTTTTAAATTTTTAAAAATATAACATACATAATTTTATTATTAAACAAATCAATTATCGATTAAATTGTTTTGTTACTATAGATATATATGTATATTTTTATTTTTGAAAATATATATAAAATTTTAATAACAAACCATTTAAAAAAAATTCATTAAATTGTTTTGTTTAGTAAATCACATATGTATATTTTTAATTTTTTTCAAAATTTAACATATGTAGTATTAACAAAACAAAACGAAATATCATTTTGTTTAGTAAAATATACATGTGTATTTTTTAATTTTTAAAAAAAAATATAACATGTGAAATTTTATTAACAAAACCACAAACAAACAAACAAAACAAAACAATAACAAAATCAATAAACAAAATGAAATGGCCATGGCATTTTGAAAAAAAATGAATTACTCTCGAAAACGAAGAAAACATAAAGAAATTCAACCATTTACGATGCACATTTGAAAATTGTATTATGAAAAGCTTTCGAAAACATCGAGATTTTTTGCTTCGATAATAAAAATCACGTAGAAAGTTAGAAAATGATGGAGTTAGAGAGATCTTGTACCAAAATTTCACTGGGTTCAGGTGTTTCGAGAGCTTATGACGACATTATTGACCGTGGGATTCGATTTGGAAAAGACATCATCGAGCTCCCCAAATCCTTGAAAGAATTTGTGAGGGCTACGTCACGATCTCTCGCCAGTCAAACACGTCAGTGCCAATCCCTTTTATTATCGGGCACCGTCGTACCTTGCTAATGCGCTGCCATCACCAAAAACGCTCCTTGATTCACTTAAGATGGCATGTGAGAGAATAAGGCATTGAAATTGACAAAATTTTCAAAGAGGGAAAAAACGTGTCTTTAATTGAAGCTGAAGAATGCTCGGGATAACAACACTCTTTACATATGGCAATCGAGAAAACCATAAAGATTGCTAGTTCATTCCTCGGAAAAACGCAATTTTTGAACCACGTTACGAGAGAAAAGGATTTTGTTGTTGAGGTGGAACCCGAAGCATATGGCTTGTTTTGACACGTCAATTTGAAACGCATTTTTACGAACGTTTTGAGGAAGAATTTTGATATCCACGACATGGGTTTTTCGCCAACGTGGTCAATTAGATAACTCAAAAAATCGTTTTACGAATGCAGTGGCGGATCCGGAGAATTTCTCGTTCTTTGAAGAGCCATTTTTGCACTATGACGTGAGGAAAAAACGGTTTTCTCTTAATGAAAGAATTTGAAAACGGCTTTACTCTGCATTGATAATTCGGTTTTCTGCGATCTCACAGGAAGAAGAATCCAAAATGAAATCAAACTCTTATCATGGCATTCAATCCACATTCCATACGACCCACGATCTTCACACCGCCTTTGATCCACCGAGAACGTCGACTTGTAACTTTGCACAGAGGTTTACGGTTGCATTTGAATTCTTCGCATGTGTGAAAATCGATCATGGCATTCAATGTTTTTGTTTCAGTTTCCTTGTTTAATAAATTGTCTTGTTTAATAAAATGATATATGTATATATTTTTTTAAATGTAACATTTATAATATTTTTCAAAAATAAAAAAATAAAAAATAAATAAATAAAATTGTGGTTTTCAATTTTGTTATTAAACATTTTTTCTTTTCTCATTTCGATTTTGGTGTTATTTAAAAAAAATAAAAAAAATAAATACAATAATTTTGAATCAATAGAAATGAATAAATTGTTGCTCGTTTTTAGAAGGTATTAATTAATTTTGGGATGATGATGAAAGATGAATGGCTAACTTTTTTATTCGAGATTTTTAGCTACTGAAAGCTTCGTCGACATTATATGAGTGAAGTCCAATTCAAAATTGTTCTTCAATTCGCACGGTAGAAGTCCAATTCACTTGATTGTTCTCCAATGCTAGTGATGAAAACCTCATCGTTCAAATCGACCTATCTTTCTCATACAAAATCAGATTTTGATGATTCAAATATCGTTGGGAAAGGTCTCAACAAGATCCATACTAATGAAAAATCCATTATTAGAGTTTGAAATGGCAAATAATGAAATAAATTGCTGAAAAGAAGCTACATTCAACTTGAGGCACTAATTCCAAAACGGTATAAATTCTTTATAGATTTCCTTTGAGAACTTGTTTCATTAATACAAATTCTTAGTTTTGTGTGCTTAAATATCATAACTAGAGGGATTGAAAGTCACCTCTCTCCCTTTGATAATCTTACATTCCATTACGAAGAAGTATTAGTTTTTACTTGAGTTCCCAGAAGGAAGGACAAAGTGGCTAAAGAATGGTGTCTCTCTCAAGAGACCAATTTGTTTCATAAAAGGATGATCATAACGAAGAGGAGGAAATATGCGTACAAGAATCAGAGATCCAAACACTTGAAAAACTTTTTCGGATACTATTGTCTCCATCATATCCATACCTCATAATAAAGCCATTCACCTCATTTTCGCTCATATTTTCCATTTACATTCACATCCACTTTCCATTTCTTTTTGTCCATTCATAACCCACAAAGCCAAAAAGCAAGAGGCTCATTCACATGCTTGTGCCCATTTCAATTTTCATCTTCCATTTCCATCTTCCATTTCTTGTCATTTTCATTAAAACGCAAATAAGCCACTATTTGCCAATGCAAATTATTGAGTCCATAGTCCTTTGAGTCTAGGTTCTTGTAGAAATTAATTTGAATAAATCACTTATTCAATGGAGATTAACACGATTACACATCAATTTCGAATTGCATGCATAACACATAATCTCATCTACTAATTAATTGTCACATGCGGAAATAATAGAGGCAAATCTCACATCAAATCAATCACACATTAACTCGGTATGTATGGGGAAAGCCTATGAGTAGAAAACCCCTTGACTATTGTGTATATGTATAATGGAAGAAATCATGTAACAAAACAAGTACAATACTCTCTCACAAGTACTCGGTACTTTCTCATAAAGTCACCCACTGTATCTAGCTTAGTTTTGAACGGAGTTCTTTTGATTTCAAAACTCCCGCAGTGCCTTGCCTCTGTTGCGCAATCATGGCACGTATATGTAGAGATCGAGGGATTCCAGATCCCCTTGGCTTGGTACTAGCGATTGTCATGGAAAATTCCTCGAGTGTAAATACGAGTCCATGCAAAGCTGATCCTCAGGCGGTAGCTATACTCACCCTTTCATCTCTACCTCTTCCATGGTCCTCACACCGAGAGCTCGATCATCTGCCTTGTAGTGGATCGATGTGTTCTTGAGTTCGACTAATGAGTTACTAATTAGTGAATTAAATAATATTTAATTCACTCCACTCCCATAACTAGTTGATTAGCTAGTTAAACTAATCTCAACTAGTTCAACTAAAATAAACGAACACAGACTCCACTGTCTATCTCATTAACTCTCACAAGTCCTCGCCTTATGAGAAGTTCAGCGGGAGAATCAACCATCGCAAGATGCCATCAAACCCTAGGAACCACGTGATTCTCTGCAATAGTGCTACTTGAGCCACCTCCATGCACTTTCAGGCTTGAAGTGCTCCCAGAGAGTAAACTCACATGTTTATAGTCAAAATATTCATTAAGGAGTACATGTGTTGACTTCCATATTTTTAGGAGCGACGATCTAAAAATAGCTCGGGACCTAAAAATATGAGTCTCACTATTTTTACCAACATGTCGCATGCTTCAGAATCTCCAGCTGGAATCTCTGAATCATGCTCAGGTATCAACTCACAAAAAATAGACTTTTGCGCGAGAATTTGCCTGCGCGGGCCCACTTAGTGAAGGCGACTTCATTTCACTAAGCTCCATCATCTTCTATGCATTCTCAACACTCCCTCTCGTACGAGATATGGATTATCTGCAACCCCTATCCGCCCTCTGCCATGGAATTCGAACTAGCTCTGGTGAGCGCCGTCGTCGGGGATGTCGGCATCCTGAGTCCTCCGTGGGAACATATGAAAGCATCATGATTCTCAGCCAGACACAATCTCGCGAAATATGATGGTACACGATGTACGATATGTTTGGACCTATCATGCAAATATTTGGATTAGCGGGAAACGATGCAGCTGCAGTTATCATCATGTAGATCACGCTATGGAGTTCCAAATGCAACACGAACAAACCGCGAGGATCTTCCTCATCCAAATAGCCTCGCATGCGGCCCAAACTTCGCTGCCCATGTACTCGGCCTACTGTCTTCCGAGGCTGAGTGCCTACGGATCTGCTGCTTCCGTACGTGCCGAAGCTAACTGCGTCGACCCAATGCGAAAACTCCCCCGAGGGGGTGCTCTTCGATCCGTTCAGACTCCTGCCCAATCGTGAGTGCGGTAAAGCCGAGAAAAGCTTCCTCCCATCCTCTGTCACGTCACTATAGACCATATCCTTGAAATGTGCCTCGCATATAGCTTGCGATACATGCTTGCACGCCTTCCAAAGAGCTTGGTAGGCTTAACCATAGCATGCGACAGGCGGTTAGCCATAGCATATATCGGGTCGGGTATTGACCGAGAAGCATGAGCGACCCTGCCCAATTTGTCGATGGCTTGATGGCATCCCACTACCTTCGTTGAAGTAGCATCCTCCTTCTTCCAACCATCGAGGGAAGATGAGTGTCGACAAGCTTGCCGGCCTTGCATGTTGAACCTCTCCCGAGAATCTCCCGAGCATACTTGCCCGAGAAACAAACAGGTCCTCCACTGTGACTGCCAAATCTCCAGATCTCGAGGGATAATAATGAAAGGATGCCCCGGAGTCCTTCATCTCAAACTCTCGTGCAAAATCCTCCTTGCATGAAAGTATCAATCGCTCGTACGCTTCGGTCAAAAATCGAGATCATCTACATACGGTACGATGATCAACGGCTTCCCCTCCACCACAATACGAGTACGGAGTTTGGATCCGCCTCACTCTTGGAGAATCCAACCCCGGTGAAGTACGCCGCATCATGCTCCAGGGTGTACCAAGCACGAGGTGCTTGCTCGGCCGTCTCCGGTGCTCTCTTGAGTCGGCACACATGCGACTCACTTCGTTTGAAAGATCTCAAAACCTTCGAGGGGCGTGCTCTGTGTACACACTCCTCACTCGATAACTCCATTGAGAGCACGCCGGTCTTCACATCCATCGATGAATGTGCCACCCCATCTGCACGGCGAGAGAGCAAGGATCGTCCGTATGGAAGAGTACCTTGCGACGAGGTGCAAAGTCTCCTCATATTCAATCCCCCTCGATGCAGCGAGAAGCCACGGGCGACAAATCTCGCCCAGCCCCTGTACTTCTCCACACTCCCCATCGACCGCACGCTTCACCTTGTAGATCCATACGCGAACCCACCACGATTTCCCAACCGAATTCTTGGGACAATCTCCCGCTGCCTTGTTCCCCGATGATCGAATCATATTCTTCGATCATGGCATCGACCCATGCGGGTTCCTCCACAGACTTCCTCAAGGGAGTGGATGGCTCCGTCCTGACACCTTGACTCACAAGAGCCATGTATCCGGTGTACCGATCCGGTGTGCCCGTGTCTGCATCTGCATTGTCTTGCTTGGGTGGACCTACAACCTTCTGCATCTCGAGCCGGTCGCTCGAGCTACGTAGTGCCGCATGCGCCCTTCGATGGTTAGCGGCTTGCATGGGTGGTTTCTTCCACCTCTGAACCTCCTCTTGTGGCTGATCCACATCCAGGAAAGCTCCTCGCTTAGGGAAACTAACGACTCCTCATCTGCATGACAAGTGCTAGCTCCCTCTCGACGCTGAACTTACCATATGGCTTTCTCTGCTCCTCCACGAAAATTTTGCCATCTGCATTCGCACTACTTGAGTCTTGCGGCCCCGTACAGCGCTATACACCCCGATAGTTATGAGGTGTATCGATGTACCCCACAAATATTCCAACCTCGGCACGGTTGGATCCCGGCTTCCCTCTGCGCATCCTTCGTCACATGCATGTGGGACGAGAGAGAACCAAAAATGCTGCAAATGGGGAAATATCGGGCCTCTTGCAGAAATAAGCCTCCTACGGTGTACTCATGCCAAGAACCTTGTGAGGACAACGGTTATGCACATACATTCTGCTGTGTGCATGCCTCGACCCACAAGTGAAGGGGGTAGGCCGTGATCATGCAACATCGCGAGTGCGGCATCCACGATCGTTGCGATTTCTTCCGCTTGCCACCCTGAGTTGCAACGTCGGGTTATGGGGTGCGATGGGCTCTCTCCCGTAATCCTTTACTGTCACTGCGTGAGAACTCCTTGAATCAGCAGAGATGAATTCACCACCCAGTTATGACTCTTTAGAGCAATCACCTTCTTCCCCGAGCTCCTTCTCGACCGGTGCTTTAAACTCCACGAGAACTTCGCGGATCGCTATCGCTCTTCTTGCATAGAAGAAGATCCGGCCATTTTCGAAAGAGAAATCATCAACAAAGATCACATAATACTTGTGCCTGGCTCGTCGAAAGCAGCGAGAAAGGACCACACACGTCCGTAGCGAACTCTCTCCAAGGATCGTCGTGGCGCGACTACTCCTTTTAAAGTGAAAGGTGAGCTTTCACATACTTCCCTACAAGTACACCTTGCCTTTGATCGACCGCGCGAGGGTACTTAGGAAGTCCGGTAGAAATACTAGCTACGAGAATCTTCAAAACTCCATGGATGAAGACAGCCCAATCTCCCGTACCATAGTTCGCCCTCATCATCCCCGACTCACCACTATCTCGGCTTGCATGCCATAGGCTTTGCGCGGTCATCTACACGCAGCGCGATAAAGGTTCCGAGGTTCGAACCCCTATCTTCGGGTCTCTCCGGTAGTACTATGCTAACGCGGGGAGAGCGCTGCTCCTGCCCGAAGACCACATCGTGCCACCCTTATCCTCCAACATCGCTACGAAATCGGGTTTAACTTCTTCAATCGTACATTTGTACATGACGCATCCTTTAAGACAAAAGGGTTTACCGAGACTCCTACGAAAAAGGATACGGTACCGATACAATCGCAACTTGTATCTACCATCATCGCCCATCTCGATGTGCACACCCAAATGCTTTGTTCTCCGGATACGAGAACAACTCCCGAATCTCCGCGTCATATGAGAAATGGCGCTACCGGCAGTCCAAGAACCACATCGATCCCATCACACTGGAAACCAAGCATGCACATCTGATGGAAAAAGTCAAGCTCGGCATGAAGCCAAAGCTTCTCCATTTGCTGAGGATGCTTCCCGCTTGCTTGTTCTTCTTCTTCTTTGGACAATTTGGTAGCATAATGTCCGTGATCATGGCGAAAACTGCTTCACTTTCGCCATATCTCGCTTCTTGCCCTTAGCACCCGAGAATGAGAGGTTTCTTACCCTTCCCCTCCTTTGCTTGGACACCAAAGCGCGGTTTTCCTTCATCGACTCCCTTTGATGAAGATCCATCTCGAAGTAGTCCTCCTTATCTCCTCCTGCTGAGATCCGCCCAAAGGCGCTCCCATCCGGCAGCTTCTCCGGGCCATTGACACTATCTTGATATGAGCCAAGCGCTTCGGAAGACCAAGGAGAGCCGGGTCGACCATGTCCTCTTCATCGACAGTAACCCCCACTTCGGCTCATCTACTGCATTGAATGAACTATCGTGAGGTGTTGGGCGATATTGTCGCCCTTCTCCATCTTGATGTTCTTTACGAGCTTATCTTTGAGTGCCGGCTTTCCTCTGGTCCACTCTTACTCACGGAATAGATCCGTCGAGAAACTTTCACACTAAATATAGGAGTAGCCTTTCCGTCGCAGAGTGCAAGGATACAATATGATCCTTGACGCCCTCCATGGCAGGAGATCCTTCGACATTTCCGCTATCTTCTTTTGCCATGCATCGGCCCTGCCATTTGCATCGGTGGGCTTTGGGACATCCGTATCTCACGAACTCCTTCGAGACCATTATCTTCTACATGCGCTTCCATGCGATCCTTCCATGCAACAGTACGTGAAGCTGCCTTCAAGAGCATATTCGAGGTCGCAAGCCAGATTGAAAGACATTTTCAACACCGGCACCCGAAAACAAAGCTGTTTGCTGCAAAATTTCGAATTCCAAACTCCAAGCTCTTATCGCTTCCGATCTATAACTTGAGAACAAATTATTTCCAAATCGAGAGATTGACTGCAGGAGACTTTTGCACGGACACTTTCACTAGAAGAAAGATGAATCCGGAGAGCTTCTGCGTCGTGTGGAACTCTCGAGGAAATAAGTTTGCAATGCAGTAATAGATCTTGACAATTAATCTTGCTCGATACCATGTAGAAGTAGTTGAATAAATCACTTATTCAATGGAGATTAACACTGATTACACATCAATTTCGAATTGCATGCATAACACATAATCTCATCTACAATTAATTGTCACATGCGGAAATAATAAACGCAATCTCACATCAAATCAATCACACATTAACTAAACAGTATGTATGGGGAAAAGCCTATAGGTGAAAACCCGCTGTGACCTATTGTGTATATTATAATGGAGAAATCATGTAACAAAACAAGTACAATACTCCTCACAAGTACTCGGTACTTTCTCATAAAGTCACACACACAATCTAGCTTAGTTTTGAGCAGATTCTTTGGTTTCAAAACTCCCTTAGTCTGCCTTGCCTCTATTGCGCAATCATGGCCTATATATGTAGAGATCCAAGGTTCGAATCCCCTTCGCTTGGTCGCTTAATTGTCATGGACAATTCCTCCAAGATGTAATGCAAATCCCATACAGCTGAAGTCCTCCAAGCGATAGCTATACTCACATTTTCATCTACCTCTTCCATTTGTCTCAGGCCCTTAGATCATGTCTTGTAGTGAGCTGAGTGTGTTCTTGAGTTGACTAATGAGTTACTAATTAGTGAATTAAATAATATTTAATTCACTCCACTCATAACTAATTGATTAGCTAGTTAAACTAATCTCAACTAGTTCAAAGCTAAAATAAACAGAACACAACTCCACTTCATCGTCTCATTAACTCCTCCAGAAACTCTCGCCCTGCGAAGTCCAAGCGCAAGTCAACCATGCAAGATGCCATCAAACCCTAGGAACCACGTGATTCCCTCCGTCGATTGCATGAGCCACCTCCATGACTCGAGCGAAGTGCTCCAAGAGAGTAAGCGATGTTTATCAGTCGAAAATATTATTAAGGTAAATAATATTTGACTTCCATATTATTACTAGGAGCGAGTCTAAAAATAGCACGGGACCTACAAAATATGAGTCTCATCTATTTTTTACCCAACATCGTCGCATCGCTTCAAGAATCTCCAAAGCTGGAATCTCGAATCATGCTTTCCGTATGTCTAAAAATAGACTTTGCGCCGAGAATTTGCTGCTTGGGCTTGCCACTTAGTGAAGGCGACTTCTGTTCACTAAGCTCCATGGCATCTTCTTTGCATTCTCAACGAGTTCTTTGTAAAAACACCCTTCAGAGGCTTGCATGCCTTAATGGCAAGTTCTCATCGTCGACAAACAATGGGAATACATTAATGTCTCTTGTTCGTGGGATCTTCCTAGGTGACTCGACATCGAGCCAAAATCATTCGTACCTAACAAGATGTGTTTGGGCATCTTGACTCTCATTGTCATCTCAATTGTGAGAGTTCTCGTGTTGACTAGTGGCATCCATTAACTAACTAACTAAGTCAACAATTTCCTCACTATGTTCGACATCGAACATCTTTTCACATAGTAGGAATTGTGCCAATGAGTTTTGAAGACATGAAGACTATTATTTTTCGGCATTTTTGCCAGTCGACAAGTTTTAGTAGAAGCAATAAAAAGTCATCTCATCTCTTTATCCATGACTCCTCTTGTTCGGCCACTTGAAGAAAGAATATGATCAGAATTTTGCAGCCACCACACATACACAACTCATCCACATTTAAGGTAAGTGAAGGTATGTTGTTTTCTAATTTTTAGTCATGTAATTCATTAGAATGCTAAAATTGTAACTTTGAGAAAAATTCTTCACTTCCTTTTCCACATTGTCATATCTTTAGTTGAGGGACATCATTTCATATCCACATGTTATACACTATCACACATTTTCATTTCATTTCCATCCACATATGCTTCCCAACCAACTATTGTTGCAACATAGGATTCAAAAGATTACTATGCCTTTGCAAATGATCAATTCATTGATAGAAGTAGTTGAAGTTCTAAATGTTTTCATGAACTTTTGAAGTGCAGCAAAAGAAAATAAAGCATTGTTACTACAAGAACCAATGCTCGATTGTGGTTGTCACTACAGAGAACCAACCATTGGAGGAAATTTGTGTTGACAATCAAATGTATTATACTTTGCCAAAAAAAGAAAATATCAAGAAGGCAAAGTTTGGGAACGAATCTATATGAGTCAAAGATCAACTCATGGACAAATGAATCATTGCAATAGTTGCATGAGGACATGCTAACAACTAGATTGAAAGTGTATGTTGAGTCTCAAAAGTGTTCTCATATTCATACATATTTCCATTATGTCATAACCATTTAGCTCTTATTTCATAGCCCATTTGACCTAAAAACCTACATCAAGTAACTATTTTCATAAATATATAGGGTTAGGATCCTTGTTTTCCAAAGTTATTTATTTTATGTATTTTTAAGTGAATTTATGAATAGAAACTAGAAAATTAACATAGTTTCATATATCTATATATGTGTTATGAGTTTTGTAGCCCGAGCTTATGTGTAGGTCAAAAGGAGACTTCTAGAAGACCCTTATGTGGCACTCTAAGACCAAATTCGAATTTGGTTGGAGAAGATTATGGGATCAAGAGGATATGTGTCTCACTTCCTTGTTGTATTGAAACTCTAGGAGGATATGTGTCTCATTCCTCAGAGTGTGTGTTAAAACTCTAGAAAGACATGTGTCTTATCATTTCCTATTTTGATTGTAACTCTAGAGATGGAGGGAGAGATTCATGGACTCCCATTAATGAGATGTCTCCTCATATTTTGTATAAATAGGAGAAGCTTTCTCCTATCATAGGTAATGAGGAAGTAATTAAAAAGTAGTAAAGAAGTCTGCTGTCAACAAAGTTCAAGATGGAATAGGATGTAGATTTGTGAGTTCTTTTTAATAGAGAAATTCGGTTCTTTGATAATATCGTTTTGATTACAAGATCTAAGAGTGAAGGACTTCACCAAATTGGTAGCAGAGAGAGCCCACTGCTATCATCAGTGAGAAGCTTTACATGTTTTCTAGATAAGTTGCTTTCGAATTACGTGTTTTGTCATATTTCCTTACTTGGGTGCTATTTACGTTTGAAATCATAGCTTTGTAGCATAATTTTTCATGTGCAGCATGAGCATTTGCATATCTTTTTGACTAATGACATGGAATCAATATTGTTTTGCTTTCGTTAATTTATTTTTTTTTCTTAGTTTTTGTTTGAATAGGGGTATTGCTTTGTTTATTGTTTCGAGTCTTGCACATGTTGCTTCGGTAGTTAGATTTAGATATATTAAATTGCTCATGTCATTTTACCAGTTACACCTCAAAGCCACTGAGTGAGTGCAGTGGTGAGAGATTGTATTATGAAAATGTGTAGTTTGATATTAGTTTCTTTTTACTCTAAATTTAGATATATTAAACTGCTCATAACATCTTCGATTATGCCTCCAGAAAAGCCACGATTTGATTTGATGGTGAGGGATTGTATTATGAAATGTGTAGTTTGATATTAGTTTCCTTTACTTAGGTTAGATATATTAAATTGCTCATAACATCTTCGAGTTGCCTCCAGAAAGCCCACAGTGTAGATGATGGTGAGGGATTGAATTATGGATGTGTAGTTTTGATATTAGTTTCCTCTTCACCAGAGTTAGAAATATTAAATTGTGTGCATGACATCTTAAGTTACCTCCGAAAGCCATGTATGATGATGGTGAGAGGATTGAATTATGAATGTGTGGTTTGATATTAGTTTACTACACCCAAGTTAGATATCGAGTACTCAAGTTGTTTATGGTTACTTAGAAAATCATAGTTGGACTAATGATGAGGGACCGGGGAAGACAAGTTGATGTAATTTGATTTAGATTTACTTTATTGCTTGACTTTTGGATTTCTTTGACATAGTTTCTTTTGTGTTTAGACGACGGCAGAATAGTTTGGTTTGCATGCTCACTAGTTCAACATGTTTGATTTATTAGATTAGCAACACCTTTTTCATTTCAGGTAGCACATTTTCATTTCCTTTCAAGTTTTTTTTCATTGTATGCTTTCAAATTCCTTTTTCGAGTTTCAAGTTGGTAAATCATTATAAAGGACATCATTGCCTTGAATATCCATAACCATACTTGTCTTTTAGAATTTCATAAAAATCCAAAAACGACAAAAAAAGTAAGAGATAGATTATCTTGCACATATAGTACGTCACACTTACAATAAAACTTATGAATCCTAGTTGATAATTTATGTTAGCAATTTAGGACACACTAAATTGAGCCACATATTTTAGTAATGGTCATTAGTGGAAGTGTAACTAGGTAACCTTATTTCTTACATTTAAAAAAAATTAATAATTCTTGAGTATGCTATCCTCTTGCACTTTGTGTGATCACAGGAGGATCGAGAAAAAAGAATTGTTATGAAAAAGAAGAAGAAGAAAGAAGGAGACAAAATAAAACTTCATCATTTCAATTGATTCAACAATTTATTGTTTTCAACATGAAGGAAAACTTTGATTTCAATAAAATTGTTTTGTTTAATGAATATATATGTGTATTTTTAAATTTTAAGAAATATAACATACATAATTTTATGTAAATAAGCTAATTAAAAAAATTAAATTCTGTTTTTGTTACTAAGTATATATATGTACTCATTTTTATTTCTTTTGAAAAATACTCATCATATAATTTATCAATAACAAACCATTTAAAAAAAATTCAATAAATTGTTTTGTTTAGTAAATCACACTATATATATTTTTTAATTTTTCAAAATTTAACATATGTAATTTTTATTAACAAAACAAAACAAATATCATTTTGTTTAGTAAAATATACATGTGTATTTTTAATTTTAAAAAAAAATATAACATGTGAAATTTTAATAACAAAACCAACACAAACAAACAAAACAAAACAAAACAATAACAAATCAATAAACAAAATGAAATGGCCATGGCATTTTTTGCAAAAAAATGAATTACTCTCAACGTGGAAAACATAAAAATTCAACCCATTTACGATGCTTGCAGGAGTAGTGTATGGCGTCGAAAACATCGGATTTTTTTCGCTCGATAATAAAAAATCACGTAGAAGTTGAAAATGATGGAGTTGAGAGATCTTTGTAAAGTGCTGCTAGGTTGCGATGTTTGACGAGCTTATGGCCGTTATTGACGTAGGGATTCTGGCGTACCGGAAAAGACATCATCAGACTCCCCCGAAATCCTTGAAAGAATTTGTGAGAGCCTTACGTGCAATCTCTCGCGTAATTCGACACTGTCACATACTGATCCCTTTTTATCCTATACACGTATCTGTCGACCTTGCCGATCTTTGCTTGCCATCACAAAACGGCTCTTCGATTCATAAGATGGCATGTAAGAGAATAAGGCATTGAAATTGACAAAATTTTCAAAGAGGGAAAAAGACGATGCCTTGGCTTGGTCGAAGATATGCTGGGATAACAACACTCTTTACATATGGCAAGTCGAGAAAACGCGGAGAAGTTGTATTTCATTCTGGAAAAAAGCGCAATTTTGAACCACGTTCAGAAGAAAACGATTTTTTGTTTGTTCATTTGGCGGGAACCCGGAAAAAGCACTAGTTTGTTTTTGTAACGTCAATTTGGAACGCATTTTCTGAACATTTGAGAAAGAATTTTGAAAATCCACGACATGGGTTTTTTCGCCAATGTGGTCAATTAGATAACCCAGAAATCGTTTTACGAAATTCGTAGCGGTCTGGGAGAATTTCTCGGTTCTTTGAAGGCCATTTTTTGCACCGCGCGTGAGGAAAAACGATTTTTCTCTTATTGAAGAATTTGAAAAGCGACGCACTTTACTGCCATTGATAATTCGGTTTCACGATCTCTAGGAAAGAAGAATCCAAAATGAAATCAAACTCTTATCATGACATTCAATCCACATTACCTGCGACTATCGATCTTCACCGCATATGATCCTGACCAGCGACGTGTCACTCAAGCTTTTGCAGGGTTTACTGTTGCATTTGTTAGATTCTTCGCATGAACTGAAATCGATCATGGCATTTCGATGTTTTGTTTGGTTTCCTTGTTTAATAAATTGTCTTGTTTAATAAAATGATATATGTATATATTTTTTTAAATGTAACATATATAATATTTTTCAAAAAAATAAAAAAATAAAATAAATAAATAAAAAATTAAAAATAAAAATAAAAATAAAAATGAAAAAAAAAATTGTGGTTTTCAATTTTCTTATTAAAAAAAAAAAAAAAAAAAAAATTATTGCATTTTTCTTTTTCAATTTTGTTATTAAAAAAAAAAAAAAATTTGCATTTCTCTTTTGTTTGAAAAAAAATAAATAAATAAATTAGATCGATGAAATGAATAAGTTATTTGCTCGTATTTTTTACGAAAGGTATTAATTAATTTTGGGTACATGAGTAGAAAGATGAATGGCTAACTTTTTATTCAAGATTTTTAGCTACGAAGCACGTCGACATTCTACGAAATTTTGAGAGTCCAATTCATGCAGTGTTCTTCAATTCCGTAGATGAAGTCAGAATCTCATGCATTGTTCTCAATTCTTGTAGTGAAAAACCTCATTGTTCAAATCGGCGTATCTTTCTCATACAAAATCGATTTTGATGATTCAAGTACTCACGTTGAAAGGTCTCAACAATATCTATACAATGAGAAATCCATTATTAAGGATTTGAAATGGCTAATAATGAAATAAATTGCTAGAAAAGAAGCTACGATCAACTTGAGGGCACTAATTCCAAAACAGTATAAATTCTTTTGATTTTTCCTTTGAGAACTTGTTTCATTAATACAAATTCTTAGTTTTGTGTGTAAATATCATAACTAGAGATTGAGTCACCTCTCTCCCTTTGATAATATTACATTCCATTGCACAGAAGTATTAGTTTTTTTGTGAGGTTCCGAGGAGAGGGGAAGGACAAATGACTACAAGATAATGGTGTCTCTCGCATGAGACCCAATTTGTTCATAAGAGATGATCAGCAACAAAAAGAGAAGGGAGAGAGAAAATATGCTGATGCAAAATCAGATCCAAACATGGCACTCGAGATGCTATTGTCTCTATCATATCCATACCTCATAATAAAGCCATTCACCTCATTTTCACTTCATATTTTTCCATTTACATTCACATCCACTTTCCATTTCTTTTTGTCCATTCGTAACCACAAATAAAAAGCAAGAGACAAATTCACATGCTTATTGCCCATTTCAATTTTTCATCTTCCATTTCCATCTTCCATTTCTTGTCATTTTCATTCCACAAATAAGCCACTCTAACGATGATGCAAAGTATTGAGTCCATAGTCCTTTGAGTCTAAGTTCTTTGTAAAAACACCTTGAGGCTTGCATGCAGCTATAATGGCAAGTTCTCATCTTTGACAAACAATGAGGAATACATAATGTCTCTTGTACGTTAGATCTTCTAGGTGACCTCGACATCAGCAGAAAGTCATTAGTACCTTGCAAAGATGTGTTGGGAGCATCTTGAGCTCTCATTGTCATCGATGGTGAGAGTTCTCGAAATATTGTGACTAGTGGCATCCATTAATGTGCCACTGAAAGTCAACAATTTTCTACTATGTTCGACATCGAACATCTTTTCACATAGTAGGAATTGTGCCAATGAGTTTTGAAGACATGAAGACTATTATTTTCGACATTTTGGAGCGAGATTCGACAAGTTTTAGTAAAAGCGATAAAAAAGTCATCTCATCTTTCTTTATCCATGACTCTCTTGTTCCAGCCACTTGAAGAAGGAATATGATTGAAATTTTGCAGCCACCACACATACACAACTCATCCACATTTTAAGGTAAGTGAAGGTATGTTGTTTTCTAATTTTTAGTCATGTAATTCATTAGAATGCTAAAATTGTAACACTTTGGAAAAATCACTCACTTCCTTTTTCCACATTGTCATATCTTTAGTTTGGAAGGGACATCATTTCATATCCATATGTCATACACTATCACACATTTTCATTTCATTTTCTCCATCTACATATACTTTCCCAACCAACTATTGTTGCAACATGATTCAAAAAGATTATATGCCTTGCAGAAATGATCAATTCATTGATGAAGTAGTTGATTCTAAATGTTTTCATGAACATCGAGTCGCAACAAAGAAAATGAAAGCATTGTTACACAAGAACCAATGCTCATGGTTGTCTTACACAAGAACCAACCATTGGATAAAAAATATATATAAAAAAAAATAAATAAATAAATAAATAAAATAAAATAAAATAAAATATAAAAAAATGTGTTGCAATCAAATGTATTATTATTTGCCAAAAAAAGAAAATATAAAAACCAAAGGTTTGGGCAGATTTATGACTTGGTCAAAAGATCAACTCATGGACAAATGAATCATTGCAATAGTTGCATGAGGACATGTCTAACTTAACTTAGGTTAGAGGGGGTATGTTGAGTCTCAAAGTGTTCTCCATATTCATACATATTTCCATTATGTCATAACCATTTAGCTCTTATTTTACTGTAGCCATTTGACCTAAAACCCTACGATCAAGTAACCATTTTTCATAAATATATGGCTAGGATCCTTGTTTTCCAAAGTTATTTATTTTATGTATTTTAAGTGAATTTATGATTATAAACTAGAAAATTAACATAGTTCATATATCTATATATGTGTTATAGATTTTGTGACATGTGTAGGTCAAAAGGGAGACTTCTAGAAGACCGCTTATCGTGGCACTCTAAGACCAAATTCGAGATTTGGTTGGAGAAGATTATGGGATCAGAGGATATATGTCTCAACTTCCTTGTTGTATTGAAACTCTAAGAGGATATGTGTATCATCTCTTAGTTGTGTTGAAACTTTAGAAAGACATGTGTCTTATCATTTCCTATTTTGATTGTAACTCTAGAGATGGAGGGAGAGATTCATGGACTCCCATTAATGAGATGACTCCTCATATTTTGTATAAATAGGAGAAGCTTTCTCCTATCATGAGTAATGAGAAAGTAATGAGGAAGTAGATTTGTAACAAAGTTCAAGATGGAATGGGATGTAGATTTATGAGTTTTTGAATAAAGAAGCTTAGTTCTTTGAT
This sequence comes from Pinus albicaulis, assembly GCA_034641835.2. Classification (NCBI taxonomy): domain Eukaryota; kingdom Viridiplantae; phylum Streptophyta; class Pinopsida; order Pinales; family Pinaceae; genus Pinus; species Pinus albicaulis. The sequence continues at coordinate 1,543,643,058 of CM076570.1, read as the reverse complement.
GCTATTGTGATCTTATCTTTAAGGAGCTGAAGGACTTCACCAAATTGATAGCAGAGGGCCCCTGCTATCCAAGGAGGCTTTTACATGTTTTCTAGATAAGTTGCTTTCAATTCTGTTTTGTCATATTTCCTTACTTAGATTGCTTTTTGAAATCATAGCTTTTAGCATAATTTTTCATGGCAGCCTGGGCATTTGCACATCTTTTTATGACTAATGACATGGAATCAATATTGTCCTTCTGCTGATTTCTTTTTCTTAGTTTTTGTTTAATTCCAGCACTATTTGTTTATTTCAGTCTTGCACATTTGCTTTAGTAGTTAGATTTAGATATTAAGTTGCTCATGTCATTTTCAGTTACCTCCGAAAGCCACAGCTGGACTGATGGTGAGGGATTGAAGTATGAGTGTGTAGTTTGATATTAGTTTACTTTCCGCAAGTTAGATATATTAAATTGCTCATGTCATTTTCAGTTACCTCCGAAAGCCACAGCTGGACTGATGGTGAGGGATTGAAGTATGAGTGTGTAGTTTGATATTAGTTTACTTTCTGCAAGTTAGATATATTAAATTACTCATGTCATTTTCAGTTACCTCCGAAAGCCACAGCTGGACTGATGGTGAGGGATTGAAGTATGAGTGTGTAGTTTGATATTAGTTTCCTTTCTGCAAGTTAGAAATATTAAATTGTGCATGACATCTTGAGTTACCTCCGAAAGCCACAGCTGGACTGATGGTGAGGGATTGAATTATGAATGTGTGGTTTGATATTAGTTTACTTTCTGCAAGTTAGATATCAATTACTCAAGTTGTTTATGGTTACTTCCGAAAATCATAGCTGGACTAATGATGAGGGATCAGAAGACAAGTTGATGTAATTTGATTTAGATTTACTTTATTGCAACTTTTGGATTTCTTTCAACATAGTTTCTTTTGTGTTTAGACGATGCCTTGAAATAGTTTGGTTTTTCATGCTTACTAGTTCAACTTTGTTTTGATTTATTACCATCGCAAACACCTTTCATTTCGGTAGCACATTTTCATTTCCTTTCAAGTTTGTCATTGTATGTTTCAAATTCCTTTTTCAGTTTCAAGTTGGTAAATCATTATAAGGACATCATTGCCTTGAATATCCATAACCATACTTGTCTTTTAGAATTTCATAAAAATCCAAAAACGACAAAAAAGTAAGAGATAGGTTATCTTGCACATATAGTGCGCCACACTCCGTCAGCTTACGAATCCCTGGTTGATAATTTATGTTAGCAATTTAGGACACACTAAATTGACCAAACAATTTTGACCAAACCCGATGTTGTATAAAACATTCATGTCAGCATGTCTTGGTCTCCATCAGAACTCGAAACTTATCGCTCTCTCTTTCGTGAATTTTGTGATATATTTTCTTGGTCTGATGAGGAAATGCCAGGCATAGATACTAGTATCGTTGTGTTAGTATGAATCTTTATTCAAAGTGTACGAAAAAAGACACTTTAGCTACGCATAACTTATAGCCCTAACAGCAAAAGATGGCTGCCAATATCTTCAGATCTGTAGTTAGTTGATCAAGACAAACGCTGCAAAAATCCAGATCTATGCATA
>CM076570.1:1543421372-1543641360 GCA_034641835.2 Pinus albicaulis | reverse complement strand
CCTCTGTCTCAATTGGGTCTTCATCAGAACTGACATGCATGAAACTATTAATAGTAAATCATTAGTTACTTGACATATCGCTACATGTGAATTAAATCTGATTTAATTTACTTGACCTCTCAGTAGTGCAATAATCAATTACAACTAGTTAAACTGATTTAACTCAATTAATTGAGTTAACTGATTTATCATGCATTAAAATAAGTTGGAACACCTAATCCTACATGGGTAGGTGTTGAATGCGAAAAGTCACAATGGAGTCCAAGTGACCTTGGAATGTGAAACCAAGAGTCACACCATTGTACTATAAATGTACATCTTTGTATAATGGAAAAAATGAGCTACACGTTTATCCTTCATTGTGTTGAGTCTTGTGTGTGTGTTTATCTTTCCCCACACCATGTGTGTTTAACATGGTATCAGAGCACCGGGTTTAGAGGTCCCCATTAAGCTTCTGAATAGTGTTGGCCTGTGTTACATGAGTGAAATCTCTACATCTATGTTTCGTTATACTGTCCGCAAAAAGAACGAGTGTGGTTCTCACGGCTGAATGAGTATAAATGTTGGATTTTATGTGTTGATACTCGTTGTTAGACTGTGCATATGATGGCCTTTGTGCGTTGGAATTTGCATTCAAACGCTTTAGTTCCAGTAGAATAACGTATCAAATTCCATTGGCTCCATTCATTTATTTGATTGAGCGTTTTCGGTATTTTGAAGTTTGCAAGTCAGATAGCCTGCCAACCTCTATTTTTGGTTCCCTGTCCCACTGTCTCCTCTGTCAATTCAGTGCGTGAAACGCCTCTGCGTGGTTTCCTGTCCCACTGCGTGGTTTCCTGTCCCACGGTCTCCTCTGTCAATTTCAGTACGTGAAACGCCTCTATGTCAGCTCTGAGCGATTCTGTTTTTTGATTTGAATGGATTTGGGTATTTCGGTTCCGCTGGAAGCACTGAACCCCATTTCCATAACCGAGTGAGATCCGATGGTAATTCTGTCAATAGGGAATGTGATTGATTGGAATCTCTCTTGACATATAACGCTCCATACTGCCAGACATTTCTGCCGTATCAAAGCCGTGGACCTTCTTCTTTGGAGCTGGGCGAGTCCTTAGCAAATTCTGGGCTGAGTTTCTTGCTCATAACTGGGCCAAGTTCCCTCAAATAAAACTGGGGAGTTTCCTTGAGGAGAGCTGCTAAAACCAAGGTCACTTTGTGGAGCAGATTTATCAGGTTCCTCTGATTCATTTAAACCTCAGTTTATTTGTACAGTGAATTTAATGGGACTATTTTAGCTTGTTTTTATTATGACAGAAATTATATATCAATCTAGCAGAAGACTGAAATGATTTTCTGCCTGAAGGAGCCGTGGTGTTACGGAATAATTGTGTTAGTGGTGTTGTGGAATAATTGTGTTAATTGTGTTGCGGTGTTGTGTTATTGAGACGTGGCTGCATGTTGACACCCTACTGCAACTATTGATGCGACTGTCACAGCATCGACCTCGGCCCTTTGGCCCTCGAACATGCACCTCACACCCCTCCCAATGTGCGTTAATAATCAAAAAACCTACCACTGCGCGTTATATGACTTCAGGTTAACACCAACACCAATTTGACTCTCTCACAGTCGTCTGGTTCCCAACTCCTACGCATTGTTGGCTCCGTCCCCTACGCCTCTTCGCCTTCTACCTTCGCGGGCCCCTCCACCTTCCTCCGCTCAGCTGTTGGGTCTGTTCACTCCATTCGAAGCTCTCCCTCCTAGAATTGAGCCTGAATTGTTCAGATATTCACTGCGGTGACGAAATAATATGCACGCAGAAACTGGTAGCTAGCGTCCGACCAAAAATAAAAGATATCAAAATGCTAGATATTGTTTATTATGTGACTACCGCCATACTCAGATAGCTATAACCCTTTTCCAAAGCTCCAGAGAACGAGCATGGATGAAACAACGCATTTTCTCCTAAGCGCTTGGTTTTCCAAACGTGATCATTTGCATTAGAGTGATTGGATGCTGCATGCGTACTGCTATGATGTGAGGGTGTTGGTAGGCAGTGACCTGTTGTTACACCTGAACATCCAATCAAAAGTTTATGCAGGCAGCTTGGCAGGCTTGATAAGTGCCACGGAGTGGTACACGGGCTTTGAGTACTTCTTAAAGGGTGCACCCACCTTGAATTCTGCCGATCTCCAATGGAATTTTACCATCAGTCTTACACATTTCTTGAGGTCTGTTTCAGAGCAGCGTGAATGACTTTGAAGTACATTATTCCAGCGGGGCTCCTTTTTCAAAGTGCATTGGGGAGCGTATGTTATTTTTACATAGAATAATATAACATTTTTAAAGGTTAAAAATATTATAACTAGAGCGCTTCCTTTCTTACAGTGACATTGTATTGTACTGCTTTCTAGTTGATAGCAGTATAAATTTGAGTTGTTGAGAAAAATGGCTGAAATTGATGATGCATTGGAGTTTCTAAACACTCTTATACATTCCACTGTTGATAAGATTAGTAAAAGTGTCTTTTTTGACATTAAAAAATGCCTGCAAAATTTACAAGAAAAGATTGAGTTTTTGCAGTTGGAATCTCAACTTCAACGAGATGAACTTCAGCAAAAGAGTCACCATTCTGAACCTGTTTCTGTTCAGAAGATTGTGAAAGACTCCCATCAGTAGCAAGTCAGTAAAGTTGAAGTCGATTCCCATTCAGTTCATTGCACAAGAGCAGATGTACATGCAGATGCAGCAGTTCAACCTGCACTTCCTAAGCCCATCATCAGACCTTGGGAAGAGCTTGTCCACAACAAGCACAGGACTGGTCTTGGATATGTCAAGGATGTGTCCTTTCATATTCCAGACTACACCAGAAGCCCATCATATTTCGGAGTGTCGGTTCTGTATGACGGTTCACTGCGTATTTCGGATCTGTTTCCTGACAACAACCCAGTTGAGAAGTGCCAACCTTTGTAGTGATTGAAAATGCTCTCTGAAAGAATCAACTGTTTTGATCTTCATCCATGCAAGCACTGTGGTCGGCACACCCATTCTTCAGACAGATGCTTCAGACACAAGCCTCCTGCAAGAACCAAGATTCATCTTGGATGGATTGCTTCTTGGCAATGGGCATCAACAGCCAAGAAGATGTTTAAGACACATGTTAGAACTTGCTCACGGATATTGAGCAAACTTGCAGTTGAGTTTTCTCCATCATCTCACCTTGTCCCTGACAGGGGGGAAAATGGTGGTCATGTACAAGCTTCAAAGACAGATCAAGCGAGCCTGAGCCACAATCTCTCATTCCATGTTCAGAGTTGTAGCCAGCAGTTCAAGCGAGCCTGAGCCACAATTCGTCATTCCGGATTCAGAGATGTAGCCAGAGATATGGATGCCCATGAGCATACCTTCGGTTGGTGGATAACCTAAAACCATCATTTTTGGTTGGTGGATAACCTAAAACCATCATCTTTGGTTGGTGGATAACCTAAAACCATCATTTTCGGTTGGTGGATAACCTAAAACCATCATCTTTGGTTGGTGGACAACCTAAAACCACCACAGGTAGTAGAACTCCCTTATTTTAGGTTGAAGGTCTCCCTTTTTTATGAGGGACAATTCCTCTAGCAGAAGCTTTCAGCTTCTTGCCAGTTTTGGAAGAGTTCCGGGAACTGCAACAAGTTTTGCGTTCCGGTGTTTGTGGTCATCCTAAAACCACCTCTTTTTTTTCCAACATTTCAGAGAGTTGATTCAGCCAAGTGATGCCATGTATACTTTGCATATTTGTATTACAACTCTTTTCTTGGACTCACACATACCCCTTCGGATTAAGGGGGGATGTTGGAACACCTAATCCTACATGGGTAGGTGTGGAATGCGAAAAGTCACGATGGAGTCCAAGTGACCTTGGAATGTGAAACCAAGAGTCACACCATTGTACTATAAATGTACATCTTTGTATAATGGAAAAAATGAGCTACACGTTTATCCTTCATTGTGTTGAGTCTTGTGTGTGTGTTTATCTTTCCCCACACCATGTGTGTTTAACAGTGGCTAGAGGGTTCTCCCAGGTAGAGGGAGTTGATTATGAGGAGACCTTCGCTCCCGTGGCTCGATATACTTCGATCCGCTCCATTATATCGATAGCAGCAGAGATGGGTTGGAAGATCCACCAGATGGATGTGAAGACCGCATTTCTCAATGGCTTCATACGGGAGGAGGTGTACATTGAGCAGCCACAGGGCTTTGAGGTGCATGGGAAGGAGTCCCATGTGTGCAGACTGAAGAAGGCCCTTTATGGCCTGAAGCAAGCTCCCAGAGCTTGGTACTCCGGGATAGATACATACTTGCAGGGGATGGGTTTCACAAAGAGTGAGGCAGATCCGAACCTTTACTATATTGTGATAGGTGAGGAGCCTCTCATTCTGGTGCTGTATGTGGATGACTTAGTCATTACAGGTGCAGAGAGACTCATAGAGCACTGCACGAGAGATCTTGCGGCGGAGTTTGAGATGAAGGACATCGGCTTGATGCATTACTTTTTGGGTTTGGAGGTGTGGCAGGAGGAGGGGCATTTCTTCCTGGGACAGGGGAAGTATATTGTGGACATCATTGGCAGATTCCACATGGAGGATTGTAGACCCATGTCGACACCGATGATCACCAACTGGAAGAAGCTTCATGCTTCGGATTCCGAGTTGGTGGATCCCACATTGTACAGACAGCCGATTGGTTCCTTGATGTATTTGGTCAACACTAGACCAGATATTTGTTTTGCAGTCAACACGATGAGTCAGTTTATGTGTGAGCCTAGGAAGGTTCACTGGGTGGCTGCAAAACATATTTTGCGATACTTGCAGGGGACAGTGGATTATGGTCTGGACTACAGGCAGGGGGATGGAGTGAGATTGGAAGGTTACACTAATTTTGATTGGGCAGGTTGTGCTTCTGATAGGAAGAGCACTTCAGGGTGCTGTTTTGGGTTGGGTTCGGCAGTGGTGTCATGGTTCAACCGGAAGTAGCAGTCAGTAGCATTGAGTTCAGCGGAAGCAGAGTATATGGCAGCCAGTCTAGCTAGTTGTGAGGCCATATGGATTTGCAAGATGTTGTTTGGCTTATTTGGTCAGCCGTTGAGACCTTCAGTGATTTACTGTGATAATCAGAGTTGCATTAAACTCACGGAGAATCCAGTATTTCATGACAGGTCAAAGCATATCGGGATCAAATATCATTTCATCAAAGACTATGTTCAGAAAGGAGCTATGAAGCTTGAGTATATTCCCACTGATGAGCAGGTTGCAGATATTCTTACCAAAGCCTTACCACGGGGCAAGCATGTCTACTTCAGAGACAAGATGGGTGTGGTGAGGAACACCTTCCTCGGTAAGAGGGAGTGTTGAAATTTGGTACCGGAGGACAGGTGGTTCCCTAAGGCTTTGATATTTGGCCTAGGGAAAAGTGTCCAAAAGAATTTAAATTTTCTCCTAAAGTGACTTTATAAAGTTATAAAGTCAAATCTAATTTAAAAGTGACTTTAAGTGATAAAGTTACTAAAGTGACTTTATAACGTTATAAAGTCAAATCTAATTTAAAAGTGACTTTAAGTGATAAATTTACTAAAGTCTAATTTTAAAGTGACTTTAATAAAGTCAATGTAAAATTAGAAAGGAAAAGTGACTTTGGAAATAAATGACTAAGTGGGTCTTTATTAAAGTGGGGTGAATTAAAAAATTGAAAGTGAGATTTAAATGAGCATTTAATCTCAGCCCTAGATCTCAATCTATTTCGGCCATTGGATTTAGGGATTCCCCAAAAGTCACTTAGGGTTAGGTTAAAGGAGGAAAAGGAGGAAAAGATCATTCATTCTTTCATGAGCAGATTGAGAGAGGAGGAGAAGGAGAGCTGGAGACTTTTTTCTGAAGAGAGCTTGAGAGGGTGAAGGAGAAGAAAAACTCAGCAAGTCCGTACAGCAGCAAGGAGGGCACGGTTTTCGAGGCAGTAAGAGAGTGCACAGATACCGAGGCAGCTTGGCCGTACAGCAGCACAGAAATCCATACAGCAGTCCGTACAACGGTATTGAGGCACGATTTTCAAGGATAAAGGCAACACGTTTTTCGAGGAATAGTACAACAGCAAGAGGGCTCGATTTTCTAGGTGGCTGGAGTGTAAAAACTCTGGTAAACTTGATAATTATATATTATTATTGATGAAGATGAAAAGATGATTACAATGAGGGATCGCCTAGGCTTTAAATATAGCCTCAAGGTGTCCCTTGGCGAAGAGGCATGATCTTTGATCATGCCCTTCCACATTAATAACCTAAGATAACTAAATCTAATTAATAACTAGTAAAATATACATAACATTGCCCCTCTCTTAAGATGCTTTGTCCTCAAAGCATACGTAATGATGGGTGTTGCTGGCGAAACGCTTCAGACTCCCAAGATGCTTCTTCAATGGGCAAGTCCTTCCACTTGATTAAATATTCGGTAATAACACGAGAGCACAGCTTCTTATCACGAGTAGATAGGATACCCTTGGGCTCTAGAATGAGCTTTCCTTCATCATCCAAAATGGGAAGTGTTGTTTGGGGCAACTGATGGTTACCCAATGCCTTTTTTAAGCAGGACACATGGAAAACATTGTGAACACGACTGGTATCGGGAAGGCTCAACCCATAAGCGACTTGACTGATCTTTTTAATAATTTGATATGGACCATAAAACTTTGGAGCTAATTTATTTTTTCCTTTTTGTTTAAGGGACAACTGCTTGTATGGTTGAAGCTTGACAAACACCCAGTCTCCAACTTCAAATGATCTCTCAGTGCGATTACGGTCAGCTTGTTGCTTCATACGATTCTGTGCAACACTCAAATTTTCCTTTAGAATTTGGACGACCTTTTGGTATTCTTCTAGTTGATTTTTTACTGCTGGCAAATTAGTTTGAACTGAAGCAAAATATTTCCACTTCGGAGGCTCATATCCATATAGAGCCTGGAACGGAGTCATTTTTGTCGATGTATGGTAAGTAGAATTATACCACCATTCGGCAAGATGCAACCATTGGACCCACTTATTTTGTTTCTCCGTAGCATAACACCGTAGGTAAGCTTCCAAACATTGATTAACAACCTCTGTTTGCCCATCTGTTTGAGTGTGATAAGCTGAGCTCATATTGAGGTAGGTTCCAACATGGTTGAACAATTCCTTCCAAAAGTTTCCTTTAAATTTGGCATCCCTGTCACTAACAATAACTTTCGGAAAGCCGTGTAGTTTATAAATATGTTTACAGAATATCTCTGCAATTTGCTTTGCAGAGTCTGTTTTTTTAATAGCGATAAAGTGAGCATACTTAGTGAGTCTATCTACTACAACGAAGATCTTATCCTTTCCATCCGATACAGGTAATCCTTCAATAAAATCCATCGATATTTCTTCCCATTTCTGAGTCGGAATATTTAAGGGATGAAGTAAACCAGGTGTCATAATGTTTTCATTTTTATTTCTTTGACACGTGTCACATTCTGCAACATATTTTTGAATATCGTGACTCATACCTTTCCAGAAAAATGACTGACGTGCATTGTAGTAGGTTTTGAAATATCCTACATGCCCAGATGACATGGAATCATGTGATTCCTTGAGTATTTTTGATATAAAATTGGATTTGGAATTTAGATAAATTCTCCCTTTGTACCATAAGATATCGTTCTTCCATTCAAATTTTGAATTCCCTGGGAGATTATTGATTATAGCCAACATTTCTGGATCTTTGGCGTATTCACTTATAATCTCATTAAGCCATTCAGGCACAACAATTGAAACTGCAAGTAATGTTGTTTCCTCATATTTTCTAGACATGGCATCCGCTACTACATTGTCCTTTCCTTTCTTGTGTAATATCTCCATGTCAAAAGCGGCAATCTTCTCGATCCATTTTTGTTGTTCTTCAGAGAGTGTTTTTTGCTGAAGGAGATACTGAACACTGTTATGATCAGTTCGGATGGAAAATTTACTTCCTAACAGATATTGTCTCCATTTGGCCAATGCATGCATAATTGCGAGCATTTCCTTACTGTATGTGGACTTGAGACGCTCACGTTTATTTAGTTTTCTGCTTTCAAAGGCAATAGGGTGCCCTTCTTGCATTAATAATGCACCAATACCGAAGCCAGAGGCATCACATTCAATGATAAATGGTTTAGAAAAGTCAGGAGTTGCCAATACTGGTGCATTAGCCATGACTTCCTTCAAATCTTCAAAACATTTCCCTACTTCCTCATTCCATTGAAACAAATTTTTCTTTAAAATATTTGTAAGAGGTGCAGTTCGATGCGCATAATCTTTAATAAATCTTCGATAATATCCCGTTAATCCTAAAAATCCTCTGAGCTTGGATATTTTCACTGGTTTATTCCATTCCCTTATAGCCTTAATCTTATAAGGGTCCACTTTTACTCCTTCATGGAATATTAGGTGTCCCACATATTCAACTTCTTCTTTTCCAAAGGTGCATTTGGATTTTTTTGCATAGAATTGATGGTCTTCTAGTAGCGTGAGAATTTTTTCCAAGTGTTGCAAATGCTCCCTCCAGGTTTTACTATAAATCAAAATATCATCAAAAAATACTAGTACAAATTTCCTAAGATATGGACGAAATAACTCGTTCATAGTGGCTTGGAACGTAGCTGGTGCATTTGTTAACCCAAAGGGCATTACTTTAAATTCATAATGACCTTCATGTGTTTGAAATGCAATTTTTGGTATATCTTCCAATCTAATTCGGATCTGGTAATAACCTGACCTTAAATCTAATTTAGAGAAATATTTTGCGCCATGGAGTTCATCCAACATTTCATTGATAAAGGGAATTGGAAACTTATTTTTAATTGTTATCTTATTTAATCCTCTATAGTCAATGCATAGCCGAAACGATCCATCTTTTTTTCTTACCAATATAACTGGGGCAGCATACGGACTCTTACTTTTTGAAATGACCCCACATTTTAAAAGGTCTTGGATTATCTTCTCAATTTCCGTTTTATGGTGATGTGGGTAGCGATAAGGCTTGATGTTAACAGGGTCTGATCCTGCCTTGACTTCTATTGTATGTTCGATTTCCCTATGAGGAAGCATCTTCATTGGTAGATCTTGAAATACCTTATCATGTTTCTGAACTAAAGCTTGTACCTCCTGTGATTCTTCGTGGTTGACTTTTGTACATAACATCTCTAAATGATGACATTCGACTATATAGGCTAGCGCTCCCTTTCGGATCATCTTCATCATCTGGGATGATGATACGATTTGATTTTCTGGGGCTTGGAATCCAAATAACTTGTGCTTCTGCCCTTCCCACTTAAAGCTTATAAACTGCTTCTGATGGTTGGCCGAATAAGTACCCAAGGTTTGTAACCACTGAATTCCTAAAACCACATCTACTCCTCCGAGTGGTACGACATAGAATGGAGATTCTAAACTAAAGTCTTTAATCTGCAATTTGACTTTATGGCATTTTCCTACCTGTTCAATCTTCTTACGATCGGCCACCATTACCTTCATATTAGGCATGGGAAAAGTAAAGAGGTTGAGTCTTTTGGCCATGGTTGAATCTAGAAAATTGTGCGTGCTGCCTGTGTCTATGAGAACCATTACATTGTTTTTCTTAATATGTCCCCTTAATTTTAGTGTCTGCGGTTGTGATATACCTGTCATGGCTGATAATGACACTTGCGGAGTGCTGTCACCATCTACTTCTGGGGAGAATTCTAGGGTATCTTCTATCCCTTCTATGTCTGAATCATCATTGTTAGAATCAATAGTTGCTTCACAGTTATACAAATTTTTTTCTTTCCCATTAGCACATCTGTGCTTAGGGTCCCATTTTTCGCCACAACGTTTGCATTTACCTTCCCTCATTCTTTGTGTTTCCAAGTTAGATTTGTCTCCTTCGCGAAGGCGTGGTGGAACATATTTCAGGTTATCTTGTTTTGTAGATTGAGGAAACCGTCACCTTGAATATACTTTTTATGGTTTCGATATCCTTTCAAATTTCTTTTCAGCAGCTTTTTCTTTTTGCCTTGCTACTTCTACGGACGTAATTTCATGTAGTTCGAGCTCTTCTTGTATGTGGATTTTAAGTCTTGAGATGTAAGACTGGATTAGACGAGATTCCGACAATCCGGGTACTCGTGTTGCCAAGGTATCCCATTCTCGAGTGTACTCATCCACATCTCCTTTTTGGCGTAATTTGATAAAGGTTGAAATTTTTTTTTCTTCTTTTATGCCTTGAAACCTTTTGAAGAACGCATCCTTAAATTTCCTCCAACTGATAGCGAGCGTCGTCTTTTTCCACCACATATACCAATTGTATGCTTCTCCTTCCATTTTCATGGAAGCATGTTTAATTTTTTCATCATCACTAGTAATGTCATAAATCTCAAAATATTCTTCCGCTTTATTAAGCCATGCAACGCTATTCTTTTCATTAACATCAAATTTGGGTAGGTCGATCTTGGCTTTGCGCTGATATGCTAATGGTGGAACAAGAAGGGGATATTGATTAGCGAATGCATTCCAGAGCTGCTTATTTTGAAAATCTGCATTACTATCTTCTTGATGATGTGGGAATCGGTTTTTTCCTGATCCTCTTCTGAGTTCCCTGAATCTGCGGAATTGTTTTGTTGATCTTGTTCCTTGTTAGGAGATATTGGGGATTGTGTTTGACTTAATTTATCTAGCTTATCATTTAGCTTATTGAAGAGTTCGTTCTGCTTTTCTGTGGCCTCGTGATGATTTAGCCACATTTGTCTTTCTATTCGATTTGTTGTATCATGAACCCTTTTGATGTCGTTGGAATGCCCTGCAACTGTACCTTCAAGGTCGACTAATCTTTTTCCGAATTCTTCGGAATTATTAGTGATCTGTTTCTCGAGATCAACCAATTTTTTTCTGGAATTCAGCCATTGACATTGACGACGACATCGAACGCGTATGAGGTGGGGAATATTTTTCTGCCAGTTTCTCTTTTCCCTTTTTTTTTTTTAAATTAATTAATTAATTAATAAATTTTTTTTTAATTAATTAATATTTAATTAATTAATTAAATTAATATTTTTTCAAATAATAATAATAATTATTTATTTATATAAATAATAATTATTATTTTATTTGTATAAATTATATATATATATATATATAATTATTAATTATAATTATATAGTATATATATTATAGTTATATATATAAAAATGTTCACGTTACCCGTCCGATTTTTTTGTTTTTGTTTTTATATCAGAATGTTTCTATTAACAAATCATTCAATGCATGAAATGTTTTTTAAACAAACCGTTCACTTGTTTCAAACTTCAGCACTGCAAATTGAATTGTTCTCTCCGATTGTCACCGATCTGGGTTCAGCTATGCGTTTATTATATTGATTTAAACACCCGAACTTTGTATTCAAACGTCGCTGTTTGACCGGCTCTTCAACCAAACATACACACTGTTTGACCGGCTCTTCAAAATCGACACACTGTTTCACTATTAAAAAACGTGATTTTTTGTTTTTGCTGACCGAAAAACGTGTTTATGTGCTGCGGTGGGGAAGCAACAGGGGAGGGTGGACGGGCGGAAGATAGGAAAAGGTGGCGGAAGATAGCTGACAGGGCCGGCGTAAGTAATGGAATGCGGGTTGAGTGCAGGCGGGGAGGGTAGCCGCAAATAGGGCAGAGACCAGTGAGGGGGGGTAGCATGAGTGGGAAGTGGACTGTGAATGAGGGCCGCGGGGAGTGGGGGAACGGGTAGGGAGGCATAGGTTGTGTAGAGTTGTGTGCAGGTGGGAATGCCGAGGGAAAAGGCCCAGCGTGGTAAGGAACAGTGTGGTGGTGAGTGCGTAGAGGGTGATGTTAAGCGTTGGGTGGTGAGGGGGTAGAGGGTTAGCGTATGAGCTTGAGAGGGGAAGGTTGTGGGGGTGTGAGTGTAGTGAGGAATTGAGCGTGAGAGTGATGGAAGGGAAAAAAAAATCTGCAAAAAATTGGTTTAAAAAAAAAATTCTGAAATTTCCTTCGAATTCTTTAACCTGATGATCACACAGATCCAGAAGAGAGATGGCTCCGATACCAATGGAGTGTAAAAACTCTGGTAAACTTGATAATTATATATTATTATTGATGAAGATGAAAAGATGATTACAATGAGGGATCGCCTAGGCTTTAAATATAGCCTCAAGGTGTCCCTTGGTGAAGAGGCATGATCTTTGATCATGCCCTTCCACATTAATAACCTAAGATAACTAAATCTAATTAATAACTAATAAAATATACATAACAATGGCTGGGCATGTTTATCGAGGCAGCCAGCACTATTTTCGAGAAAGACAGCTTGCGGGAAAATTCTGTACAGTCCGTACGACTGTTCAGCTATTCTGGCACGTTTTCCAAGGCGGAGGCAAGCACAAAAAACCAGATAAGTCTGTTATTAATTTGCTGGAATTTTTCCTGTATATTTCACCCCTCTGTAAAAGCATTTTCAGAAATAAGAAGGAGCTTTCAAACTTGTTTTCCCCAAGAGTTGTAGGGGGTTTTTCCAGGGTCATGTTGACCAAAAATATTTGTGTCAAATGTGTAAATGACTGTTTTTATGCTTGCTTATTTTTAATTATGCATTTTCCAACATTCTGAAAAATTTCCAGAATTTGTGTTTTCAGCAAAATTTATTTTCCAGTTTGTTAAATGTATGGATATGGGAAAGGGAATTTAACTATTTTGGAGTAATAAGGTGAAAACTGAAAACCGGGGTGGGAAAACAAGAAATTTCTACAATATATTTCTCTTGCAGACTTTAGTTTTGATACATAAGGAATGAGTGAGTCCTTAATGGATTCTATGAGAATCCTCTAGGCTCTAATTTCTCCCTTCATGTACTTGGCATGAGCTGAAGCATTTTCTTTTAGAGGTTGGATTGTAGAACCTTTGATATATTCCATGACTTCCTCTTCAATCAAACTCAAATCTATCCTCTTCTTCCATGCACTAAAGTTCGATGACCCAACTAGTTTGTTGCTCTCTTTACAATAAGTCATTTTGACAGATTTAAGTAGGGTCATGGATAAGTACTTGTGTAGAGTGGCTTGCAACTTCCTTGATGATGTTTGAAGATGAAGTCAAGGGTTTCCTTTAAGATAGGAATCTTCAATGTAGGAGATCTTGAATCCTTGATGAAGGATACCTTCAGAAGTTGAGGTCCTCCTTTTTAACAAAGTCTTGAATGTGAATATTTGATGGCAATAATTACCTTTCTTGATTGAGTTGATCATTTAAATGAGATAGGAGATATTTCTTGAAGAAGCTAGAGAGTCTTCCTTTTCAAACTGATTTTATTTTCCAACCCAGAATTTTGATCTTCGCTTCCTAGAGTGTCTCCTTTGTCAAGCAACCCTTGAGTTCAACACCTTAGCTCTGATACCATGTTGAGAATTTGGAGGGATTTATATTAATACAAATTCTCTTCTTGATAATTAATTTTAAGCTTAATTATATCTTTTCTTTGTTATCTTGTTTAGTCTTGCATCATGTCAACTATCAAAATAAACAAGACACAAACCTAGGCTCCTAGAACCAGGGAAAAAACTCTCCCTCTTGGAGAGGAAAACCCACAAAGAATTATTCTTATAGATCTTCAAATGAAAATTAGCTTGACCAAGACTCAGACCCTTGACTTAGATATGCTTCCAAGACCTTGATACAACTTTTTCAGATGAACCAAAACTTGATTATACTCTTTTATAACAATCTGCACTGTTCTGTACTTGACCTAGAGAACTCGGTCTCTTTTTCCACCTTTCAAATTCATCTCTTTTCATGCACTATGTGAGTGTACTTACTTCAGATCCTGCTTTAAACAAATTTGCACTTTGAATGTTGTACTTTACTTCTACTTCTATGTCGAGTTGTCTCTAAATTCCACATCCTTCTTTTTATATAAACATTATATATATAATAGCTTCCCGACCCTTAACTCATACAAAAATCCGCACTATTAATTCTTCTTGAAGTCTGCAATACAATTATGTGCAATCTACAAATGTTATCCTTTAGTTTGTCAGCCGTAACCTTAACTCACATCTGCATTTTTCTGTTACAAATCCAAACTTTTTCCTCAGAGATATCCACAATTTTTGTTGTTCAAATGGCCACTGAACATGTGTTATATATACAGTGCCAAGACTGGCTTTTAGGCTGACCCTTCAACCAAAATTTAGGCTGACTTTAACAAAGATGGTAGGCTATCTTTACCACATTATTTTCCAACGTTGAATAAGGTTGGCTTGAGGGTTGTTAGGAGAATGTCTTCAACGTTATTTTAGAGCTGTTTACGGGCCCTTCTTCCACAAGGTCTTGGAGCATATATATATCTAGACTAGTTATTTCATGAATATGACACCTAACTCAAACCTAATAGAAATCAATAAGAAGTCCATCTACTTAATAAATCTTGCTTATGAAACCCATGAAGTAAGTAAAACAAAAATATATATTATTATTTTGACTTCTTATTTTCATAAGTACATAATTACATAGTCAACATGAAGACCGACCTTGTTACATTTTTCAACATGATCATAATCAAAAATAGGTGGGAGTCCTTTGGGAGTTTCAAACAGCTTGGAATGATTTTCCAAGAATTTTTGGAGATTTGGATAAATAGATGATTTTGATGTTAGAACTTCTAGTGAGAATAATTGTGCAATTATGCTTCGTTGTTCTTTGTTCATAATTTTTTTCATGACATTAGAGATTATTATCTTTCCCGGCTTCCCTTTGATACCCCATAATTCAACTTCCTTTCCTCCCGAAAAATATTTCAAGCAAATTTATTGAAAATTAAAAGCTATCGTCCCCAAAGTTTGTAACCATTGTACTCGTAGTACAACATCAACACCTCCCATTGGAATGGAAAGCATTGGACTATTCAATACATATTCCCCCATGGTTAGCTTCATATTATGGCATTTTCTAGAGTAATTTATAGTTCCTCCATTTTTAGCCATTGTTGGCTCCCCGTGATTTGCAAGATTGGCAAGAAAAAACGTTGCAGGGAACCACATCATAACCGCTTTGGAATCTAGGACCTAGCCTTCTTGGATTTAGAGAGGTATCTCTCTATGTAATTGTTTATAGATGATATGTCTTTGTGCTCTTGTTTGTGATATTAGGCTAGTTATGAAGTTCTAAGGACTTGTTTGTTTTGGTTGATTGATTAATAGGTTGATAGATCAAATGGTGTGATTAATTGAAGGAGTATTTAAGCTGAATAGATAGACTATGAGAAATATCAATCCATTGGGCTATGGATTCATAAAGTGATTTAATTGTCCATAAAATCTGCAAGGGTATTCATAGGGCAAGCTAACTATATCAAGGGGATCTCTTAAATTAGATGTGATATGAAATAACAATAAGTTGTGAAGGCAACAAAACTAAAAGTCAGTTAAGAATATTTTAATCTTACTTCAACAAGAAAATCCTTTTAGATAACTGTTTGAGGCAAACCAAAGGATAGGGCACACCATAGACTTCTTTGTCCAGACCTTAATAAGCAAACCTTTAAGACAACAATCCAACAATCCTAGAATTAATTTCAGACAAAGAAAACATTTAAGATAACAGTGAGTGAAGCTAAAGAGCAAGCTAAACCTATCTTCTTTAACTGAACACTCTAAAGACCTTCAAAGCAAAAATTTAAGGCAAACTAGAGGACATGGCATACCATAGACTTCCCTGGTTTAGAACCTACAAAGTATACTTCAATTTAAGGCCTTAAGAAGAATATTTCAAGCTATACTAAAGGACATGGCTTACCATAGACTTCTTTGGCTTGAATCTATTAAATCATTTACAAGAAAACAAGCTAGGTGGAACTAGAGAGAAATTAAGAATTCTCCAATCAGACCTTACAGAGGAAAACATTGAGATAAAGAATGTAGATAGAAATAGGGTGCTAAGACAAAATATCCTACTCTAAAATATATATTTTTTTATCAGAGAAATAATGGACATAATGGAAAATAGAAGGAAAACATTAACAAAGAAGGAAAATTTCACCATTAACATAACTCAAGAATCCTGTGAATGTGCTTGTATTACTGATGTTCGAAATAGTTACATTACTCCAGTACAATAGATCTCTGCAACTCAGAGCTTTCTCAAATCCAACCTAGCAGTCCTCAACTAGCTCAACAACAGAAAATCTGTTAACTAATCAACCAACCAACACTAAAAATGAAGCTTACATGCAGTATTTATCTGCAAAATGAAGAGGTGATCCTAAGCTACGGTTTCAGATGTCATTTGTTATAGATTTAATGAGTTTTTAACCTTTGAGACCATGCAAGGCCCAAGGAAAAATATCTGGGAGTGATTCTATGAAATAATAACTCCCAACTTAACTTCTAAGATAAATTTGGGAAATATTTGACTTTGAGGCTTTTTTAATAACTTTACAATAACTGCTGGGTAGATGAAAAATATCTCTGACTGCTTTGTAATAATTGCTGATGTTTTATTAAAGAAAACATGTTGTAGGTCGCAAAATTCATCCTCTGAAGAAGTAATTGCTTTGATTTGATCATTCGAATTTGTTTCTGGGTAGATCTGGCTCTGTTTTATCATTTAAACTTTGTTTAGGCTTTAAAACTTGATTTGTCTCTTAACTGTCTACCTCACTATCTTTTCTCTAATTCTGCCTTCATCCCTGTCTATTGATTAATCCTTTTGATTAACCTTTTCAACCTTTGTTTTAACCTTTAATCCACTAATTGGCACAGTCCTTTGACTATCCCTTTTCATTCGTTGTGCCCTCTGTCTGTGATTTTCTACGCAGGGGGTATTTCTTCTGCTTGTTGGAGGGTTTTAATAACCACCAAGGATCATGATTCATTGGAGAGATAGACACATCATGATTCAGATTGTTCCACCATATAAAAAGGAGAGTGTTCACGACTAATAGATTTTCCTTTAGCAATCTAAAATGACTCAAATCACAAGGGTAGGGATTCAAGAGGTGCTGGATCATCTTCCATTTCTGGTTTTGTAATCCAAACAGATGGACCAAGATGATTTGAGTGGATAAATTCTGGATTTGGAAAAGGGTTTGCATTGTCCATTTCTTCCCTTACTGATTCTTTAGAGCAGTCTACCTTGTTTCTATTTGCAATTTTCTTGTAATACTCTCTTAATAGTGAAGCACAAGATGTAGGAAGGCATATAGTACTTACCTGACAACTTTCCGCATCTTCTTCTTTGCAACCTTGCTTAGCCAGTATATTTTGGTAGCTATCTTTACATTGCAATGACTGATTTGGTTCTTCCCAAGAAAATGGTACTGGCTATTTTGAATAATCAACTCCAACTTTAACTTTATACTCTTCCTCTTTCCTCTTGTTGATCATATGCATTGCTTTGTTATCTGTCTGTCAACATTTCTATCTTTCTCTCTGAAGAATTCAGTTTCTCTTGAGCTACTTTGTTCTTCTTTATTTCTTCTAACTTTTCCTCTCTTTCTAGTATGTTGAATTCCACAGTAATTGCCATATTCTGCATTTCTTCTAGGTTTGAAGGGTATTTTTCTCTTATCTGGAATGCCATCTCTGGGTCAAAGGCATTTGGGTAGTGTAGGAAAACCCATTATGAAGGTGGCTTTATCTTAGCAGGTATTGTATTGTATACTTTATTGAACCTGGCTGAAAAGTCTTGTACTGTCTCCCCTGGTTGTATTTTTAAATGGTTGCATTCATCTATGATGAGAAACTCATTTCCCATGACCACCCACCTATCTAGGAAGACTCGAGTGAATTGATGAAAATTGATAATGCTTGCAGTTGGAAGGTCTTTAAACCAACTCTTAACATTTCCTTGTAATGATAAGGCAAACATTCTAATACACACATCATCTTCTCCTACTTCAAATAGGTCGAGTAAACCTTCAAGATTTTGAATGTGTCCTTCAGCTGTGACTCTTGAGTTTTCTCCATTAAATCTGGGTAGTTTATTTGCAAGATTTGCAGAGAGGGCTTGGAGGATAAGAGGCAAAACTAGAGGCTTATATCTTTCTGGGACCTTTGTGGGTATAGGTAGTGCAACAAGAGACTTATGACTGTTTGAGGTTTTAGGAAGAGAATGAAAGGTAGTATGGGGCTCATGTTTCACTAGGTCTTGCAATGTCTATCTGTCTTCTTCCCTTTGTTTTTATTTGCTTTATCATTTTGGTGATTTGATTTTTTAGTTTGCGGCTGAAATTGCATGGGACCCTTGTTTGGTTTAGGACCATACTTTTTAGGATACTGCTTCTTGGGATTATTTTGATATGGTTGCTGTTGGGATGCTAAGGCTTTCTTAGAAGCGTATCCAGGAGTGATAAGACCAAGGTGTAAGAGTTTTTCTTGTTCTCTTATCAAAGAATCAAAAAAAGAATCAAAAGATTAGCAAGAATGCAATATATGAGGCTACCATCTTCCTTTTTGACCTTACAACCTTCTAAAAGAAGTCTAAGGGTCTTAAATTTCGACAAAAAGTCTTCAATAGAGGAGAAATTATTAGGGTCCAAAGTAAGCAACTCATTTTCAAGCTGGTGGGCCTTGATTTCATTTTGAATTCCAAAAAAAATATTTAGCTTTTCTAGGGCTTTATCAGGGGTGTCAATGTCAAGGATTTGAAATCGAAGATCTTGATAAATGAACATTCCTATTAACCCTCGTGCTTGATCTTGTTTATTTTCCCATTTAGGAGCTTTATCATCATTAGAATATTTAGTTTCTTGACTTGTGGCTATTCTATAAAGCCCTTTACTTCGAAGTATATCTACCATGTGAGGTAGCCATTGGAAATAATTGGTGCTGTTAAGAATAACCGGGCATTCACTTTCCATTAAAAAAAAAAAGAATCTGAGAAAAGCTGAAAATAACTAATCCAATGGAAATATCTCGAAAAATTAGGTAGTTTAAAAAAAAACGGTTAGCCTTACCGGCAACTATCACTTTTCCACTATTTCTGATTTCCCAAGATCGCACAAAGACGCGGGGAAAGAGCATACGAAGCAAAAAAAATTCCTTTTCTTGTTTTTGATTTGCCGAGATCACACGGAGTGCACAAAAAAGAGCATACACAGAGAAGGGGGTATAGATTCGTAAAATTAAAAAAAGCTTAATACCGAAAATAAACATTAAAAAAAACTGAAATAAACAGAACTATTAACAAATATAACTGTAAAATAGATGCTTTATACCTCCAGATCTAAACTGACATAATTTTGGCAGTCGGAAACCTTTTCGCATGAAACAAAATGCGTTCCTCACTGTAACAGATGCTCCGAACACAACCGATTAGTTCTCCAAGCCCAAAAATGTTCATAAATAGTAGATCTACAAAATGAAATTCGCATGCAGTCAAACCAACTTCAGATTTTGATCAACAATGGACGCAGCCCTCAAAATAGCTCCAATACCATGTAGGAATTTATAGGGTAAGTTCCGTAGATTAAGAACCAAAGGTCACTGCTCACAAATAGATCAAAAAGAAATTCGCTAGTATAATCACGTGGTTAAAACCCTCAAAGAGGGAAACAGTCCACGCCCTGAGCGAACGTGGTCACTTCAGGGAATATATTAATATAAAAAGAAAATTTACATATGTTTCTCTCATTAACGGGTTACCATACAAATGAACCTCCATGCTCTTTAAATAGAGATCATGGACCAATCGGGTGTTAAGTGACGGATCAAGTGCCATTAATACCGAGGTGAGAGATAATCATTAGATCACTACAAATCGCGACTGTCAGATTATAAGTTACAAATGTACATGGTAAAGAAACACACTTTACCTAACTCTACACTAGACTAGGTTATTCTTAACTATTTCGCTGCCAAGTTATCTTAGGCAGCACGTTTGCATCTGACCCCAAGTCTAAGACAACCTGATCCATTTCATAGTTACCGATTTGGGCAGTTAATCTCATCTCCCTACCGGTGCGTTTCTGATATCAACCTAGCTTGTGCACATCTTGGACTTTTGGAGATAGGTGGGAGTGCACTACACAGCTATCTATCAATTCTTGAAGGTTTTCTTCAGTTCTTTGGTTGCGTAATAGCTTCATACATGCCTGCAATAATGGTCTCGTCACCCACCTTGAGGTGCGCAGGTGTCTACATAGTAGCTTCCCTTGTCTGAGCAAGGTCTTGGTGGACTGCGATAATTGTTTCTTGTCCCATTTTTCAGTCCAATCCTTCTTGGTTGATAGGTGCCTGTTGGGTTAGGGGACCCCTCGCAGCCTCCTTCTTAGGTCCCCTAGTGGCCATCCCACTGCGTGTTACCATATTCGCACTTGGATTTTTGTCTCGTAGTTCAACCTTAACTCTTTGTACATTTTGCGTTGGTGTTGGCTACTTTTCTTGCATTTTTGCTATCAAGATTGGATGATCTTCAATCGCATGGTCTAGCTGTCTGCAATAGTTGCAGGATTGCCTTGTAGGATTTGGGCAGCCCCTTGCAAAGTGTCCTACTTCCCCACAGTTATAACAGATTAGCTATCCGCGTCCTCTACCTGTGATTACTCCCCGACCTCCCTTGCCCCTAGTTGGGGAGCCACCAAAGTTTGCGGGAGATATGGGTGATGCAGGGTCGAATTGCACCCTATACATGTTTCCTCGATCTATCATCAGATCATAAGTTCGACAGTTCTTCTCATCATGTCCTATTGACCGACAGAATCTGCACCATTATTGCTTCAGTTCTGAGACGTACGCACTGTTGAAATTTGGTTACCGGAGGACAGGTGGTTCCCTAAGGCTTTGATCTTTGGCCTAGGGAAAAGTGTCCAAAAGAATTTAATTTTTCTCCTAAAGTGACTTTATAATTTTTATAAAGTCAAGTCTAATTTAAAAGTGACTTTAAGTGATAAAGTTACTAAAGTCTAATTTAAAAATGACTTTAAGTGATAAAGTTACTAAATTCTAATTTTAAAGTGACTTTAATAAAGTCAATGTAAAATTAGAAAGGAAAAGTGACTTTGGAAATAAATGACTAAGTGGGTCTTTATTAAAGTGGGGTGAATTAAAAAATAGAAAGTGAGATTCAAATGAGCATTTAATCTCAACCCTAGATCTCAATCTATTTCAGCCATTGGATTTAGGGATTCCCCAAAAGTCACTTAGGGTTAGGTTAAAGGAGGAAAAGGAGGGAAAAGGTCATTCATTCTTTCATGAGCAGATTGGGAGAAGGAGAGAAGGAGAGCTGGAGATTTTTCTGAGCAGTGAGAAGAAGGAGGGCAACAGTGAAGAGATTTCAGCAAAGGTACAACAACATTTATTGGCACACATACCAAGGCAGAAAATCCGTATAGCAAATGAGAGGCAGTGTTTCCAAGTGAGGAGGCACAGAAATCGAGGAAGAGGGTACAACAACAAGCATGCACTCCAAGGCACAAAAATCAGGCATGTTTTTCAAGGAAGAGGGTGGCTTTTATTTTCGGCATAAAAATCGAGGAAGAGAACATCAGCTACAACTCTGTTTTTTGGCACGAATTTCGAGAGGTTGTTGTACAAAATCTGTACAGTCCGTACAACAAAGTACGATTGTTTTGGCACGCTTCTCGAGGTGGCCGTACAACATTTAATGCTGTCCTAAGGTGTTGTAAATTTTCTGTTTTGTGTTGTTGCTGATTTGGCACAATTTTCGAGGCGGTGTGAAAGCACGAAAATCGAGATAAGTTTGTAAATTGGTTGCTGGAATTTTTTCTGAGTTTTTCCTGTTTCACTGTAAAAATTAATATTCAGAAAAATAAAAGAGAAGCTTTTGAACTAGTTTTCCCCAAGAGTTGTAGGGGGTTTTTCCAGGGTCATGTTGACCAAAAATATCAGTGTTAAATGTGCTGAATGGCTGTTTTATGCTTGCTGATTTTTATTTCTGCATTTTCCAACATTCTGTAAATTTTCCAGAATTTGTGTTTTCAGCAAAAAAATATTTTCCAGTTTGTTGAATGTAAGGATATGGGAAAGGGCATTTAACTATTTGGAGAAATAAGGTGAAACTGAAAACCGAGGTGGGAAACATAAAATTTCTACACGCACCTAGCTGGGGGCAATGGTTCGTATCGTGCAACCCTGCTACACGACAGTCATCACACCACAACGCAGAACTGCTTGAGCCTAGACGCAATAGGCTGGGTTCTCCACTTGGAAGCACCAAACTAGGTCCTCCTGCCTGCATGTAATCTGCCAGTAGTGGGCACGATCCTTTGTATGTCTAGATGCCCGACATCATATGCACCATAGGTTTGTGCTAGCTCTTTTTCCCCATTCCTTCCATAGGTTCTGAATCTCCATGTGCATAGCTCCGAGCTACTCCTAAATTTGTTGTACTCCTACCGAAGTATCTTCTCTGGGCGTGGCTTCCAATTTCATGGCGGCTTCCAAAGATTTTTCCTATGACTCGAAGGTTTGGTGGCCCATAGGTACACGTAGGTGAGGTAGCAGCACAACGATGAACCAATTCGTATGCTATCTATCGTCATACTTAAATCCTCCTTCCCTGATTTCTTTCTTTAGTATTTGATCAGCTTCCCATATGGACTCAGTTGTTCCTTGCTTGAAATCTTTCACGTCTGCTATGATCTGAGAGTAGGAATTAGGTTTTCAGAACCATTGTTTCAGAGCATCCTTAATATCTTGAATGGATGCACTTCCGTGTTGAGATATGTATCGCATATACCAGTCCAGAGCTCTCTCTTCGAAGGCCAGGGACAGTTGCGCCCTTTTCATAGTATCGCTTGCCACCTCTTGCGCAGTCCATAATGAGTCTGCCACAAACCAAAATTGGTCCATGTCCTCATCTCCTGCACCTTTGAAGGTAGGTAATTTCAAGTGCACTACCATATATTCTTCTGGTAGGGTTTCGGGCGAGGTTTTACCCTTACGTAGTTCTGAAGGTGGTGTAGCTGGAGGGATTTACATAGTTGTTCCTTCTAACGGGCTATAGACATATCTATCCCCTTCTGGATTGGATCGATAGTACTTACCGCTCCGCGTTGTACTTTCGTTTAGAGTGGAGGTCATTCAATCGTACTTGCTCTTCTTCCTTCTTAGGCCTTCAATACTTCTCTCGGCATTACCCGATCCCCTTCTCAAAATGCTCCTAGTCTTGGCAATGGAACCATTTGTTGGCTTGAGGGGTCCTGACCCAGGTTTGAAGGTTAAGGTTTGCCAACAAACCCATATACTACTGTCCCTTTTGGAAGTGACCTGCTTGCGCAGGTCAAAGTCTCACCCGAATCAGTATGGGTGGGTGCTGGAACTAGGTTTCCACACCCTGAGAAAGGATAGGTAAGCCAAGCAGCGCTGTGTCTGGCTTGATAATGACCAGATCGCGTGTCTCAGAACCGGATCTATAGATCTCCTTCACATCCACGTGCACAAGGTCAACTATACTTACTGTGCTCAGCAAATCATATACTTCTAAAACAATAGTGCAGCATTACATAAAACATAACAGAACAGACCCAGATGCAGTAAAAACACTTAACACAATACTTTCGCAGCTTGACACAGAATATGCATAACATAGCAGCTATCAAAGATTCACATTAACAGTACACATAGATTTAGTTACTCAACCAACCTTTGTCATTCATTAATCCTTCAGTTCCTTCTTACAATACCCAAACTTGACCTGCTCACATAGCAGCAGGGTTCGCACACAATAGGACTTGGGATCTCCGTGCACATAGCCAGTAGGAGTCCTTTCCCAAAAAACCAAAACAGATCTACTAAGCCACAATTCACATCAAGATCTCATCATCTTATTGCCTTACAATTCAAAATGTATTTCTATTTATAATCATCTAGCCTAATCCTTCCTATGGTCCGCAAACCATGGTTTGCGGACTTGAGGTCTATCCTTTGACCCATTATAATGCTTTCAGGGCTTTGACCCACCCAAAAACCCCTACGCTAGACTAAATATATTAAAAAATATACAAAATCAGACCAGTTTCGCAGCTTGTAGGAGACCCTGTTCCAACAGGCTTAGCCTCCTTAGCCTGAGAGGGCTCTCTAAAGGGTTAATGATATTGAATAAAGATATAGATAGATGGCTAACACTATGAATTATGTCTTGGTTTTGTATGTTTGTAGGTTGAAAAGATGAAGTCTTGCTACCATTGGGCTATGTGGTCAGTGACAGGGATAAAGATGACAAAGGCTCTCCTTGTGGAAGCTGAGGCTTGTATACACTTCAATGAAAAAGTAACACATTCAGGAAAATCCCAATAACTTGAGGTTCAAAGGAAGTCAGAGCATGTGATACATGAGTTCTGAGTAATGAGACATCAAGGTATTGGAAGGAGAATATTAAAAGAGATTCACCATAGCTCAATACTTAAAGGAAGTCAGATCATGAACATCCATGAATTCTGAGTAATAAGCATTAAGACATTGAAGAAAACCTTTCAAAGATAGGACCTAAAACTAATTTGACCATAGTTTAATACTTAAAGGAAGTCACAACATGAAAATCCATGAATTATGAGTAATAAGCATTAAATCTATGGAAGAAAAGAACATTTCAAAGATAGGACACAATCTCATTGAAATACACTAAGAATCTCAGGTGAAGAAAAGTTGTATTGCTTTTGTATATATAAGTAAATCCAAAGATTTACAAAATTAGTCTACTGAAATAAAATTTGCCAACCCTTCAAACATCGAATTACTCACTACTTATAGGCATCTAGCCTTTACATCCAATCTGCTAAGTGGCTAGACCATTAAAATCTATTACTGACACCAAATCTAACCACTAACTAGGTTTTTAACACTACAACTGACACCTTTTGAATTAGGAGTTAGAGTCCTACTATGAATCAAACACCTACTTATTACATTCAATCTAAAGATGATCCAAATATTCCTCAAAAGGAATCATGTATTTTAACCTTGCTGGCCACAAACAAAACATTAATACTTTGACTGTCTTCATGAAACTACTCTGCCTACTATTAAGGAGCTGTCAGTTTGATGATATGGCGACATAGTGAACTGGTATCTTCAAAAAAAAAATCTCCACTTAGAAAACTTATGATCTGATACTCTTTTTCATTTCCTTGATACTCTCTGTCATTCTCATGGAGAACAACTTTGAAATATCTGTTTACTTTTCTCCTTCTTCGAAAATTAACCTTGTTGTCAAAACAAAGTTTTGGGCTACTTTCGTAGCACAAAAAAAAAAGGTGATGTGTGGTGATCCTCTGCTATTATTGACCATTGGAGGATGTTAAGTGAACAAAAACCATTAAAAAAACCCCTAAAATCTCTTCATCCCTATCAGTTTAAGTATCTTAAAACCAAAAAGAATTCTTCAAAAATTCTGCAGCAGAAAGTGGCCTTCAAGCCTAGCATACGCTGCAGAATCACCTAACTTTTTAGAGATTTGACAAAACTTAGGATCTAAGCTCTGAAAAGATCCATGAATATACCTACATGTAAATTATGATCATATAAGACAAAAAATTTATATAATCCATTGTTACCTTCTTATTTACCAGCGGTTTCTTCATGAGCAGTTTTAATATTTTTCTCCATAGTTCCTCTTTCCAAACCTTTCTTCTCTAATTCTGTCTTCATCATCTCCATATTTTCTTTCAACTCTTTGACTTGTCTCTGAATAATTTTCCTCTCTACTTGTAACCATAAATTTCTCTACTTTGTGTGTGTCATCATGATGCATAAATTCTGTGATTTCTTCAACAAGTTTTTGGCCTTTCCAATAGACTTTTCAAAATGAGTAACCTGATCATTCACTTTCTTTTCCACTCATCTATCATTTTCCTATCTTTCTTGTATTTTTCCAGCTCTCTTTTTGTTTCAGACAACTCTTCCCTAACTGATCTTAATTTTTCTTCAAGAACCTCTTTTTCAGTTTTCTCTAAAACTTTTTCTTTTCCCTTTGTTTGTTTGATTGTTTCCTCCTTATCTTTCAGTTGTCCCTTTGGAAAATTTGTTTCAGATTTATTCTGATTATTTCCTTTAGATTTACCTTTGTTTTCATTAGTAACCTCTGTCTCAATAGGGGATATGACTATGAATTCTTCTACTGCTTCCCTTTTTCCTTTATCTTCCTTCTGTTGTTTATTTCCAATGTTGATAGTCTCAGAAATATGTGATCTAGTGAAAGGCTTTCTAGGTTTAAAAAGGAAACCTGAATATTTTGAATAAAATTCTAATTTCTTGGCTATAAGCCCCTTCCCTTTGACCTTGGATCCTTATACCTCAGTTGCTTTCACTACAGGGGTTTCTGCAATGTCTGTAGCCTCCAAGATGTCTTCAAGCCTGCCTTTTCCTCCACTAGTTTCCTTTGTGCCTCTTTTAGGCCTTTTTGCTGCAGGTTTAGTCTTGCTAATTATGACATGATTTTTAGCCTGCTTACTAGTTTCCAAATGTGATGCTGTCTCTTGGATGCATTTAGCTTCTTACTCCATGTGTTTAGCTGTAGATTTTAAACCGTCTTGTTGATTCCCTTATAATTCTGTAGTAGCATTCATCTCTTGCCTAGAAGGAGGATTTTTGACTTTAGAGGCTTTCCTTGGAGATAAAACATCCATTTCATAGCCATTCATAAACAAGAATGATGCCCAGTCTCTGTCTAGTTTACTTAATTCTTCCAGCACTAGGAATTTCATCAATCCATGGTGAAAGATGGAAGTTTCACTTCTTTTAGGTCTACCTTTCACTTTGTCTGCCATTTTTCCAAGACTTATAAAAAGGTAAAAAGGAACATCTATCAACTTTTTCCCTGTAAAATGGAATAACAACCTGAAGTGATTCATGTAAATTATTTCTGTATGACTGTCAATAATTTAGAGCAGTTATCTCTAAGGCAAGTTCTGGGAATCCATACTGTCATATTTATCCCTACATGTTTAGGCTTTAGATAATCATCACAACTTCTCAAATTAAACTTTGTAGCTTTAAACCATTCTTCTCAAGTCTTAGGGATCCCTGTTGCTTGAGAAATACTATCAGGCAAAATTGGCACATGAAGAAAACCAACCTTTGTAGATATTCCTTTGAAATTGAGTACGAAGTCTTGTGATACCTGTTTGTGATGACCTTGCAGCTTTTGACAGAACTGGATGCAGCCTTCTCTTGTAAAAATATCAACGAAATATGGATCTTCCATGATTAAACTTGGACTTGTAGGCTCGTATTTGAATGAAAAACCTCCTTTATTCACTTTCTTTGGTGTGGCCATTTCTTCCTGTTCTGTAGCGGTGGCCTTCTTTGTATTCTTACACATGTTCAATAAAAAGTCTTTGATGACAACAAGCTGTTATGGCAAAAGAGAGTTGACATGACAGAGGGTTTCTACGGGAGATGTAGATGACATCAAGCTGATTTGGTAGAAACTTACAAAAGCGGAAAGTAAAGAGTGAGAAATGAGGGATGAATTTGAAAGAATGAGATGGGATTTATTAAGGAAATGGTGGCTGATGCCAAAACGTGCCAAAGAATTTCAATGATGACCCTATTCTGACATCATGACCTCGAACCCTCAAAGTTTAACAACTCATCATTATGCAGAAAACTGTTAAAAGGTGACACAAATTCCGTAGCGCATTTAGTTTTACAAGTGTCAGTTTCGATATGGAACTACTAGGTGTTTCCACAACAAAATCTGTTAATTTAGTATTAAAATCGTTGCGGACTCAAAAAAATTCTGACAGGTGGCTAGATGACAAGTTGATTTTAAAGTATCTATTCAAGATTTGTTCCTTTGATATGACTTGAGATCATCCCTAACAACTTAAGACAATCTTTGAAACTTATGCTACTCATAAAATTTATCATTTCACGATGTTACGCAATCTAACCAATCTAAATGAAAACTTGACACATTTCAAGTTATGATTTTGAAATTTTAGGGTGTGATAACAGGTCCCACTCAGTACACTCTCAACTAACATCATTTGCTCCCTAGTGATGTGGTGGAACACCTAGTTTCCCAGGATCTGCAGTACTCCTGCGATGACAACCCATGTCTCTAGCCTCACTAGATTACTTATTGGTATGGTTGTGCCCTTAGCACGAACATCTGATCTGTAGTAGTGTTCCACGAACTCTGATATGTTCCGCCCCGCGGTAATACAAGATGTATATTTCCCACCACCCCTAGTGGCGGGAGTCCGGTCAAGAAGTAGATGTATTGTATGGTCAACTTGATCCTATGCCCATGCACTACAAAGGCCTCCTGGTCTGGATCCTAGTGGCTGACTATACTAGACAAAAAGGGCTCCCCTGCCCTCATCAATGGGTTCTCAACCAACTTGATAACCCCGTACCTTGCAAGTTCCCCTCAGACCAACTAATCCCCCTCGATCTCGGCACGAAGTGCATCCAAATCCCTCTCTCCCCAGTTGATATTCAACTCTTCCATGCTTGCACAAACCCATCATGTTTGTCAGCTTAGAGAAATGTAAACTGCATCCAAAATCATCAAGTCTCGATCCCTAGCCAAAAATAGGAAAAAACCCACTTTTTGGTGAACTCGCAATTTTCAAGCCTTGTACCTATGAGCTCTTAGTTTTCCCCTATGGAAACTGCATTCAAGATCACAGTAAAAGCCCTAGGAATTTCGAGCCAACTGTGAGGATGGGAAGAGTGTTCCTGGAATCTGGGCACCTATTCTGAAAAATTGAACCGCTAAAAAAGTAGAGTAGGGTTAGGCCACCAACCTACAACTGAAAAATATCAATTTCAATGGTCAGTTTGTTTGCTATGATTATCGTAAGGTTTAGGGCCTTCTCCTCCTCTCCAAAGTCAACATAGATCCACTAGCAAATGAATCAAATTGGAGGGAAATCACCCTATTAAAAGAAAAACCTTAATTTTTATTTTTCTAATTGCGACCAAATCGTAGCTCGATTTGATGAACCATTAGAACCATTGGAAATATATCACCGACCTCTAAAATGGGTATCCTTTTATTTTTTGTGATTTGATACTTCACCCGGAAGCCATTTTTCCAAGAAGGGTCACTTCGCTGCCTCTCAAATCGTATTTGTTTACTTGTGTTGCTTTTAGTTGGGGCACCATTTTAACTTTATACTTGTCAACACATGCGTCTATTTATGCCATGAGTAACCATCTTATGTTCATGATTTTATGGTACCCACTGGGCCTATTATGTGTGGCAGCCTCATCGAGTTGCCCTTGATCAGAGCATCGGAGTTGAGTCACCATCGCATAATGGAGTCTTTCCCGAGTCCCTTTGCCTTCTGTTACAATATTACATCCATTTTTCCTTGTACCTCTCTAGTTTTTCCCATTCTGGCCTTCAGTCGTATTGTCCCCCATCCCCTTAGGAGTTGAGTCAGTCGCTGCCAGGTCATCCATGCTTTTTATGGTCTAACAAGGTAAGTCATTCACCCGCTAATCAGTATCCACTCTTCCATATTCATCCTTGGTTTCAGTCCATTAGTCTCGTTACTATGATCCCTCATGCCTTAGTTGAGGATTCCTCATTGCCTCACCTATGGCAGAAATCCTTCTGTCCACATCAACACATTCCTTCCAGACGACAATTCTAGAGGGTGGTGTACCTTGTTTCCAGCTTCCATTCTTGTTCGGTGCCTCGAAATAGGCAAAGGGACTCCTTGTTTCCCTTTGACTTGATTGTTTCTCATCCACTCAGCTTTAGCTCCTTATCACATGATCGAGATTCATATACTTGATGGTTCAGTGATCCAGTAGATTGTACCAGTGATTCCTGGGTGTGTGTGAGATGTTTCAGACCTCATGAGGGGGTGGTCCTTTAGGTATCCCACCAAAAACCCGTATGAAATTACATTATGCTACAACCTCAAATGCAGCTCTGCATATTTGATGGGTTCGATTTGAGCCACTTGCAGTGCCCATAACATGCATGTATCATTGAGATGATCCATTCATATTTTTAGAGCCCTTTCCTGTTTCTCAGGGCTTCTTTGGTTGTTATCATGTCTTATGTACTCAAATATTATTGTATTCAGTCATGGCTATTGTCCTAGGGGCAGTATGTATGTGGGATCCATTATATTTTTGTCTGGCCCATTTTACACTAGCATGTTATGTACCATTTATCATGTACTTTATTGCTCAGTCTCATTTTGTCGGGCGCACCATTATTCTTTGTACTTTGTCATCTCGACGGGCATAGGTATGCCTCCCCCGCCTCACTAAGAACATCTACCCAAAAATTAAAGGAGAATTATATCATTTTTAGGTCTCGCCCGCTTGGTTATTGTCCTATCTCGCTTCACTCTGTCTATGTATCTCTTTCCCTGTGATTCCCCTTCAGTGTCTAGTGATTGTGTTCTTACAACGTACTTCAGTCATACGATTAGCTCCTAACGCTCGCACGTTGTGGGGCAATATGTTACACCAATTTTTGGTCATCTAACCATTTACAATTAGATGGATCGAAGTACACCATATGAGACCAATTTTACCATAGTAAAATTTCTTTCACTATAAGAAATAATTTAATAAAACATATTTTATTAAGTTGTTTCTGGTTCCAATAGGAAACCCCATGAGGAATAATTAAATAAATCCTTATTTATTTGATTTTCCTCTAGGAATAATTAATTAAAACACTGTTTAAATAATATTCTTGATCATATTTAACCCAATTATGAGAAATAATTAAATAAATCATTATTTTTCTTATTTTTCTCTAGGAATAATTAATTAAATCATTATTTAGTTATTATTCCTTGTTAAATTTGACTAAATCATATTTAACCCAATTATGAGAAATAATTAAAAAAATAATTATTTGTTAATTATTCCTTAACCTCATTCTTGAAATGATAAATATTTTTTTTTTTTTTTTTTTAATGATTATTTCTAAATAAAGGTATTTAACCAATTCAAATTCTCCCCAACAAAATATAATAAAATATTCCAAGCAATTAGATCTAGATCTTGGTTAATAATATTTTATTATTCGCCATTATCGAGGGTAACTCAATATTTTGTTATAACTATGAGGGTTTTCCATTCATTATTCACTTTGATCACTTTCATTGTTGCACTTTGATCATTTTTATTGTTGCTACTACTTACTTTGCTTCTTGAGCTCCCATAGAGTTCAATATATTTTTGGGTTTTCTACACCATTGAGAGAGAGAAACTTCTGGATTTGAGGCGTTGAGGACAACCAAGAACGGATCCCTTTGAGGAGGAATAGTAACATAATTCTTTGTTCCATTCCCAGGTGCTATAATACATATAAAATTCTTTATATCTTGCCTTGTCCGTTGGATTTATGGATAATTTCTTATTTCTTTTTACTGTTTAACTACTTTTATTGCATATATTGGGTTTTTGGCAGCATTTTTTTTTAACTATCACTTGTAGATCTAAATAAGTTAAGCAACCATATTTTTTTTTGTAGGAATTTATAGGGAAATTTCCTTAGATCAAACACCAAAGTTCACCACTCAGAAAAAGATCACAAATCAATACACCAATATTTGACATGGTTAAAACCCTCGAAGAGGGAAACAGTCCACGGTCTGAGACTCGACCACTTCAAGAAATTTATTAATATAAAAAAGAAAATTTACATAAGGTTCTCTCATAAGCAGTTATCAGAAAAATGACCCTCCATGGTCTTTAAATAGATATCATGGACCAATCGGGTGTTAAGCCATGGATCAAGTGTCAGTAATACTGAGGAGAGAGTGAACCGTTGGATCACTAAATATCGTGACTGTCGGATTATAAGTTACAAATGTACAGAGTAAAGAAACACAATTTACCTAATTATACATTATTATTTCAAGACTGCCTACGTGCTCTGCCTGTGCACGTTTAACCTAGGCCACCGACTGTTGGTCTTCTCCTTCGCTCGAGGCCGCTGGCCTATCATGGCCCATCCGGATGCTGCATCGGAGGGCACCAACGAACAATCTGCAGCAGATGATTTCTCTGCTTTGGTTAAATCCTTACAGCCCCAACGACCTCCCCCTGCGCTTACGAAGTTTGTTAAGAAGTTAGATGGGTTGCAAGAGGTCGATCTGCCTCCTAAACTTCCACAAATTGCTGCGCTCTCACTAGCTGAATGGGGACTCATCGGTCAATTCACTGGCTTATGGCCATCTCTGAAAACAGTTCAACGATGGATTGAAAGAAACCGGGTAGACAAAGTAAATGGTAAAATCTCCATTTGTTTCTGCGGGAAAGGATATTATACATTCCATTTTGAATCTAGAGCAGACAAGGATTTAATCTTCAGAAATGGTCCATATTTTATGGACTCTCGTGGACTGTATCTGAAAAAATGGACTCCAGACTTCGATCCCGAGCTGGATGTCCCTAATGCAGTCCCGGTCTAGGTCCGACTTCTGCATCTCCCGCTCAAATGTTGGGGAGATGACTCGGTTCAAGCTATCGGAAATGCTGTTGGGAAATACATTGATCGGAGCGAGCCCAAGGAAAATATGCAAGCATGTGCGTGTATATGTGTTGAAGTTGATCTCGGCAAGGGTCTTCCAGAGGCAATCAAATTAAAGGTGGATGATTGGATGCACATTCAGCAACTAGACTACGAACAAATTCCCTTTAAATGCAAGGTATGTCACGAGTACGGCCATTTTGCCAATCGCTGCTCTAAACTAGTTAATGTTGAACCTGCTCAATCTGAGGAACAATGGGAAACTGTTAAAAAAAAGAAGACTGCTACTGGATCGAAAGTAAACTATGAAGCTGCTCCCCCCAATGCTGCCCCTCCCAAACCATCCCCCTCATCAGCTCCTCCCAAATATTCTACCTCAGCAGCTCCTCCCTCCTCCTCTTCCCTAGGCCCTCCCATCATTCCCAACCCGAGCCCAATCTCTGATTCTCCTTTGAACTCTATAAACCCCTTTGGCGCCCTCTCCCTCCTTGAAAATGATCCCCTGATTTCCCTCGAAAATGATCCTCCCATCATTTTTTCTCAATCCTCTCCCTCGCACTCCCTTGAACCTCTCCCATCCCGATCAACTAGGAGCTCCTCGAAAGAGCATGGTGTTAATCAAGACTCTAAAAAAAAAGGACCTAGAAAGAAATATAGAAAACATCAAAGGGATGAAAACACCCAAAAAGATATTTCCATGGGAACTCAAAATCCCATAGAAACTTATATATTGGGTCAAAACAACAAAGAAACAACACACAAGGAGCAAGGGGACGAGCATCTCTCCCAATCCCACATACTCAATGATGAAAGTAATATCATGGAATTGCAGGGGACTGGGGCACCCCTCTAAAACTATTGCCCTGAAAGATCTTATAGATCATGAGAAGACATGAATATTAATGATTCAAGCAAATAAACAAAGATTGCAAGAGATGAAAGGAATTATAGATCAGCTTAGACAATACGATGGACATATATGTGAATCAAGAGGAGCTTCTGGTGGAATCACCACTATATGGAACAAAAATGTTTGGACATGCACATCCAATACTATCAGTCAATTTTGGGTCAAAGTCACATTAGAAAAGCATGCAGAGCACAAACAAATAGTCATCTACAATATTTATTCACCAAACCATTTCAGAGACAAAGAGCAATGTTGGGCCACTCTACAAGAAAACATCGATGCCGAAGACAACAACAATATCATTCTTGGGGGAGATATCAATCTTATATTACATTCCAATTAGAAAAGAGGAGGTATCTTTACATTTGATCCTTACAGAGCAAAGCTAGAAGACATCATGCAAGAGTACGATTTAGTTGATACCATTCCAAAAAACCAGAGATACACCTGGAATAATCGCAGACTAGGCAAAGACAACATAATGGAGCGGCTTGATAGAATTTTGATAAACACCACTCTCCTCTCTGAGTTCTCCATAACTTATGCTGCAATTCTTCCTTATTTAGCATCCGATCACTACCCCACCAGCATTGTCCTTGAGACACACTGTCCTTTGGGGCCATTGCCTTTTAAATACAACTCTCTATGGCGCAGCAATCCAATTGTGGATTAGATTGTTAAAGAAGCCTGGCAGCATCACATAGAAGGATCACCGGGGTTCATTTGGGAATGTAAAATGAAAAATACAAAACATGCCTTGAAGGAATGGGTGAAGCAGCATTATAAAGAACTAGAAAATGCCAAAGTTGAACTAAAAAATAAATTGAAAGAAAAAAAAAAAAAAAAATAGAGGAGAATGGGCTCTCCCAAGAGGATAAATCTCTAGAAAGTGATTTATATTATCAGCTGTACTGTGTTAATAGAGAAGAAGAGTAGAAGTGGAGAATAAAGTCAAGACAGCTTTGGCTTCAAGGAGGAGATAAAAATTCTGCTTTCTTCCATAAGCAAGCAACTGTCAAGAAAGTCAGAAATAATGTCACCATGATCAATGATGAGGAAGGACGTTCTCAAAAAACCCAAGAAGCTATCAAACAAACAACCTCAGACTATTACCACTCTCTTTTAATAGAGATAAAGGAAACAGAGGATTATTCCGATTTCCTATAGCACATGCCCAAAGGAATCAGTGAGGATATCAACCCAGATTTGACCAAAGAAATCAATGAAGAAGAAATACAAAATGCCATTTGGGTGCTTCAGCCAGATAAAGCCCCAGGTCCAGATGGCTTCCCAATCTGTTTCTATAGAACATACTGGGGAACAATTAAAAAATAACTTTTTAAGATGCTAAGATGGACTCAACGCAATTGAAAAATAGGAGGGTTTACTAATGCCACCCATCTTGCCCTTATTCCTAAAGAAAATCGACCTTTGTCTTTCTCTTGTTTTCAACCCATATCATTGTGTAACTCATCTTACAAAATCTTGACTAAAATCTTGGCCACACGCCTTAAACCTCTCCTCCCCTCTCTCATTTCTGAAAATCAAGGGGGTTTTTTGGCCAATAGACAAATCTCGGACTCCATCCTTCTTGTCCAAGAGGCTATACATTTCAATCAAGCAAGAAATGAGAAAGGCTTCATCTTAAAGTTAGACTTAGCCAATGCCTTTGACCGAGTCAGGCACTCCTTCCTATTTGATGTTCTAGAAAAAATGGGATTTGCCACAACCTTCATCAACCTTATTAAACCCTGCATCACAGGCCCTTGTATCTCCCCTCTTATTAATGGTAGACCTAGACCCTCCTTCCAATCTACTCGAGGACTAAGACAAGGATGCCACTTTCACATTATCTTTTTATACTGATGGTTGAATCCTTCAGTAGAGCTCTGGATTTCAACCGTCGTATGGGCCTCATCACCAGAATTAAATTTGATAATGGAGTCAAGAAAATCAACTATTCTCAGTTTGCTGACGATACTCTACTAATGGGGGGAGCCTCAAATATCATAGCCAACTGTTTCAAAGCCCTCCTAGATAAATACATGAGCTATTCAGGAGGTCTGATAAATTACCACAAGAGCTGTATATATGGGTGGAATGCTTCGGCACAAACTCTTCATAGGATTGCTAATACTTTTGGAGTTCCATGTAAGCTGGACTGGGAGCATTTTACTTATTTTGGCATGCCAGTGAGTGCCGGCAACCTGAAAGCAGCAGCCTGGGAAGTTATTATTGATAAGATGAAAAGGAAGGTACAACAATGGGGCACCTCTTGGCTTAACCCAGCAGGGCGCCTAATCCTTCTTAAAGCATGTCTCTCTTCCCTGCCCTTGTATTTCTTTACACTCAAGCAAGCCCCTGCCAGTTTTCATAATAAAATGGATGCTCTCCTTCGTCACTTTCTTTGGCAAGGAGGGAGAACAGAAACAAAAAAATATAATTTGTTAAGCTGGAAGCAGGTCATTCAACCGCACAAGAAAGGAGGGCTAGGAATCAGATCTTCTAAACTTCTAAACCTTGCCTTTGCTGGAAAAATTGTTTGGAGATTCATAACTGGCAAGAATGCTTGGTGGAAGATAGTACTAGCAAAAAAATATCTCGGCTTCCCAAGGCATCAACTTTTGGAACATGAGCTTCCTAACAAAGCGTGCTCAAAAATCTGAAGGATGTGTAAGAAAGCTATACCATTTCTTGAACAAAATACTTCCAAAGTGCCCAAAGGTGGCAACCACATTAGAATTGGGGATGATAAAATAATGGGGCAACAACCCATAAGTCGATGGCCTGGTACACATCAGATTCTAGCTTTTTTTAACAACACATGGATTAAAACTCTGGATCAGATCTCTCAATGGGATGCCCACTCTCATATTTGGAAAGGCTGGACCTTCCCACACATTCCTGCAGATATAGAAATCAACCTCATCAATCTGTAAGACCATCTCCATGGTATAGCATATTCAAAATGCTTCATTGCTGATGATTTTCGATGGGATCCTTTAGGTACTATCTATACTATTAAAGCTGCCTACCATTATATTTGCAACATAAATTTTCCCACGTCTATTTGGGCGTAGTGGAGACTAGTTTGGAAGGCAAAGTCTCTTCCAAAAATTAAATTCTTTCTATGGATCCTCCTAAGAGGGAAAGTCCTCACCTCTGAGAACCTTAAAAAGCGAGGAATAAATGGGCATCTCGTTGTCCAAACTGTCAATCTGATGAAGAGACAAGTCAACATCTCTTCATAGATTTCCCCTTTGCCATAGCTTGTTGGAAGGAAGCTTTCTAGAGCCACAATCTCCCTTGGGAACATAGCACTAGCATCTTTGAAGCACTGCACATATGGAAAAAAAGATACCTGTGGAAAAAAAAAAACAAATAACATTGCTCGAAGGGTTTGGAATACCTTTCCCTGTACTCTTCTATGGAACATCTGGTTGGCAAGAAACCGCATGGTCTTCAAAGGTAAAGAAACCAGTGTCAGAAATATCTACAACAAAGCTCGGAGTCTCAATTTGGAAGCTCTATCCACGAAATTTCAAGGGAAATTGAACACGCTGGACCTCCATGTTGAAGAAAGAAATTACATAGGGTATCTTCTAGACAGAAACAACATAGCACAAAACAGAAGTAATCCCAGTAGCAGAACCAATTCCAGGTATATCTGGAAACTCAAGATGAAAGAAGAGGAATTTGCACGATGGCTCAGGAATTGCAATACTCATTATTTTTTCTTTCGATGGCGCCTCCAAGTCCAACCCAGGAATGGTTGGGGCTGGAGGAATCATTTGTAATGGTAATGGTGATGTTTTAATTGAATCTGAATGGGGACTGGGTACTTTATCCAATAACAGAGAAGAAGCATTAGCTCTCTATCAAGGTCTGCTTCAACTACAGAAACTTGGCATAAGCACAACAATAATTATTGGAGACTCGGCCATTGTAATTAGCTTGATGGTCTACAACAGAAAATCCCCCAACTTGATTCTACAGCAAATCATAGGGTGATGCCAAACTCTTGATCAACATATGAAAGGAAACCTCTTTTACCATGTTCTACGCTCCCTCAACAAAGAAGCAGATGAACGGGAAAACAGAGCATGTCTTCATATTGTTAGAAACCTTCGATGTAATGACTCTGATCAGCAGTGTTTCTTTCCATGAAAAAAATTATACTCCTTTGTAGATTCATCTCACAGCAGGACCCCGCTCTCGGACTCTGAAAAACCATGCCCATCTCTATTGCAAAGTCCCATAATACAGCTATAAGTCCTTTTGCTACGATTCCCACAGATGTAATTTCTACAGAATCAATCTCTTACTCCCTCTGTGACGCTCCCTTAATCTCTGTGCCCCTTCCTGTGCATTTCCTTTCTCGTGATCAATCGACCTCTTTCAACCATCAATTGAATGCTTTCAACTATCATTCCATCGATCTCTGTTCAACCCAGACAATGCACCTCAATATCTTATGTGCCTCTGTCTGCCCAGACAACATTTTTCAGCTCCACAGGTTTGTTTTATAAGCGCCTCTGTCTGCCTAGACAACGTTTATCAGCTCCATGTTATGATGTCAAGTCAAATTTTGGCAAAAGCGCAAAATATTAAAACGAGTGAAGACCTCAATGGGCGGCAATTTCATCAAACATTCAAAAATCAAATATGAAATGCAAAGTCTGTTATTTATTATTCCAGTTTGTAAGAATTTACACCAATTCTTCCTTTCTCATAGTGAAGAAAGCTATATGTAAAAAGGAAATTGGCACCAAACATATCTATAATTGGCCCACCTCTTGCCAACACTATCTTGTAAAACTGGAGCTTCGACTCCTATATCTTTTTTGAATACTAATCAGCACCCAATTTTGTGAAAAAAAGAGAAAGAAACACACTTTACCTAACTCTACGCTAGACCAAGTTATACTTAACTATTTCCTATGTGTTAGAATATCCTAACTTCCCCCCTTAAGAACAACTTGGGATAGGATTGAAGTATTTACCAAGGTGACACAAAAGGAGACTATTTCCTATGTGTTAAAACATCCTAGCATCCTCCCTTAAGAACAACCTGGGATAGGAATGAAGGATTTACAAAGGTGACACAATAGGAGAACGAAGGAGGAATTAGAGCCTATCCCCACTTAATGATAAGTTTCCTAAACTCCAAGCATAGATATAAGTTTGGTAAACTTCGCTTATATGAGAGCCTTTGTAAAGATAAGAGCAACTTGATCATTGGTTGAACAATACTGCACTTCAAGAACATGATCATGAATGAGCTTTATGATGAAGTGTATATGAAGCTCAATTTGTTTCATATGTTGATGTTGAACTGGATCTTTGCATAGCTGAATGGCACTCTGATTATCACACCAAAGTGTAGTTGGATGTTTCTGATGAAGACCAAATTCAGATAGGATATGAAGAAGCCACATGGATTCCTTGCTGGCTTCAACTGCACCACGATACTTTTATTTTTCCGAAGAAAGAGAGATGGCACTTTTTTTCTTACAAGACCATGTAATAGGTCCTGAACCAAGAGTGAATACATATCCTGCAGTAGAATTTCGATCATCAGGGTCACCAACCGAATTAGAATCAGTGAAACCAATCAACAATGGAGATTCTCGTGCACTGTAATGAATCCTTAACTGAAATGTACCTCGAATATATCAAAGTATTCTTTTAGCTGCTTTCCATTGACTTTCATAAGGTTGGTGCATAAACCGAGCAACAAGACCAACGACAAAGGAAAGGTCAAGACATGTATGGGTTAGATACCAAATTTTACCAACAAGTTGACGGTATAAGGTAACATCAACCTTAGGGGTAGTACACGTGACTGAAATCTTGAATCTAGACTGAAAGGGAGAAGGGGCTGGCTTACACTCTTCCATGCGAAATTGGCATAGAATATCACAGGAATATGTGGAATGAGAAAGGGTAATGCCTTCTTTGGATTGCAAGACTTGAAGACCAAATAAATAATGCAAGTGTCCTAAGTTTGTCATTTCAAACTTCTTTTTGAGGCTAGACTTCGCATGGTTTATATGGTTGGGATCACTACTAGTAAGGATAAGATCATCAACATAAATAACAAGGATGATGAAGGACTTAACCACTTTATTGGTGTAGATAGTGTTGTTAGAATGAAACATAGAAAAGCCATTATCTTATAGAAATCTATCCATTTTGGCATATCAAGCCTGAGGAGCTTGTTTGAGACCATAGAGAGACTTCCTAAGGTGAAAAACAAGGCTAGAGTCGTTTTGAATAAATCCAGGGGGTTGTTCCATGTAGATTTATTCATGCAAATCTCCATGTAATAAGGCAAATTTAACATCCATCTGATGGACTTCCCATTTAAAGAAGGCAGCAAGGGAAAGAACAAGGTGGATATAATTAATTTTGGCAGCAAGGGAGAAGGTTTTAGTATAGTCAATGCCTTCAAATTGTGAAAATCATTTAGCAACAAGACGATATTTATGTCTATCCACTTTTCCATCTAGTCCAAACTTTGTTTTGTAAACCCATATGCATCTGATAAGTTTTCTTCCCTTTGGAAGAGGAACACGATCCCATGTATAATTTTCCAGTAAGGAACGATATCCTTCATTCATAGCTTCATCCTAATCTGGATGACCTGAAGCTTCTTCAAAGGTGTCTAGATCAGGATTTTTTTGGAACTTGAGCCAATAAGGAAGAGGCTCTTTCGCACTGAGAACATGTACGACATTGATCTGCAGGGTCACCTACTAGAGAACATACTGCATCCCGAGTAGAGCGGACTCATCGTGGAAGATGTGGAGCTAAAGGAATATATTGAGGAGGTGGAGGAGGATTTTCATCCTTGCTGTCATCATCTGAGCTAGAAGGAATGCTGTGAAAAATAGAAGAGATAGAGAGAGGTGGCACATATACCAAATCAGGCTCGTAGGCCAAAGGTGGCACACCTACTGAGTTAGGCTCGCATGCCGATATATTTTCATCAAATTTTACATCTATTATAATGATTACATTTTTGGATTTTGGTTGAAGAAGTCTATATCCTTTGACATCTTCAGAATATCAAACAAAAAAGAATTTTTCCCTCTTAGGTTCTAAGGCTTTATGTTTCGCATCTGGAATATAGGCCCAAGCTTCACTTCCAAAACCATGAAAGTGACTTG
Source organism: Pinus albicaulis (assembly GCA_034641835.2). Classification (NCBI taxonomy): domain Eukaryota; kingdom Viridiplantae; phylum Streptophyta; class Pinopsida; order Pinales; family Pinaceae; genus Pinus; species Pinus albicaulis. Next base: position 1,543,600,797 of record CM076570.1, on the reverse strand, counting down.
CATCTGGTTTGATTGAGCTCCAGGCTTCTTTTGGAGTTATATTCCTTAAAAAATTATTAGGAGTGTGATTCACGATGTAATTCGCACAGTTAATAGCTTCTGCCCAAAAATTAAGACTAAGTCCGTTAGATTGAATCATACAAGTATCCATTTATTTTAAGGTGTGATTCTTCCTTTCAGCTACACCATTTTGTTGTGGATTATATGGAACGGTATGCTGCAATTGAATGCCATTCTTAGTGCAAAAGTTGATAAATTTGTTGTTAACATATTCTCCTCCATTGTCTGATCTTAACTTAATAATTTGATGTCCAGATTGTTTCTCAAAAAAGGCCTTAAAGGCCAAGAACATGTTAAAAAATTCACTCTTGAGTTTTAAGAAGTATACCCAAGTGCATCTGTAAAAATCATCAATGAAATTTAAGAATTATTTTCAGCTAGAGAAATAAACAACATGAAGTGGATCACATAAATAATTGTGCACAAGATGAAAAGGGGCTGAAGCATCCCAAGAGGCACGTTTGTAAAAACTATCCCAATGATGTTTTCCGAGTACACATCTGGAACAAACACCATCTCAGAAAGATACCATAGGAATACCTAACACCATATTTTCTTTACATAGAGTTTGAAGAGAGTGATAGTTTAAGTGACCAAATTGCCCATGTCAAAGTTTTCTCACTTCATCATTATGAGCAACAAAAATGGAGGGAAGACATGATGACCCAAAGTTGTCAAAATTATACAACCTTGTGGAATCATCAACAATGCCAGTAGCTAAAATATGTCTAGGATATTTGAGGTTCTTAATTACAACATCATGAGGTGATAATTCTATTTTTTTCCCTTCACTTGAATGAGTTGTCTGATAAAAATATAGAAGGTTGCAGAACAAGGTAGGAACACATAATACATCATTAAACTGACCATTGTCTAGATAAATGGTTCCATATCCTACAACACTAAGATATCTATCATCACCAACATAAATATTTTTGGTGTTACAATCATTTAAAGAAGAAAACATGGATTTATTTTTTTCCATGTGGTAAGAGGCTCCAGAATCAATAAGGCACTCATGAGAATGAGAAGAAGAAGATAAATTTAATGCATAACCAAATCTTGATTCTTGAAAACTGTTAGGGCCCTATAATAATAGGATTCATAATTTTGAATTGACTATGATTAGTCTTTTAATATGTACATACTTTGCTTTCTGCAAATTGTTTTCCCATATTAAAAAAATTAAAAAATGTAAAGAGGGTAAAAGCCCTAAAAGAAAAATCAAAAGATTGAAAAAAAAGAAGATAAAAAAGAATATAAAAAATGAGCCCCAACAAAAAAAGAGATAAAATAGATCATGAAGGTGATGAAAATTTAAATGCCACTACTTTTTACTTTACTTTGCAAAATAATATTGTGTGTAGCTTGTAAAAAATGCCACAATCCATGAGGGTCAAACTGCTTAATCTTGATATTTCATGTTTTAAATTTTAATGCTGATAGATAGAGAATAAACATCTAGCCAAACTATTTAATCTTGTCAGATCAGTAGTTAGGTAGAGAATAATAAGGAGCTCAACAGTTTAATTCGAGCCCTTGGAAGTAATAGGGTTAGAATTAGATATTTTGTTGTTAAAAGAAAAATGAGTAAGGGTCTACAAGCTCAAATGCACCCAAAGAAGTGGAGAAAAAATGTTAGGGTAGCTGATGGGTAGGCAGAAGCAGTTTTCACAAGGCATGGATAGCATAAATTCATCATTTCATATTTACTAATTTCCCTCTAAACTAATTTCCCTTGTAAGAATATCCCCTCCCCTTCATATTTATCTTTTTCCCCTTACTTCACTCCTTTCCCCTACATAAATATCCTTTCCTTAGTTTAAAACACATTTAGCTTTGGAAAAATAAAAAGTCTCTTTACTAATTTACCTTTATTCAAAAATACACCAAAAACCCCAAAAATACATTAATCCTAAGTATTTATTTAAAAACATATATCGGGTCCCACTATGAAAACCCACCCCGATGTTATTTATACTTAGTGTATTTTTACATTCCCCTGTATTATACATTCCCGCACATATTTAATCTTCCCTCATGTACATTTTATTAACTAAAATTAACATATTAGATCCCTCTATATACATGTATCCCGTATGTAATTAATTCCCGTATATATATATATATATATATATATATATATTTTCCCAACCCTAATTTTATTATAACCTATGATTTTTTCGGCATTTAATATGTCCCAGTCCTACCTTAAAACCTCGATACATATTAAAACCTGCATATAACTTATCACATGACATTATCCAAGGCCCCACTCACTATCACATGCCTATTGAAATCCCCTATAATTCCTACTATTTTTCAACTGTCAGATCACAATTGAGCAGATCCGATGGCCAATAAGCCATGTCGCATCCCTGACCGCTCAATATTTAATCCCATCGAGACCTTGCGAAATGCGGGATTTTGGGATCCCCGCTTCTGGCTATGTGTCAACATTTCATTGCATCACATCCTCAGAAAAAATACAACCTACCACCTTCGGTCGACGCGAAAACCACAAGTTGTATTCTTGCCCATTGCAAAAACCACCTCCATTTTAATTAACCCCACACATTAATGATTAACTACTATTGGTTAAAAAACTCATATAGCCACCCTTTGCTAGCCTTTTCACCATCTTTCTATTACATTGTGCACGAATAGAGCCATTGCCGACCTATTTTTGATCTAAACAAATTTTTGCTAGCCTTATTTCAAGCCCTTTTACCAGAAATCAACACCATTTGCTGCTACAACTGCTGCAGAACCAAATTGAAGTAGTATAAAGATCAGTAGAGCTTCAGAAAACCTCTGCTACCTCAGAACCCCTTCTACAATTAGAAAAACTTCATTTTTTCCAGGTATTCCTGAAATACCAAGGCCTGTACTTACAACAAGAGAGTAATAAGTAATTGAATCATTTAGGAGCCTCTGCAAACCAAAAGAAAACCCCTATTGCGTCCCTATCCTTTTCTACAGACCCTAGGCATATTTTTACAGAATTTCCAAGACTTAAGATTGTTCTTGATCACATAGATTGAATATTTTATCAATTGAAGAATTATAGACCATAAGCTACTATTTCATTCCAAACCCTTTTGCATACTATAATATTCTTTCACACCATTCCTAAAGGCCCTAAGACTATCTTTCTAAGCCCAAAGATTAATCAATTGATTAAAATTAACCAAAATATGGCTTCTTAAAGTATTGTATCGGTCAATCCTCTACAACCCCCTTGTTGTAGATATAGAGAATACCCCCTTAAGAGATAGAGACTTTAAAATTAGTGACCCTGTCATTGAATTTCACCTTCTTGAGCTCCACTACTGGAGCCATGACAAATCTATTGACCAAGCTGATGAAGTTTTCATTTGGTAGTCTAATTTTCCAAAGTATGTTGTCCCACAGACTTTCTAGTTCCTAGAAGTGATTAGACTCTGTCAAAATTGTTATTTCCCAGACCAAAGAGCCTTAATAACCCCTGGTAAAGAAATTTTGTTCACTATAAAAGCTAAGTCAATTAACCAAATGTTGCAGATCCAACCTAGAATAGATGAAACTCCTTTGTCTATTGAGGCCCTTACATAGTTATACCTGAATCTGGACTTCCCCAAAGGTTCCAGATATTTCAGACATTCATTCCTTCGTCTGTAGAGACTCCCAAGACCAATACTCCTTACCCATCTACAATATTTTCTGAAAGAATGAGACATATCATTAGCATGCTGTATTTTATTCTGGGTTATTTCACAAATGAGCATGTTGATGCTTCAGTATTAGGTTTCTTGTCTACTTTCACACCTGGTCAGCCTCTTGCTACCATTTTCAATTTTTCTCAGTACCTTGCTGACACAATGCATGAACAACTTGTTAAAAATGCCCGAAGAAGGTGTTTTCAAGTATTCATCAGTCCTGTTCCACATGTTTCTATATTTCCAATCTGAAAAATTTTCCATCAACCTTCAGAAACTTGATGTTGAAGGTAAACCACAGTCAGTAATATTCTGGACTTCCTTACTCGGGAAGGATTCAACACAATTCACATACATAGATTTCATTGAATCTTTCATCCATCCAATGGTCAACATGCTGAAAAATATCAGTCAACCAAGAGTCAGTGATGAGATTAAAAATATCCTGCAATTATCAAAGCATAGTAGGATAGGAGATTGGTACCTCTATCAGAACCATACAGAGATTAGGGTATATGGATATAATATTCTTCCATATAAGCTGCCCAAATATCTCCCAATGAGGTTATTTTCCCTTGAATATATCAGGAAGATCCTTAATTTTGATGAAATAAATTTCTTGGCAGCCAAAAAGACGACACAGTTTAAAATAAAAATTCAGATTGGTCCTTTTATTTGTAACATTAGAGATGTTGGTCCAAAGGCAGAAAATTATTTGTAGGAGTTTAAATTCAGTTATATTTTTCAATGGTACTATAATCATTTTGGAGTAATAGGAAAATTGAGAGTTAAATTTAAATTAACTCCTTATGTACATGAGTCCAAGCCAGACATAGAGAAGTACTCCAATCAGTCTGAATGGTTGGAGAACACTTTGAAAGAGGAAGATAAGCAAGGTGATACTAGTCAAATCTTGCAAACTCTAGCCCCACAAGACAGGAACTCAAAAAGAGTCAGAGAAGAAGGATCATATACTACAGAAACTACCACTGAAACAAAATTAAAAATGATGTACAGGAAGAAGCCAAAATTAGATCCTGTAAATGAGGAAGTGGAAACAATTGAATTAATTGACACAGATAGAGTGGTGAAGGACAATGCACCTCCTGCACTTTCTGAAGAAACTCATCAACCTTTAGTATCCAAAACTTAGATTATTCAGAAACAACACAGTATTGAAGTATCTTCATTAAAAAAAACATCAGAGAAAGAGCAGGATATCATGAAAAAATATAAAGAAATCAAGGTAAGAAATGAGACATTAAAAACTGATACATATAACCAATATTGGAAGTAGTCACCCAGTGACCAAAGCAGATTGATTTATGAATTTGATTACAAGAATAGGAAGATGCAGATGACCTTCCTACAGCCTACAATAAAGCATCCCAAATCATCAGTTGATTATAAAAAGACATCATATGAAGTTCAAGCATCAGATATTCATCCAATTGACCAAATAGAATTTCACAAACAAGCTGGTGAGATGTTGTATTCTACAATGACAAATAAAGCCATGAGTGTACAGAAGCTCCAAAAAACTCTAGGGAACATCATAGATCAAATCAAATTAGAAAGGGAATCCCCACAGGCTAAGGATAACAGAATCAAATCACTAGAATATTTGATTATTGAAGTAGGATATGATCCAACAAATGTCAAAGTTGCAGATGAAATGATAAAAAAGAAAAATGCAGACATTGTTGTATTAAAGAAGCAATTAAAATTACCTCCTACTAAACATCCTCAGGAAAAGGAAGTATTACAGGATGCAAATAAAAATTTATGAGATGATGAACCTCACGCTTCAGTTGACTACCTAGTTAAAAGAAATGGAAAATGAAATCGATAAGCTAGTGCACAAGAAAAATTCCAACTTAGAAGCAGTCCCTGTCAATGTTATTCCCATAGTCAATACTGTTGTTCCTTCTACATTAGCAGTGTCATTGACACCATCAGTTCCATTAGCTACAACAATTCATGTTACCTTAGAAACTACTTTAGCAACAAGATCATCTACATCAACAATATAGCTAACTGATGAAGCAAGAAAGTTAGTTAAATAAATGTAGGAAATGTCCATTCAGACAAGTGAAATCAACACACTTAAAGAACAACTGAAAATTCTGGAGGATGAGAAGAAACTAGCACAAATCATGCATAAAAATGAAGTACATAGAACAAATAGATTGACAGAGAAATTGTAGAAATTAGAGAAATATCTAAAACTGAAAGAACCAATGGCACAAGCCAAGCAGCAGCTATGGGCCAATATCATTGAATCTGTCAATGATATTTGGCCATCAATCCAAGTTATTTATGAACAAAATTATCTCATCAAACCAGCAGGTGAAGCCATCCAAAAAATCAAAGAAGAACTTGGCAAGAAGCCAGAAGAGGCCAATGAAATCATAAAATTTCTTAATTCCAAGAATAAATAGGAATTAGAAGAGATTGGAATTAGTGATAGGAAAGATACAATTCTTGGATTCAAGAAGGTGATTTCTAAAAGAAATTTAATGATTCAACTTGAAGAAAAATGCCAAAACATGGAGATAGCCATAACCAGTTTCATGATGAGTTTTTATACTTTGAGGTATAAAGGCTTACCAAATCCTCCGGTTATTCATGAAAAATTGAAGAAAAAAGAGGATTATGATAAGAAAATGAGAGAAATAGCCAAGGATCAAGCCAACCTTCCTTCTTCACAATGAATTCCAACAGGGAAATTTCTCTACAAGAGTTTTGAAAATATTTTTTACCTGCAACACGAGGTAAAACACCTATTCGTCAACAAGCCTCTTTTTCAAAATATACATAGGCAGATGAGATATTTAGAAGGATGGTGAAAATTGAGTTACCAGATGTAGAGAATTGGGAGAAGTTAATTGATTTACTGTGAAAGCAGTAAAGGTTAAAACAAATAAAACAGAGCAGTAAAGGTTAAAATTGTTTGCAGTAAAAACAACAGTTACAGTCAAAGAGTATCCGAGTTTGAAGAGTATCAGGTGAAATTCAAACATCTAAAGTCAAAACAGAGTTGAAAGTTAAAGCTAGCCAATGTAAAGGACACTCAACTGCAGCCTTCGTTGAGCAAACAACAAGGAGACAAATCAACAACAAATCAAAGACAACAAACAACAAATTCAATAAAAATAGGGAAAACTTGCATTAGTTAGATAACTGTCTCTATGTTCTTGCATGAAGATATTTATTTTTCCTTGAATAATTCCTAATTTGTTTAGGATATTTTGTAATATTTTTTTTTGTAAAAACTTCACATTTCAAAGTATTGAGGGTGGATGAATTGCTAAACATTTCTATTGTTGTACTGAGCTGAAACCTAAGGGTTCTTTGTACCATTTTCAAGTTAGCGGACTAGATTGAGCAATAAAGAGATTATATTACAAGGTTCATGTGTTGGGCCACTTTAGTGAAGTATTCTCAAATGTTCCTTGTTTTTATCTGGAGTTTTGACAATACTTGTATGCTTTTCTAAATCAAAATGTATAACAGGAATGTTATTTCATAATATTTTTAAAAGCACTATGTCTTGAACTGTTATGTCATTTTCATGTTTTCTACTGATATCCAGATTATGGAATTCTTAATTTCTCCCTAGTTTTGATTGACCTCTCATCCCGATTGAAACCAATTTCATCGTCAGCCTAAGGATTTGAAGTAACTCAGCTATATAGCCCTATGAACACTTCCCTTTAGAACCTTGATTTTGCTCTGGCTACTTCACACTTTGACTCCAATTTCCCAATGGAATTCAGATCTACATCTATCCATTTTAACTAGTGATTCTATTAGTATGAATCTTAATCGCAAGTGTATGAAAAAATACCATTTTAGCTGTGCATAACAAACAACCCTAATATCAAATATGGCTACCAATATCTTTAGATCTGCAATTAGTTGACCAAGATAAATGTTGTAAAAATATATATCTATGCATTAAAAGACATTAAGCAGTAAATAAAAAAAAGAGTTGCTCCATGCATCCAATAGACAAGACACGAATATGTTGAATGAATTTTGTATTAATGGCACTTGGGAGGAAAACATAGAAGGATGTTACCATTTGTCCTTCTTGTAAGTCCTCAACACTTCAGATCTAAAATCCCTCTCTCTTGATGGTGTAGAAAACCCAGATAAAAATGAAACTCAAAGGGAGCTCACAAGCAAAAAGATAGAAAAATATGACAATGATGGTGGATCAAAGTTACACCAAAAGTATAGATCCAGAGTGATCTTTAGGCAACAAAAGGTAGTGAATGAATGAAAAAACCCTTCTATTTATAGCAAAATATTGAGTTAGTCTAGATATTGGTGCATAGTTAAAATATTATTAACCAAATCAAGATCCAAATTTTATGGAATATTTTATTATATTTGTTGGAGGGAAAAAGAATTTGACTTGGGTCAAATCCCTTTATTTGTAAATAATACATAAATAAATGATTTATTTATTATTTGAAGAATGTGGTTGTATAATAATCAAATAAATAATGATTTATTTAATTATTTATAGATGATTTAGTCAAATTTAACAAGGAATGTTATTTAAATAAGGTTTAAATAATTATTCCTAGAAAATAATAACATAAATAATGATTTATCTAATTAATTTTCCTGTTTTGGATTAAATATGACTAGGAATATTAATTAAACTGTTGTTTAACTAATTATTCCTTGAGGAAAATCAAACAAGTGTAGATTTATTTAATATTTCCTCATGGGATTTCCTGTTTAGACCATAAACAACTTAGTAAAGGTGGTTTACTAAGTTATTTTTCATAGTGAAAGCAATTTTACTTAGGGTAAAATTGGTCTTACATGGTGTATTTAGGTCCATCTAATAGTAACAGGTTAGATGACCAAAAAATGGTGTAACAGATTCCACCACCAAACCAAACCCAAAATCAAATCCCAAGTAATCCTACATAACTAGCCTAAAATCAACTAAAATCAGCAAAGATAAATCATATAGAGAGAGCCCTCTATGAGCATTAGGAAGGCTAGATCCTAAGGCTTAAAAGTAGGTTTGTGGTTACCTATAATATTCTTTAAACCAAAATATACACAACCCTTGAGAATTATTGGAGTGATAACATACTGGCGACCATACTGGGGAATAACCAGTCCTCAGTGTTTAAAATAAATATTAAAGGAAATATTTTTACTTATATTTTCACCTTAAGGTTGTTTTAAAGGGTTGTTAAGTAAACTTTTTACAAAAAACTAAAATTATGGCTTCCAAAAGAATCTACTATACCAGGTCTAATCCTGATCCAGAACTTGCTGTAATAGTAGATAATCCTGACAGAATTTTAAAGAAAAACAAAAAAGTAGAAAGTTTAGGTAATAAAAATCCATTAATCAAGGCAAATTCTCTTCCCAATAAATTATCAAGATTATAAGACATTGAATTTAATTTATCTTTCGAGCAGTCTTTGTTTAGAACTAAATCAGAAAGTGCCATATATAATAGTGTAATAGATCCCGATTTCATTTCATTTATTGAAACTAAGAAGGAAACTCTTTCACTTGATTCAAATGAAAAAATTCTAGAACCTTATGATAAACTTGATGCTTTAGCTACAACTTTGATTAAGGAAATTGATGAAGCATATTTTCTACATTATGTAGAATTGATTGCTTTATCTGCTTATACCCCTAAGCCTTCTACCAGTCATTTAGAGTCTGTAAATTCAAATTTATTTAGTACCACCTCATCTATTATTTCCACTACACCTTATTCCACTGAATCTTTCATTCCTAAGCTTCCTCTTCAACCTAGAGTTTTATTTCCATCCCCAAATACTGAAAGTTCATCCTCTAGCACTGCTGCTGCATTTTCAAGCTCTTCAACAACATTTCCCAGTACACCTTCTAGTGTCCCAACCTCATCTGCAAGTACTTAAACCTCATCACCAAGCACCACATATTTACCTCTTAGCATAGCTAGAATCTTAGCTATGGTTTCCAGATATGCTCCATTGGTCCTACCAGGTCAATTACATAACATGCCCCAAGATTATCAAAGAAAAATCCCTCAATTTGATGGAACTAGTCAATACAATGCACAACAACATGTTAACAAAATGACTGATTACTTTGAATTGCATGAAATTGATGAATCATATGTCCAAATGAGGCTGTTTTCCCAAACTTTAGCTGGAGAAGTAAAAAAATAGTTTAAAGATTTACTTGCAAATTATATTGTTGATTTAGAAGCTTTCCATAGATTGTTTATCAGTATATGGGATAAAAAGAAGAATCCTTTACAAATTTTATCTGAATATGAACGCATAAAAAGAGGACATAATGAGTCAGTTCAGGACTATTGTAATAGATTCAACAATATCTATAATGCTATTGTAGAAAACATTAAACCCCCACCAGATCTAGATTTACTCAAATTTCCTGATGGTTTTGATATGGATATGTCATACCAATTGAGGGAAAGAAACCCAGAAACCCTAGAACAAATGAAAAACATAGCAATTAATGTAGAAGCCAATTTGTTAGCCAAGAGAGCAAGAATGAGAAATGAAAGAAGGGTAAAAATTGTTGGCAATATGATTCTTATTTCTTAATATGTTTTCCTTGATGGAAACTCTTTGGTAAAAGATGGAGTATATGGCTTCTGGAGAAGCTTAGTATTCTATCAGAAGAAATGTGTAATGTCCAACATAAATTTGGTTAATATTCATATTGCAAGTTCTATACGCGGGTTTGAACAGGCCAAGTCGCATATACACGCAGATAAGTATGATCCAAATCACATATGCCTTTTACGCTCTAAAAATATGATACCATGAGGCTTTACCATGGTATTAGCCCACAATATTGAGCATTGTGACGTTTATTTGATTCCGTCCAAGAATACCATCGTCAGTTGTGTGGTTTTGACTCATGGTATTGGTAAAGGCTAAATCTATATAAGGAGAAGAAGATCATAGTAAAAAGGTGTGTATGTGTAAGGGGTTGTCACTAAATACTTATCTATGAAGTATACCTGCATGGGATGAACTCTGTTTTATTGGTAGATATGAATCTATGATGCACCCTTGGATACAATGATGGATCAGGATCTCTAGAACTGAAATGAATATGTTCTTGCATGATCTATTGAAGAGATGATTAGATATGAGACCTGACACATGTTTGCTGAATTAGAGTGAAGAAATCTGGGTAATTTCTATAAAAATTTTGCAGAATAAATATTTACAGATCTATACGCTAGTTTGTCTTGGTAAAAGCGTGTATATATGGGGCTTTGTCTCAGAAAAGGCACATATGGAAGTCAGGGTTTCTTAAGCTTATTGCAGAGGTTTTCTGTTTATTGCTGTTGTATTTATGTTGTCTATCAATGAAGTCTTCATGTAGATCTGGGTTGCTTGAATGTTGTATATGATGCTAAGTTGATTATGTACAAATCTAATCAATGAGTGAGTAAATATGTTTTATGATGTCTGACTGATCAAGGGTTATGCAATACTGAAAATATATCTGACTGAAAGCCTTAGATCTAGATATGAGACTGACCATATTCTGAGAAACAATATTCACAGATCTATACATAGGTTGGTGTAAAGGAAAGCATGTATACATGCGGCTTCAGTAAGGAAAAATAACGTATTCATTTTAAGATAATGAATGTTCAGGGTTGAGTTTGATTCTGCATACTGATTCTGAAATATGGGTTATTACTGTGTTCTAGTTACAATGATCTCACTGTTCTGATTGAATTATTGGGTGAAGTTTATTACTTTTGTTCTTTAAGAAGAGTTGTGTTGAAGCTGTGTGATCTAGTATGAAAATTGATGAAACATGGTTTGCATTGGTTCTGAAAGTTGAAGCCTTCAGGGTGGAAGTAGAAGCTTCCTGCCAGTAGAAGCTGGTGTTTTGATTAGGGGGTTGAAGCTCCCTTCCAGTAGTACCTGGTAAACGAGATCAGGGGGTTGTATCTCCCTTAGAGTTGCAGCTGGAAAATGAGAGAAGGTTGTAGCCTTCTGCAGGTAGATGCCTGCATACTGATATGAGTCTGCATCATTACAAAATTTTAAACAGTTTTCATATAATAAATATTGAAGACAGAGACAAAAACAACAACGGTTTTCTCCTGAATTGGGTTTCCACCTCAAATCTTGGTGTTCATGGGTGATGCTCTTATGTGATGATTTATTCTGCTGTCACTGCAGATATTTAATGCTTTATAACTGATGCATAACTGATAAGCTGAGTTAAATTTTGTTTCTAAAATTTTATCTAACAATAAATTTATCTCAGTATACGCAAGTTTCTATTGATATATCCGCATGCATACGCGAGTTGGTTCATTAAATTGGCATATGGAATTTAGTAAAGAAAAATTTAAAATCATTAGTGAGCTCTAAATAATGATTCACCCCCCCCACTCTCAGTATTTTTCCCAACAATTGGTATCAGAGCAGGTCCTTCTGAAGAAGCTCAATCGTTAGAAGGAAGATTAGCTAAGATGAGCAATCAAGAGGGGACAATATCTATCAGGCCTCCTCTCTTCAACGGAAACAAATTAATCTTCTGGAAGACAAGGAAAAGATCCTATCTTTAGTCTCTTGGAGAAGATGTATGGGCTATAGTTGAAGGAGGTTATCAATATCCAACTTCAGTTCCAACAGATGCAGCAACAAGAAATAATTATGAAACCAATGCAAAGTTATAGCAAAGGAGATATGGGACAAAATCATTCTAAGCTATGAAGGTGATGCGAAGGTAAAAAGTGCTAAACTCCAAACTCTCAGAATTCAATATGAAAAAATCAGAATGCATAATGAGGAAAGCATTTCCAGTTTATTTTTACATCTAGATGATTTTGTAAATCATATGAGAAATCTGGGTGAAACCATATCTAACACTACTCTGGTAGAAAAGGTTTTAAGATCTCTAACTCCCAAATTTGAGTCAAAAGTGTTTGCTATTGAAGAGAAGCAGGATCTAAAAACTCTTATTGTTGTTCAACTTCATGGGATTTTGACTTCTTGTGAAATGAGAAACGAAGGTCCATCTGAAGTCAAAGAAGTTGTTTTTAGAGATGCTGCAAAAGGAAAGGAGGTCGAAGAAGAATAAGGATCAGGGTATGTTTCAGAAGAAGATGAGATAAATTTTGTAAAGAAGCTACAACTTGGCACTGGAAGATTTAGAGGTAAGCTTCCTTTTAAATGTTTTTCTTGTGGAAGAGTTGGTCATTATGCTGCTAAATGTCCCAATAAAGATAGTCATGAAAAAGGAAAGGAAATGGCTAAATGAAATAAGAAACAATTAATCAATAGAATAAGCTATTATACTCATGAGGATAGTGACAGTCTATCAAATAGTGAAGAAGGAGAATCTGATCAAGATATTAGAATACTCATGGCTTTTGAAAATGACTCTAGTGATACTTTTATGGATGCATTAGAATAAAATGACTATCTTGAAGAAATAAATCATCTCAAAATATGTTTGGAAGAATTTTTTTTTCCATAGACACTCTAAAAAATCAACGTATAGAAAAGGAGAAGCACAATGAGAAATTAGAATGTGAAATAGAAGTCTAAGAAAGGAAATTGAGAAAGTGAAAAATTTAAATCTTAGATTTTCTAAAGGATCTGAAACCTTAGATGAAATTATCAAGGTACAACACTCTCCTCTTATAAAGACAGGTCTTGGATATATTGGAGAATCATCTCAGTCTTCAACACCAAGCTATCTAAATGCAGCAAAAGCCAGCCTACAACATTCTGTTTCTCAACAAAAGAACAAAGAAACTACACAGGTAAATCATGACCACTTTAATACAAGGAAAAAAAATAACAGAAATATCAATCAACAGGTAAACATAAATATAAGGTTTCATGATCGCAGAAATTTCTTCTTTAATGGAAAATGTTTCTCATGTCATAATTTTGGTCATAAGGCTGCTCAATGTGTTGCATACAAAACCATCATGACTAGAGAAGAAAGAAATAAAAGAAATGAGTCTGGAATAAAGAAGAATACTTATAACAACTTTTATCCTCTTCAAAATGAAATTGAATTTTCTTATTGCATTAACTTTGGTCATGAAGAATCTGAATGCAGGAGAAAACTTTAGCCAAAAGAGAATATACCTTCAAATTCCAAGGTTTGGAGAAATAAGGAGTTACAGGTTGAAAGCTGTGGCATAGATTTATTTGTAGAAGGAGAAGAAAATCAATGGTACATTGATAGCGGATGATCAAAACACATGACAAGTGATAGAAATAAACTCCTTTCATACAATGCTCTAGGGAAAGAAAAGAATGTTACTTTTGGAAATGACTCTCCTGTTGTCATTAAAGGAAAAGGTTTTATTTTTCTAAAAGAAAAGGTGAAAGCTAACAATGTTATGTATGTGGATGGATTAAAGAACAACCTATTAAGTGTGATTCAAATGTGTGATCAAGGAAATGAAGTTGTCTTTAGTTCAAAAGAATGTATAGTGCATGAACTTGACACAGGGAAAATTCTAATAAAAGGAACTAGAACACCAAGCAATCTGTATGTATTGAAAGGTGGCCAAGAAAAATGCTACTTGGGTAAATCTTCAGAAAATTGGTTATGGCACAGAAGGTTGGGACATTTGAGCTTGTCTCAAATAAGAAAATCTAGCAGACTCAAAGCTATTCGTGATCTTCCCAACATCACTCTACTTGAAAGTACCATATGAAAATCATGCCTATTTGGTAAGAAAACCAAGGTACAATTCAATTCTAAAGAAGGATTAGCAAGTAAGCCTCTTGAAAGTATACATATTGATCTATGTGGTCCTGTAAGGAAATAGTCACCTCATGGAGAACAATACTATATTTTATTTATTGATGACTTCTCTAGAATTTGTTGGATCGGTTTACTGAAACATAAAGATGAAGCATTTGAAAAATTTAATATCTTCAAAGCTTTGGTTGAAAATGAATTAGATCTAAAAATCAAATATCGTAGATATGATCAAGGAGGAGAATATATATTAGATGATTTCTTTGATTTCTATGAACATCATGGCATAAAAAGACAATTTTATGTAGCTGGAACCCCACAACAAAAATGTGTCACAGAAAATATGAATAGAACAGTTCAACAAATGGCTCGGGCTATGCTTGATTAATCTGGAAATCCTGATACCTTTTGGGGAGAAGCAGCACATAATACAGTAAATATTCTGAACAAGGCTCATGTTTAGGTGAATAGTGATAAAAATTCCTTATGAAATTTGGTATGGAAATCTTCGCACCGTAAATAATTTTAGAGTTTTCGGAAGAAATTTTTTTATCAAGAACAATGATTAAAAACTTGGTAAGTTTGAACCTAGAGTAGATGAAGGAATATTTCTTGGTTACTCTTTTAGAAGTAAAGCATATAAATGTTACAATAAAATACTTTGAAAGATTGTTGAATGTATTGATGTTGTAATTGACGAGTCTCTCTAAGTTCCTAAAAGGGAAATAACAACAACAAATGAATATGATGATGATGTATATTTTCCCACATCCAATAGCAAAAATATAGAAGGTGAACCTAATGAAGCACCGGAAGAAGATCTATCTGAAAAGGCTCCATCAAGGTATGTTCAAAAGAATCATCCAAAATCTCAAATTTTGGGAGAAAAGAGATCAGTTGTCCAAACAAGAAGAACTCTTGTAGGATCTCCTAGCTATCTGGAATTCCTATCGACTATTGAACCACAGAATGTAAATCAAGCTAGTAAATATGAATGTTGGATTCAAGCCATGAATGAAGAACTTGATCAGATTGAAAAGAATCACACTTGGGAATTGGTTCCAAGACCTCGTGATAAAAATGTGATTGGAACAAAATGGATGTTCAAAAACAAGTTAAATGAAAATGGAGATGTTATTAGAAACAAAGCTATAATTGTTTGTAAAGGGTATGCTCAAAAAGAAGGTATAGAATTTGAAGAAACATTTTCTCCTGTAGCTAGACTTGAAGCCATAAGAGTGTTTCTTGCTTTTTCAAGTTTTCAACAATTCAAAGTTTATCAAATGGATGTTAAATATGCTTTCCTCAATGGTGATCTAGAAGAAGAAGTTTATATAGAACAACTAGAAGGATTCATTTTAGGAAATGATGAAAAACTTGTTTGCAAACTTAAAAAGGCTTTATATGGTCTCAAACAAGCTCCTCGGGCATGGTACTATGGTCTTGACAAATATCTTCATCAACAAGGCTTTACAAAGGGATCTGCTGATAGTAACTTATACACAAAATTTGAGAATGATAAACTATTGATTGTAGTTGTATATGTTGATGAAATGATTTTTGGAAGTAATGAAGAGTCGATGAGTCAGAAATTTTCTTCTGTTATGCAGCAAGAATTTGAAATGTCGTTACTTGGGGAACTAACATTTTTTCTTGGCTAACAAGTGCAACAAGCAACAAATGACATATTTTTATCACAAGAAAAATATCTTAAGCAAATTCTGAAGAAGTATGGGATGGAAGACTGCAAACCTGTGAGCACGCCAATGGTAACTAAATGTAGCCCTATTTCTCATAATGATTCTTCCGCGATGAATCAACCATAATACAGATCCATGATTGGAAGCCTTCTTTATCTAATCAGGACAAGACCAGACATTATTCATGTAGTTGGGATTGTTGGACGATTCCAAGCTAATCTAAAAGAGTCTCACCTTCAAGCTGTAAAAATAATATTCAAATATCTACAAGGGACTTAAGACTTTGGTTTATGGTATCCAAAGGATGCTGATATCACTCTTCATGCTTACACAAATGTGGATTGGGTTGGAAATGTTGATGATTTAAAAAACACTAGTGGTGGTGAATTCTATATGGGCCCCGATTAGTATCCTGGTTCAGCAAGAAAAAAAGTTCTATTGCCTTATCTACAGTAGAAGAAAAATATGTGGCTGTCGCATCATGTTGCACACAACTCCTTTGGAAGATGCAGACTCTACAAGACATTCAAATCAAATGTTCACCTCCCATCTCCTTTTTATCTGATAATACAAGTGCCATTAGTATCTCGAAGAATACTATTATGAATTCCAATACCAAGCACATTCCTATTAAGTATCACTTCCTACATGAACAAGTGCTTGAACAAAAGGTTAAATTGGAGTATGTTCCCTCCAAAGAACAAGTCGCTGATATATTTACTAAACCTCTTCCCATGGAAAAATTTGAATATCTCCGACATAAGCTGGGAGATGTCTCTGCCTCTCTGATCAAATCTGCTTAATTTTAGAAGTTTAAATTTGGTACGTTGGTTTCATAAAGAAGAATTGTGTATATATGCGAGTTTCTGTGCATAAAACCACGTATGGGTTTTGCTGACAGAAATTCTTTGGGTCAGCGCTCAAAACAATTGTGGTGCTATTGGGTAATCTTTGTTGTTGTTCAAGCATTCATATTTCTGTATCATACTCTGATGAAGATGCTTTGATGAATTGGTTGTTGAAGGTGTTCATGATGCATAAGCTTAGGGGGAGCACCTGCCTTGCTGAAAAGGATGAATTGTTGGCATTCTGATTGGTTTCTGATATATGATCTCTCTCTTGAGATCTTTTGGTCCTGTTTATGAAAATTCATTTCTGTAATTTGATGAAAAGGGAGTGTTAACACTCATGATGTAAATTTTTATATTCAGTCATGTAAGGACTTTTTCTAATTTGTAAACCCACTTGGTTGAGTAGTTGAGTTAATTATGTAATTCCACTTGGTTGGATCATTGATTTACGTATGAGTTCTTGGTGATCATACTCGGTTGAGTTATAGAGTTAGAAAAATCAATCTGGAGATTCAGCATGACCTTAGGGGGAGCATGGTCGAAATAGTGCCCTTTTCCCTTGATGTCAAAGGGGGAGAGTATTTTGGGTGTTTGAATAATGGTTATGTTTAATGTATCTATATGTTGTGGTGATCAAACTACATCGTGGTTTCCATCAAGCCCAAAGGGGGAGATTGTTGGAAATATGATTCTTATGTATTAATATGTTGTTCTTGATGGAAACTCTTTGATAAAAGATGGAGTATATTACTTCTGGAGAAGCTCAGTAGTCTATCAGAAGAGATGTGTAATTTCCAGCAGAAGTTTGATTAATATTCATATTGCAGGTTCTATACGTGGGTTTGAACAGGCCAAGGAGCATATACACGCAGATAAGTACGATCCAAGTTGCATATGCCTTTTGCATTCTAAAAATACGATACCAAGAGGCTTTACCATGGTATTAGCCCATAGTATTGAGCGTTGTGTCATATATTTGATTCCTTCTAAGAATACCATCGTCAATTGTGTGGTTTTAACTCATGGTATTGGTAAAGGCTAAATCTATATAAGGAGAAGTAGATCATAGTGCAAAGGTGTGTATGTGTAAGGGGCTGTCACTAAATACTTCTATGTGAAGTATACTTGCATGGGATGAACTCTGTTTTATTGGTAGATCTGAATCTATGATGCACCCTTGGATACAATGATGGATAGGGATCTCTAGACTTGAAATGACTATTTTCTTGCATGATCTATTGAAGAGATGATTAGATATGAGACTTGGCGCATGTTTGTTGAAGTATAGTGAATAAATCTGGGTAAGTTCTATATATCTGAAACATTTTGCAGAATTAATATTTACAGATCTCTACGCTAGTTTGTCTTGGTAAAAGCGCGTATATACACAGCTTTGTCTCAGAAAAGGCACGTATGGAAGCCAGGGTTTTCTGAAGCTTATTGCAGAGGTTTTCTATTTATTACTGTTGTATTTCTGCTTTCTATCAATGAAGTCTTCTTGTAGATTTGGGTTGCTTGAATGTTGTATATGCTGCTAAGTTGATTATGTACAAATTTGATCAATGAGTGAGTAAATATGTTTTATGATGTCTGACTGATCAAGGGTTTTTCAATACTGAAAATATATCTGAATAAAAGCCTCAGATCTGTGTCTGAGATTGACCATATTCTAAAAAAAAAATTTCACATATCTATACGCGGGTTGGTGTAAAGGAAAGCACGCATACATGCGGGTTCAGTAAAGCAAAGTAGCGTATGCATATTAAGATAATGAATGTTTAGGGTTGAGTTGTATTCTGCATACTGGTTCTAAAATTTGGGTTATTGTTGTGTTCTAGTTACAATGATCTCACTATTCTGATTGAAGTATTGGGTGAAGTTTATTATTGTTGTTCTTTAAGAAGAGTAGTGTTGAATTTGTGTGATCCAGTATGAAAATTGATGAAACATGGTTTGCAGTGGTTTTGAAGGTTTAATCCTTCAGGATGGAAGTAGAAGATTCCTGCCAGTAGAAGCTAGTATTCTGATCAGGGGGTTGAAGCTCCCTTCTAGTAGAAGCTGGTAAACGAGATCAGGGGGTTGTAGCTTCCTTCTAGTTGCAGCTGGAAAACGAGAGAAGGTTGCAGCCTTCTGCAGGTAGATGTCTGCATACTCATATGAATCTGCATAAGTACAAAATTGTAAACAGTTTTCATATAATAAA
Organism: Pinus albicaulis; assembly: GCA_034641835.2. Classification (NCBI taxonomy): domain Eukaryota; kingdom Viridiplantae; phylum Streptophyta; class Pinopsida; order Pinales; family Pinaceae; genus Pinus; species Pinus albicaulis. Next base: position 1,543,581,518 of record CM076570.1, on the reverse strand, counting down.
TATTGAAGACAGAGACGACAACAACGGTGGTTTTCTCTCGAATTGGGTTTCCACCTTAAATCTTGGTGTTCATGTGTGATGCTCTTATGTGATGATTTATTTTTTTGTCACTGCACATATTTACTGCTTTACTAACCGATGCATAACTGATAAGCCGAGTTAAAGTTTGTTTTTGAAAGCTTATCTAACAAAAATTTATCTCAGTATATGCAAGTTTTTGTTAATATATCTGCATAAATATGTGAGTTGGGTTCATTAAATTTGCTTATGGAATTTAGTAAAGAAAAATTTAAAATCATCAGTAAGCTCTAAATACTTATCCCCCCCCTCTCAGTATTTTTCCCAACAACAATAAAAGAGGAAACATCTACATCAGATAGAAAAATAGATAGTTTAGCAAAAGCCATGGAAAAAATGATGGATATACTAGAAAGTATGGAAAGGAAACCACAATGGGATAATCAACAACAAGGCCCTCAAACAAGAAATCCAAAATTTAGAAAAAACACCAACACTGGTAAATCTAGAGAATCAACATCTGATCAAACAATAAGACCACCTTTCCAAGAGAACTATGCTGAAAGTTCTCACCAAAATGAAGATGATGAAGACACTCAGATTAATCTAATGGGAATCAATAATGATAATACTATTTTTCTTACACAAGAAGAACATGAATTATATGAATTACAACAGTTACAGTTAGAATCTGGAGAGTCTTTTGATTATAAGCAAGGTTATGAGTTTTCCATTAATGAAGTTCACAAGCAATATAACTTTAGGTGTAAGAAAAATGTAGAATCCGCTACTAAGAAATACTCCCAAACTCAGACCAAGAAAACAGTAGGGAAAACCAACAAAACTCTAGTTCAAATAAGAAAAATTCAAATCCTAATCAGAAAATTTCTAGTGCTAAAATTGCCCCTAGTCCTAAAATTGTTGACATTACAGATAGTTGTTGTTCAAACATCAGTTGATCCTCAAAAATCTGCTGCTGCTAAAACAACAACCTCTGCTAAAACTACACTTTTTGCTAAAAATTTAGTTGATCCAAAAACATCTACTGCTGATCCAAAATCAACTGATCACAAAACTTCTATTGCCAAAACAATTGTTGAAATTTCAAAACCTCCCAAAATTTCCACTACAACTCAAACTGTCCCTGAAAAGAAGATTGAAAACAACAAGAGAGTGGAAACACAAACAAAAAAACCAACTGTAGGTAAAGAAGAGAAACACACTCAAACTGCAGTTAGTACAGAAGAAGTCATTTAGTTAGGAAAAACACAAGCACCATTCAACATCCAAAATGAAATTGCCAAACTGAAAATACCAATTCTTTTGAGAGAATTGGTAAAACATGATTTATATAGATCACAAATCATTGAAACCTTGAACATGAATGAAGGAGAAGACTATGTTAATTTCAGTGATGACCAACCAAAACTAATGTTTGGTCCAGAGGTAAATGGAAAACACCAAGAAGGAGGAGTTCCTCCTTTCTACATTAGGTTGAATGTTCATGATCAAATTTTACATAATGCTATGCTAGATTCAGGAGCCTCACATAATTTAATGCCAAAGGCCATTATGGAAACTTTGAATTTAGACATCACCAGACCTTATAAAGATATTTTTTCGTTTGATTCTATTAAAGTGAAATTCTAGGCTTAATCAAAGATTTATGCGTCACTTTAGTCCAATACCATGGAAAAAGTATAGTCATGGATATTGTAGTAGTTGACATCCCTCCAAAATATGGAATGTTGTTATCTCTCTCATGGGGAGAAAAACTGTAGGGATCTCTACAATTAGACATGTCTTATACCACTATTTTAGTATTTGGTAAACCCAATAAACTTTATAGAGATACTCTAAAGAAGTACATGGTAAGTAGTGTAGAAAGACCTCGAAACTATCCCATTTATTCTGTACCTGCTGATATGGACTCTTTCATTTTATGTAATTCAGAAACTAGCATAGAGAACAACACAAATTTGAAACAGGAACATAAAGAACTGGATAGTGACAACATATTTCATGAATCAATGTGGCACCTATATTTTGATGGATTAGTGAACAAATTAGGAGCAGGAGCAGCAGTTTAGATTCATAACATGGAAAACAATCATTCAAAATTTCATGCCTTTAGATTAAACTTCAAATGTACAAACAACATGGCAGAGTATGAAGCTTTAATGTTAGGACTACAAATTTTTAGAAATTTAGGAGGCAAAAGAGTTTCTATCATGGGAGACTCTGACTTAATTGTAAAACAAATTAGATCTAATCAAAGAATTGCTTGAATGTGACTTTGCTGTAATTCTAGAAAACAGAACATACATGCACACAGTTTAGCAAATTTTTCTAGTACTTGCAATATGCCTTTTCAGCCAAATCACCAATATACAGTAGAGGTAAGACACAGGCCCACTATACCAGACAACTTAAAATATTGGCAGATTTTTACACAGGATACTCAAATCTATCACTTTATGAATACTGAGGGAGAATTCCATAATTGTAACATAGATACCGATTGTACAGTAGATGAAAAAATAGACAGTGAGATAGATGTAAATAATTTAGATTTCATTGAATCCACTAAATTCACTCAAATATAAATAGAAAAATTAGAAAAGGTAGAAATTGAAGAATTACCAGATGATGATTCTGACAATTTAAACCTTAAGAATAACTTTTTACCTAAGGGATTAGCCTCATTAGAATAATTTTTTGATTCAAATGAAGTTGCAATAAAACCAAAGATGGAACCATTAAGATTAGATATAGAAGAATACAATATAGGAACATAACAAAGGCCTAAACTCATCAAACTTTACAAAGCATTACCTCAAGTAGAAAAACTAAAATACATAGCTCTGTTTAAGGAATTTCAAGATGTATTTGCTTGGAGTTTTGAAGACCTAAAATCTTGTGACACTAGCATAATACAACACAAAATACCTACCAAATAAGATCAAAAACATTTTAAACATAAGCTCAGAAGAATCAATCGAGTTCTAATGCCTTTGATTGAAAAAAGGTAAAGAGGATGTATGAAGCTAAAATCATTGCACCTATCAGATATTCTGATTGGGTTTCAAACTTAGTTCCCACTAGGAAGAAAACATGGGAAATCAGACTTTGTGTTTATTTCCGGAATTTAAACAAGGTGTCCATAAAAGATAACTACCCTCTCCCCAAGATGGATCATATTTTACAGAGGGTGGTTGGTTCATCCAGTATTTCATTGCTTGATGGATTCTCTGGGTATAATCAAATCTTAGTTCAGCTAGAAGACCAACCAAAGACTGCATTTACAACTCCATGGGGTCTTTCAAGTATTTGAAAATGCGTTTTGGATTAATGAATGTAGAAGCTACATTCCAAAGAGTTGTGGACATATATTATGCCAAATAAATTCATGTTTTTCTTGTAATTTATCTAGATGATATAACTGTATTTTTAAAAAATGACAATGAACATCTAGATCATATGAAATAAGTGTTTATTAAATGCAGAAAATTTGGTATTTCTTTGAATCCCAAAAAGACTCTCTTTGGACTTGAAGAAGGTACACTATTAGGACATATAATATCAAAAGAGGGAATTAGGATAGGCCCCGCTAGAATAGAGGCCATTTTGAATATAAGCCATCCTAGGAATATTAAGTAATTGCAAGATTTCTTAGGTAAGATTGATTTTCTCAGAATATTCATTTAAAACTTAGCAAAAATAATTAGAGAACTAAATAACATGTTTTTTTGACACCTAATCCTCAACGGGTAGGTGTGGAAGCCAAACAGTCATAAAGGAGTCCAAGTGAGCTTGGAATTCGGAATCCAAGGGTCACACCTAATGTACTATAAAAGCACATCTATGGTTAATAGTAAATCATCACACACTTATCTTTTTGTCTATCTGTGTTTAGTTTCTCCTTATTTGTGGTTACCATGTGTGCGTTTAACATGGTATCAGAGCCATTCGTTTAGTGGCCTTTATGTACATGTCAGTTATGTCATTTCTGCTCACTGTCCATTTTAGTGCATTAATTTACTAACTGACAGAAATTCTATCCCTCCTACAAAAGCGTTAATTTTGTAGCTAGCTTTGTTTCTGGCTACTATCCACACTCTATTGCAGTTGCAGTCCTGCACTCCAAAACGCTCCTCTGCGCCATTGAAATTTAATGTTACAGTTACCTCCTTTATATTCTGCTCTTATAAATTATAGTTTGATCCCACTACAATGTGTTCCAGAGAATACACTACCCCTTCCTACCAAATGCTGGTATTGCACCTCCCATCTACGATAGCACTCCTACCGACTTGACCGGTTATTGACTGGTGCCACCATGCTCTGACACCTGACTGCATAATTTCTCAATGGAAAATACATCTCTTTCTTTTTTTGTCTCTCAATCTTCAATGATACCTAATGCTTGGTAAGGTGTCGCCTAATAGCACGAGTCTTATTGGGACACAAATCAAGAGGCAGGTCCTTCTTTTTCTTGTATGCTTCTCTTAATGCATATCGCTGGTTATGAGAAATCACAATTAGAACCTGAGCTATTGAGAGCCTCACGACCTTGATTTTAGAGAGCTTGTTGGGCACTCCTCTAGTGATATTTGCAACTCTGAGTAAGGCAAGCTCAACCTTGAGCTCCTTGAGTTGGCTTAACAGCTTTGATTTTCTCTTGTTGTGGAGCTCGTGAACCTTAATCTCGTCCATTTCAATTCAAATCCTTTCGCAAGTCCACTCCACACCACTTCTCCTCTCCACTTAGCTTAATGCTCACATCTCCCTCTTGGCCTCCTTACGTCTCAGACAGTCCATCTCAATTTCTGACCTTCGCGTCGTCCAGGCCTGTCAGCCCACCATTGCCGGACTTCCACTTCTACATTGGGCCTCCTATCTGCGTGGTGTACACAATCATCGAGCCTCCCATCCACGCATTGTAGACAGTCATCCACTAGCCATGCAACACCGGAAGATACTGCTCCTCTGTGCTTAAGAACTTCCACTACTCCCGCAGCACCAACACTCCACACCTGGCATACATGGTCACAAGATAATTCTGCACAAAGACATAAGCCTGAAATCTGATTCTAATTATGCAACTGTGTATCCACATTCCTTCACACAGACCTGCTACTTTGATACAACCCGAAAGCACATTCACAATAGTTACTGGATCAGGTTTCACGTCTGCTATTTGCATTTTATGAAAGAGAATCATGGGAATGGTGTGTTGAATGTGCGCTACACCGCTCTTGGCATTCATTCAGGTTTCCAGGTCTATTTTCAACAAAAGAAATGTCTGAATTGATTTTTTTCAGATAGACTAATTTATGATTCGAATTATATGACATAATTATTTGACCAAGGATGGTAAATCACTTCCCTACACAATATTTGGTGTTTATGGCAGTGAAGAGGTTGTCGAAACTAGTGGTCCACACCTCATTTTACTGAGGTTATTATACCAAAAAAAAAAATGTAGTTGGGTCAGTCCTTGGGAAGAGAGGAAGTAACATAATCGAGAGATATCTGGAGCAAAATTAAAGTTGCATGATTCTAAATCTGGTTCCTCGGATCGTGTTATTGAAATATTTGGGACACCAGAACAGACACACGTAGAAAAGAGCTTGCTTCAAACATTTATTGCAACTGGTGGTCAAAGCCAGCCCACACGTAGTGCAGGTTGGGCTTATTAACATAGGACTAGTTTTGATGACTGGCAGCCACGATGTATGATGCCTGGAGCCAATCTATCAACTCATGATGAAGCCTCAGCCCAAAATTAAAGATCTGATGAGCAGAGCCATGGAAAGCCAATTGCCCATGCATTAAATTTTGTGTGTGAGCCTTGAAGTATGTACATTTTGAACGCCCTGAAGTTTATATGTTGATTGGTATCATTTTTATCATTCATTGAAATCTTGATATATTTGGCTTCCAACGAGATTTCCAAAAAAAAAAAAAAAAAAAATTCCCTAGCTGCTAGCAGATCAAAATACTAACTCTCCCAAGTTTTTCAACACACTTGTGGCTGAGATTTTCCATAGGAAAGAGGCACTAATATTGTTTGTAAAAGAGAACTATTTGTATTCATTAAAACTAGAAGGTTCATTTGCTGACTTGAGTTATTTGAACCATGGAAAAAATTCATGGATTATTAGAGTTATTAAGCACTCTAATATTATCTATGGGTGGAGACGCGATTAAAATTAGCAGGGACACCTTGTCTAATATTAAGTTCTGTCTACAAGATGCACATGAAAAGATATATTTTTTGCAGTTTGAATATCAGCTACAACAAGAAGAATTACAGTAACAGAGTCATCATTCTGAACTTGTTTCTCTTCAGAAAATTGAAACAGACTCCCATAAATAGAAAGTTAGTAATGTTGCAGTCGATTCACATTCAGTGCCTAGTTCAAAAGCATATTTGTATGCAGATGCAGAAGCTCGGGTTCTACCTCCCAAGCTCGTCATCAGACCTTGGGAAGAGCTTGTCCAAAACAAGCATAGAACTAGTCTTGGATATGACAAGGAATTGTCCTTTCATATTCTGGACTACTCCAAGCCCATCAAATTTAAGAGTGCCAGATTTCTTTATAGCATTTCAACTTCAGTTGTTCTAGATCCTGCTCCTCTTCCATAGCACCAACAACAGATTGTAAAATTCCAACACTATGATCGCATTGGCCATATGAAAGATCACTGTTTCGATCTTCACCCATGCAAGCACTGTGGCAAACACACCCATTATTCACACAAATGCTTCAGAAACAAGCCTCCTACAAGAAAAAATATTCATCTTGGATGCATCGCTTCTTGGAAATGGGCATCAAAAACTAAGAAGATGTTTAAGTCGCATGTTAGAACTTGTTCTAGAATATTGAACAAACTTGCAGTTGAGTTTTCACCATCATCTCACCTTGTACTTGACAGGGGGAAAAATGATGGTCATCTACAAGAATTGATGCCACATCAAGCAAGCCTGAGCCACAAACTGTCATTCTAGATTCAGATTTGTAGCTAGAGAAACAACAGTTCAAGCGTGCCTGAGCCACAACTTGTCAGTCTAGATTCAAAGTTGTAGCCAGAGACACAACAGTTCAAGCAAGCCTGAGCCACAACTTGTCATTCCAGATTTAGAGTTGTAGCCTAAGAAACGGATGCCCATGAGCATGCCTTTGGTTAGTGGATATCCTTAAACCATCCATGTGAGGTTGATATTCTTCCTCTTCAAAGAATTCAGAGCACTTCCTCTGGCCGAAGACTTCAGATTCTTGCTAGCTTTGGTAGAGTTCCAGGAAATGCATTAAGCATTCTAGTGTTGGTGGTCATACTTAGACCATCACAGGTTGTAGACCTCCCTTCTTCTAGGTTGAAGGTCTCCCTCTTCAAATATGAGGGACACTTTCTCTAGCAGAAGCCCTCAACTTCTTCCCAGATTTGGAAGAGTTCTGGGAACTGTAATAAGCGTTGCGTTCCAGTGTTGGTGATCATCCTTAAACCACCTCTTTATGCCAAATTTTCAAAGAGTTGATTCAAATTAAGTTTTGCCATGCATAATTTGCAGATTTGTATTACAACTCTCTTCTTGGAATCACACATACCCCTTCAGATTAAGTGGGGGAATGTTGGACACCTAATCCTCAATAGGTAGGTGTGGAAGCCAAACAGTGATAAAGTAGTCCAAGTGATCTTGGAATGTGGAATCCAAGGGTCACACCTAATGCACTATAAAAGAACATCTATGGTTAATAGTAAATCATTGCACGCTTATCTTTCTGTCTATGTGTGTTTAGTTTCTCCTTATTTGTGGTTGCCATGCGTGTGTTTAATAATGTTAAAGAAAGACTCATCACTTAAATGGACAATATAGGCCAAACAATCCTTTGAATCAATCAAACAAGCCCTTAAAAAAACACCAGTCCTAATAAGTACTGATTTCAAAAAAGATTTCATTATTTTTTCTTTTGCTTCAGAACATACTATCGTTGCAGTCTTACTGCAGAAGAATGATCAGGGCTATGGACAGTCCATTGCCTTTTTTAGAAAATCGCTAAGAGATGCCACACTAAAATTTAACATAATATAAAAACAAGCACTAGCTTTAGTGAAGGCAATTAAAAACTTTAGAGTGTAAATATTATATTCACACATCATTTCTTATGTTCCAAATTCAGTAGTGAAGGATATTCTGACTCAGAATGGGCCTGATGGTAAGAGAGGCCAGTGGATTGCCACCATTTTGGAATATGACATGGAAATTAAGCCCACCAAACTCATTAAAGGCCAAGGTTTAGCCAAAATCATGGCTGAATAAAATAATGATATATCTAATTATTTCTCATAATTGGGTTAAATATGACAAAGAATATTATTTAAACAATGGTTTAATTAATTATTCCTAGAGGAAAATCAAATAAATAAGAATTTATTTAATTATTCCTTATGGGGTTTCCTGTTTGAGCCATAAATAACTTAATAAAATATGGTTTATTAAATTATTTATTATAGTGAAACAAATTTTACTATGGTAAAATTGGTCTACATGGTTTACTTTGATCCATCTAATTGTAAATGGTTAAATGACCAAAAATTGGTGTAACAGTGTCATCCCTACTAGGCTTATGATGCCTCTGTTTCACCCCTCTTGGGCCTACGCTGCCTCTACGTCACCCCTCTTGGGCCTGAGTTTTCTCTCTGGTATGGATATGCCTCTCTTCTATTTTATTCTCAGTCTTGGACTAAAAAATCCTACTATCAAACTTCCCCTCGCTGCATTGCAAGCTCACTCGAAAATTCTCAGCAAACCGTGCCCCAGAATTTTGACTTAGCTCAAGTGCTGCTACTATGTTTGTGTTCTCCATCTAACCCCAAGCCTTCCTTTAATACCTTTCTAGTTGATGAATCAACGACCATGATCTAATCTCCAATCGATAACTAAGATTGGAAAAAACTTAATCCTCGTCACTTAGAACATTCTCACCCACATGTTTAAATTAATTCACTTTAATTATTTAATTTCCCTAAGGTAGACTTAGGGTCTCCATTAAAATAATTATTTATTTGAATAACTTAAGCTCTGAGTGGAATTTATCCAAACGATTTCTAGGTCTTTGAGATCTCATGTGTTCTATCCCCTCCACAAAGTTTCGGAGCTAGAGCACATCCGATGCTACCCAAAAAAATCAACACATCCTTACCAAAGTTGTGAACAACAACATAAAATATTGGGTAGACAGATTGGTGGAGGCCACTTGGGAATACAACACTACCTGTAAGACAACTACGTGGTTTACTCCATATGATGTAGTTTATGGAAAAAAGGCTTTGATTTCCATTGAATTTGAGTATAACACCCTTAGGATGGAAACTCAATTGTATTTCAAAATTACAAAGGCACAAAAGGAAATACTACTTTAGCTAAATGGTTTGGATAAATTTAGGATGTAGGCCCTCCTTCACAGAGAAGTAATCTAGCTACAAAGTAAATTTTGGCATGACAGACACATCAAAGAGAATACATTTCTATAAGGGGATTGGGCTTTGCTATATGAATCCAGATTTAAGGAATTCAAGGGGAAATTAATGACTAGATGGCTAGAACCCTATTGAATAGATAAATGAAATGAAAATGGAGTTGTTCAAATCATAACCATAGATGAGGAGGGGATCCCTCTGCTTATCAATGGTTACAGGCTGAAAGTGTACAAGAGGCCCCTATCCAAGGCAGAATCATCAACACAATCAACATGGAGGTGAATGTAATTTGGAGACTCATAGCTTCCAGTCCCTCACCCTCCTTGACAAAAGAAAAAGAAATAAAGAGGCCTGGGTGAACCTTTTTGAGGCATCCAAGGCCAACTACAGGGTTGAAAACCTCCATGAGGCAATCCTGGAGGAAAAAAAAATAAAAAAATAAAAAAATGGAAAAAAGAAATAAAAGATCCTTGGGTGAAAACCTCTTGGAGGCACCTGTTGTATCTCAAGAAACAATCCCTTGGCTATGGTAAGGAATCAATGATTAAGACATTTTGTAAATGTATGTGACAATTATAATATCAAATGGCCTTAACTTAACACCTTTGGAATCTAATTATTTAATACACTCAATAATATGATATAATGAAAGCCTTCACAATTCCATAAACTGTTGATATCCGAATGAAATGAAAAGAAGAACTGTAAAGGAAAATTGAAGTGATATGCTGAGAAACAAAATCTATCACTTTTAAGTTTCAAAGGAAATTCAAGGAGAGAGAGGAAACTCAAAATAATATGTTGCAAACGAAGAATCTATTACTTTAAAGTTTCATCAGGATTTTTTGAAGAAAGAAGAGATGAGGTGAAGGAGCGCAAATTAAGGTTGTTTAACTCTTACTCACAAATGTAATTAAGAGACTAGCTACTACATTACTTCAATTCATTCAGAGAGGAATAAACATAGAGCGAAATTGGAAAGACATATCAACATCAATAGCTGCATGAAACTTGATCTTATTTCATTTATCTCTCAGAAAATTCAGTACCAAATTAACAATCCTCCAGAGGTCCAAACTCGGAACCCATTTTTCATTATTTCTATCTACTTAAATACATCACAGTGGTTCATAACTCATGAACTTCTTGAAGCTGTTCGACTACCTAAACTGTTAAGATTAATTATGCAATCATACTTGAGAAAACAAATTAAAATTGGAAATATTGTTCATTTTTTTGAATCTGATGTTGCTGATGCGTCCTCCCAGAGTGTCGATGTTTCCTTTCTGGTTATGATGCAGCTGTTGCACAGCTCTGTAATGATGCCTCAGTGCCCACCTTGACCCAACTATCATGTTCCCAATAGGGCTGCTATACGCCCTTCTACCCGACTTTGCCTATGCCCTTGTGATTCAAACATTGTCAATCATATCACCTGCTACCCGACTCTACTGCTTCTTCTTTGATCTGCATCAGGTCACTTACCCAAGTTTTTCTGTCGCGTTCTGCCTATTTATTCATAAAATGGCGCATAACCACATAAGCCCGGACTTGAAAGCCTTTAGATTTCATCTTCGAACCTCATCTGTCTATGCCAGCATCACACTTTGCATTTCACTATCTTTAACTTTTCCTTAGCATTTATCTTTTAAAACTTGCGATGTGTGCTACGCGATCGGGTCCCACCTAGCATCGCACTTTGGCAACTTTATCACTTACCTCCCACGCCTATACTTTGAAACTTGCGATTTTCGGTTTGCAATTTAATCTCCACCATATATCTCTCTAATCCAGTTATGCACTTTGATCCCGACCATCCATTTTTCCCTTTGCACCTCCTCCAGAACTCTTAAGTGTTTAAGGGAAATGCGCCCTTTCTCTGCCTTTGGGAAATTAGTTTTTTTTTCTCCACAGTGTAACCCTCCTAAGATTGTTTAGTGTTCTGCCATGCTGGTCCCTCCTGAGCTTTCGAATGAGCCTGAATCGACCCTGTTTGGCATGCAATGTTTTGAACGTGCCCATCGGTCCAACTCTTGAACTGTTCTGCACGTGAATGTGCTCGAGTCGACCCACCTTCACATCTCATCACGTAATTTTAATTTACTAATATATAAATCACAATTCTTCTATGACACACAAAAGTTTCCATTTTCTATCATATATGCTTTTTTGTTGTTTTGAAAAATATTTCAAAGGTAAATGAAAATGAGCCACAACATCTAGCTCCACCTAGGGATAGTGCTTTTTTCCACGGAAGCACTAATAACCACAGATTAGTGCCGTATCCATTGGGCATGGAGTCAAATATTTCCTGGTGACATATGAACAATGAGAAATACGGTATTTACAATGGTGGAATGCTGACTTTTAATGCTGGAAACAATGCTTAAGATATTTCCCATTCACAGGCAGCTGTATTGTCTCTCCATCTAGATCTTCCAAAATAAATGTGTTATTTGGCCTTGCCTCAGAGATATTGTATGGAAAATACCAGAGAGGGTCAAATTTACAATGCTTCCCCTTTTCTTCTCATTTGGTGTCCCATCTTAGTACCAAATCTCCTGCTTGAAAGAGAACATATTTTTTTTTCTGTCAAATATGGACTTCATATTTTCCTGATAAGTAATCAATTTATCCCTGACTTTGTTTCTGTTTTCACTTGATTCAGTTATTTTGTTCAATCTTCTTACCAGAGCATTCGATTCTGCCTGAGCTTCTTGAAGGAACGAAATCATTGGTTTGGCCAACTGAGTAAGAAATAGTGCTTGAGTCCATAAACTAGTTCATAGGGAGACTTCCCAGTAGATCTCTTGGTAGTGACTCGAACTTCCCAGAGGGAAAAATTCAACTTCATATCCCAATCCTTCTGATTCTCGGTGATTGTTTTGTTCAAGATTCTGATAAATGTCTTATTTGAAGACTCTGCCAATCCATTCCCTTGGGGATGATACACTGTGGAATGTGATAGAATTACATTATATGTTTGACATAAATTAATGAAACGAGTAGAGTTGAATACCTGAGCATTATCAGTCACAATTTTGACTAGACATCCGAATATGCTGAAAATGTTTTCCTCCAGAAACTTCATCACCACATGGTCATTCGCCTTCTTAGTGGTTATTGCTTCAACTGATTTTTTAAAATAATCGGTGGCAGTCAGAATCCACTTGAACTGTCCGCTTGATGGCAGATTGATCTCTCCAATAAAATCCAATCCCCATTCCCTGAAAGGTTCTTCAATAAATACTGGGATGAGAGGTAATGGAGCAAGTTTTTTCTTTTCAGCAAACAACTGACACTTCTGACAACTTTTGACCAGTCTATAAACATCTGTAAATAGGGTTTGCCAATAGAATCCCGACTTACGAATTTTATGAGCAGTGGCCTTCCAGCTATAATGTACTCCACACAGACTTTCATGATATTGTTTGGTGACTTCAATAGATTCTCCTTTAGTCAAACATAAAAGCAAAATACCAGCAAGGTCTTTCCAGTATAGCTTCGCTTCTACGATAACATATGGCAGAGACTTGAGCTTGAGAGCTCTGTATTTTGTTTTATTCAGTGAAGTTGGACAGGAAAAGAAACACAGGTAATGCACAATATATTTATACCAATGAGAGCACAAAAGTTTGTATTGAATACCTGTTTTGAACTTGCTTTGAACCTATTCATTTACAGCTCCATCCATTGGTGCCAACAGATTAATTCCCAAGGCTTGAAAAATTGTCTCTATCAACAACTTCGCTAACCCTTGTCCCTTGACTAGCTTGGTGGGTTTGATGTCCAAATCATACTCTTGGATTTTTTCTATCCACTTCCCCCTTTTTCCTTCAACATAACTTTGGACCAACATGTCTTTCACAGCAAAATTAGGAACATAAGAAGTTATTTTGGACTGCAACACATAATTCCTAAAGACTTTCAGAACTTTGACCAAAGAATATACTTGTTTCTCCATAATATTGTATTTGAGGTCAACATATCTGAGAACTTTGCTGAAAAATTCAACTAGCTGCTCCTTGTTGTCTTCATTTTTCTACAACAACACAACAACAATAGTAGTGGGGGATGCAAATGAGAATACTTGAAAGGATTTTTGATATTCTGGGCTAATCAAAATTGGGGCTTCCTGCAGTGCTTCCATTATTCTAACATATGCATCTCTTGCTTCCTTATCCCATTTCGTTTCTGCATTTTTATTCAACATATCTATTATACTTCTCATGATCTCATCATAATTGGGTACAAACCTCCTCAAAAAGTTTATTTTTCCCAGGAATCTCTGGATATCCTTCTTGCTTCTGGGTAAAGAAATAGTCTGAATGGCTTCCACCCTTACTGGGTCAATCTTTACTCCTTGTTTAGAAACTACGTGACCCAATAATTTACCTTCTTTTAAGGAAAATAAATATTTATTGGGATTTAATGACAGGCCAAACTTTCTACACTTTTGAAAAGTTTTTTGCAAATGCTCCAAGTGTTCATCATCTGACCCTAAGAAAACAGTTACATCATCCAGATATATAACTACAAACCTATCACCAACGAAGGCTATGTCCATGGCCCTATGAAATATTGCACCTGCGTTCATAAGGAAAAATGGCATCCTTGTGTACATGAAGGTACCTAAGGGTGTAATGAAAGCAGTCTTCTTTTGATCTTATTTTTGTATTGCTACCTGATTATACCCAGAAAATCCATCAACCATATACAACCTGTGAGCTCCTGTCACCTTCTCTAAGACATAATCAATTTTTGGCAAAGGATAATTATCTTTTAGAGATGCTCGATTCAAGTTCTTGAAGTATACACACAGTATTATCTCTCCATTCTTCTTTCTTATAGGGGCCAGATTAGAAACCCAGTCTGAATATATGAGAGGGAATATAATTTTCTCCTGCAACAGTTTCTTCACTTCTTTTTCGATTAGAGCTGACAAAAATGGATTGATCTGTCTAAGCTTCTGTCTATGTGGTTTGAGTCCTTCCTTCAATGGAATATTATGATGAATAATTATTTTGTCATATTTTTTCAGGTCTTCATACAACTAGGAAAAAACATCCATATATTTCTTAAAAATATCAATGTATCTTTCTTTGTAGTTTTTGGGAACACCTTTGAACAATTTCACTATTTTGGGTTCCTACTGAGTTCCCAAATTAAATTCTTCCATCTCTTCTTCTTGATGTGTTTTATTTGAATCAACAAAAACGTCATTAGAATTGAATAATCTTTCAAGGGGAACCAACCCTTTGGGGAGCACATTATCTTTCAATTGGGTAAAATTCTGTTCACCTATTGATTGCTTAAGGTTTCTTATTTCTATTTTCTGCTCTCTTTGTTCTTCGTCTTGGTCTATATTAGTGTCTTAAAAGTTTTCAATCATGGTCAGGAACTGAATTATCTATTCATCATCGTCAAACACCTGCCAATGTTTCAAATTATCAGGGATAGAAGGTCTATGCCTAATTTCAATCTCATACCTTAACCTTTTATTTATTGGAGGTTTGAAGGTGATGGCTGCAACTGATAAAGAATCCGCCAATATATTTTCCTCCCTAGGAATACTGAATATTGAATGCTTCAAAATATTTTTCTACCATATCCCACACTTCATTCCTATATGATCTTAATATCGGATGCTTGGTTTGACAATGATTTTTAATATGCCTTATTATCAATTTAGAGTCACCAAAAATTTAAATACATTGAACTCCCATTTGCTTAGCAACTTGAAGGCTTGATATTAAGGCCTCATACTCAGCCACATTATTTGTTGAATGAAATTCTAGTTTAAAAGAGAAAGGCATTAGGTTACCTTCTGGTGATATCAGCGAGAATATAGCACCTGCACCCTCCTTGGAATAGGCACCATCAAAGTAGCACTTCCAAATATTCCTTGAGTGCAACTCATTATTTACAACTGCTGAAGAGAGCTACTTCCCTATTTCTTCAACAAATTCTACGTCTTCATGCAGCATGAAACAAGAAAGGTCTTATGTTTCTTGACTATAAATGGGGGAATTTCCTGCATCATTCTTGGAGGTAGTCTTCACAAACCTTGTTTCCTTGTAAAACCTTCTTTCTTCCCCATTAAAAACCAGAATGATAGCATAAGTGAAATATAATTTTAGTACACCTCCTCAATTTTCTCCCCAAGGTCTTGATAGGAGCCTTCCAAGCCTAGCTGGGATGTCAGCAACCACTACATCCATGACTATACTCTTTGCTGGGATTTTTGCCAACGAACCTGCTACATATTTAATTAACCCAACACATTTCACCCTTTTGGAATCAAATGAATACATATCCCTATAAGGTTTGGTAATCTGCAAGTTAAGTTCCTTCATAATAGACAATGGTATGAGAGTATGGGACGCTCCTGAGTCCAACATGAAATTATGTAGAGTATAATCATGAAGAAACATAGAAATATAGAAGGGTGGAACAGAGGGATCTATTTCTTCTACATGAGGACCAAAGGTGACCACTGGATTTTCTTCTTGTAAGTTCACTATGTCACTTATGTCTTCCACCTGTGTGAGATTAATAAATTCTAAAATTTCTTTCTTGTAAGCTGGTATTTTAGCTAATTCTAGAAGAGGCACCTGAATTTTGACCTTCTCCAACTCTTTTGTCAAATTGAAAGCATGAGTTTGCTTAACTTTCTTTTCAGGTTCTTCTTCACTCTTTCTAGAATTTGCTACTTTTTTGGGTACAGGAACAACTCTCTCCAAGATATTAGTGTCATATGATTTGTTATGGGAAGATTCACCCTGCTGCACATTTGTTCTATTAAGTGAATTTACAGTTTGTTTCTTATTACTAACATGTTTCGTAGGGTCCTTTTGTAGTGGAGTCGCCATTGGAGGAGGAATGGAACCTTTTTTGTTCACCTTCATTATCATGCACTTCACATCTCTTTCTAGACCTCAAATCATAATTTTTTATGTAACTCAGCCTGCATGAAATCTATGAATTGCCTACATTATTCATCCATTTCATCTTGATCAAAATATACTTTAGCTTCAACATATTCTCCCTCACAAGATTCCTCTTCATCCTCTTCTATTGCATACATAGCAGATAAATGATCCTCAACCTCCCTTCGATCATCTTCTGCTAGCTCTTTGAGTGTTGTTCATGTATACAATGGAGCTTGAACCTGGTCTTGATCTCTTATTTTCCTCTGCAATATTTGCAGGGGATGTCTTCTGAATTGAGGGTTAAATCCCCTTGGTTTTTTTGTACTTGTCTTTGGGAGTTTTTATTTCCAATTCCATATTAGCTATATTATTTTTCAGATGTTTTATCGCCTTTGTCATATCTTCAATTCTCAGATATTTTGATGATTCTTCTTTTGCCTTCCTCTTCTCTTGGACTGGTTGTTTCCCTTTCGCCTTTCCAGCTGCAATCATATTAGCTTCAATCTCTAAAGCATATGTATGTATCTGCTCAAGAGTAGGGGCTCTTATCTCTCTCAATGTAAAGCTAAATACAACTTCAAAATCCCCAACAAAAACTACCTTTGCTCCTACAATGGGGGGCTTCATCTCTATAGGTAAACTATTGTACAATTTGTTGAATCTTTTTACAAACTCATAAAAGTTTTCAGTATGCTTTCTTTTAATTGCATTAAACTATGTCAATGAGTAACCATGATCTCTCTTATCTCCCCATCTTTGAGTGAATTGAGTTTCTAACTCTTCCTATTCATTTATGGAATCATTTGGTAAACCTTTGAACCATTTCCTAGCCTCTCCACTTAGAGACTGCACAAATAGTCTCATCACAACATTAAGATGTTCTACATTTAAATTCTCAGCAAAAGTAAAAAGCAAGGGTAAATGTTATTCTTCAGTTACTTCATCTTCTCCAGTGAAACGAGGAAGTAATTTGAGGTATTCTTGAGGCATGGAATTCATTGGTAGTGGAAGATTTAGTGGTGCATATATATCCATTAAGAAAGATGGTGTTGCCATATTAACAACTTGGTTAATTGCACCTTGGGTGGTTGAGGTTGATGAACCTACTATGAAAGTGAATGAAGGTGGAGGAAAAAATGATATGGGGGTAGGATGATGGACAATAGAAGAGGGACCAACAACTATATTTGATTGAGATTGAGTGGAGGTAAAAGAAACACACTCAAAAGAATGTTCTTCTAACTGAGGTTCTTGAAAATAAATGGGTGTGGAAGGGGTATCTTGTTCCAAGAAAGGGATTTCCTTGGAAATATCTTCAAACAAAGGGTTATGAGAATTTCTTCCAGGAGCAGGCAATGTAGGATCAAGTATTGAAGGAGTTTCGGGTCTTTGAGCCTTTTTAGAAACCAATCTTTTTGGATCTGGAAAAACAAGGACTATTTTCTGTGAGGTATCTGACCTCGTGTGAGGCCTTTTGAAAGCTAGAATTTTGAAAATAACAAACACAACCGAATAATGTGAAAAACCCAGGGAAAATAAAATTCCTTTCTTCGTCCTCGACAACGGCGCCAGAAAATGTTGTATCTCAAGAAACAATCCCTTGGTTGTGGTAAGGAATCAATGCTTGAGACATTTTGTAAATGTATGTCACAATTATATTATAAAATGGTCTCTACTTAACACCTTTGGAATCTAATTATTCAATACACTCAAAAATCTGATATAATGAAAGCCTTCACAATGCCATAAATTGTTGATATCCAAATGAAATGAAAAGAACTATAAAGGAAACTTGAAGTGATATGCTATGTTTTGAAAATAAGAACTATAAAGGAAACTTGAAGTGATATGATAAGAAACATAATCTATCACTTTTAAGTTTCATAGCAAATTCATGGAGAGAGACGAAACTCGAAATAATATGCTGCAAACACATAATCTATTACTTTAAAGTTTCATCAGGATTTTGTGAAGAAAGAAAAGATGAGGTGAAGGAGCACAAAATAAGGTTGTTTAACTCTTACACACATATGTAATTAAGATATCAGTTGCTACATTACTTCACTTAATTCAAAGAGGAATAAACACTGAGCGCAACTAGAAAGATATATCAACATCAGCAACTGTAGGAAACTTGATATTCTTTCATTTAATTCTCACAAAATTTAGTACCAAATTAACAATCCTCCAAAGGTCCAAAACTTGGAACCCGTTTTTCTTTATTTCTATCTAATTAAATACATAACAGTGGTTCATAACTCTTGAACTTCTTGAAACTATTCGACTACCTAAACTGTTAATATTACTTATGCAATCATACTTGAGAAAAAAATTAAAACTGGAAATATTGTTTGTTTTTCTGAATATGATGTTGCTGATGCGTCCTCTAGAAGTGTCGAGGTGTCCTTTTTTGTTATGATGCAGTGGCTACATAGCTCTATAACGATACCTCAGTGCCCACCTTGACCCAACTGTCACGCTCCCAATAGGGCCTCTATACGCTCTTCTGCCCAACTCTTCCTATGCCCCATATGCTTCAAACATTGTCAATCATATCACTTGTTACCTGACTCTGCCTCCTCTCCTTTGATCTGTGTTGGGTCACTTATTCAAGTTTTTCTACCGCGTTCTGCCTATTTCTTCATAAAATAGCGTATAACCGCATAAGCCCAGATTTTAAATCCTTTATATTTCATCTTGGAACCACATGACGTCTATGCCAACATCTCACTTCACATTGCACGTCGCACTTCGGCGACTTTATCATTAACCTCCCACACCTATCCTTTGAAACTTGCGATTTGCGATTTGTGATTTAATCTTTGTCATCTATCTCTCCACTCTAGTTCTTCACTTTGATCTTGACCATCCGTTTTTCCCTTTCCACCTCCTCCAAAACTCTTAAGTTTTTAAGGGAAATGCACCCATTCTCTGCCTTTGGAAAATTAGTTTGTTTGCTCCACGGTGTAGCCCTCGTGACCTTATCCGGTGTTATGCCGTGTTGGTCCCTCCTGAGCTTTCAAATGAGCTCGACTAGACCCTGTTCGGCGTGCAATGTTATGAACATTCCCATTGGTCCGGCTCTTGAATTGTTCTGCAAGTGAATGAGCCCGACTTGACCTACATTCACATCTCATCATGTAATGTTAATGTACCAATATATAGATCAAAATTCTTCTATGACACACACATTTTCTATCATATATGTTTTTTTGGTATTTTGAACAATATTTCAAAGGTAAATGAAAATGATCCAAAACAACACCCAAGGTAGGATTGTGGGGTGAAAACCTCTTCTGAGGTAGCCCACCTGCCTTAAAAAAAAAACAAAAAAATAAAGAAAGGGAAAATACAAAAAAAATTAAAAGAATGAAATGGCACCAAGGCACTAACCTATTTTTGTTTTACAGTTTGTTGAATAGGGATAATATGGAAGAGTGTGAAACATTATTCCATCTATATCACCCTCCTCTACCTACTCACTCCACATCCAACTACAACACTCATTCCTCCATCAAATTCTACCACCATGTGAGCAATAAATTCAAATTTCTTCCTATCTTTGTCTGCTACAGGATGTCCTAGTAAGCTACAGGAAATGTTGTAGTGCTACAAGAAGTCTTGAGAATATATAAGAACAAAGGTCAAGGTTATATGCTCTCACCCAAGGCTCTCTGATCCTAGAAAAAGGCATGGAAAGTATCACCCCACCTATGCCTACCACCCCTAGCCATCATTTCATCCTCTGCATAAAAATCCCCTTGTCTAACCCTTTATTCTTCCATTGTGATACACCTTGTTTTAACATAAATATAGGGCCTCTTCTTTCATGTTTTTCCTAGACCAAACCACTACATCAACATATTAACACCACCCCCAACGTTTCCACATCATGTTCTCACCTCCTCATGGAATTTTGAGCTTAAGATCTGCAAAAAAATGGATTGTTATAGGAAGATGATCTCTTCCTGTAGCACACCTATGCATACACCAGAACCATTCGACCACAACTTAGCACATCAATAGCAGGAGCAACATATTAAAGATATGATCTTGAAGATCCCCATAGGATTCCAAAGAGGAATATACATCAAAAACAACAACTTCAGGACTCCATGAGGTACCTGCAAAAGAGACAACAAATAAAAATAGTAAGCACCTCACTCAACAATTAAAAACACAACAAATAAAGGCAGATTGTGATTACTCCAATGCTCCATCTCTTTGCATCAAGGACCTTGAAACTAATGGGAAACCATGTAAGGCTCAGGTACGACTCCCTCACCCTATTTCTATGCATAAATTGACTAAATGAGTTATTGTCGAGAAGAGAGGGTTTAATAAGAAAAAAGGTGGCTAGTTAACTTGGCCACCCTTAACAGTAGAACTAAAAAGTTGGTGGAGTTGCATGTCACGTAGGGTTGTCACATATATAAAGAGGAGATAATAGAAAGTGGGAGCTGAATACGAGGTAGGAGGGGATTATTAGATTGAGTGGGGCCAATGGTCCAAATAAGGAAAACCTTGTGCGAGGGACACATTAGCACTATGCTCCAATCCCACTCAAAATAGAATAAAAAGAACCTTGACTCATTTCCCATCACACTTATGCTCATTTCAAAAACAAATAGACAAAGGGCAAAGGTAGCAGACCACTGAGGAGTTTTGATCACTAGTCAATTTTGCATGCAGGGAGTGTTACAGGAAACCCTACAACTGCTACAAGAAGATTCAAGGAGTGCCACAAAAGTTTGAGAAGAGGTGTTAGACCAATTTTTGGTCATCTAACCGTTTAAAATTAGATGGATTGAAGTACACCTTGTAAGACCAATTTTACCATAGTAAAATTGCTTTCACTATAAGAAATAATTTAACAAACCATATTTTATTAAGTTGTTTCTAATTGAGACATGAAACTCCATGTGGAATAATGAAATAAATCCTTATAAATTTTATTTTCCTCTAGGAACAATTAATTAAACCACTGTTTAAATAATATTCCTAGTCATATTCAACCAAATTATGAGAAATAATTAGATATAGAATACAATAGCAGAGAGGCAGGTCCATACTAGAGAGAGACAACGCAGGCCTAGGAGGGGTTACATAGAGGCAACATAGGCCCAAGAGGGGTGAAACAGAGGCAGTATAAGCCTAATAGGGATGACATTGTTACACCAATTTTTGGTCATTTAACCATTTACAATTAGATGGATCGAATTACACCATGTAAGACCAATTTTACCATAGTAAAATTGATTTCACTATAACAAATAATTTAATAAACCATATTTTATTAAGTTATTTATGGCTCAAATAGGAAACCCCATAAGGAATAATGAAATAAATCCTTATTTATTTGATTTTCCTCTAGGAATAATTAATTAAACCATTGTTTAAATAATATTCTTTGTCATATTTAACCCAATTATGAGAAATAGTTAGATATATCATTATTTATCTTATTTTCTCTAGGAATAATTAATTAAATCATTATTTAGTTATTATTACTTGTTAAATTTGAGTAAATAACCTAGAAATAATTAAACGAATAATTATTTGTTAATAATACTGTAACCCCATTCTTGAAATATTAAATAAATCATTTGTTTTTGTTATTATTTCTAAATAAAGGTATTCAACCAATTTAACTTCCTTTTCCCTCCAACAAAATATAATAAAATATTCCAAGCATTTAGATCTAGATCTTGGTTAATAATATTTTATTATTCACAATTATCGATGATAACTCAATATTTTGTTATAAATAGGATGGTTTTCCATTCATTATTCACTCTGATCACTTTCATTGTCATGCTTTGATCATTCTCATTGCTGCTACTACTTTCTTTGCTTGTTGAGCTCCCATAGAGTTCAATACATTTTTGGGTTTTCTACACCATTGAGAGAGAGAAAATTTTGGATTTGAGGCGTTGAGGATAGCCAAGAACCCATCCCATTGAGGGGGGTTGGTAACATCATTCTTTTTTCCCTTCCTAGGCGTTATAATACATATAAAATTATTTATATATTGTCTTGTCCATTCGATGTATGGACCATTTATTATTTATTTGTACTATTTAACTGCTTTTACTGCATAGATCAGGTTTCTGACAACATTTTTTTTAATTATCACTTATATATATAAAGAAGCTAAGCATCCATATCTGTTGTTAGGGTTGTTTGTCACACACAGCTAAGGTGACCTCTGTTTGTACACTTTTGTTAAGAATTTACGCTAACAATTAGTGATTCCACTGTGTTTTATTTAGATCCTTGCATGACCAATTGCTTCAGTAACTAGGGTTTTTATTCAGCTATTTTTAGTCTCTTGATGTTGTTTTTAACTTTTATTCCCTAAAAAAATAAAAATTATAACTTCCGTGTGTTTTCGGGTGTTTTCCAAAGGTAACAAGTACCAGCCGCTCCAGAGACGAAAACGTTTTCCGCAACCTGCCACCTGAAGATCCCGGATCTGGAACTCGAAATTTTTGGCCCAAAACCTGTGATTTATGCTTGAAATCGTAGCTATTCACCAAGAAATTGTGATTTTCCATAGTTTACAAGTCAGTACCTGCGAGTTGCAACTTTTGCCTAAGTTTTTCTGTGAAATTCAAGGTTTACCGCAAGCATTTTTCAGCGTTGTTTGACCTCTCTCTTATCCTCTCTTAGGCCTGGATATGCTCAACTTGTCTCCTTGAAGTAGAACCAAGCCCCTTAGGGTTTCAGTACAATTCTACCTTTCTAGGAGGGGTTTAGATGAGTAGGCAGTCTGATATTTTGCAGCGCTTTAAACCATTGTTTAGGGTCTGATCTATCCTTATTTCAGGTCCATTTTGACCGATTATTATTCCATCCAAAACCCCATTTTTGAGTTTTTTTTGGTATTTCCCTTAGGGCCCCCTTGTTTCCCCTAGGTTTTTAACTTGTTTCCTCCCATTTTTCAGTAGTTTTCCCTTATGGTTTCTTGCTGTTTTATGCACCTTTTCCAGCAAATATGAGTCATTAGATCCATGTCCCTTTGACCTTAGACATTTTTTCCGTCTTGTGTGTTTCTAGTCAATTTTTCCTGCCTTTTATACTGTCGTTTGAGAAGCCTTCTTTTGGGTTGAATTTATGCATCTGTATTTGATTATTTAACTGTTGTTTTAGTTTTTTTTACAGTACTTCAACAATTTTTCTCTTTCTTTGTACAACCATCTGGGATTAATTAAAATTAACACATGGCTTGCACACACTCACACCTAAAGCGAAGAGCGCTTGATTTACACCACTAAGACAAGACATAAACATCATAATTAATCTATCTACCTCACTAAGTCTTTGTTTATCACTCTTCAACCTTTTCGTGCAATTTGTGACTTCCCATCATTGTGCCCCCAAAGCGTTTATCTCGGAGACTCCAAGGCCTTCATCCTCAGTTTCCGTTAGGAATAATTACTCCACTGCATAGAATTCGAGTTAGTCCTCTGCCGAGTCCCCATACCGACTTTGATTTTGGTTCATCAGGTTCTTCCTTTGATTTTGAACCTGGTTCCCCTCCACCTCATTCTGTCACTATGTCAGGCTCTAATGTAGGTGCTGGTCCTCAAGCTAGTGGTGGCCCCGACCCTAATGCTGGAGCTGCTACTAGTGGAGCCACTATCGAAACCATTATGACTACTCCTTTGCTACCTTTTATGGCAAGTTTAAGCCTTCCCGATTTGATCTAGTTAATTAACGACCCTATACTCCACAATCCAGGTTGGCGTGCTATGCCAACTAAGCTTCCTTCAGACATTCCTAAGTTTGAAGGAAACACTGGAGAGGACCCTACTAATCACATCCGCTCCTTTCACAAGTTCATCCAATTCTATCATCGATGACTCCATCCACCTTCGGTTATTCCAATGTACGCTCACTGGAGAAGCTGCAAAGTGGTATGCCCACCAGGCCGCTGCCTCTCATTCCACTTTGTGACTCTTGCTAAAGTGTTTTTGTCCTAATTCCAGCTACCTCTCCACTATGATACTGGTACTGATTTTTTGACCGCTTTCCGTCAAACTTCTGCCACTCGCCTTTCTAACCATGTCCAAGAATGGCGTAGAAGGAGGATCTTTTGTCAAGCTCCTACATTCGACGACCATGTCTATATGGATTGGTTTCTCAGAATGCTTTTTCCTTCTATTGGTAAATATTTCGCCTCTCACTTTCCTCAGACTAAGGAATAATTTCTTCGGGTCGCATTGAAATATGACTTGACTTACGCCCAGTCTAGTTATGCTTATATCGTTTTACCAAATCTTCCTAGACCTAGTGGTGCCAACGCACTAGGGGAATATGACGTCGCTGAAAGTATCATTGGATCTCTTTCACATCCACATACTCATCCTTCCATGGGTTATGGTTTTCCTCAGGGAGGGACCATCTCCTCCAACACTTATCCCCTCCCGACAACATGTATCGAGGACAAAGCACGTCTCACAAATTTTTCCAATTACATCAATCGATGCCAGGGCCAACTGTTGCTCAACCTGTTTACCCCGTGGCCTTTTTCCCTCTCTTTTTCGTGCTAATTATCCCGATAGCCTCACCATTTCTTCCACCCTCTCCCCTTCATCTCCAGTGTTTTAGCTTAAGAGAAAAATCCCTTAGCTGTGATAAGGAATCAGTGCTTAAGGCATTTATATGATTATGTCACAAAATTATTTGTCTCTGTTAAATGACCCTCAAGTATTTATCATTAAGCCCTCAAATATAAAAAATAATGAACATTTCACAATGATGTCTTTTGCTTATGTTGAATGGAATGACCATAAGAAAATGAAAGAAAGAAGTCCAAATTGATATGCTGTTACACAGAATATATCATCTCAAACCCATAATAACCATATGAAAGAATCAGTTAAAATGAAGGAGCGCCAATTAAGGGTTTTAAGTCTTGCTTACATAGGTAAAAAGAGACCTGATGCTCATTACTTCGTTTTATTCAAAGATAGAAAATAAAGAATGAAAACTTGAACACATATCAACATAAACATATTCTAGAAACTTTCTTCTCTTTCATTAATCTTTGAAAAATTTGAGTACAATATTGTAGTCTGAAGGTCCCAAAACTCGGAACCTTCCTTCCTCTGAATTATTACATTAAATACAATAAATAACAGTTCGAAACTGCTATAACTGATCCTAACTACCTCACCCCTTGAGGATTTTTGAAGACTATCTTTTACATACTCCCAAAAAGTCTTATTACATTTACATCATCTCTAAAAGATTATAATAACATAAAAATTAACACCCTAATATATATGATGAATGTGAATAACTTAGGATGCTGCGACATTTCCCAGATTAGCTTCTGATTTGTATTTCTTCAAAGTTGAAGGATCCTTTGGCAAGTCTATTATCTAGGCTCTGCACTTCTTCCATATCTCTACTCTTGTCCTGGGTGAGTGTATGAGATTGTGATACTCTAACCTGACATGGAGGCCAACTATGAACAAGTCAACACCTTATGTCACTACGGGGAGTCTCAGGGTACGGAGAAATATTTTGGCTTTTTCTCCCACATTCAATCTCCACCGCACATATGTGCTTCTCCCACAGTCAACCCGATCAACTGCGGAGGCACCCTTATTTTTAATTAGTGTGCTAGTTGTGCCCGTAGGTTGAGTCCTTCGATCAGAGTATGAGCTTTCTTCACATCCCACTTGATATAATGATTGACCTTTAATATTTAAATCGGGGACCCACTTCATAGGATTCAAAGTATTTAAAATTTTGATTTTAATGCAATGAAAGAAATATTTGTATGCCAAAGTATAAAGATTATAATACTTTTACATATTTTTGACAATTTTCTATTTTTATATTTTCAGAGTCGAAAATAAAAGGATATTGCAAATGATCCACAACATCTGGCTCCACTTGGGGATAGTGTTTTTTGCCATGAAACACTAAGAACCTTCATATCAGTGCCTTCACTTCGGGCATGGAGTCAAATGATGCTTGATGAAAAATATACAATGAGGAAAACTGAATATGTACAAATGATTAACCTATTATATTTAGTGTTGGAAATAATGTTTTAGATACTGCCCATTAATAGGAAATTCTACTGCTTCCCCATCAATATTTTCCAGCACAAAAGTGTTGTTTGTTCTAACTTCAGTGATTTTTTAAGGACCATACCATAAAGGATCAAATTTACCATGTTTTCCCTTCTCCTCTCTCCTGGTATCCCATCTTAGTACCAGATCTCCATTTTGGAACATAATATCTTTTGCCTTTCTGTCAAAAATGGACTTCATTTTCTCTTGATATGTGACCAAATTGTCTCTGACTTTATTTCTACTTTCACTCAACTCTATTACCTTATTCAACCTTCTTATCAATGCATTAGGTTCTTCTTGTGCTTCTTGAAGAAAAGAAATTACTGGTTTTGCTAACTGAGTGGGAAACAAAGCCTGAGTACCATATAATAAATCATAAGGGGACTTACCAGTGGATATTCTAGTAGTCATTCTTATTGCCCAGAGAGAAAATATCAACTTTGAATCCCAATTCTTCTGGTTCTCATTAATTGTTTTCTTCAAGATCTTGACCAATGTCTTGTTTGATGACTCTGCTAATCCATTCCCTTGAGGATGGTATGTTGTGGAATGAGACAATATCACATTATAAGTCTGAAATTTTTTTATAAACCTGACTGAGTTGAATACCTTGGCATTGTCTATGACGATTTTCACTGGACATCCAAACCTGCTGAAAATATTCTCTTCCAAAAACTTCATTACTACCAAATCATTTTCCTTCCTGGTAGGAATTTCTTCTACCCATTTTGTAAAATAGTCACTGGTAGTCAGAATCCACTTAAATTGCCCACTTGATGGTGGATTAATTTCCCCAATAAAATCTAATCCCCATTGTTTGAAGGGTTCTTCAATAAAAACAGGAAGAAGAGGTAAAGGAGCTAACCTTTTATTTTCTGCAAATAATTGGCATTTTTGAAAACTTCTAACAACTCTGTATACATCAACAAATAAAGAAGGCCAGTAGAAAACTAATTTAAGAATCTTATGAGCGGTTACTTTCTAAATTTAATGTTCTCCACACAAACATTCATGATACTCCTTGATCGCTTCCATTGATTCTCCTTCTGTCAAACACAACAACAAGACACCAACAGGATCCTTCCAATACAATTTAGCATCAATTATAACATAAGGTTGAGATTTGAGTTTTAGGGCTCTATATTTTTGACCTATTGATTGAGAGAGGGCAAGAGAAAAAACATAAATAGTCTTTATACTAGTCTGAGCAAAGAAATTTGTATTTGATTGCTGACCTTGTTTTAATCTGTTTGGTCTCCTCAACTACTTCATCTAATGGTGCAAGAAAATTAATTCCCAGAGTTTGGAATTAGATTCTGTTAGCAACTTAGCTAATCCTTGTCCTTTGACTAACTTTGTCCAAATCATATTCTTGGATTTTGGCAATCCATTTTCCTCTTTTTCCCTCTATATCACTCTGAATCAGCACATCTTTTACAACAGAATTAGATACATATGCTACTATTTGAGAATGAAGTACATATGTCTTGAAACCTTTCAATGAATTCACTAAGGCATATACCTGCTTCTCCGAGATGTTATATTTGAGCTCTACATCTTTGAGGTCTTTACTGAAAAATTCCATTGGCTGTTCCTTTCCTTCTTCATTCTTCTGTAACAACACAACAACAATAGTGGAAGGTGATGCAAATGAAAAAAATTGGAAAGGTTTCAATTAATCTCGACTAATCAAAACTGGAGCTTCTTGAAGAGCTTCTTTAATTTTGGCAAAGGATTCTCTTGCATCTTTGTCCCATTTTACTTCAACATTTTTCTTCAACATATCTGTTATTTTTCAGACAATCTGAGCATAATTTGGAACGAATCTTCTCAAAAAATTTATTTTCCCTAGGTATCTTTGAATATATTTCTTATTTCTAGGTAATGGAATTGTTTGTATAGCCTCAACCCTTGCTGGATCAATTTTCACACCTTGGTTTGAAATTATATGTCCCAGAAACTTACCTTCCTCCAGAGCAAACAGGGATTTCTTAGGATTCAATGATAACCCAAATTTTCTGCATTTCAAGAAAGCCTTCTGCAGGTGCTCCAAATGTTCATCATCAGACCCTGAAAAATTAGTCACATCATCCAAATATATGACTGAAAAATTTTCACCTACAAAATCTATAGCCATTTCCCTCTGGAAAGTAGCTCCTGCATTCATGAGACCAAATGGCATCCTGCCATACATGAATGTTCCCCAGGGTGTAGTGAAAGTTTTTTTATTCTGATCCTATTTCTGAACTGCTACTTGGTTGTACCCAGAAAAACCATCAACCATGGATAACCTATAAGCTCCAGTTACTTTCTGTAGGACATAGTCCATCTTTGGCAAAGGATAATTATCCTTCAAGGAGGCTCTGTTCAGATTTATGAAATCTACACACAATCTTAACTCTCCATTTTTCTTCCTGACTGGAACTAGATTTGAAACCCACTCTGAGTACCTGAGCAGAACTATGATTTTTTCTTGCAAAAGTTTCTTCACCTCTTTCTCAATAGGGGCTAATAACAGTGGATTAATCTGTCTGAGCTTCTTCCTATGTGGCTTAACCCCATCCTTTGGTGGTATTTTATGCTAAATAATATCTAAATCATAAGCTTTCAAATCTTCATATGGCCATGCAAACACATATATAAAATTTTTGAAAATACATTCATACCTTTCTTTATAATCTTTAGGAACTCCTTTGAACAACTTGACTATTTTGGGCTCCTGTTGAGTTCCTAAATTACAATCCTCCATCTCTCCATCCTGAGATACCTTCTTCTGATTCACTGTTACATCATTAGCATCAAACAATATTTCAAGAGGAACCAGGCCTCTGGGAAATTAATTATCTTTCAAATGAATTATTTTATGATCACCAATTGTTTGCTTCAGGTTTCTAGCACATCAATTTGATCAGCTTGATCACTTTCTTGATCAATTTTATTGTCCTCAAAACTTCCAATCATTGTTAAAAATGTATTGATCTACTCATCATCTTCAAAAAATTGCCAGTGCTTTACATTATCAGGGATTGAAGGCCTGTGTCTGATTTCAAATTCATATCTCAGTCTTGGATTAATTGGTGGCTTAAATGTGCTGGTTGCAACTGCTAATGAGTCTGCCATTCTATTTTCTTCTCTTGGAATAAATTGAAGATTAAAGGCTTCGAAATAATTTTCAATTAGATACCACACCTCATTTCTATAGGATCTCAATCTGGGATGCTTAGTCTGACACCAATTCTTAATCTGTCTTATTACTAATTCAGAATCACCAAAAATGGAAACAAATTGTATTCCCATTTGTTTAGATGTTTGAAAGCTCAAAATCAATGCTTCATACTCTGCCACATTATTAGTTGATTCAAATTCCAGTTTTAAAGAAAAAGGTAAAAGATTACCTTCAGGAGATATAAATATGAACCCAGCTCCTGTACCTTCTTTAGAATATGCTCCATCAAAATAAAACTTCCAAATTTTATTTGAATGCAGCTCCTTATGTACATTTGTTGAAGAGAGTTGCTTCTGTGAGTCTTCAACAAATTCTACATCTTCATGCAACATAAAACAAGAGAGATCCTCCTTCTCTTGACCATAAATGGGAGAATTACCTGCCTCTTTCTTGGTGGTAGTTTTCATGAATATGGTTTCCCTATATAACCTCCTTTCTTCTCCATTGAAAACAGGGATGATGGCATATGTGAAATCCAACTTTAAGACACCTCCAAGCTTTTCTCCCCAGGATCTGGCCAACAACATACCAAATATAGCTGGAATATATGCAACTACTACATCCATCATGATACTTTTGGCTGGAATTTGGGCCAAGGAGACAACCATGTCTTTGATAAGACCTACATACTTCACTCTCTTTGAATCAAAGGAATAGAGGTCTCTATATGGCTTAGTGATTTGTAAATTTAGCTCTTTCATAACAAATAATGGCATAAGATAATGTGATGCACTAGAATCAAGCATACAATTATGTAGAATGAAATCATGCAAAAGTACTGATATATAAAAAGGTGGAATAGAAGATTCTACCTCTTCAACATGAGGCCCGAAAGTAACCGCTGGTTTCTCTTCTTGCAAATTCACAATATCACCCACCTCATTAGACTAAGATAGATTAATAAACTCTGCAATTTCTTTCTTATAACCAGGTGTTTTAGCTAACTCAAGAGAGTTACTTGAATTTTAACTTTTTCTAACTCTTTAGACAAATTGAAAGTTTAGTTTTGTTTAATCAACTTTTTAGGTTCTTCTTGATTTTTGTTTGAATTTGAATGTGGATTAGGAACAATAACAATCTTCTCCAAAATATTTGAGTCATTAGACTTGTTTTGGGAAGCCTCAGCTTGCTGCTTCTCTTTTTCTTTTACTGGATTCATGGGCTGCTTCCCCTTGTCTGATTGTTTTATTGAATTTTTCTGTTGTGGAGTCGCCATTGGAGAAGGGACAGACTCTGATTATTTTTCTTCATCATCTTGAGTTCTCAACCTCTTTTTAGATCTCAAGTCATAATTTTTATGCAATTCAGCTTGCATAAAATTAGTAAATTGTTTGCAATAGTCATCCAGCTCTTCCTAATCAAATGAAATATCAGCTTCTTTACAAGCTTCTTCACATTCTCTTTCACATTCTTCTTCTACACTATCTTCCATGTATATGGAAATTTTTTCTCTTCATATTTTTTCTGATCATCATCAGTAGACTGAGAAGGTGCTGCCTCTATATATAAGGGTTCTTGAACTTGATCTTGATCTCTTCTTTCCCTCTGCAAAATCTGCAGGGCTTGCTTTCTGAATTGGGGATTAAAACCCCTCTATTTTGTTGTGTAGGTTTCTTGTTATCCAATTCCAACTTTACTAATTTGTTTGAAATTTTTTTAATGACCTTGGTCATGTCATCAATCCTTTGATATTGAATTGAATCTTCCTTAGCTTTTCCTTTATCTTGAACTGAATGCTTTTCTTGAGCTTTTCCAGCAGTAGTCATATTTTCTTCAATCTCCAACGCATCCGTTTGGATTTTTTCAAGAGTAGGGGACCTTCTTTCTCTCAAAGTAAAACTAAAATCTGATACAAATGCCCCAACAAAAACCACTCTTGCTCCAATGGGAGGAGGTTTTATTCCTGCAGGAAAACTATTGTACAATTTATTGAATCTTTTAATAAAATCACTCATATTTTCAATTAATGGTCTCTCTTTTCACCCCATCTTTGGATGAATTGTATTTCTAACTCATCCCAATCATTAATTGAACCATTTGGTAACTCTTTAAACCATTTTCTTGCCTCTCCATTTAGGGTTTGCACAAAAAGTCTCATTACTACATCTAGCTGTTCAACATTGAAATTTTCAGCAAAACTGCAAAACAAAGGCAAGTGTTGTTTTGCAGTTATTTCATATTCACCAGTAAACCTAGGAAGAAACTTAAGATATTCTTGAGGCATTGCATTCATTGGTTGAGGAATATTTAATGGTTCATATATGTTCATCAATAAAGTAGGGGCTGCCATGTTTATGCCTTGATTGGCTGCTCCTTGAGTAGTGGGAATCTGTGTACTAGTTGTAGGTGTGGATGAATGGGGCGAAACAACTGATAAAGGAAGGGGTTGATAAAATAAAGACGAAGAACTAACAACTATATTAGGCTGAGTTTCTATAAATGTGAAAGATACAGATTCGAAAGACTCCTCTTCTAACCTTGGTTCTTGGAGGTGAATGGATGGAGGCAAGGATTCTTGTTCCAAGAAAGTGAGTTTCCGGGAAATATCCTTGGATGAAAGAGTATGAGAACTATTGTCAGGTGTAAGGAAGTGTGGCATCAGGTGTAGAAAGGGTTTCTGATTTTTGGCTCTTTTTAGAAACCAACTTTTTTGGATTTGAAAGGGTGGGAACCTTCTGCTGAGAGGTATCAGACCTCATATGTGGCCTCTTATAAGCCATAATTATAAAATGAAACCCAACTTTTAATATTTCCTCCTCTTTGAAAAACCAAAAGAAATAAAAATAAAACCCAGGGAAAAGACTTCGTTTCTTCATTCCTCGGCAACGATGCCAAAAAATGTTCTACCATAAGAGACAATCCCTTAGCTGTGATAAGGAATCAGTGCTTAAGCCATTTATATGATTATGTCACAAAATTATTTGTCTCTGTTAAATGACCCTCAAGTATTTATCATTAAACCCTCAAATATAAAAAATAATTAACATTTCACAATGTTGTCTTTTTCTTATATTGAATGGAATGACCAGAAGAAAATGAAAGAAAGAAGTCCAAACTGAAATGTTGCTACACAGAATATATCATCTCAAACCTAGAAGAATCATATGAAAGAATCAGTTAAAACGAAGGAGCACCAATTAAGGGTTTTAACTCTTGCTTACATAGGTAAAAAGAGACCTGCTGCTCATTACTTTTTTTTATTCAATGATAGAAAATACAAAACGAAAACTTGAACACATATCAACATAAACATATTCCAGAAACTTTCTTCTCATTCATTAACCTTTGAAAATTTTGAGTACAAAATTGTAGTCTGAAGGTCCCAAAACTCAAAACCTTCCTTCCTCTGAATTATTACATTAAATATAATAAAATCAGTTTGAAACTGCTATAACTGATCCTAACAACCTCAAATCCTAAGGATTTTTGAAGACTATCTTTTACATACTCCCAAAAAGTCTTATCACATTTACATCATCTCTGAAAGATTATAATAACATAAAAATTAACACCCTAATCTATATGTTGAATGTGAATAGCTGACGATGCTGCTACATTTCCCAGATCAGCTTCTGATTTGTCTTTCTTTGATGTTGAAGGATCCTTTAGCAAGTATATTGTCCAGGCTATGCACTTCTTCCATATCTCTACTCTTGTCCTGGGTGAGTGTATCAGATTGTGATACTCTAACCTAATGTGGAGGCCAGCTGTGACAACTCAGTGCCTTACGTCACTGCGGGGGGTCTCGGGGTATGAAGAAATATTTTGGCTTGTGCCCCCTCATTCAATCTCCACCGCACATCTGTGCTTCTTCCGCAGTCAACCCAGTCAACTGCGGAGGCACCCTTCTTTTTAATTAGTGCACTAGTTATGCCCGCGGGCTGAGTCCTTTGATCAGAGTACGAGCTTTCATCACATCCTGCTTGATATAATGATCGAAATTTAATATTTAATTCGGGGACCCACTTCATAAGGTTCAAAGTATTTAAAATTTTGATTTTAATGCAAGGAAAGAAATATTTTTATGCCAAAGTGTAAAGATTATAATACTTTAACATATTTTTGACAATTTTCTAGTTTTATATTTTCAGAGTCGAAAATAAAAGGATATTGAAAATGATCCACAACATCCAGCACAAGCATTGGTTTTTGGCGGAACAACATAGCTATGGTTTATCTAGTCGATATAGGAAACCTACCTAAAGAGTGGATCACGCACAACACAACTGGCCATTTCATTTTGTTTAATGCGAATCATGAGACTGAGTGAGTGGAGGACTTTCGCCAGTAGATGAAATAAACTGGTGGAAACCAGACTACCCACCTGTTCATGGTGACTCTTTGCCATCCCCATGGAAGATTCCAAGACTTCGCCTATGCGGCCAATAATTTGGTTCTTTTACTTTCTGATTAAGATATTTTGCTGGTGAAATCCCAATTTCACCTGATTATGCTTTCATTTTATGTTACAGGAGTGATTTATTGATGCACACTCAGTTATTTTCTTAGGATATTTTGGTTTTCATGTGCGGGTCGATCATGACATATTATTTGATCGTAAACCCTCAAGGAGAACTATATATGTAGGAAGTTCAGAGATGTAAGAAAGGTTCTGAATTTTGGAGAATTTTGCTCTAGTTCTGTAATGATGTGCTCCCTGTGCTCTGAGATACATATTTGGGAGAGCTGTTTTGAAATTAATATGATACATCGTTGTTTATTTCGATTCCAGATGGGGCAATGAGTAGTATGTATCTGTTTTCTTTTGTTTATCAGTAATCTCCTTTTTATGTATAATAATATTTCATGCCCTATTGCTTTGATGATTCGTGTAATGTAGCTACTGGTGGTCTGCAATTTTATTCATGAATTTGTGTCTATATAATGCTCATGTATTAAGCTTGTTGCACTCCCTTAATTCGCGCTCCATGAATCTCTGTTGTTGTCAATATCTCATTCATATCCGCTTCCTCTGAGTTCACAGGACACATATTCTTAATCCTCTTAATCTTGTCTCTTATGGGTTCCTTCTCCATTCTTTCTCAACGCCTTTGAATATTTTTAAAGCTTATGCTCATTGTTTTATACTTGACCCATTTGAAATCCATCAATCCTTACAGCTTCCTTAGCCCTCTCACAGTATAGGGAATTCACATGAATCAGAATCTGAGGTATTCTCCATTCCTGAACCACCAAAACCATCGTTCTCTTTATCCATTTTCTGTCAGAGACATCCTTATAATTGTCTACATTTAACCTTTGATTTTAAGATGTCCTAGGCACTAGTCTTTTGCAACTGAAGGTTGTCTCTAGGAGCTACAACATCTTTTTGGCGTCGTTGCCGGGGATACAAATGAAGAAATATTTTCCCTGGGAGACAAAATAAATTCCACCCTTCAGATAGGTGAGTAGGAAGGTTTGGGAGTTTCGTATTCCTCACCTTGGTAACTCCACTATAAAATAGTTCTAATCAAAATAAATCTTGGCTTTCATAAGGCCTCACACCAGATTCAGATCCACCATCTACCCCCACCTCTAAATTAGATGGTTGTGTCAGGTTTCCTTTTGAAGAAGTATGACCCCTTGGCCCTCCCTCATCCTCTATATGATATGATGCAAGAATATCTAGAGTTTTTGTCGCGGTTTACAAGGGAAGATAATACTCCGGCGCAGAGACATATCAAAAACTTATGCGCCTTTGCTGAGAATATGAATGTAGAGCACTTAGATGTGGTGTTAAGGCTTTTCGTCCAATCCTTGGATGAAGAAGCCTGGAAGTTATTCAAGTCTCTAGCCAACAACACAGTCCACACTTGGGAAGAAATGGAAAAGTTCTTCACATTAAAATGGAGAGAAAAGAGAGACCATGGATACGTCTCAATGCTCTAAATAAGAGACATAATGAGGATGTAAAGAAATTCATAAAGAGGTTCAATAAGCTCTATGATAATCTTCCTTTTGAAATAAAGCCTCCCCAAGCAGCTGCTAAGGTGGTCTTTGCAGGAGCTTTCGAACCAAATTTCGGGTTCACCCTAAGAGAAAGAAAATCCACATCTCGGGATCAGATCTAGATTGATGCATTTGATGTAGAAGAAAATTTTTCTTCTACTGGTAAATCTAAGGGGAAGACTGAGCATGAAGCCAGAAGAAAAAACAGGGAGGAGGCTTCTACTTAAAATTAGGGAAGGGAATCACATGAGTATATACTTGAAGAAATGAATAAGATGATCAAGAACCTCTCAAATAAGCTGGTTAAGCTTGAATCAGAGGCCAATAATTCCCCTCCTTGTTCCAACCAAATGATTCCTAATCGGGGGTTTAATACTAAATATCAGAGGCCCCCTCTGTAGCTGTTGCAATAGGTTGAGGAAGTCACAGAAAGCCAAGAAGATCAATTCCTCGCCTACTCTGATGATGAGGAGGATGAACTGATCTTGCAAGGGGAATAAGAAGAGGAGGAAGTCCCTCCAAAGGATCAAGATATTGACAGTTACTACAGGAAATTCGTGGATTTCATGAAAGCTCAAATCCATGAGAAATATGACTTCATGTCCTCCAGAAAGAGAACCTGAGGGTAGAAACAAAATGAAGAATCGATATCAAGAGAGAAAACCCCTCCTAGTCATGCTAGTAAAGGGAAAAATCCATTAGAAGAATCAACCCCTCATAATTCCACTTCATCCTCTTCCACAAAGCAAGAAGTTGATCCTACCAAAGATAAGAAGCTCTCATCTATACCCTTGAAACCACCTGACCCTCCTAAAGAGTAGTTAGAAGAAGCCATTACAGAAAAAGGGCCCACACCCTTCAATCTACAAGAAGAACAACCCATGGTGGTTTTTGGACCGAATGTAGAAAACCAGTTTCTAGCCTAAGTTGAATAAGAGGGAGGTGAGCTTACCCTCCATGAAGAAGGGGAACAACTAGATTATTTCCCAAAGGACAACAAAAAAAATCAACAATAGTTTGGTGATCTGGAAATAGAGGCAGCAAAGCTTAATTTTCTAGATCCACAAGAGGACCTTCAACCAGTAGTGTTGTATTCAGAGATTGAACACCAATAAAGTGTGCCAAATGAAAGCCAATAAATCTTCCCAACAGAATACCAATTAGGTTTTCTGATTGAAGACCACTCAAATATTATTTCTAAGTGTGAAGAAGATCATAAAATCTCTTCATCATTAAGTTATTCTTGGGATGTTAAGGAGGAAACACAATATATTGTTATTAGTCATGATCCTTTACTTGAGAGGATTGAGAGTTTGTAGCCCCCCTAAAAGCCTCCATATGAAAAAGGAAATGATGAAGAACATACAAGGAAGTGTATTATAATGGAAAAGGAGAGGAAACAAGAGTCATCCTTGGTGTTTGAAGACAATCAGTGGCAACACAGAAGCAAAGCAATAGTTTGGAATGAGGTTTGTTTTCTTGTTACAAAACCTCTAAAAAAAATCATGTTGCATGTTTACCATGATCCTTTGGTTAGTATATTACAACCATCAGTGAAGGAATAATTTTTTAGATTAATCAATGGAGCTATGAAATTCAGTGGAAGAGAAAAGTTGGCACATTTTAAACCCATTTCTCTACCTACAGGAATGGGATGCCAATTTCAGTTAAGCACTCATTTTCTTGATTGGCTACATTGGAAGTCTGATTATTATTTCATGGGATAATTTTTCATCAGATTAGGTGTAGGTAGGAGTGCCAATAAGCTCAGTACTATGAGCATATTTCTAGTTTAGTTTCAGATTGATTTTCAGTTTTTAGTCCAAGTGTGTTTCATTTTCCCGTTTCATCATAGTTTAGATTTCAGTATTAGAGATTTTCAAGGTGTGGCAGTAATTTCCGTTTTAATAGTTGGCAGTGCATAGCTTAGTTGTATTTTTGATTCAGGCTTATAGTATGCATTTACGACTCCATGAGCCCAATAAAGAACAGGAATTTAGCTCTACAGGTTCTCAACACACTGAGAACAGCACATTGTCCCCAGATGGAGCCAATGTTGGCCTGTGACCGCACACAAAGTGGATAAGGAGAAAGGAAGGGAAATTATGACTGTCAAAGTGCTTCAAAGGAATCAATCTGCCTTTCAGTTCAGTAGAAAGAGGCAAGCGTAGTTGATAAGGTGTAATGGTGAGAAAACTTCATTTCTTCCCTCATTCATCTCATTTATCCTATTTACCTTCATTTACCCTCATTTACCTTTAATTTTTCCATTTCTAAAGTCCTTCACTACATTTCTTTACTCGTAGCTCTACCCCCCAATTTAGGCCACTTGATGGCATAGAACACACCTTACCCCTTCCTTACCTTCTTGAATAGAAAGACCGCCAACTCATTTGTAACACCATTTTCCACTTATAACTCCGCCCATGTGATATAAAGGGACCCACCTTCCAGAACGCGCCTTTATCACAAACAATCCACTCCTTTCCGTTCAAAATATTTATCCCTTTTCGCATCGCCAACGTCCCCACTCATTGCATTTAAAACTCTGCAGAATATAACCTTTAACCTTCGCTGCTTCCATGAAAACCTTGCGGATTGCAGTCTGCAGACGGCCCCACTTCTGTGCCATGTCACCTTCCATTTTCCGAAATTGCACTTTGATCCCCACAAATCTTAACTCTTACTTTCCGTTGTTCACATGTAAACCTTGTGATTTTCGATGTGTGGGTGGCCCCACCTTCGTCTGCCACGTCACCTTCCGCTCGCTGCAATTGCACTTTTCTCCCCACAAATCTTAACTCTTACCTTCCGTCGCTCACATGTAAACCTTGCAATTTGATATGTGCGGGTGGCCCCACCTCTATCTTGCCACATCACTCCTCCGCCCATTGCACTTCACACATCACAATTTATAACATTTACCCTCCATCGCTCACATGTAAACCTTGCGATTTGCGATGTATGGGTGGACCCACATCCATCCTGCCACATCATCCTCCTCTCATCGTGCATCGCCCATCGCAAGTCATAACTCTTACCCTCGTTCCTTATAACAAAAATTCCCCGATTTTGATTTTGCGGGTGGTCCCACCTCCGCCATGTCACTTCTACCCATCGCATATCGCTCACCACAACTTTTGAAATTTACCTCCTCGCACTTCGCACTTCGTAAAACATAGCAGTTAGCCTTCGCTTCTTATAACTAAATGCTCCCGCTTGTGATTTGTGATGTGTGGGCGGTCCCACCTTCATGCCACTTCACCTTCCCCGCCTCTGTGCTTAGCCCATTGCATAACTTATCATTCACCTCTTGATGTTTATAACAAAGGCTTCTGATTCATGATTAGCGATATGGATTTGGGTCCCACCTACCCACCACATCATCAATAGCCCTCCCGTGGCCTTTGTCCCTCTCTTTTCCATGCTAATTATCCCAGTAGCCTCACCATTGCTTCCACCCACTCCGCTTCATCTCCAAAAAAAACATTGGTTTTTTGCGGAACAACATAGCTATGGTTTATCTGGTTGATCTAGGAAACCTACGCTAAAGAGTGGAGCACACACAACACAACTGGCCATTTTGTTTCGATTAATGCAAATCATGAGAATGAGGGAGTGGAGGCCTTTCGCAAATAGATGAAATTAAGTGGTGGAAACCAGACTGCTCACTTGTTTGCGGCCACTCCTCACCATCCCCATGGAAGATTCTAGGACTTGGCCAATGCTGCCCATAATTTTGTTCTTTTACTTTCTGATTAAGATTTTTTGTTGGTGAAATCCTGATTTCACATGATTCTGCTTTGATTTTCTATTACAGGAGAGATTGCTTGATGCATGCTCAGTTATTTTTTTAGGATATTTTGGTTTTCACATGTGTGGGTCGATCATGACAAATTATTTGATCGTAAACCCTCAAGGAGAAATCTATATGTATTAAGTTCAGAGATGTAAGAAAGGTTCTAAATTTTGGAGAATTTTGTTGTAGTTTGTATGATTGTGCTCCCTGTGCTCTGAGATACATATTTGGGAGAGCTATTTTGAAATTAATATGATACAACATTGTTTATTTCGATTCCAGACGGGGAAATGAATAGTATGCATCTTTTTTCTTCTATTTATCAGTAATCTCCTTTTTATGTATAATCATATTTCATGCTCTGCTGCTTTGATGATTCGTGTAATGTAGCTATCGATGGTATGAACTTTTATTCATGAATTCATGTCTATATAACACTCATGTATTAATCTTTCTGCACTCCCTTAATTCACGCTCCATGAATATTTGTTGTTGTCCATATCTCATTATATTCGTTTCCTCTGAGTTCAGGGGAGACAGATTCTTAATCCTCTTAAGCCTATCTCTTGCGGGTTCCTTCTCTGTTCTTTCTCAATGCTTATGCATATTTTTAAAGCTTCTCATTGTTTTATAATTGGCCCATTTGAAAGCCATCAAGCCTCACAACCTCCTGAGCCTCTCATAGTATAGGGAATTCACATGAATTGAAATATGAGGTCATCTCCATTCCCGAACCACCAAAACCATCATTCTCTTTATCCATATTCTATCAGAGGCATCCTTATAATTGTCTACATTCAACCTCTGATTTTAATATGTCCAAGGCACTGGTCTTTTTCAACCCAAGGCTGTCTCTAGGAGCTACAACAATACTCATGATTGTCCCCTATTACCCTAGAGTAGAGGAAAACAAGCCACTACTTCGGCTCCTCCAAATAATACACCATCTCAACCGACTGTGTTCACTAATCCTTTTTGTATGCAAGGATATGTGGCTGGCCAACCCCCTCAAGGCTAGACCACCCCTCAACCTTCATAGTTTGGTACCCGTGAATACCAGGCTCTCATGATGAATTCTGAAGAGGTCAATACCATTGATGTCAACCTTTAGACCCGGTCATGCCAATATGACAAGCCACCTGCTACGCCTGCAACTGAGTCCCAAACCAAGGCTTCCACAGAGTCCATTTTGACACCCAATTCCCCCTTACGGATCCCTCAGCCTTGGGCAGAGGTCATTCACAAGATCCCCAAAGGGCCATTATGCCGAAATTTGTCTTCTGCCAAAACTGCCCACACCTACAACATAGTAGATGACATAGCACAATATCTTGTTTCCATGTCAATGCTAGAAGTCCTCTAGTCGTGCCCATATCAATGAAAATATTTTCTATCTACTTTGGGCACTATGGATCCTTCGAATAATCATTTCATCATATTTGATGTTGAAGTCAGAACATCTCCCCTTACCTTCATCTGTCGCATTCAAGATACCAATCAAGACTCGTAATGCCAATCTCTCACAATGTATCATTTTTTAGGGAACATCCACCTACGTGATGTCTGCATCTGTTTGTAATAATCTTGGATCACCCAACTTAGCCCCATCCACCAACACTCTGCGTGCTTGCGACAGTCACCCTTCTCAGCCCCTTGGCATGTTCCACATTTGTCTTGTCACTCTTTGTGTTTACATTGAATTCATTGATGCCCCCTTGGATTATAATATCCTCTTTGGTCGTAGCTATACCTATGTTATGTCTGTTGTCGAATCTCCGGTTCACTGTAAGATGTGGTTTCCTCACAATGGAAATATCATCACCATCGATCAGTTGACATATTATGAACTGAAGTCTCAGAACTCCCCAAATTCTATCGTATCTTCGATTTCCGATAAACAATCAGTCACACCTTCCCTGGTTTCATTAGGAGTCTATAAATATTCCACTTAATTGGTGCATTCCCTGGTCACCCCCCTCTTATCATTGACCCCAGCTCGTCAAATTTTTTCATGATGCAATCATCTCAGGCTAGCCACAAGTGGACTAGTTCGAACAACCAACAACCAACCCCTCTGCAACTCGTTGGTGGTCAATTGACAGAGCCTTCAGGACCTTCTCCTCAAGGACCTTCTTCTTTCTCTGATGTCTCTTCCAACCATTTTAAACTAGGAACAGTTCCCCCTAGAATTAACCATTTGGGAGCCATTCCGGCAGGCCATTTCCCTTCCAGTCAGATATCATTTGTATCTCCCCTTATGGAGTCTTTCCGGTGCTTGTTATGGATAGGTTTAGTCTTCCAAATTTTACCCTATCCAAGTCTGATATCAATTAGCACAAATATACCACCTTTCAGTCAGGAACTTCAATTTACAGAGTTAAGGGGCCATCACCCCCATCAAATTCACATGAATTCTTCATAGTATTTTTCATACAATAGGGATATAATCAAGGAAATTGAAGAACTATATGAGGAGGCAGGGGATAAACACACACATTTTGAAATTTGGACAGTCTCAAGGTCCCTTATCACTAGTAAAATTTGACATCAAGATACATAAGATTACCTATTGAACACCAATAAAAAATAGAAAAAAATAAATGGAGGGGGGGGGGGATTCAATCAAATGGAACCCACATATACAAAGAGAATTATATTGCACCCTCCTATGGTAGAAAGTTTTATAAGGCATCAATGGTTGGGGTTCTTTGAGCTCCTAAAAGGATATGATGATGAGGTAGCTCAAGAGTTTGCAATGGATTTTCACTCTCAAGCATATGTTAGTGCCACTATTGTGGTGAGAGGAATAGCCATAACTATAACCCCTAAGTTGATCAACAGAGTGACCACCTTACCCTTAGTGATCAAGTGGAATAGAGAGGACAATGTCACTATTGCTACTGCCAAGAATATATTCTTTCTACCCAATGAGGAACACATAGAAGACAAGAATGGTGTAATAATGGAGATTTTACCTTACCCATGGGATGAGGTTTCCTACCACATCATGAAGTTTATCTTCTATGAAGGTAGACTGAGTGTATTTTATGGCTACCATTTCAGGTTGTTGTATGAATCGAGATTCAGGAAGGATCTGCCTTTGGATCAAAGGTTGAACATACCCTACTTCCTCCTCCACTCCATCAGAGATATGAGCCACAGGGTTAGGGAAGGAAAATATTATAACTTGAACCATCATGGTCTAATTGAAATTATAGTGGAGGATTCCTGAACAAGCTCATAATTCTTGTGTTGTGGTCCAATTTCATTGAAAAGCTCATAATTCCTGTGCTGTGGTCCAATTTCATTGACATAGACAAAGAAAATCTAATAGGGACACAATACATCACCCCTGTAGATACCCCTGCCTTTAGCCTTGGAAATAGGGACACTAAAATAGGGGAGGAAGAGACTAAGAGGACAAGATAATAAGAGGAGATGGAAATAGAGGAAGGAAACACATAGGATGCAGAGGAAGAGAGAAAAGGTGAAGAGAAGGAAGAAGAGAAGGTAGAAGAGGAGGAGGCTTTTAGGCCCAAAAAGACCATTGATATATCCCCTCAAAAAACTATTATTTCACTAGGGAACACTAAGAAGGAAGTGGCTTCCACTTTATCCACTTTAAGCACCCCTATGAAACCCAAAAGGAAATGGAAAATACAGACTCCCATGTATTTCAAGACCAGGAAGAGCACAAGGGTGAAACAGGGAAGGACTCAAATGCCAATAGGGAGCCCCATCACCATTGTGGAGTCACCTAGCAAGAGGGAAGAAATAGGTCCAGGATAAGGAAATATTTAAGAAGTCACTTCCCCCAAAAAAACATCCAAGACACCCATGACATATGCAAGAATGCACTCCCCTAGATTAACATCCTTG
This sequence comes from Pinus albicaulis, assembly GCA_034641835.2. NCBI lineage: Eukaryota > Viridiplantae > Streptophyta > Pinopsida > Pinales > Pinaceae > Pinus > Pinus albicaulis. The sequence continues at coordinate 1,543,538,135 of CM076570.1, read as the reverse complement.
AAACACTTAGAACTACTCACACACCTCCAAGAGGGATAAAAAGAGATGCTACAGGAAAGACAAGAAGTGCTACATGAAAGAAAATGTGTGCTACAATAGAGGAAGACAGTGCTACAGGAAGATCATAATATACAAGGGGAGGAACACAAGATACCAATGGAAGGGAAGAGTGCCCAAATTAAAGAAAAAAAGGCAAAAATAGAAGGGCAGAGTGCCTAAATGAAAGAACGAAAGCCACAAATAAAAGGGAATATTGCCCAAATTGAAGAAAAAAATGCTCAAATAGAAGGCCAGAGTGGCCAAATTGAAGAACCATAGGCACAAATAGAAGGGAAAAGTGCCCAAATTGAAAAAAAAAGAGGTACAAGGGGGGCACAAATTGTAGGACGACATCCAGGAGCAGAAGAAACCTCTCCACAAACTTTTTAGAAAGACATCATAGAGCAAAAACAACCTAACCCATAACCCAGTTTAATCTCTTATTATAAGTTCATTGAAGGAGTGAGGTTGGTCCATGAGAAGTTCTCCATTCCCCTCGTTTATGAGCTAGAAAGAGAAAGTGGGCGCACCCACAAGTGGATGCAAATTGCAAAATCCAGGAACGTTGAAGATGTGGGACTCATGGAGGAAAAACTCAGTGAGATGGGGATGGACTTAGCTGATGTCATCCTAAGAGTGTCAGTATTGAAAGGAAAATTGCAGGAGGCATAAGTAGAGAACCTGAGACTGATGGGATAGTTGCAACAAAAGGACAAACAAATTTCCACTATGGCAGATCTTTGAATGGAGGCAATACAATACATACACACTTCAAATTTTTATGCCATCTATTTGAAATAAAAATGGTTACAATATAAAATCAAAACCTTAGCACAACATGGCTCATTTACCTTTCAAAACTATAGGCAATTCATTGATTTCTGCAGACAAACCATTATGGAAGAGAGAGCCAGGTTACCAGGATTCTACATGCACAACCTTATTCTGTCTCGCATGAACACCTGGGAACCAAATTCTATATTGGGTGATATGTAGTTGAGGGCCTTAGAATCTTGGGTGACAAATTAAGAAACACGGGCGGAGGAATTCAAGAGCGTGATGAAGAGATAGGAAAGGGAACCCCTCCAAACCAAGGCAAAACTCATCATCCCTAAAGGTTACATAAAAAATCACCAAATGATATCCATTGATGCTAACCTTGCAGATAAATACCTTAGTGCCACTACTATGGTGAGAGGACTAGCCATAACGATAACCCCTAAGTTGATCAGAAGAGTGAGCACCTTACCCATAGGGATCAAGTGGAATAGAGAGGACAAGGTCACTATTGCTACTGCCAAGAAGAGATTCTTTCTACAAAATGAGGAACACATAGAAGAAAATAATGGGGCAAGAAGGGAGAGTTTACCTTACCCATGGGATGAGGTGGCATACCACATCATGAAGTATATCTACTATGAAGTCAGACTGAGTGTATTTTATGGCTACCATTTCAGGTTGTTTCATGAGCTAAGATTTAGGAAGGACCTTCTTTTGGATCAAAAGTTTAACATACCCTAATTCCTCCTCGAATCCATTAGGGATATGAGCCACATGGTTAGGGAATGAAAACATCAACACTTGACCCATCATGTTATAATTAAACTCACAGTGGAGGGTTCCTGAAACAAGCTCATAATTCCTGTAATATAGTCCAATTTCATTGATATGGACAAAAAAACTATAATATGGACATAATACATCACCCCTGGAGATACACCTCCCTTTAGCCTTGGAGATAGGGGCACTAAAATATGGGAGGAAGAGACTAAGGGGACATAATAATAAGAGGAGATGGAAACAGAGGAAGGAAACACATAAGATGTAGAGGAAGAGAGAAAAAGTGAAGAGAAGGAAGAAGAGAAGGTAGAAGAGGAGGAGGCTTTTAGGCCCAAAAGTACCACTGATATATCCCCTCAACAAACCATTATTTCACTAGGGAACACTAAGAAGGAAGTGGCTTCCACTTTATCCACTTTAAGCACCCCTGTGAAACCCAAAAGGAAGCAGTAAAGACAGACTCCCACGTATTTCAAGACCAGGAAGAGCACTAGGGTGAAACAGGGAAGGCATCAAAATCAAATATGAAGCCCCATAACCATTGTGGAGTCACCTAGCAACAGGGAATAAATAGGGCCAGAAGAAGGAAATATTTAAGAAGTCACTTCCCCCAAAACAACATCCAAGACATCGATGAAATATGCAAGAATGCACTCCTCTAGATTAGCATCCTTGAGACAATCATAACTGCCCACACACCTCCAAGAGGGAGAAAAATAGATGATACAGGAAAGAGAATGAGTGCTACAGGAAAGAGAAAGGAAGAAAGTGCTACATGAAGAGAAGAATGTACAAGGGCAAGAACACATGACACCAATGGAAGGGAAGAGTGCCAAAATTAAAGAACAAAAGGAAAAAACAGAAGGGAAAAGTGCCCAAATGGAAGAACAAAAGGCACAAATAGAAGGGAATAGTGCCAAAATTGAAGAAAAAAAGGCTCAAATAGAAGGGTAGAGTACCCAAATTGAAGAACCAAAGGCACAAATAGAAGGGAAAAGTGCCCAAATTGAAAAACAAGAGGTACAAAGGGAGGCTCAAATTGTAGGACCACATCCACAAACAAAAGCAACCTCTCCACAAACACTCTATAAAGACATCATAGAGCTCCAACAACCCACCCCATAGCCCGGTTTAATCTCTTATTATAAGTTCATTGAAGGAGTGAGGCTGGTCCATGAGAAGTTCTCCATTCCCCTCTTTTATGAGCTAGAAAGAGAAAGGGGGCGCACCCACAAGTGGATGAAAATTTCAAAATATAGGAATGTTGAAGATGTGGGATTGATGGAGGAAAAAATCAGTGAGATGGGGAGGGACTTAGCTGATATCAGCCTCAGAGAGTTAGTTTTGAAAGGATAGTTGTAGGAGGCACAAGAATAGAACCCGAGACTGATGGGACAATTGCAACAACAGGAAAAAAAAATCACCACTATGGAAAATTTTTGAATAGATGCAATACAATACATACACACTTCAATTTTGTATGCCATATATTTGAAAGAACAATGGTTAAAATTTGATATCAAAACCTTAGCACAACATGGCTCATTTCCCATTAAAATCTATAGGCAATTCATTGATTTCTGCAGACAAACCAACATGGAAGAGAGATCCAAGTTGCCAAAATTCTACATGCACTACCTTATTCTGACTTAGATGAACACCTGGGAACCAAATTCTAGGTTGGGTGATATGTAGTTGATGACCTTATCATCTTGGGTGACAAATGAAGAAACAAGGGCAGAGGAAGTCAAGATGGTGATGAATAGAGAATAAAGGGAACCCCTCCAAATCAGGGTAGAACTCATCATCCCTATAGGTTTCATAAAAAATCACCAGAAGATCTCCATTGATGCTAACCTTGCAGATAAATACCTTAACACCTAAGCATAAGCAATTGCACATTTTGATGACATATCCAAATTACTGGGAGAGGAGAGAGTAATGGAATTCCAAATAATATGGCATGGTCTACCACTTAGCTTAAAGAAATTAGAGTACCATACTCCATATAGATTAAGAGTTGCCTTGTAAAGCAAACCCTTCTACAAAAGAGCAATGCAAAGAATGAAAATATAGTGGTTGGGATTAAAATTAAGCCCAAATTTGCTGTTGGGGCTACATGGCGGAAGAGATCAAACTAAGGATCAGAAAGAATGGGACGAAGCAGAAAAGAATGTAGGGTTTTACCCACTAGAAGGAACCCCTTCCATACTACCTTGGGATGCCATAGAAGCTACCAAAGCTTTGAAGGAAATCAAGAGAGAGGATTGAGTTGCTCAAGGATGAGAAAAAAAATTCAATAGGGGGTGATGATGAGGGAAATCATTAGGTATATTTTAAGAGATTATAGTGTCACCTTTTTAGCTTATTTACTCTCTCTCACACACATTTGATTACATTTTGTCATATGTTTCTTAGTGAGAATGGTGTAAAATTATTGTCATGACTTGAAGCCTAACATGGTTTAATTGCAGGAAATGAAGGAAATAATGCTATTTTTGAGTGAAATTCCATGTCAAGGCTAGGAGTAGACAACAAGGAGCAATCATAGGAAGGTTGACCACCTTCTTAACTCCTAGAATCAACCAATATGTCCTCAGATCCTCCTCCCACAATTTGAAATCAATGACATCCGAGCAAGTGGATGATAAGAAGGATCCAAGCTCCACTTCTCTCGAAGATCAAGGGGACAAACACCTACTTTTTAGGGAGCTTTTGGTAGATACATTTTTGTATAAATAGACAAGAGCAAGAGATCATCAGGATTTATATTTTATATGCAGCTAGAGCACTCTTGGCTCTATGTTAGATATTTTTTACTATCATTGTTAATGTAAGAGTCTGGTTATGAAATAAGAATGAGCAGTTGGTCTATTTCTCACTGAGTTAATTTCAAAGGAATGAAGCTTATGGGTTAGGGCCCAATCCATGGGTTGCATTCTCTCTTCTGTATATTTGTGTTTATCATTTATGCTTCAGTATTTGGTTAATGTTATTGCATTTTGGTAGCATCTAAAATATCAAAACTATGTTAAAAATATCTCTCTCTCACCTCTTCCATTGGAGCTTGAGGAAGAAGGACTTACACCACAGAAAAAACACATTCAGTTTATGATTTCTTGGAAAATTTATGATATATTTAAATTTTCTTATCATGAATATCCTGTAGGTTCAAGGTTAGATTTATGTTTCAAGTGTATGAGTAGAATCAGTTAAATTCAAATCATATTTTACACTATTTACATGATAAGTTTGTTGACGATAAATGCATGAGTGGATGTACTAGTTGTAGGTTTGGCTATAGCAACGGAGATGGACCCCCTTCAATGATATCACTTTGAGTTTCAACCCTCCTTCAGTCACCTTCCATTATGTCACTGAAAACCCTTTTTTGGAGACCATCATCACACCCACCGAGAGCAAACTTTTTGGTGCAAGACAGGCCTTCTAAGGGTTCAAGTAGGAGAACATGAATCCTATAGCATCTTCTTGTAGCGGCATTGGGAGCCCTCTCCTTCACTTAAAAACCACTCCTCCACCTCACTTGAGCCTATAAAATACATTAGTGGACCCACAACTTTGAATCCTTGGATTAGGACACCCAAACACCCTTTTGTCTTATTACAAAACAAAGTAATTTAAGTGTGATTAGTCCATCATAGAATACATAATTAGCATAGTAGCTAGCATGAAAAATATAGAAGTCAATTAGTCATTGATTCAGTGTGTGTGAAAAGATAGATTAATTCCCTTTTTGCAAGTCAATTATTTAGTCTAGCGGTTGAATGCAATCTAGTATAATTAATTTACTTGTAATTAGAATGAATGCTAGTCCTTTCCATTGAAAAATTAGACATTAAATATATAAATGATTGTAATATATTGTAGCTTATTTTCTTGGTAACAGAGTAGTGGTTATGATATGCTTTCAATTTTAGGTTGCAGTTAGAAGTGTGACAAACTTCATCTTTTAGAGTAGCCCTAATTACTAGCACCTCTTGGTGGAACTACCATGAGGATGACATGAGTAGATCTCATCTACTGTGCAGATATCAGTGTCACCTCCAAGTTTTTACGAACCACGAGTTGATAAGTAAAGTTGAGTAGCCTTTAGGAGTTACAACACTCTTGGTGCAATACTAGGGCTCACCAAAGGGTTCATCTTAGCACTAGGGTTTTAATTCAATTAATTAGAGGAAGAAAGGAGTTAGAGTCAACTCAAATCACTTCCAGAAATTCACAGACTTCCTCAGAGTCTGAAATTAATGTGAAGAGGAGGCCGCACAAGTTCGTTCCGATGTGAAAAAATGATGCTAAATTCATGAGAGGGGCACAAACTAATCCACAGAGAGTTTACAAAGGCCAATGGAAGTTTTCCCCTTCTATTTGTAATCATCTTTTGAATGCTTTTTGAGTTGAATAAAATAAAACACCAAGATTGTAGGTTTTCCCTAGGTTAGGGTTTCTTATTATGTATTGTTTTTATGGTGTGTATTCCTTCATCTATATCCTTTTTTTCCATGACATGCGAGTTAGAAAAATTAACACATTTTTTAGCTAAAATTAAAGTTTAGACTTTCTTTATTTTCTTGTATTAAATACACACACAAATAATGGACAACATATTAAGATAGTGTTGAGAATCATATTTATTCACAAAGATATACATTTATACAATCCTTATGACAATTGGTTTCATATTCCAAGGTCTCTTGGACTCCCTTTGACTATTCAACTTCCACACCATGACTCTTAGTGGATTAGGTGTCCAACATTCCCCCACTTAATCCGAAGGGGTATATAAGAGTCCAAGAAGAGAGATATAATACAAAAGTGGCAGCCAATTGGTGAATGTGCTCTCTCAATTGAAGATAACTTGAGGTCTCAACTAATTATGGTTTAAGGATGACCACCAACACTGGAATGCTTAGTGAAGTTCCTAGAAATCTTCCAAATATGGTAATAATTTGAATTATTCTGCTAGAGGAAGTGCTCAGAATTTTTCTGAAAAGGAAGACCTTTGGGTCTCAACCTGGAACACTTAGTGTGATTCCCATAATAGTTCCACATATGGAAATAATCTAATAATATTCTGCTAGAGGAAGTGTCCCTAATGCTTTGAAAAGGGAGACCATCAACCAAAAATTGGGAGGGCTCAACGTGTAGAAAAATTGAGAACCTCAATCTAAAAAGGCCTGGTCTCAACCTGTGGTGGTTTATGGAAGGCCACCAACCAAAGGCTTGCATATGGGATTTTTTTGTCTTTGACTATAGCTTTGAATACAGGCATGGCCATCTCTGACTGTAGGCTCAAACATCAGGTTTAGGTTGTGGCTCAGGCTTGCTTGATGCATATTAGAAACTTGTAGATCACCATGAATTCCCCTCGTGTCAGATAAAAGTTAAGAAGATGAAGATATCTCAGCTACAACGTTTTTCAATATTTGAGAACAAATATATGGTATTATTTAAATATCTTCTTGGTTATTGAAGCCCATTTCCAATAAGTGATCCATCCAAGGTGAATCTTTGTTGTTGTAGGAGGATTTGTAACAACCCCGGTTAAAAATCCTTGTAATAAAGTTAATAAAGGAAAAAATAAGACTAAGGTCATGGGACACATATTCCAAGATGAATTTTGGAAAAAACATAGTGATGGGGATAACTGGTGATTAATTTATATCTATGGAAAATTGCAAAGGCAAAGGGGCATTAATTGGATTTTATTTATGAAAATAATGGAAAATAGGAGAAAAGGTAGGTGAAAGATCATGGAATTACATGTGAGGATGAATAAAAAATAGAGAAAAATGAAGAAAATAGAGGCCTCAATGATAAAAAGGTTTATGAGTATCGATTTACATCTTTTGTCAGTTCAAAATTTGTCACTCTCGTTCTATTCTCTCTCTCTCTCATACTCTTGCACACTTAGATAAACCTTGGAGCATTGTTGGAGCATGCTTGGAGCACTCTAGTTTTATTGGATTTGGAATAGAAGGAAAAGGAAAATCAATAAAGTGCAAGTGGATAGAGGGTTCAGTGGCTATATATGGATTGATTTGTAGGTACTAAGTTGCATGTATGATTTCTTTGCTAGTTTTTTCATGCATGGTATATGCATGTAGCTATTTGGTTATGATCTGTCATTGGCATGGAGGATTGCCTAGATTGACAATGGTTTTGCCTAGCGTTGTGATTTCCTCGATAACCATGGTGTTGTGGTTTTTCCCATTTATTTTTCGATTGGTGCTCATGTTCCTTATGGATGTGGGCAGAGTTACTAGTTCCTGGAGCCTTGGTTGGACAAACGCTCTGGAAGCCCTGAAAAAACTTGGGATGGCGTACTAGTCCTAGAAGCCTTGGTTGGAAAAAAAAATTAGAGCCCTTGGTGGGTTGAGTTACTAGTTCTGGAGGTTTGGTCAGATAAATGCTTTGGAGCCCTAGACAACTTAGGTAGAGATCGATATGGTGATGGTTAGTGATGTCCGACCATGACGTGGAATCACTGGTTGAGGGTTGAGACAGTTTGACCTCTCGAAGCCCTAATTTGATTTTGTTTTGGTTATTCCATGAGATCCTACATTCATGCTTGGAATATGGCAGAAGGGTGATTGGATGAAAGAGAGATTTAGTTCAACCCAATCTATGTTCGGGTGGTACGTGTAAGTCTTTGGCTTGGTTGTATTTGCATATGTTAATAATATCTCTTTCCCTCTTTTATTTCCATGACTAATTGTACTTGTTATTATGTTGCTTTTGTGGTTTTTTTATCATGGTTTTCATGTTGATCATTTGTTGGTTATATGCTGGTTATATGATGTATAGTGGTTATGAATCTTGATGTGCTTGATTTTTTGATGAATGGTTAATGAATGCATGAGCTAATAAATGTTATTGTAGCTATTATGAGAGGGAATTATACCATCTTGAAGATTCTTAGATAAGTATCATACACCTATGTTTAAATATACATACATGACCTGTATATTACAAGTTTTCCATGTGTTTGACGAAATGTCTAGTGTGTTATATGCACTCTAGGTCAAGTTTTCTTTCGAGATTGAATGTTTAGCTTGTCATTTTGTTAATTATGACTCTATGGTAAGATTATTGAATTAATGAACACACACACACACACACACACATATAACCTGCAGGTATTGCGTACAAAAAGTGTTTGAATAAATGAGTAATTCAGACCTCCAACTTCCTGGGGTCATACCTATGGCATATGATCTTCGTTTGACTATCATAATACCTAGTTTAAAAGATATACAAAAGAGGGCTGAAAGAATATTAGAAAGCCCTTTTTCCACTTTTCTGATCTCTATGTTTTCCCTAAAAACGTCATTTAGGCACTCAAAAAGGCCCCAAAAGTTTAGAAACAAAAAAACTACCAAAAATATAAATTTGTGTTAAATTTAAGGAAACAAAACTGAAATGAAATAGTTTTGGGTCAAATTAGGCTGATAACAATGTTTTCATGTGTCCACGAGTGTTTGCAGTCAGTTCTGGACACGTCGGCCCCATTTTCCATAAGTTCATATTGGAAATCGGGTTCTCGCATAATTACTCTCATATCATATTTACCCTGGCAATTTTGTGGATTTGGGTAAATGTGGGAGGAGTGGTTACATGCATATTTTTTATGAATGAGTGTGCCGAACAAAATTTTTGCATGGGTGAAGATCAAAACAATGATATTTCAGATGGCCAACTCGGTCACAATGTTGGAATTTCACAATTTGTTGTGAATCTGGAAGAGGAGAAAAAACTGGTGAAGAACTATCTTGAAGAAATCCAACACTCTGAAATTTTATGGGTTTTTAGTAGTATGGAGTATGAAAGTATGCCTCTTTATCATATCAAATACTTTTTTTTTGCTTGTTGCTCACAATCTCTTCCCAAGGTCTAATGATAGGCTTGGGAAGTGGAACCTGACTTCCAGATCTGCATGCAAATCTTCTCTTACACTAGGCATTGACTAAACTTCAATCTCACTGATCTGATTAGTTTTGGAAGCTGATAGGAATCTGTGAGAATGATGTTTATGCTATTGTAACTCATCTCACTATTTTTGTGATTCAATCTGCAAAAAATCTATCTTTTCATGTGCATCAACAAATAGTTTTTAATGTTTGTGAGAATGAATTTGTTGAATTTTACCATACCATCAATGCTTGAGAGTATTAGAGTATATATTAAATCTAATGCTTCATGAATTTTGACCATGTTTAGAATAATACAAACTAACAATTGAGATGTAAATTAGATGTTGCCTTCTGTTGAAGTTTTTCTTTTCCGAATATAAAATAGGTGATGGCGAGAGAAATAAATTTTCTCCTTTCTCAATAAGATCCTTCAGGAGGTTAATTACAACAACATAACGTAAAGTAAAACAATAACCTCACAAAGTAAATGATAATGCATCAATTAGCTTCTTGTAGTTAGAACAAAGCTATGCCCTTGTATTGAAATAAGTTCACTTATAGGCAAGCCATTATTCAGGGCATCATAATGCACTTGATAAATCTAGGAATAAAATATCGCTAACACGTAGAGTGAGGTGACAACTCTAGGAATAAAATATTGTTGGACATGTAGAGTGAGGACATTGGAATTTCTAAAATATTAATACGAATGGCACAAGTTCGATTAACCATAGGAAGAGACGCAATCGGCTAGACATAATGGCATGAGCACCATCACACAATAATTCCATTTCTAAGACATGTAGCTAAAACAGGGAGAAGGAGGAACACTCGAACTATATTAAATGATTATTGTTGGTGCAATTCCAACTCTTCTAGTGTGGCTACCTGGTCTTTCTCATGGCCTTCTGGTTGCTCTCAAGGATCAATTTGTCTGCAATTACACAAACAAACTATTTTTCAAAGAAGATTCTAAATAAAGTATCGATCTCCTGGTGCTCAAAAGACCATTGGCAAGGAATGTTCTTATGGTAGGCTTAAAGAATACACACATTAGGGAATTCCAAGTGTCACTTTTCCAAAACAAACGTTACCAATTCTAGGAGAAATATAGGACGTTATTATGCATAGGAAAAAATGTTGATACATAATGATAAAACACTCAGAAAATAACAGAGTATTAAAATCAATAAAGAATCAAGTGCAACATATACAGTGCTAAAGGTTAGGTAACGCAGGGAGTGGCACAAATAGCCTTGAGGGAAGGAGTGTTTCTTCATCAGAGGCACAACAATGAAATAAGACAAAACATAAAGTTAATAGCCAAAGAAAGGCCATAACAAAAGTGACTCAAAATTGAGCAGGGCCAGAATTCTCTCACTCTGATACCATCACTCTGATACCATGTTAAAAACACACACAAATAATGAACAACATATTAAGATAAATTTCAGTTTCATTTGTATTCACAAATATATACATGTATACAATCCCTATGACCCTTGGTTTAATATTTCAAGGTCTCTTGGAATCCTTTTGACTATTCAACTTCCACAACATAGCACTTAATGGATTAGGTGTCCAACAACTTGGTTAAAATTCAAATATTACTTAAGTAGCTTTCAGAAAAATAACCAATATCATAATTTTCATATTTTAGACTTGCATCCGAAAAGTATCATACTATGAGATCACTGCTTCCAAAATGGAATGGGTGATGGTAAGGCTAAAGATGACGAGGGAGAAGGGAAATACTAGAATCCAACTGAAAAGGCAACCGTTTCCAACCTAATCTTGAAATCCTTGTCTATGTGATAATCTTTATTACAATTCATGAGTGACTAAGTTGTCGTACAAGGAGAGATTTTAACATCTTCCATTGAAGTATGCTTTGAATTATGGGATGGCGAATGAAACTTTATGTTGATGAGGATTAGGAAGATGGATAGTTTTATGTAGAGAAGTCCATATACTTATCCCATTCTAAGGATCATTTAAGAAATCTAAATCTACATACTTTATCCATTTTATCTTGTCATTAGAAAAACATTGTTAGAAGTCTTTAAAAGAAATCCAAACATAAATCAACAACCATAAGTTGGAACATGATAAACCCTTTAAGTAAAGCTATCAAATCCTTAAGAATAATAAGAAAACTACTTCTTTCTTTATTTATTTGTACTCTATAATTTATTTTTTATTTTTTAATTTAATTATTTCACTTAATATTTTTACAATTAATTTAAATTATATATTAACTATAAATTTATTATAAAAAAACTAGTTTAATAATTTAATTTTATATATTATACCATTATTTTAAATTATATATTTATCACATAAAAAATAATTTTATAATTAAACTTAATTAATTAATTTATAATTTAAATTTTATAATTTTATATTTTTTTGGCTTCTTCATTTATGAATGATGATGATTTCAAGTGACATTAGCGGGACACTCCCCTCATAAATTGAATTTTGCCTTTCCATTAATGTAAAATGATTTTGGAAATGAGCATCATTCCTTGTTACAAAATGTATTTTAGAAAGAGCTCTCTCTTTTCTAACCCAAAATGTATTTTAGAAAGAGCTCCCTCCTTTTTATTCAATGAAAAATAGTCCATGAAGTTCAAAGCCAAACCATGATTTGGAAATGAGATGGCATCATTCCTTGTTACAAAATGTATTTTAGAAAGATCTCTCTTTTCTATTCCCAAAATGTATTTTAGAAAGAGCTCCCTCCTTTTTATTCAATGACAAATAGTCCATGAAGTTCAAAGCCAAACCATGGGAATCAGGTGAGACTCTCTTCGTTTTGACAAATTTATTTCACCACCACATAAACTACTTCATGTAGAGAGTTAAATTTCTTAAAAATAATGACCTTCAAAGCTTCAAGAGTAGCCACCATTTGATACTTATTATACAAAACATGCTAAATAGATTTGCATCAAATGCTCAAATTTTGAATACAAATACATGATATGTTATAGACTGCAGATTGCATCCATATGGGAAGGCACGCTACTATTAGTTTCAGGAAATGGAATTCCTCCAGTGTCTTGCCTTACGCACTACTTCTTCACGAGGGCATCCCATGTCTTGTGTCCGAGTATGAAAAACAGAAGAATATTTGAATTTACTCAACTTCTTCCAACCTGTAGACCATGCTGAGCCACTCAACTTTGGCTTGGAAAACTTTCCCCAGTGTTGATTAAGGGTGTCCACCTCACTCTGAAGCTGCACAACCTTGGACTTGAGGCTCTCCATGTCAAACATGATGGTTTTTATGTCTTTCTTGGTTGAAGACCACCCTTCGGCCTGAAAGGGGTGTGCCACATTTTCTAACATGCGGCTCAATCGATGGGTCTTCTCACCTTGGAAATCCATTCGATGATGATCATCTTCAATTTCCATTGGCACGTTGTTGCTGGCAATTGCGTCTGCCATCTTTGCTTGCTGGGAGAAGAGAACCTGTACTGCAATTCTCAGAGGAAGACGCTCGTTATGAGCAGCGTGTATGCAAGCATCAATTGATAACTTCTGGCAATTCATTACTTTACATATCCTTTTCCGTTCGTGTTCTGATAGCGTAGGATGGGCCTGTACTAACCCCACAAAAGATATTAACTCACAAAATTCTGGTTCTAATGCATAAGTCAAAAAGAAAAATAAAGCTACAAATGTTTGCCTGGTTTCAATATAATTGAATACAAAGTGTCAATATATTTGAATACAAAAACACCTAAATCCTATTCCTAAATCCTACTTTTAAAAATTTTGGATTTAATAGAAGTTCAAAAAATTCAAAATACTATATTGTTTATATCGTTTATCTTCTGAAAAAAAAAGTTTTCTAATTTGGAATCTTTATATAAATGTTTTAATAGTGTACTTTATTACTGTATATTATTAATATAATTTTAATAAAATGGATTAATTATAGTTAATTTATATGATTTGGAGATGTAACTCTTACATTGCATGATATAAAATAAGGTAGTTTTTTTCTTAAAAGTATTTGGGTAGGGGAAAAAGTTGCTCAACAATGTCCATTGATTTGATAGATCATATATATAAGTTAAAATATAAAGGTTTTAGAGATTTTATAAATAGGTTTTATTAAATAAATTATATTTTTTTCATATCTCATTTATATTATTAAAAATTAATAATCATGATATATATTAAATATTGTTAAAAAATAATAATATGATTTAAAAATAAAAAATAAAATAAAATAAGATTTAATTATATAAAAAATTATAAAATCATTTTTATTAATATAAAATTAATTTAATAATTATTTATATAGAATAATAATATTAAAAATATTACAAAAACATAATTTAGATTTTCTAGATAGTCTGTTATTAGGTTTCCAAAATACAATATTATGATTGTTAGATTTCCAAAATGTTGTATATTATTATTATTATGATAACCACTCTTTTTATAATTAGATTTCCAAATATAGTACATCATTATTATGATATACTTTTGAAGCTGATTCTCCGATCTAAATGGGTTATAGTATCCATCAAAAGGTTTCGAAAAGATCATAACTCCTTTATGTTCAAGTTGATTCCTAGATCTAAATGTGTAATAGTATTTTTAAATTTAAATTTTTAGTATGATAGATTTAGGAATCAACTTGAATTAGTTACTCTTATAACTATTTTTCAAGCTGATTTTCTAATCTAAACGGGTTATATTATCCATTAAAATGTTTCGAAAAGATTTAATTATAATAACTTTTTTTTTTTTTTTTTTTGGGTTCAATTTGATTTCTAAATCTAAATGTGTAATATACTGATTTTCTAATTTAAATGGGTTATATTACCCATTAAAATGTTTCGAAAAAATCATATTATAATAATTACTCTCTATTCAAGTTGATTTCTAAATTTAAATATGTAATATACTATTACACATTTAGATCTAGGAATCAACTTGAACAAACAGTAGTTAAGTTATTATATTACCATTTTTTAAAATCTTAAAATAAATTATTTAGTTCCTCTGGGAGTAACTATACCAATTACTCTTATAAGAATTAGATAGTCAATTATAAGGTTTGGAAAATATATGTTCAACCTGATTCCTTGTTTCCATCTTCTGTTTTATTTATTACACATTTAGATTAGATCTTGGAATCAACTTGAACAAAAGGTAGTTAAATTATTATATTACCATTTTTTAAAACCTTAAAATAAATTATCTAGTTCCTCTAAGAGTAAATATACCAATTATTCTTATAAGAACTAGATAAGGTATCTGTCAACCTATTCCCTGTTTCCATTTTTTGTTTTATCTGAGTGTTCCCTGATCTAATGGGTTCTGTTCTATTAATAATAAAATATAATAAAATACAGTGATGTGTGGTTTGATGGTTTGTTCTCATGGGTGAAACCTAAGAGACCGTGGTTCAAATTTTATTGAGTATATGGCTTGCTATGATCCTGACTCAAGGAGTAGACTCTCCTTTCTGGTGAGTCTCGGCTCTTGCTAAATCATAAGACTTGGTATATTTGGCTTGCAGGATGCTAAATATACTTGTGGTGTTATATTGGTGACCATGAAAATTGATCCTGGGTCTCTCCTAGATTACTCTTGCTAAATCATAAAACTTGATGTATTTGACTTATAAGCTGCTAAATATACTTGTGGTGTTATAAAATATATTAATAATTAACATACATATATAAAAGCACGTAAAATTCAATGAATAAACAAGATACAACTGCTAAACTAAAGTAATTCTTCTATTAACTTTTAAAACATACTATTACAATGTATTAAATTTAGAAATTTTATTAGCTTTGTAAAAATTTAAATGGAAAAAATACATTGCAAAATGAAATAATGACTTCTGTAATCCATTCACATGATTCCATATTCTATTGATATAATTACCTTGAGATAGGAATCAATCGCTCTGTATAGCCCATCGTCACAGGTTCGAGCACTGTCCGGCAACGCTTCAGCAAGAACTTGAAATTTGCTCATGGAAAGATTCCTGTCCCGAGCAATCTCTGTTATATAACTATCCACAAGCCTAGCTACATTCGTTATTGCGCTAGCAGCAGCATGCAGTTTTTCCCCAGCAGATGCACCATGTCTGGCACTTCGACAGGGACTAGGCGGCTCCTGACTTTGTTGTTGGATCAAGAAGTGCTCCAATATCCTCTGCACCAGGTCCACGTCATAAAGCGTCTCGGCGCTTTTAGTACTATAGCAAGGTATAAGCAAGTCGTTCAATGTGGCATGTTCCAGCTGCATCCCTACCCTTTTCTCTAGCTCTGTCAGAAGGGCCGGAGCCACTTTCAGCATACTCGCCATTTTTAACAGACGTAGGAGAAAACTGCAAGGAATTGCTTCCTTTTGCTGCGGAAGAATGCTTATCAAGCTTTCCACAATTAGTCTTTGTTCTGATCTTAAACGTGTACTAGTGAAATCGTCTCTTCCTTCAGCCACAACTATATGCAAACTGCCACCCTTCCAACTATCATTATTATTATTATCTTCAGTACACGATGAATCTGATCCACAAATTTGGGGCAAGCACTTGGAAGCATAATGCATTATACATGCCCCGATGAGTTCGAACCTCATACCTTTCACTTTGATCGCTGTGATAACTTTCACGAAGTGATCAATTCGTAGAATTGAGACATCTTCCCACCAGCAGTCTTGATGAACCTGCTGGTGTCCGGGGCTGTAATTATTCCAATGAGGGCTTTGATTCGGCTTCTTGGGGGACTTGGACATGGTATATGACCATGATCTCATCTCGTTTTTTTTATTAGAGCATGCCTTCCAAGCTATAGATTCGCTGCATCTCCTAACGATCTGAAGATTCTCAGCCCAAGGAGAAAGTTGCTCGCAGCTTTTCAAAACCATGATTGAATCTCGCCATGAAGACAACACTACGTAGCTTAGAAAGGCTTCCGTCTTAAATATAAGATTCCCCTCTTCTAGGTCTTCGGTCATTTCAAGATATTCTGCTGTGCACCTTAACCCGGAAATGTTTGATGAATTCAAATCCACTTCCGCTCCATAGCAGAATTTAGCCGCCAATTCAAAGGAAACTGCGCCGCCGGGGATGTCGTCAAGTCTTATATGATCATTGTCTCTATCCGTACGATAATCATGTAGCATCCTGTTCAGTCGCCCGCATCTTGAAAGCAGCGGAAACTACATAATCATGGCAAGCAAGCAATACATTACAAAATCAGACCCTAGTCTAAAGAGTCCTCAATTTAGCTAGGAAATCCATTAATCATGGCAAGCAAGCAATACATACAAAATCAGACCCTAGTCTAAAGAGTCCTCAATTTAGCTAGGAAATCCATTAATCATGGCAAGCAAGCAATACATTACAAAATCAGACCCTAGTCTAAAGAGTCCTCAATTTAGCTAGGAAATCCATTAATCATGGCAAGCAAGCAATACATTACAAAATCAGACCGTACTCTAAAGAGTGCTCAATTAATTTAGCTAGTAAACAATGGAATTTCTGGTTAAATTTTGAGTGTTTTTTAGAGTTTTAATAGTGCTGAATCTATTTCCATTACAAAAACAAAATTTAATATATTTTTGTCGTCTTCTTTTTTTTTAATAAAATGACAAGATTTCTAAAACTTTTGATAGTTCAAACAAATTGATAGCACGATAAACAACTCCAAAATCAAAATCAATATATTGATGATGCTGATAATTAAGGTTTGCTAACACCAACATCAATATGAGTAAAAGGCCAGCAATTCAAGAGAAAGTGTTTTTCACTTTCAACTAAGAAGTGATAAACATTTTCATCCCATTACATTTTATTTTGTGAATTGACTATTGAAATTAGTTTTTATCTTAACAATGTTCATTTTCTTCAAAATTAAAGCTAATCACCCATTATAATATCTTAGTTTCTAGAAAAATTCTTTATAGAGCGAACTTATGCTCAAATTTAAAAAGAACTATATTTAAGCTGTATTGAGGGGTTTCCGGAGTGCATTATATTAGATATCATATTTTGGGATTCAACTGCTTTAAGTAAGTCATTCATCTATTACCATTTCCAATGAAGTCATTCATTTATTACCATTTCCATGAGAGGTATTTGTAACTAAATAATTTCTCGTGATTTTTGAATAGTCCATTTAGGAAGCTCACATGGGTGAAGAAGTGGGATTGAAACTAGTGAAATGAATCACATAGCTTCAATGATCACTTCATGGTCTTGCACTAGGTAACCATGACTTCCTTGGAGGTCACCCATTCAAGATCCCCTCTAGCTCAAGCTAAGTGTGCTTCCCAGATTCCCAGATTAATCTATTACCATTTCCGCTGAAGTCATTTATTTATTACCATTTCCATGAGAGGTATTTGTAAATGAATAATTTCTCATGATTTTTGAATAGTCCACTTAGCACGCTCACATGGGTGAAGAAGTGGGATTGAAACTAGTGAAATGAATCACATAGCGTTAATGATCACTTCATGGCCTTGCACCAAGTAACCCATCCAAGATCCCCTCTAGCTCAAGCTAAGTGGGATTCCTAGATTCCCTCTGGCTCAAGCTAAGTGGGCTTGATCTCCAAGATCCCCTCTAGCTCAAGCTAAGTGGGCTTCCTAGATTCCCTCTGGCTCAAGCTAAGTGGGCTTGATTGTGGAGAAAACTCCACAGTTGAGCCACAATAAATCTGGGATGGGTGACCTCCCTCAAAGTCCTAGTTACTCGGTGCAAGTCCAGTGATGATTGAAACTATGTGATTCATTTCACTAGTTTCAATCCCACTTCTTCACTCATATGAACATCAACCCGATGTAATAAGTACTAAATGAACTATTCAAAAATAATAAGAAATTAGTTAGTTACTACTAATTTTCATGAAAATAGTTATAAATGAATCACTTAATACCATTAAATCAAAAAATATATATCTAATAACTATATTTTTAATATTCTCTTTATATTTCAATGCTCAATTAAAAAAAAATTATGCTCTAGGTTACCTTGTGGATATGAAAGCTGACATCTCCGATCTCTACAACGAGGTCGTTAGGATAATCCGTAGCTGCATACCTATGATGCCACAACCAATAATTATCATAAATGGGCAAGAACCTTCTGTAAAGCAACTAAAATTTGATTGCAGAGATAGTGTTCATGCATAAATTTAAAAGAACCGAAAGGCTCTGCAATGAAAAATAACTGCAGACCCGCTCCCTAAACTAATCTTATTAAACCACAACTACATCTACGGGAGGAGAAAGAAGTAGAAGTGAATACCAGGATTGACCTCTGCGTTCAAATCCTTCGGCTTTCATCCCGCGCTTTATTGGATTTGCGACACAGTTATAGTGGCCCTTTCCTTCATGGAATTCGCTATCAGAATCACACATATTGATCCAGTACAACTATAGAATCCAAATTGTATTAGCTGTGTTTCTGCCTGTATCTTCCAACACTCAGTCCAACCCAAGGTAAAACCATTGGCAGAGGTCCATGCTGTATTTGCTTCGACCCATTCAAATATCAAAGTCGTGAAAGATAAATATTAATTCAGACTTCAGTGCCACCGGAGCTGATTTGATCTCAGATTCTATGCAGAGTGATCGTGTTTTATTTTTCTGTTCCAACTCCAGGCGTCGTATTTGTAGCTGCAAATACCCCTCTGGCATTGATATTGAGTGGATGATGAAAGTCACATGGCTTGGTTGGATTATTCTGACATGATGAGGTAGAAGTCCACCCCTCTTTCTGCAAATGTATGTGACTGATGTAATCGACCTTGGCAAATGTCTATTGTAGAAAGCCACAGTTGTCGGTGTCAGATTTTAGTGAAATTCTGGTTCAAATTATGATAAAAAATGTAAAAAAAAAAACATTAATTAAAAAAAGCTCTTTCAATTTCAGGTAACTGCCTTAAAATTGATTTAGATAATTAAAAATTAATATTTAAATAGATTAAAATTTAATATTTAAAGAGTTATATTTAAAACTTAAAATTAGTTGAATTAAAAAAAACATTAATTTAAAAAAACTCTTTCAATTGCAGGTAACTGCCTTAAAATTGATTTAGATAATTAAAAATTAATATTTAAAGAGATTAAAATTTAATATTTAAAACTTAAAATTAGTTGAATTAATTAAAAAATTATTATTTAACAATTGCATTTCGTAATTTAAAGAAAAATAATTAATTCATATATAAAAATTGAAAACAATTTTATATCAAATTTTGTCTTAAGCTTTTAAAAACAATTTCACATCAAATTTTGTCTCAAGCTTTTAAAAACAATTTCACATCAAATTTTGTCTCAAGCTTCAAGCTTTGATTTGTGATTTTATTGAGACAATTTTTTTCTTCAGTTTTACATTAAATATAGATTTACAATTTCTAATAATTTGTGATTTCATGAAGATAATGTTTTGTTTTTAGCATTTTTATTCTCTTTAAGCAATATTTTATTTTTATAGTTCTTTCATATTTTTTTACTTACTTATTAATAGGATTTTCTCTTACAATACTTTTTAGAATAAGTATCTTCTCTTACCTATAAGTTGTAAGCTAAAAAAATGCAACCCTATAACTTCATCATGAATTGGAGATTTAAAGGCCCTCCCATCTCAATTTGGAAAATAGGAAGGGGCCTTCCTTTGTGATATAAGCATACATCAAAAACTCCAAGGTACTTTCCTATTTTGCATTCCTTATTTTTCTATTGATTTCAACTTTACATCCAACAACACCTTCTCAGTAATTGTTTTAGACTCAACAAACTATGAATGAGAATCTCCCTTCATCCACTTCCACTGCATGGATCAATTATATAATATGATGTTCAAATATGAAGCCAATCACATAACCACCATGAGTTTTGAGAAAGGATATGTAAGTCACCACATCAACAAATACTTAGCATTTAATACCAACATTTGTGAAAATCCAAAGCAATATATCTCTTATAAATTACTCTAATAGCAAACTTGATCCAACAAATTAATATTAAAGACTTAATTTAAAAAAAAAATATTAATTCAAATTGTCATAACAAACTTACTTCTCAAGAGTCTTGTATTCATATTGAAAATTAGCTTTAATTAAAAATTAACATTTAAGTAGAGAAACTTAAAACAAGAACTAAAATAAAACAAATAGAACTTACCAAATTGATAATGAAGTTCATCCATATAGTCTGTTTTTGGATCTGTTTCAACTGATAAACTAATACATTCAAAATTCAAAAAAATGCAAATTATACAACTTTATATTAAATCTTCACTTCACATTGATTGTATAATAATTTTTTATTTCTTTGAAACAATGTTTTGTTGAGCACTTTCCTCCTCCTCATATAACTTTCTATCCTATACTTTTTATCATAATTGATCTTTGTGAAGATCTTCAAGTTTCATGACCTACTTTTTCATAAAATTTGTTAGATCATAAAATTTGTTGCTATAGTACACTTTGTCAACATCTTTTTAACAATAAATTGTAAATGATAAACCCACACCATAATAATTTCACCATAAAATGAAAATTCATAAATTCACTTACCTCCCTTTGGCAAATGGAATACTTTCCTTATTCATACATATGCATCTCAACATGTTTGAAGCCTTCCAAAATGCATTTTTATTTTGCAGTGTGTTTTCTCCACCTCCCGAAGATCTTTCTTGTTTTGCAAACTATATTCTCAGCACTAATTTCAGTTCTACATTCAACGGCTTCTTTTCGGTGTTGGTTTTGAACTCCACAAAGTATTGATGGTAATTTCCCTTCATCCATTTTCAAGGTCTAGAATTTTTTTTTTTTATTAATCTATTATTCGAATATAAATCTAGTCCCATTAGCTCAAGATATTTCGAGAAGGGACAAGTAAGTCACCACATCATCACTGACAATGCCATCACGATCATGTACACATGTATTCCAGAGAAGGGACAAGTCACCACATCATCAATGGCAATGCCCTCACGATAATCGACACATCTCTTCAAGTTTGTATTCAACGTGTCATTACCGATCTGAATCACAACAATATTGCTTAGTTACCATGGGAAATTTAAAATATCTTCGGAATATAATTTTGATTCAATTTAATCCTAATTGAAATCACAACAAAACTTCTTTTCATAATAATAATTTCACCCCCGCACCTAGATCCCTAGATCTCTCTTTCATAAAAGTGATCATCCTTCGTCTCTATCTTTATCTGCAGTGCTCCACCTTTGTGAGTTGTCTCATGATTAGACGTATGCCAGTGCAGCGACAACATAAAAGAGGGTGGCAGAGAGATAAATCCAAGAACCTTGAAATGTGTGAAAGCTGAAGGGAATCTACAACACCCACCACTTAATTAACCTGCGTATGGATATGGGGAATTCAACAAAAAAAAGACTAAAAGGCGAGGTGGGTCTCACAGCACCAGGGCATGTCGATGCCAGCAGCCAACGTGGTGGGCATCGATCGCTATCTCTTCACATCGCTTGAGGTATCTCGACACTTGATGTGCGAGTCTCCAAATCAAGCCGACAAGAGGTGGAGATGCAGGTCGGCAGGTACAGGGTCACGTCTTGATTCTTATATTGCCATACGGGGAATTAGGTTTTAATGCCCAACGGACGCATTCGATTAAATGGATGGATAAATCGATCAAATGACTCTGGAGTTAAGTGGTTTTAATTGACGTGTGGGTTTAATCAATGTATATATTTGTAAATATTTGTTATATATATAGTTTGAGTGGGCTTAATGATTAAGAGTACATGTTTATTTCTTTTTAAAAGGTTACAGGTTCAAAACTAGAGGGGTAGAGTATTTATGCCTTCGTAGATTTAGTAGTCAAATCCCTGAGCTGAAAGTGTGTCCCTTGTCCCACAAACAAGGGAATCTCCTACACCAATGTGTGTCCCTTGTCCCACAAACAAATGAGTCTCATACACCAATTTAATGTGTCCCTTGCCCCAAACAAAGGAACCTCATACATCAATGTGTGTCCCTTGTCTTACAAACAAAAAATTCTCATACACCAATTTGATCTCTTAATTGACTTAGCCATAACCTTAAAATTAAATAATAATAATTATCATGATCATTTTTTCTTTTCTTGTTTGTTGAGGGAGTATTGACTCTTTATCTGCTAAATATACAGGATCATGGTGATTTTTCTTCTTTGGGATGAGGAGCCTGTTTAGGTCATTTATATTAGAGAATAATGGAGAAAAATATTGTAATGTTGTTACACAGATCTCACACCGTTCAGATCCGGTTTTATCGGAGTAGAATGGTTTTAATCAATCACTATAAATGTAATTCACAATTTACAAATAAAGAAAAATGTTGTGTGTCAATTGCTGCTATCATTTCAATTTTTAATTTGGTATCAGAGCGGGCACAGGGGCACTTAGGGCGTGAATAGAGATGCGTGAAGGAGAAGCCCATGATGTGCGCTGTTAGATCTGCATAAATTGTAGTCGCTGGAGCTATGCAGGTGTGAGGAGTTTACTTCATCACTGCATATGATGTTGTTGTAGCAGACATCCTGGAAAAGAAATCTGCAAGAACGAGCTATCAATCCAATTCGGTATCCGCGGAAGCATTGGTGAGGTTATTTTTACTGAATAATATCATTTGTTTTAGATTTGCAGAGTTATTTTTTGTGAAAAAGGGTAAAGATTTTCTTTCCAACATGGAACCTATTGCATTGGAAAAGTTTAATGGCTTTAATTTTCACACTTGGAAGGTAAAAATTCAGTTGCAAATGATGAGTAGGAATCTGTGGAATATTATACAAAGCACGGAAAAAGCACCTACAGATGCTAGACAGTTAATTGAATGGGAAAAAAGAGAGGAAAGAGCCAAGTCTATCCTTGGACTATCACTTGCAGATTCCTAGCTACATATTATTGACTTACAGAAATCTTCTGCAGAAATATGGGATGAAATGAATAAGGTATTTGGGGCAAAAACTGTTAATGCAAAATTTTTCTTTAAGTTACAATTGTTTAAACTCCAAATGCATGGTGAGACATCATTGTCAACACACATAAATGAGTTAAAAGCTTGGATGAGAAAGTTAACAGAAATTGATTCTAAAGTAGATGAGGATGATGCAAAGGCAATTTTATTAAATAGTTTGTCTTCAAAATATGATAATGCCATATTTACTCTAAGTCAAATGCCACTTCAATCACTTGATGAAATGATAACAGCTCTTATGGCAGAAGAAAAGAGGATAGGTGACGCAGAGGCTAGTCCACACAATGAACTTGCACTATTCTCCAAGGGAAGGGTGAATAAAAATAAGATTGAATGCTTCTATGTCATAAATATGGACATACAACATTAAATTGCAAAATTCAGGCCCAAGATCTTTTGAATGGAAGATTGAAAGAATTAGCCTATGTAGCATTTTCAGAAGATTCACCTGCTGCTATATTTGAAGACTCTTCAAGTGACAATGAGCCTTCTGAGCCATCTATCAAAATTTTCTAAGAAAAAATTTGTGACGTGGTGTGCAAGTGTGTGGTGTGGTGTGGAAAATATCATTATAGTGTGGGGTTTAAGTTTATATTTTTTTTGTAAATGTCATTTTGTAGGATTGATCGCTGATCATATTCTGTACCTAGAATATTTTCCTATATGACTGTTGAAATTTATCCTTCGGGGTTATTTCATAGATGGAAATATTTCAATAGGGTAGTTCAGTGTTGAGACTCTACTTCGAGGGTGTCAAGAATTCTTCATCTTACAAATTCAGCATTGCTGGTCAGAAACAAGTGTATTTTAAATGGGTTAAATGGTAGCTCGACAATCGTGGAGAAAAGAGAGTTGTCTATGAGATCTCAAAGTGGGTACAAGTGTTAATGAAGACCAACACAGACAAGTGTTTGTATTAAAGTAGTGTGTTCTTCATTTCTCCATTAAGAAGGAGTATTAGAAAATAATGGAGAAAAATATTGTAATGTTGTTACACAGATCTCATACCTTTCAGATCCGGTTTTATCGGAATAGATTGGTTCTAATCAATCACTATAAATATAATCCACCGTTTGCAAATAAAAAAAAATACTGTGTGTCAATTGCTGCTATCATTTCAATTTTTAATTATTTAAGACTGAGTTGGGAGCAGGGTATGACCGAGACTCAATTTAGTTATTGATCCTACACTTAAAATGAAATGTTGAACTGCTCCAGTACTTATGGAAATGTGCGAAACTCCTGCAACGTGCTCCTTGCGAAGTAAACTATACAGAAATTATCAGAGACTTCGACCACGGACTCACCATCAACACCAGTGGAATTCCTTTAAATACAATGCGGGGTGTGCAATATAATTACACGAAGTGCTTGACACCCAAGATTGTGAGAGGGAACTCATGAATGCTTCTCCTGAATGGTGACACCAACTTTTCCATATCACATTGTTGAAAGCCTCATGAAACGAGATTCACTTGATCAGTTACTTTGTAATCCTAAATTACTTCATGTCATTTGTTTTTATAATGGTTGAATAATTGTTTAAATGTTTGGGGTTAGATTTGGTATTTAACTTTGTCTTAGGGTATAGGGTTCATGATATTTAATAAAGTTTATTTAAGAGCGCAATATAATAGATTTAATGTTATTGTAATTAATCTAAATTTAGATTGATTAAGGTTGGAGTTAAAATAGATCTAAGTTGATATTGTTGCATTTCATGATAATTTTTCTCAAATTTTTAAAGAGTTTCATATCACAAATATTACAAATATAAAGAACAAATATGATAGATTATCCAATATTATGGGTTTTAAAAAAAAATTCAAATGAGTAAATCAAACTTATATATAATTACATTTTTTTTTTTAAAATTTTAAATTTAAATTTTATTTTAAATAATTTTCCCATTGAATAACATTACAAAATGCATTATATAACTTTTTACAACATAACTTTCATGTCTTTTTTTGGTTTTTTTGGAATGAGTTTTCTATAGAAATGTTGTGCCTTAATTTGTTCTTAGTTTATTTTTCTTTGGTGTGTTTTATTTTTAATAAAGATAATAATAATTTTTATTTTTTGAATCATAAGAATATTGATACTTTGTCTAGTAGATGTTTTCTTTACTCTATCTTTGCTCTATTTAATTTCTTTGATATTATTATGTGTTTTATTTTTTTGCAATTCTAATTTAGTCTATAAAATACCAACATAGTTTTCTATATTCAAATTGTAAATTTTAATCATTGGGATAGATTTAGAAGCCCTCAATTAATTAAAAGTTGTTTTGCAAGTGACCAAATTACAATAACTAAGAATTCTAAGAGGATTTTTGATAGAATCACAAAAAAAAGTATAGGAAAAGAAACATAAAATTAGGGAAAATAATTTAGAAAAAGAAAATGTTATTTGTGTCAACTATAGTTTTGCACTTGGAAAGATTCAAGGTTGCAGACTATACAACTAGTTATGCAACTAGTTGGTCAATTGAGATTTAGGTAGTGATCATGCAATATAATCTACCGGAGTTGAGACACATTTTTAATCGAAATCTTAGTGAGAAATATGTTAGAAAGAGAACCAATCCTTTGTGAAAGAGAGAATATTTCTTGACATTTATATCACTTGCATTTACATACTTTTGATATTGTAATATTTTTATATCATTGGCTATAGAAGCATAAACACCACCACTTGCACTTTATGTTTGAAACACAAACTATAAATTTATATGCCAAAATAAATAGATCCTTAAAAAATTACAATTTTAAGCCGTGCATTCAACCAAATGGTAAGCAATCCACTAGTCACCAATTCCTTTTCAATTTATGCTTAATGGTGGAAAATATAACTCCATCGAATGACTCCCTACACATAGTAGAGTGATTTTGCATCAGTGGCATATAAATAAATTGAAATACTCTAAACATTACCCAAAGTACTAAATCATCGAAATTACACCTACACACAAAGAACTATAATTGGAATGTATGATCTTCACACATGCACAACTCTCGAAGCCCAAAATATCTTAATATTTAAATAACATTTTTCACGTAATAGTATACAATGATAGTGATTCAAAATATTCATATTCAATTCTTATACCAACCACCTAATCAATATCAATACAATTTATGGCCATATTTAAAAAATTATAACAAAAATGCACTAGCACTATAATGTATAACATAACAATACATCTCGTCAAGTCCTGCTAGCACAACCGGTTGAGGATGGGCCTCATCAACAAGGAGACCTGGGATCGAACCTCATGGGGGGTTGTTATGCCCTATGCTAGGGGGAGGAGACATGCTAAAAAATCCAGTCAGCTAAGGGCTGGTGTGGCCCAGGCGAGGTGCGATCCTCGGGTGACTTTGACAGCTTAGTTCCTTTGGATCGAGGCTCCTCAAGCCACATGTCAAGCCTAGAGGATCACATAAATCTTGACAAACAAAAAAAAACATAAAAATACATCTCCAACATCCGCTCACAAATTATGTAGATATTTAAAGTGAAATCACAAATGTTAAAACTACCATTCAAATGTTGATCCCTCTCTCCCTTTTACTCATGTCTACAAAGAAATATTTATAATGGTTTGATGGCCACATGATAGCTTAAAATATCATTAGGTTGATGGGATAAATACCATGCAATATTGGTCAATGTTAATAATTAGTTTCAAACACCATAAACCTCTACATTGTAATTTAGTAGCATGATACAATCAAGGTTATTGTTAACAATCTGGGAGACTAGATTGCTTCTTCCATTATTACTTTCATTTCATCGCAACTAATTAAAATGTTGACTAGCTAGAACAAAAAGGTGGATGAATATTACAAAGATAAAACTATGGTGGAACTTATAAAATCATTAGGAGAAGTTTGAGGGAAAATTGTTCTAGCTGTTGCATGGAGTTGACATGGAAGTCATCTTGCATGAAATATATAATACTAGTATTTTTTAACTTGATCATCATAATCAAGATGAATGAGAGTTATTGATAAGAGGATGTTAATAAAAGTTTTGCAGTGCTCGTGTGAGAAAATAATGGCTAAGTCAAAGTCAACATTGACATTAACCAAGATGGGTTGTGACTATAATTAAGAAAATATTTTACATGGTTCATATTGTGTGGTATTAGAATTGTATTTAAGGAATTTTGTTACATTTTTAAATTATTCATTATCAAAGGATAAGATGATAATGGTCTATAGTTATGTAATGAGTTTTCAATTTTTTATGAGGGATAATCTAATCCAATTCAAAAATGGAAAAAATTATCTTGTAAATTGAGTTAGCCTTGTGTAATTTTCCAAATTACGTATATATCATTTTATTGAGTCATTATTTATGATAAGATTTGATTTGAAAGTGTTGAGAAAACGAGAGGCTCTCATATTATATTAGATTTCTCATATCTACTTGTAAATTAGTTGGCTTATTATTAATTTTATTATGTTTCTTTCATCAAGCAATTATCAATTATAAACATGAAGATCAAAAGAGAACAGATAACACAAGATATAGGCTTCATACTAGGGGAAAACCTAGAAAATTCTCTTCTTGTAGAATTAGATAAAAGAGAGATATCCAAGACCCGTGAACATAGGAAAATACCAACCTTCTAGATGTCATGTCAAACCTTCCTTTTGCACAACTAATCCATCAACATCGAGAGACCAAAAAAAAAAATACTCAACAAGAGATATGATGAGCTATACCTTCGACAAACCGTTCTCCAACTTTAGAATTTTACCATCCTACGAAATTTTAGAACTAATTGAGCAAATTGTGTAAATCCAAATGAGCTGAAATCATCCTCTATTTATATTGTCTATAGGGTTGTGAATAGGCATGTCCTTTGGGGCTTGAATGAATTAATAGGTAGGTCTACTTCGCATATAGAGGGGTTTTGACCCAAATTACATATTTAAAAGTAATTTTTCCTTTTTCTTTACAATAGGTCCAAATAAAACTTTCACTCTTTGACTCAAGAAAATCAAGAAGAATGAAGAACATGCTTATCTAATAAAATGGCAATAATAAAAATCATTTTTCTTCTTTATTTCTTCTTTTTCATTTTTTTCTTTTACATAAAGTATACAATGATATAATTACAACGACCATTATGAAGAAATAACCTAGTTACATTTTCTAACACTCCCTCTTAACTAGGGAGGTAATCATAATTCCATAACTGGTATAAGGATACTTGTCAAATTGAAATATTATCATAAGAAGAGTTGGATTCATAATCCATCTTTAACCATCAACATCATAACAACATTTTCAAACATAAAAAGGCCTTGAATAAGAAATAATAATTCTCCAAAATATTAGAGCACAATTCTAGGAGGCATATGGACACCGTAACTTCCTCTTAAGGCACATATCCCATCTATATGTTCACCGGGTATGTATTTCTAGGATTATTCTTGTCTTGGATTCCAAATACTCAATGAATATCGGTCCTCTTCAATCACTCTTATCTTGGATATCCTATCAGATGCTTTAAGAGTACAGGTCCTCAACACTACTTCATCTTGGATTCTGAATCCTCAAGGAGTACCATTCATCTTCATCTTCAAATGAGAAAAGAGAAAGACCACACCTTATATGTTCTTTTTATTTCTTCTTATTATGAGTAATGTTGGTGGATACATATTCTTTAGGCCTTTTGACATCAATATTATTGTCTCACATTTCACTCCATATGTCATAACAAAGTTTTTTCTATCATCATGTTCATTTTTTGACACACTCTTCGAGATAACAATACCTTGTAGTTCTCTTGATGAACAACCTTCCTTTGGGTTTTCTTCATGGATTTCTTGTAGCTTATCCCACACTTTCTTTGTAGTTTCATAATGAATAACCCTATTTAATGCTGAATTAGGTATGTTATTAATGATGTCACTTAATGCCTTACTGTTATTTTCACTTCTTCGTCTAATGGGGGAATTTTGGTGAAGCTATTACATACTAAATACCAAACATAAGATCCAAGGTTCATTAGATTAGAACTAATATTTTATTTCCATTCTTGATAATTATTATTGCTTAGAATAGACACACCTTCATTTTCCATTGTTTTATACTTTCCTTTTTCTTCTGCTTCTAGGGCCATCATTTTATAATATGTTTTTTCTTTAGAATGCTTAATTTCACTTTTACCCATGAGTGAAAGTTAATTTGATTCAATGTCTATTAATTCTTATCGTTATTACATAGAAAAGGAAATGAACCACAATTAGAACAACAATCTATGCCTGCTAATTCTTTGTTATTGTCTTCTTCATTCTTGATCAGTAGAATGCAGGGTTCTCCCAAAATTGAATATTTGTTGATGTCTGTAATTGTCACTCATCTAATATATCATTGTCACTATCACAGATTTTTGACTCCTTCCTTCTAGCTATCTTCCTCTTTCCCATAATACTTGATCCCCTCCAAGCGATTAAGCTCCAATTGAGGTGACCTGCTTTGATACCAATTGTTGGGAAAATACTGAGAGGGGGCAGGGAGGAGGTGTGAATCAATATTTTAAAACTCACTTAAACATTTTAAATTTGTTATTCAAATTTTTGTACTCTATTTCCATTAATTAAACCCGTGTATGTATGAGACTATGATGAATGCAAACTGCATATATCCATTTAACTAACTTTTCATATTATTCATCATTTGTTAATATTTAACCAATGCATCATTACTTATTTAAACATGTATTACGCATAAACTATGAGTAGTAAATAACAAATAGATAATCAACACACAAGAGATATATCAACAAAGATGAAAACCATGATTTTAGGTGGAAACCCAATGTGGGAGAAAACCACCACTTTCGTCATCTTTGTCTTCATATTTTATTATAAATAACATATCTTAAATATTGTACTGATGCATACTCATACCAGCATGCAGACATCCACCTGCAGAAGGCTACAACCTTCTTTCATTCCCACTCACCCATTGGAAGGGAGCTCCAACCCCCTGATATTATTTACAGGCACCCACTGGAAGGGAGCTCTAACTCATTGATCATATTTACCAGCCAATATTGGAAGCTTGCTTCAAATCCCTCACTGAAGGCTCCAACCATCAACACCTCTATGAACCACGTTTCACAATATTTCATATTGGATCCACGTGACTCAAAACATTAAACCTTTATGCCACTTTTCATCATATTTCCAGACTGTACCCACTTCCATCATTTAAGCCCAATAACAAATAATAATTATGAAAAAAATATCTAAATCAAATCACTTAATCACTTAAGAAATTGAAACACCAAATCAATCATAGAAATAACTCATTCTCAACCAACCAAAGTAACTTATATCACTGTATACCCATTCATCAGAATACCAAACCACATATTTTTCATTACAGAAACTATATCGTGTCACTGCAAACCTTGACCAATCATATGTCAGAATATATACGCTATTGTTCTGAACCATACCTACATATATACGCGCTTTCCCTTAAGGAGACCCGCATACAGATCTAAAAACACTGATAAATAAATATGAATCACTTTCACAATTAAATAATCACTGAAACACATATTTACCCGATCATAAATCTCTGAACCAAATACAGATCATCACACAACAACATCATCACTAGTCAAAATTTCATTCCACAATCAGTTCAACCCAACTAGTGCCGTCAAACACAAATTATCATGAGAGAGACATCATCGAAATACAACATCAAACATTAAAAATGTTGAGATTCAACAAGATGATGAGCTTAGTGAAAATGAGTCACCTTCACTAAGTGGGCCCGCAGCTATTTTTAGGTGCATGTCTATTTTTAGACTATGCATATTTTTAGACATGGTGATCATATTACAGAAGTTATAGGATGCTATTTGTGGATGGTTGGTTAAGTTGGAAAAATAGATGAAATTATATTTTTAGAATATTGGGTAAGTCTATTTATAGATCGTTGATCCAAAAATAGAAGTGTCGATTATTATTAGCTCTTGATAATAATCCAACAATAAACAACAACTTATTCTCTTGGAGCACTTAATTTCAGTGTACAAATTTGGAAAATCAGTGGGCTGCAGGAATTACGCAATTTTTAGGGTTTACTAGTGGTTCATGCATGGAGGACTCAATTAGAACTGAAGTGGAAAAGTTATGAAAGAGTTGGAAGAGTAGTTCATGGAGTTGTTATTTAGTTTAACTCAGTTATTAGAGTTAAAATCAGCTAAGCTAGTTGTATCTAGTCTAACTGAATAATACACTAGTGAGAGTGGAGTGAATTAATTAGTTAATTAATTCATAAATAATAACTCGTTAATCAACTAAATAATACATCAGTTAACTATAGTGCATGTCAGTTCCAGTGGAGACCTAGTGGAGAGATAGGTGAAAGGGCAAGATGGGCTATCTGTTATGACTATAGTGATGCATTGATTGCACCACACGCACATTGGAGTTTCCAATGAGGATTGTGCAGTCAAGGGAAGGGTAATTCGAATTCATTCAGAGCTATTCTTCAGCAGAGATTGCGTAGTTGAGGCAGGCTATCAGGTGGCAAGAAATCGGTGCATGGATTTGCAGATTTCTTCTGATTAGTGTGTGACGATTGATTGTACTAAGAGCTTGATGTACTAAGCTTTGTATGAGATTGTTACATGATCTCCATGATACATAATATATGATAGTTGGGTTTTTCATCTTCAGGATTTCCCGTTAAACAACTGTATTATGTGTGATTGTTTTTATTTGCTTCATGTGTTTTCAATTGATTTAAATTTCCACAAAAGATTAACAGTGGAAGGATTCTGTATTTAGTAAGAAGATAAATATTGTTAGATCAGGAGAATCTGGATATATACATGCATCTTGTATATAATTTCTACATGGTATTAGAGTAGTGTTAATTCTTGAAGATTGCAATTGTGAAGAATTGCTGAGTTTGTGCTGGTGGACAATTCGAATTTGTTGCAGAAAATTCTTGGTGCGACAGTTGAGTATACATTGAAATGTATTTCAATGGGTTGCGATTGGAGTATGCCCTTGATGGGAGCTCGAATTATATAACCTGGAAAGATAGGATGGAGGCGGTGCTGGAGGATAATGGACTGAAGGAGTTCATCGATAGCGATGTTCCTAAGCTGGGATCTAGCGATGCTGCATTACTTAACGGATGGAAAAAGAAGATAGCAAAGACGAGAAGAATTATGTTGGAATGTGTGAAGGACCATAATGTGTCCAACATTCACGGGAAAGCCACTCCATTTGCAATGTGGAACGTTTCGATAGATTTGTTCCAAAGTAACAGTGACCAGAGGAAGTTGGAGCTGAAAGATAATCTCAGAAAAATAAAAATGGAGAAGGGCGATAATATTCCAAAATATCTCGCGAAGTTTATCCACAGTAGGGATGAATTAGGAAGTGTGGGGATTACTGTTGACGATGAAGACTTGGTGAGCTTGGATCTCCTTGGACTTTCGAAGAGTTGTCATAGCTACGAAGAATATATCAATGGACCAGAGAAATTGCTGGGATGGGAGTGACTTTGGTCAGATCTTGTGCAAGAGGAGATAAGGCGAAGTACCAGATATGGCTCTTCATCGAAGAATGAATATGAAGAGAATTGCGCTTTGGCTACCAAAGCAAGGAAAGGGAAGGGGAAGAAATTTCCTTCAAAATCGAAAGCTAAAGGCAATAAGGAGGATTTTTCCAAGGTGAAATGTTTTCACTGTCATGAACATGGGCATTTCACCACTAACTGCCCATAGAAGAAGAAGAACAAGAAGGTTGCTGGAGCTGCAGATGCAGCTGGAGAGGTCTTAGCCTCACAATTTGAACTTGATTTCTCTTTGATCACATGCTTGATCTCAAGCTATATGGGATCGGTGTGGTAACTTGATAGTGGTGTGTCTTTCCATATGACGGGAGACAAGGAGTTGTTTAGTGACTTGGAGGAGAAGGACCTTCAAATGCATATAGAGATGGGCAACGATGGTCGATACAGTGTGACTGACATTGGGAGTATTACCTTTGAGAGGGAGTCAGGTAATCCATTTTTTTTGAAAGATGTTATGCATGTTCCAGGTCTGAAGAAGAACTTGGTCTCGGTCATAATGTTGGAAGAAAAAGATTATGACATTGTTTTTAGCGATGGAAAAGCTTTCCCGTGACACAAAACAATGGTTCAAACCAAAAGGATATGGATTCAAGTTAAGAATCTCTATAAGCTAGTGGTAGATGGTAGCACTGCAATGATGGGCAAAGAAGAAGAAGTGGTGAGCCAGGATGAGGGTGAATTATGGCACAGGAGATTAGGCATCTTTACCATGGTGCTTTGAAGATTTTGCAGTAGATTTCTACTGGAATTCCCAAGGGTACTCTTGCACAGTCAGATCAGTGCAAGGGATGTAGTATGGGTAAATTTGTGAAGATCACCTTTCATGAGAAGGAGAACTGTGCTTCGGTGATCCTGGAGAGAATTCACACAGACGTGTGTGGACCTTTCTTGGTTGCTTCAACATAAAAACACAGGTATTATGTTATATTTGTTGATGATTATTCTCTTAGATACTGGATCTTCTTCATGAGAAGAAGAGCGAAACATTCTCAAAGTTCTGTGAGTTTAAAGCATTGGTGGAGAAGGAGTCAAGGAAGCAAGTGAAAGCTCTACGGAGTGATAATGGTGGTGAATACATCTCAAGCGAATTCAAAGACTTCTGTAGCAAAGAAAGAATTCGAAGAGAACTCATAGCGCTCATAACCCACAATAGAATGGGGTCGCGGAGAGGAAGAACAGAATGATCGTGGGTGCTGCACGAGCGATGCTGCATGACCAGGGCCTACCGATTCACTTATGGGTGGAAGCATGCAACACTGCGGTTTATGTGTAAAATTATTGTCCTCATAGAGTACTTGGCATGAGTACACCTGAAGAAGCCTGATATTTCTCATTTGAAGATTTTTGCTTCATCTGTTTACATTCATGTGACAAAGGATGCCAGGAAAAAGCTAGAGCCGACTGTAGAAGTTGGGATATTTGTGGGGTACATAGAAACACCCCATAATTATCGTGTGTATTTTCTAGATAGTCGAATGACTGTGGTGCGACGAGATATGAAATTCAATGAGGTGAAAGCCATGAAGTTGTTGCTTGAGAGGGAGCTACACCTGCATGTAGAGGAGGAACTTCTTGTTCCCAAAGATGACCCTCTATATGTGGATCAACCACAGGAGGAGATTCATGGAGTGGAGGAGTCCACTCATGCAGAACCAAACATCAGACAAGGTAGAAAGCATACCATGGAAACTGAGAGACAGAAGCTTGATGCGGCACAGAATGTAGGAGTCCCTACATCACAGCGCAGAAAGAGACAATCACCTGACCGATTTACTGGATACATGGCTTTGATGAGCAAGTGTATCATGAAAGAGCCATCTTATTTTGAAGAAGCAGTGCAGGAGCCCACATGGGTAGATGCCATGGTGGAGGATTATGACTCCATTGTTAGAAACATTGCTTGGGATATTGTTCCAAGTCCGGTGGGTAAATCAGTTGTATGATTAAGATAGATCTACAAGGTAAAGCAAGCTACTGATGGGAGCGTCGAGAAGTATAAGGCAATATTTTTTTCTCGGGGCTTCTCATAGATCGAGGGGATTGATTATGAAGAAACCTTTGCACCTGTTGCACAGTATTCTTCCATAAGGACCATCCTTTCTCTCTCAACGCAGATGGGTTGGCACATTCATTAGATGGATGTGAAGACTGCATTCCTTAATGGGATCATTGTTGAGATTGCAACAAGATGATGAGCTTAGTGAAAAGAGTCGCCTTCATTAAGTGGGCCCGCAGGCTATTTTTGGCGCAAAGTCTATTTTTAGACTATGTCTATTTTTAGACATATGGATCATGTTCTATGAGTTGCAGAATGCTATTTATGGATGGTTGGTCAAGTCGGGAAAAATATATGGACTTCTATTTTTAGACATATTGGGCGGAATCTATTTTTAAATTTCCAGTCTACAAATAGATATGTCAAATATTATTAGCTCTTAATAATATTTAGACTCTAAACATTATCTTATTCTCTTGGAGC
Organism: Pinus albicaulis; assembly: GCA_034641835.2. Lineage (NCBI taxonomy): Eukaryota > Viridiplantae > Streptophyta > Pinopsida > Pinales > Pinaceae > Pinus > Pinus albicaulis. Next base: position 1,543,502,505 of record CM076570.1, on the reverse strand, counting down.
ACTTTAGTTAAGTGAACAGATGTGGCACAGGAGCTGACAGAAGGAATTACGCTATTCCTGAGGGTTAAGTGGAGCTATTACATGGATACTTCAGTTAGAACTCATGTGACAGAGTTTGGTGGAGTTGATTGAGGAAGTTAGTGGAGTTGTATTCAGTTTAACTAATTGATACAATTAGTGAGAGTGGTGTGAATTAATTATTAATTAATTCACTAATTTTAAACTCATTAATCAACTAAAGAATGCATCAATTAACTTCAGTGCATGGACAGTTTCAGTGGAGACCAGTGCAGAAATAGGTGAAAGAGCAGGTTAACTATCAGTTGTGACTATATAGTTGCTATTTGCAACACACAGATAGGTGGAGAAGCCCATGAGGATTGCGCAGTACAAGCTAGGTGGTTTATCTATTTAATGAAGCCATCCCATAGCATTGAAAACGCAATAGAGGCTGGCTATCAAGTGGCAAAAGATTGGAGCATGTGTTTTGCTAGATCTAGCTTGATAGTGTGTAGCAATTGAGGGTGTGCATGAGAGCTTGTGAGGATATTTTGTACTATGATTGTTACATGATCTCCATGAAATATAATATATAGATATTTGGGGTTTTCAGCTTTAAGCTTTCCCATTAAATATTGTGTTCATATGTGTGATTGTTCGTGGTTTTAATGTGTGCATGCAATTGATTTTATTTCCGCATGTGATGATCAATGGTAGAAGAGATTCTATATTATGCAGGAAGCTAAAATAGTGTGTGATCAGGAGAATCTCGGTGAATAATATCTCATTTATTCAAATTTCTACAAGCCAGGTGGTTTATCTATTTAATGAAGCCATCCCATAGCATTGAAAATGTAATAGAGGCTGGCTATCAAGTGGCAAAATATTGGAGCATGTGTTTTTCCAGATCTAGCTTGATAGTGTGTAGCAATTGAGGGTGTGCATGAGAGCTTGTGAGGAGCTTTTGTACTATGATTGTTACATGATCTCCATGACATATAATATACAGATAGTTGGGGTTTTCAGCTTTAAGCTTTCCCATTAAATACTGTGTTCCTATGTGTGATTGTTTGTGGTTTTAATGTGTGCATGCAATTGATTTTATTTCCGCATGTGATGATCAATGGTAGAAGAGATTATGTATTATGCATGAAGCTAACACTAGTGTGTGATCGAGGAGAATATCGGTGAATAATATCATTTATTCAAATTTATACATGGTATTAGAAACGATATTGATCATTGGAGAAATTGCAAAACATTGAAACGATTGATTTTGTCTTTGGTGGAATTCGGAGCACAGAGTGTTTTTCTTGGTGTCGAAGTTGATATGTCTTTCAATGGATTGTGATTGGAGTATGCCTTGATGGGAGCTCGAATTATATTGCATGGAAGGACAGGATGGAGGCGGTGTTGGATGATAATGGGTTGAAGGAGTTCATCGATAGTGATATTTCTACACTAGGCTCTAGCGATGCAGTCGCACTTGACGCATGGCAAAAGAAGGTAGCAAAGTGTCAAAGGATTCTGTTGGAAGGTGTGCAAGACCACATTGTGTCCAGCCTTCATGGTAAAGCCACTCCATTCTTAATGTGGAAGGCTTTGATAGACTTGTTCCAAAGCAGAAGTGACCAAAGGAAGTTGGCGCTTAAAGAAAAACTCAGAAAAATAAAAATGGAGAAAGGTGACAGTATACCAAAATACCTCACGAAGTTTGTCCATTGCAAGGATGAGCTGGGAAGTGTGGGGGTTACTGTTGAGGAAGAATACTTGGTGAGCTTGGCTCTTCTTGGGCTTCCGAAGAGTTGGCATTCCTATCAGGACTCTGTCAATGGTCGGGAGAAATTTCCAGGATGGGAGCGACTTTGGTCGAATCTTGTGCAAGAGGAGATAAGGCGAAGTACCAGGGACGGATCTTCATCAAAGAAATCTGATGAAGAGAATTTCACTTTGGCTGCCAAAGCAAAGAAGGGGAAGAGCAAGAAAGCTTCTCAATCTGGTGTGAAAGGCAAGAAGCAGGACATGTCCAAGGTGAAGTGCTTTCAATGTCACCAACACGGACATTACGTCACTAGTTGTCCACAGAAGAAGAAAAATAAGCAGGCTGATGGGACTGCAGCTAGAGAGGCCTTAGCCTCGCAGTTTGAGCTGGATTTTTCGCTGATCGCATGCTTGGTCTCAAGTATGACGGGATCAATGTGGTTTCTTGACAGTGGTGCATATTTTCACATGACAGGAGATCAAGATTTGTTTACTGATCTGGATGAGAAAGATCTTGGAGTGCACATCGAGATGGGCGATGATGGTAGATACAGTGCGACCGGTATCGGTACCATTTCCTTTGAGAGGGAGAGTCTGGTAAACCCTTCGTATTGAATGAAGTGATGCATGTTCCAGGATTGAAGAAGAAACTTATCTCTGTGGCGATGTTAGAAGACAAGGGATATGATGTTGTCTTTAGCGAAGGAAAGGATTTCCTGCGCAGTAAGGCAACTGGTGAGACTCGGAGGATAGGGGTTCGAGTTAAGAACCTTTATCAATTGCAGGTAGATGGCTGTGCAGCAATGGCAGGCAAGGCAGAAGGAGTGGTGAGCCAAGATGATGGCGATTTGTGGCACTGGAGATTGGGCCACCTTCACCATCGAGCTTTGACGATACTGCAGCATATTTCTACTGGGCTTCCTAAAGGTACTCTTGCGCAGTTAGATCAATGCAAGGGGTGTACCTTGGGAAAATTTGTGAAAGCCACCTTTCACGAGAAGGATAGTCGCGCCACGACGATCCTTGAGAGAATTCACACAGACGTGTGTGGACCTTTCTCAGTAGCTTCGATAGCAAAGCATAGGTATTATGTGATATTTGTTGATGATTTTTCTCGTAAGTGTTGGATCTTCTTCATGCAGAAGAAGAACGAGACATACTCAAAGTTATTTGCGTTCAAGGCACTGGTTGAGAAAGAATCGGGGAAGCAGGTGAAGGCTCTTAGGAGCAACAATGGTGGTGAATTCATCTCTGGCGAATTCAAGGACTTTTGCAGTGCAAAAGGAATTCGAAGAGAGCTCATAGCACCTCATAACCCACAGCAGAATGGGGTTGCTGAGCAGAAGAACAGAACAATCGTGGGTGCTGCACAGGTGATGTTGCATGATCAGGGCCTACCCATACACTTGTGGGCTGAGGCATGAAATACTGTAGTATATGTGCAGAACCTTTGTCCTCACAGGATACTTGGCATGAGTACACCTGAGGAGGCGTTTTCTGGTAAGAGGCCTGATATTTCCCATTTGAGGATTTTTGGTTCACCTGTTTACATTTATGTGACGAAGGATGCCAGGAAGAAGCTGGAGCCGACTGCGGAGGTTGGGATATTTGTGGGGTACACTGATACAACTCAGAACTATCGTGTGTATTTTCCAGATAGTCGCAAGACTGTTGTGCGACGGGATATCAAATTTCATGAGGAGAAAGCCATGAAGTTTTCGCTTGAGAGGGAGCCACACTTGCATGCAGATGAGGAGCTATTAGTTCATAAGGATGAGTCTCAAGATGTGGATCAGCCACAATATGAGGTTCATGGAGTAGAAGAGACCACTTAGGCAACACCAACCATCAGAGGGCGGAAGCGCACTACAGAAGCTGAACGACTGGCTCAAGATGCAGAGAAGGTTGTAGGAGCACCTACATCACAGTGCAGACAGAGATAGTCACCTAACCGGTATACTGGATACATGGCTCTTATGAGAAAGTATATCGTGACAGAGCCATCCTCTTTCGAGGAAGCTGTGGAGGAACCCGCATGGGTAGATGCCATGGCGGAAGAGTATGATTCGATTTTCAGAAATAGTGCATGGGAGATTGTCCCGAGGCCGGAGGGAAAATTAGTGGTGGGTTCGAGATGGATCTACAAAGTGAAGCAGGTAGCTGACGGGAGTGTGGAGAAGTACAAGGCAAGATTTGTTTGGGGGCTTTTCTCAGTTGGGGGATGGAATTATGAGGAGACCTAGGAGGAGACCTCTGCACCATTTGCAAGGATTTCTTCCATACGGATGATTCTTGCTCTCTCAGCGCGGATAGGGTGGCACATTCATCAAATGGATGTGAAGCATGCATTCCTCGATAAGTCATCATTGAGGAGGAGGGTGTACATTGAACAGCGAGAAGGTTTGTAGATCTTCGGCCAATGATCACATTGTTTGGGCTAGCTCAAGAGAGCGTTGTATGGGTTGAAACAAGCACCTCGTGCTTGGTACACACGGATAGACAGTTATTTCACCGGACTTGGATTCTCCAAGAGTGAGGCGAATCCAAACCTATACCAGATTGTGGTGGAGGGTAAGTTCTTGATCATTGTACTTTATGTAGATGATTTGATTTTGACAGGTGATGAGCTGTTGATACTCTCATGCAAGGAGGATCTTGCAAAAGAGTTTGAGATGAAGGACTTGGGCCTCCTTCATTATTTCCAGGGATTGGAAATTTGGCAGCGCAGTGGTGGACTGTTTGTTTCTCAGGGTAAGTATGCTCGGGAGATACTGGACAATTTCAACATGCATGGCTGCAAGCCTGTTGATACTCCTCTTCCTGGTGGTTGGAGGAAGGAGGATTCTACTTCGGCGGAGGTAGTGGATGCCACTGTTTATCGATAGTTAGTGGGGTCGCTTATGTATCTGGTCAATACACGACCCGATATATGCTATGCAGTTAACCAGCTTTCACAAGCTATGGTTAAGCCTACCAAGCTCTTTTGGAAGGCAGGCAAGCATGTATTGCGCTATATGAGAGGCACATCGGGATATGGTCTATGGTACAGACAGGAGGATGGAGCGAAGCTTTCTGGCTTCACTGATGCAGATTGGGCAGGGAGCCCAACGGATAGAAAAGAGCACATATTAAGGGATTTTAGTATACGGTTGATAGCGTTCTTGGTACAACGGAAGCGAGAGATCCGTGGCACTCGGTTCGAGAGGCGAGAGTATGGCGCGAGTTTGGCTGCATGCGAGGCTATATGGATCAGGAAGATCCTAGTCGGGTTGTTCGGTTCACACTTAGAGCCTACTGTGATTTATTGTGATAATCAGAGTTGCATCAAACTATCGGTTAATCCAGTATTTCATGATAGATCTAAACACATTGACATCCGGTATCATCATATCAGAGATTGTGTGCAGCGGAAGGTCATGTTACTTTCATACATTCCTACGGAGGATCGGGATGCTGATATCTTGACGAAGGCGCTCACCAGGAGAAAATTCAAATACCACAGGGGCAGGATAGGGGTTGCAGATAATCCTTATCTTCTTGAGAGGGAGTGTTGAGATTGCAACAAGATGATGAGCTTAGTGGAAAGGAGTCGCCTTCACTAAGTGAGCCCACAGGCTATTTTTGGCGCAAAGTCTATTTTTAGACATATGGATCATGTTCTATGAGTTGCAGGATGCTATTTGTGGATGGTTGGTCAAGTCGGGAAAAAATAGATGGACTTCTATTTTTAGACATACTGGGCGGAATCTATTTTTTATATTGCCAGTCTAAAAATAGATATGTCGAATATTATTAGCTCTTAATAATATTTGGACTCTAAACATTATCTTATTCTCTTGGAGCACTTCAGTTAAGTGCACAGATGTGGCACATGAGATGACAGAAGGAATTACACTATTCCTAAGGGTTAAGTGAAGCTATTGCATGAAGACTTCAGTTAGAACTCATGTGACAGAGTTTGGTGGAGTTGATTGAGGAAGTTAGTGGAGTTGTATTCGGTTTAACTAATAGATACAATTAGTGAGAGTGGTGTGAATTTATTATTAATTAATTCACTAATTATAAACTCATAAATCAACTAAAGAATACATCAGTTAACTTCAGTGCATGGACAGTTTCAGTGGAGACCAGTGCAGAAATAGGTGAAAGAGCAGGTTAACTATCAGTTGTGACTATACTGTTGCTATTTGCAACACACAGATAGGTGGAGAAGCCAATGAGGATTGCGCAGTACAAGCCAGGTGGTTTATCTATTTAATGAAGCCATCCCATAGCATTGATAACGCAATAGAGGCTGGCTATCAAGTGGCAAAAGATTGGAGCATGTGTTTTGCTAGATCTAGCTTGATAGTGTGTAGCGATTGAGGGTGTGCATGAGAGCTTGTGAGGAGCTTTTGTACTATGATTGTTACATGATCTCCATGACATATAATATACAGATATTTGGGGTTTTCAGCTTTAAGCTTTCCCATTAAATACTGTGTTCATATGTGTGATTATTTGTGGTTTTAATGTATGCATGCAATTGATTTTATTTCCGCATGTGATGATCAATGGTAGAAGAGATTCTGTATTATGCATGAAGCTAAAATAGTGTGTGATCAGGAGAATCTCGGCGAATAATATCTCAGTTATTCAAATTTCTACAATCATTGAGGAAGAGGTGTACATTGAGTAGCCTGAAGGATTTGAGATAGCAACAAGATGATGAGCTTAGTGAAAAGAGTCGCCTTCACTAAGTGGGCCCACAGGCTATTTTTGGCGCAAAGTCTATTTTTAGACTATGTCTATTTTTAGACATATGGATCATGTTCTATGAGTTGCAGGATGCTATTTATGGATGGTTGGTCAAGTCGGAAAAAATAGATGGACTTCTATTTTTAGACATATTGGGCAGAATCTATTTTTAGATTGCCAGTCTAAAAATAGATATGTCAAATATTATTAATTCTTAATAATATTTAGACTCTAAACATTATCTTATTCTCTTGGAGCACTTCAGTTAAGTGCACAGATGTGGCACAGGAGCTGACAGAAGGAATTACGCTATTCCTGAGGGTTAAGTGGAGCTATTGCATGGATACTTAAGTTAGAACTCATGTGATAGAGTTTGGTGGAGTTGATTGAGGAAGTTAGTGGAGTTGTATTCAGTTTAACTAAATGATACAATTAGTGAGAGTGGTGTGAATTAATAATTAATTAATTCACTAATCATAAACTCATTAATCAACTAAATAATGCATCAGTTAACTTCAGTGCATGGACAGTTTCAGTGGAGACCAGTGCAGAAATAGGTGAAAGAGCAGGTTAACTATCAGTTGTGACTATATAGTTGCTATTTGCAACACACAGATAGGTGGAGAAGCCCATGAGGATTGCGAAGTACAAGCCAGGTGGTTTATCTATTTAATGAAGCCATCCCATAGCATTGAAAACACAATAGAGGCTAGCTATCAAGTGCAAAATATTGGAGCATGTGTTTTGCTAGATCTAGCTTGATAGTGTGTAGAAATTGAGCGTGTGCATGAGAGCTTGTGAGGAGATTTTGTACTATGATTGTTACATGATCTCCATGACATATAATATACAGATAGTCAGGGTTTTCAACTTTAATCTTTCCCATTAAATACTGTGTTCATATGTGTGATTGTTTGTGGTTTTAATGTGTGCATGCAATTGATTTTATTTCCGCATGTGATGATCAATGGTAGAAGAGATTCTGTATTATGCATGAAGCTAAAATAGTGTGTGATCAGGAGAATCTCGGCGAATAATATCTCAGTTATTCAAATTTCTACAATCATTGAGGAAGAGGTGTACATTGAGTAGCCTGAAGGATTTGAGATCTTCAATAGCGATTCACATGTATGCAGGCTCAAAAGAGCATTGTATGGGATGAAGCAAGCACCACGTGCTTGGTACACACAGATCGATAGCTATTTCACTGGACTTGGCTTCACCAAGAGTGAGGTAGATTCAAACCTGTACCAAATTGTGGTGGAGGGTAAGATTTTAATCATTGTTCTTTATGTTCATGATTTAATACTAACAGGTGATGAGCAGTTGATACACTCATGCAAGGAAGATCTTGTAAAGGAGTTTGAGATGAAGGATTTGGGCCTCCTTCATTATTTCCTTGGATTGGAAATATGGCAGTGGGAAGGTGAACTGTTTGTGTCTCAAGGAAAGTATGCTCGGGAGATACTTGAGAAGTTTCACATGCAAGGCTACAAACCTATTAACACTCCTCTTTCATGAAATTGGAGGAAAGATGATGCTATATTGGCAAAGGTAGTGGATGCCATTGTTTATCGACAGTTGGTGGGTTCACTCATGTATTTAGTTAATGCAAGACTGGACATATGCTATGTGGTGAACCAGCATTCACAAGAGATGGTTAAGCCTACCAAGCTCTTTTGGAAGGAAAGGAAGCATGTCCTGAGATATCTTAGGGGCACATATGAGTATGGCTTATGGTATAGAAAAACGGATGAGGTGAAGTTGCATGACTTCACGGATGCAGATTCGGTAGGTAGCCCAACAGACAGAAAGAGCACATTAGGAGGGGTTTTTAGTATTGGATCTACAATAGTTTCTTGGTATAGCAGGAAAAAAATATTTGTGGCAATTAGTTCAGCAGAAGCAAAATACATGGCAGCAAGTCAAGCTACATGTGAGGCTATCTGGATGAGGAAGATCTTGGTCGGTTTGTTCAGTTCACATTTAGATCCTACAGTGATACATTGTGATAATTAGAGTTGCATTAAACTCTCGATTAATCCTGTGTTTCATGATATATCTAAGCATATTGATATTTAGTATCATCATATCAGAGATTGTGTGTAACGGAAGATCATGTTGCTTCAGTACATTCCTACGGAAGATCAAGATGAAAATATTCTGACAAAGGTGCTCGACAGGAGAAAATTCGAATACCATAGAGGCAGGATCAGGGTGAAGGATAATCCATATATTGTTGAGAGGGAGTGTTGAGATTCAACAAGATGATGAGCTTAGTGAAAATGAGTCACCTTCACTAAGTGGGCCTGCAGGCTATTTTTAGGCGCAAATCTATTTTTAGACATGGTGATCATATTTCAGAAGTCGCATGATGCTATTTGTGGATGGTTGGTCAAGTTGGAAAAATAGATGAAATTATATTTTTAGAATATTGGGTGAAGTCTATTTACAGATCGTCGATCTAAAAATAGAAGTGTCGATTATTATTAGTTCTTAATAATAATCCGATAATAAACAACAACTTATTCTCTTGGAGCACTTAATTTCAGTGTACAGATTTGGAAAATCAGTGGGCTGAAGGAATTACAGAATTTCTAGGGTTTAGTGGTGGTTCATGCATGGAGGACTCAGTTAGAACTAAAGTGGAAAAGTTATGACAGAGTTGGAAGAGTAGTTCATGGAGTTGTTATTCAGTTTAACTCAGTTATTGGAGTTAAACTCAGTTGAGCTAGTTGTATCTAGTATAACTGAATGATACACTAGTGAGAGTGGAGTGAATTAATTATTTAATTAATTCATAAATAATAACTCATTAATCAAATGAAAAATACAACAGTTAACTATAGTACATGTTAGTTCTAGTGGAGACCCAGTGGAGAGATAGGTGAAAGGGCAAGATGGACTATATGTTGTGACTATAGTGGTGCATCGATTGCACCACACACACATTGGAGTTGCCAATGAGGATTCCGCAGTCAAGGCAAGGGTAATTTGAATTCATTCAGAGCTATTCTTCAGCAGGGATTATGTAGTGGAGGCAGGCTATTAGGTGGCAAGAAATCAATGCATGGATTTGCAGATTTCTTCTGATTAGTGTGTGACAATTGATTGTACTGAGAGCTTGATGTACTAAGATTTGTATGATATTGTTACATTATCTCCATGATACATAATATATTATAGTTGGGGTTTTCAGCTTCAGGCTTTCCCGTTAAACAACTGTGTTATGTGCAATTGTTTTTATTTGCTTCATGTGTTTGCTATTGATTTTAATTTCCGCAAAAGATTAACAGTGGAAGGATTATGTATTTAGTAAGAAGATAAATATTGTTAGATCAGGAGAATTTGGATATATACATGCATATTGTATATAATTTCTACAAAAAAACATTAATGATGTTGGTTATGTAATAACGTGTTTTTTGTAATATATTTTATTACAATAATTTAATATAAATTTTTAATGTATATTATTTTATTACATAATGTTATATTTGTTACAATATAATGCTAATATATTTACAATATATTAATATGAGACTTATATATGGTATAATATATACATTTTTTAATAATATATAAGAGACTTGTTTATAATATATGTTATATTTACAATATATAAAAATTTACAATATAGTATTTACAATATTAATATTATAATACAAAATTTACATTATAATATTTAAATTATTTACAATATTTCATACAATTTCTATATATATTTAATAAAACATGATGTCTATAAAAGATAATACAATTACTATTTATTACATACAATATTTGGTTAATGGTCACCCTTGTTATTTTAATGCGAGTGTGTACCAATCCATGTGAAGCCTTATGCCAACAGACAAAACCATACACAAATAAATGAGGTGATGTGGAAACGAAAGATGATACATCACCTTATTGAGACCACTTCCATCACTATCGACATGCAAAAGAAAATGTGGCAAAACAAATGACGAGACTTAATGCCAACAAAATCAAAATTCACAGGATGATTGTTTTTCAAACCTTATGTGAAAATGTAGCTTAAAAAAATACAAATCAAAGCAAGGGAAAATAAAGAACTATTGGAATGATCTAGTGGATCAATAAAATGTTCAAAATTAAAAGTGCTTGGATCGTCCTGAAACTAGTGCCAAACTGAATATCTCGTCACCCTGATCCAATGCAATTCATTTCACTCAAAATCGATATCACATGATCTCGATATTTCATTCGGGTAAAATTTCAAAAAAACTAATTTTTTTGGGTTTTGGATTGCTAATACACCCAATCATTAGTCTGTATGTTGACTGGTCATTTGACAATGCATTTGAATGTGTTTATTTGGGATAGTAATTGAATAATAAGTGTCATCATCTTACTGGATCGTGTATGTTGGTTTTTATTGGTTCATTGGTTGTTTTGCTGGACTAATGATGGAGAGACATGTGGGCCAATCATTGGCTGCCATGTGGCCTCCATCCATTTGTGTAAAATTTTGTATGGCCAAACCGGGTCTCTATGAGGTTTGAATGGATGACCTCCAAACTGGCAGCAAGGCTCTCCACCGCCCCACCTAACGTGGTTCTTATTAAACTAAGGGTTCGACACCTATATAAAGTTTATGAAAAACATGTTTGGGAGGTCGAGACCAAGGTTAACCCTTAGCCCCCGGTCCACCTAACCCACGTGATGTGTTGGGCATCTAAGGGTCCGAGGTTAACCTTGGCCCCAATGCCACGTTACAAAATATTATGTTTCGAACCTTATGTTATATTTCATGCAAAACATTATAATCATATGTTATAATGTTTCGAACCATGGCCAAACCATATGCTATAACATAATGCCAACCAAATCATATGAGATGTCATTTTATACGTTAACCAAAGTCTATGGAGGAGTCGCTAACCACCACACTGGCAGTTAATTCCAACATGTGAAAATGTAATGTTCCTAATTAGCCGAAGCTAATAGGAATATTCAAATTTTGTTTTATTTTCCATTTATGAATAAATGACTAATGGAGGACATGTAAAACTCCTTATATTAGTGAATAAATCAATGCTCAGTGTAAACAAAGCTATATCTGAGCCATTTACATAAAATCCACTTGCAGGTGTGAAAGGGGTTAAGCTGGGAGACTAGGTCAACCTTGACCAAATCTACAACGCTGTCTAGATTTAGTGTATCTCATAAAGGGACATCGCAGTTCTAGAAGGAGGACCTCATGTGAAAGGGGTTAAGTGATTCAAGGTGGTTTAGGGATTTGCACATCCTCATCTTATAAAAGGAAGGAGAAGGCTCAAGAGAAAGGTGCTTGAATGTATTATGATTTTGGAGAATTTTTCTTCTTAGACAAATTCTAGTTCTCTAGGCTTTTTAGCAAGAGACTAGAGAGGATCTCTTGTGGGGGTTCTCCATCCTTCCATTGAGTAGCTCTTGGAGGGTTTTGTGCTTCTTCTCCACTATCTGGCATATGGCCAAGATCCATATCTCTTTGGTAGCATAAATCCAGTGAGGGTTTCATTGTCTAAGTGAGCTGCAACAAGTGGAACTCTAGATCTGCAAAGATCTAGCTTATATTGGAACCTCTTCTCAGTGAGTGTGTATTTTAACCTCCTGGAAGAGTGCATCCATAGATTGTGCTTCAGTTTTGATCTTGGCATTAGGCCAAATAATTCTCAGAGCCTACAACACTATTTCTCTCCCTGGACAACGTTATTTGCAGATCTACAACTGTAGGGTGTTTTGTCTACATTTTGGAGGAGAGATCTCTGGTGTTGGGATTCTTCCTCTCACTATGGTGATCCATGGATTGGCCATCCATCCATGTTATTTTCAGATATGATCTACTGTAAAATTGTATTATTTGGAAATTTCTGAATCATTCTGCAGATCTGCAACCTTAGATCTCAGATCTACTCTCTGTGCTTCATGTTTTGCATAAAACCCCAAGGGGAATGTAATAAACAACCACTTTGGCTTCCAGATCTGTAATATATTTGTATTTTCATGCATAGATCTGTTCTAGATCTAAGATATAATATAGAAATGCTTAAGTCTTTAGAAAATTACGTTGTCTATCCCTCTTGGAAATTTCCAGTGTTGCAACACCTCAATCTTGAGGTTTTATCCATGTAAAATCTTTGTTTTTATCTCATAAATGCATAAGTCTTGCCCTAGATCTAATGTCATGATTTACTAAACACATTGCATCTAATACCTTTAGAAATTTATGCCTTTTTAGCTTCAGAAACTGCTGCATACATTAAGTCATGGGAAATCAAGGATTTTAAGCCTAGTCGGGAGTGGAGGAACTGGTTAACTTAGCTAGAATGATTTTTTTGACCAGAAATTCGGTATGGGAGTCCCTCACGGCCTAAGATAAAATAAATACTCTCCATTTTCCTTATTTTTACGTGGATTTCTGTATACACTCATTTTAGGGCCAAAATCACCCATTTTCCCCACCCTTTTGAGTCCAAAAGTGAAGTAAAGGCTTCTGATGATCATATTATTTTATAAGGATCTACACTATAATATATGTTATCAGTAATAGGGATGAATATCCAACTCTAGAATACCTTAGGGTATTCTCATTGTTGTAGAAAATTCCAGATTTGGAACATTACAGTGGTATCAAAGCATAGTCTTGGCTCAGCCTATGAGTCTATGCCCAAGAGATCAGAATGATGAAGAATATGATATTGCTTTCATTAGCAATTATATCCAAAGAGAACCTCTCCAAGGAGGTCAAGAAGACTGCAAGGAAGATGAAGGAGGAAGATGCACCAAAGGAGGAGACTTTGAGTGATTATCTTCAGGAGTATGAATCTAAATCTTGGGAAATCAAGGAGCACTTGAGCTTCCAAGAGTTCTGCCAGCTCAAGGAGGAGAGAAGTGCCAGCAATAGAAGAATAAGAGGTAGATTCTTTTTGCCTAACTTTGATGGATCCTCCACATGCACAGCTGAAGAATGGATAGATCAGCTAGACTCATATCTAGATCTACATCAAGTTTCAGAAGAAGAAGCCCTTAAGGTAGTAGCGCTACATATTAAAGGTAAATATTATGCTTGGTGGTTATTTGAAACTTTTTCTTTGAAGAATGCAAATATTTTCACTTATGCTAAGTTCATTAGGAGAATGGTGAAGAGATTTGATGAGAGGTAAGCTAAAACATTTGTGAAAGAGCTAGCAAAGCATGAACATGCAAAACCCTTGCATGAGTTGGAAAGAACTACTATGAAAACTCCACTTTAGATTTCTGTTGGAGGGAAAGAAAACTTGTGTGATACCTTGCCAAGGGCAAGATCCCCATTGCATGAAGAGATTTCTTCTCAAAAAGAAGTCATGGAGATTCCTCTTTCAAAAGAAGACCAAGATCCAAGGTCTCTTGTTGATAGTGAGGTGTTCTCAAATATTGATGAGAAGGAAGAGCCATAAGGTATTAGCAACACTGTCACTTCAAAATAAGACCCATTACCACATGGGGATGGAGAAGAAGTTCTTGTTTCAAGGGAAAGAGCTTGTGTATCTTTGCAAGTGATTCCTAAGGAACATTATGTGATAGCCTTATTAAGCAATGATACCTTACTCCAAGCAAGAGGAGGAAGGATGGATCAACATCCAATGATGAGGATCATGCACCCTTGTATATTTCAAGGGGTTTATATTCATGAGAAGGATATTGAACTATGTAGCAAGGAAAGGGACACATCAGTCCAACCATTTATCCAGTCTACTTCAGATCTTGATGTCTCTTTACATGGAGGCATTTCACCAAGGAGACCCCCTGATGAGAACAAGAATAAAGTGTTCTCTCAACTTTGTGCATCAATGACAAAATTGGCTAAGGAGGGAGCCTTGAAGGGAGCTACCACAACACTAAGATCTATTGATAGATTTCAAGGAGAGCTGAACAATTTCTTGAAATTTATTTTGCTATTTCTCACTCATCTATTTGCGCTGATAAAGAAGAAGTCAGAGACCTCTGATGACATTAGCATGGTGTAAAAATGCCACTCCATAGATTTGGGGTAACAAATGATATCTCTCCATAAAAATAAAGAAGATGAGGTGACAGCTACTTCATTTCATAACTCTACAACGCTGCCTTTGTTGAGAAGCCTTGATTCCTATTGGGAATCCCAACTCTTGGTAGAGTATTCCAAGAACCTCTTCACATGTAAGGTTCTTGATGGAAAAAGGAAAGATAGGAGTTATAAGGTGGTTGATGGAGTCATTTTCTTTCATGATCAGATCTATTTGACTAAAGAGTCAAGACTCAAGGACCAACTACTAGGTGCTGCCCGTGATATCTTACTTTCTACCCCCACTGTTTTCATTAGAACACACCATATTATCTCAAATGGATTCATGTGGGAAGGCTTTGAAGAAGACTTGTAACAGCATTATCAAAGATGCATGTATCACATGAAGATGGAGCAGCAATATAACTCTATGGAAGAGTTAGTTCAGCCCTCTCCTTCTCCTCATGAGGAAGGAGATAGATCTGTGCACCTCTCCACTTGTTGGAGGAGGACTATTGGTGAAGAGCATACTTATGTAAATCATGTTATATTTTCTGATTGTATGCATTCTTTTACTTTATATATCCATGCCATGACTCCAAGGAGGGGTGCCATATCTTATAAACTTCATGGCCAAATTTGGGCCAAAACTATTTCTAAACATGGCCACTCCCTTGATGGACTAAGGGAGATTTTGCAGCATGATGGGTGCTTTCCTAAGGCACCAAATATATCTTCCACTTTCAGCCATGGAGATATGTTATGGGCAGCAAGTAAGTGGTGGGGAAACCACTTACCACATCTGAATTTTATGCAAGTAGGAGATGTCCTACGTTGGTTGCTATTAGGTGAGTATGGGTACTACCCAAGGTTTGATATTTTCTTGTCTCATGCCTTGTATCTCAATGAGAGGATGCATAAGAAGAAGAAGGCATGGTTTCTTTGGTTGAAAAGAAGAGAGTTTGGACATCCCATGTCAAATTTCATGTCCATATATTTTCTTGTGATCAGGATGAGTGTCATGTATGTACATGTATTTATTTTTGGAATGTATCTCCTGATCATGTATGTACTTGGGTTTGGGAGAAATTGTAACTCTCTCATGGGATGGCATAAGGGAGCTTGTTTATCTTATGATGATGATCATGCTCTGATATTTGTTGGGAACATGAGAGGAGGGATGACACATTGGTTGAGTGTGTCCTTTGGGAATGAAATCTCCCATATTCATTCATGCTTCAAGAGGAGGATAGCACATTGTATGGCTGCTACATCATATCCTTTGTTTTCTTGTGCAAGGAGCCATATGTTGGGCTTATGTCATTGGAATAAGTCTCCCACTTGGGAGAATTTGCAGCAAGACATGTGTTGCTTGAATCATATTCAGCCAACACCTATTATCCTCTACTATTTCCAAGCTTTGAAGAAGCTTTTTGCAGCAAGAAGGTGGTGGGATGACCACTTATTGTACTATGATTTGAGGTAGCAGGATGAGGGACAATGCTAGTCTCAAGGGAGGGACTATTGTCACCATCCAATATGTCATATGACACTTAGTCCATGTTTATTTTGGAGCACACATGGGGAAGATCCTCTATTCACTATATGCATGGAAGATTGGGCAAGGAGGCTCACTAGAAACCATGAAGGGAATCATGAAGTTCCAAGTCTCTTTTGGCTTCATGAGGACTATATTATTGCATCCCAGGATCAACAGCTCCATATTTATCATAAATGGAGGGAGAGAAATCATGATTTGAGAATTCTTATCTCTCATATCCAGCCGTGGAGCCCCTGCACATTGCATATGGTGTGGATTGGTGACTATTTATTTGAGCTACCAAGGATGGCTCACTTTGTTTGGATGATAGCATGGAGATTGAAGTTTCTCATGAGGGTTGAAGCACCCACTATTCATCATCTTCCATGCCTTGAGAAGACCAATGGACAACACATGATTCTTTCTATGTATCTCCCACTACTTCATGATGACAACTATTTGGTTCATTTCGGGGAGGAGAAATTCCATTGGAGATTTTGTAGCACTCACCTTGTCAGTTGCTTGAGGGCAAGCAACACTTTTGGAGGGGAGGACTATAATGTTCCTAATTAGCCCAAGCTAATAGGAATATTTAAATTTTGTTTTATTTTCCATTTATGAATAAATGACTAATGGAGGACATGTAAAACTCCTTAGATCAGTGAATAAATCAATGCTCAATGTAAACAAAGCTATATATAATCCATTTACATAAAATCCACTTGCAAGTGTGAAAGGGGTTACGCTGGGAGACTGGGTCAACCTTGACCAAATCTACAACGCTGTCTAGATTCAGTGTATCTCATAAAGGGACGGCGCAGTTCTAGAAGGAGGACCTCATGTGAAAGGTGTTAAGTGATTCAAGGTGGTTTACGGTTTTTCACATCCTCATCTTATAAAAGGAAGGAGAAGGCTCAAGAGAAAGGTGGTTGAATGTATTATGATTTTGGAGAATTTGTTTGCTTAGACAAATTCTAGTTCTCTGGAATTTTTAGCAAGAGACTAGAGAGGATCTCCTGTGGGAGTTCTCCATCCTTCCATTGAGTAGCTCTTGGAGGGTTTTGTGATTCTTCTCCACTATCTGGAATATGGAAAAGATCCATATCTCTTTGGCAGCATAAATCCAGTGAAGGTTTCATTGTCTAAGTGAACCGTAGCAAGTGGAACTCTAGATCTGCAAAGATCTAGCTTATATTGGAACCTCTTCTTAGTGAGTGTGTCTTTTAACCCCCTGGAAGAGTGCATCCACAACTTGTGCTTCAGTTTTGATCTTGGAATTAGGCCAAATAATTCTCAGAGCCTACAGTGCTGTTTCTCTCCCTGGATAGTGTTATTTGCAGATCTACAACTGTAGGGTGTTTTGTCTACATTTTGGAGAAGATATCTCCGGTGTTGGGATTCTTACTCTCATTGTGGTGATCCATGGATTGGCCATCCAATCCATGTTAGTTTTAGATATGATATGCTGTAGAATTGTATTATTTAGAAATTTCTGAATCATTCTGCAGATCTGCAACCTTAGATCTCAGATCTACTCTCTATGCTTCATGTTTTGCACAAAACCCCAAGGGGAATGTAATAAACAGCCTCTTTGGTTTCCAGATCTATAATAGATATGTATTTTCATGCATATATCTGTTATAGATCTAAGATCTAATATAGCAGTGCTTCAGTCTTCAGAAAATTATGTTGTCTATCTCTCTTGGAAATTTCTAGTGTTGCAGCACCTCAATCTTGAGGGTTTATCCATGTAAAATCTCTGTTTTTATCTCATAAATGCATAATTCTTGCCCCAAATCTAATTTCATGATGTTATAAACATATTTCATCTAATCCCTTCATGAATTTACATTCTTTTAGCTTCAAAAACTTCTGAATACATTAAGTCATGAGAAATTAGGGTTTTTAAGCCTAGTCGGGAGTGGAGGAACTGTTTAACTTATCTAGAATAATTTGTTTGACCTAAAATTTGGTATGGGAGTCCCTCATGGCCTAAGATAAAATAAACTCTCACCACTTTCATTATTGTTACGCGGATTTTTGTATACACTCATTTTAGGGCCAAAATCACCCATTTTCCCCACCCCTTTGAGTCCAAAAGTGCAGTAAAGGCTACTGCTGATCATATTATTGAAGGATCTGCATATAATATTTGTTATCAGTCATAGGGCTGCATCTCCAACTCTGGAATACCTTAGGGTATTCTGATTGTTGTAGAAAATTCCAGATTTGGAACATTACAGAAAAGATTCAGTGTTATGGCCAAGTTCTATGTTGGCATGACTAGTCTAACCACCGACAGGTTCAACGGTTGTCAAACCATAGTTACAGGTTAATTTCTCGGTGGTCAAATGTTATCACAGGTTGTTAACGCGATGGCTAACATGTAATGGTTTGGTCATGGTTTATTTTTGGCACAGTTATGGTATAACCCCGATAGGAACTTACCTTAGACCCGACCACAAGATCAATGATGGTTCAATGTGCGGGTTTGGTTATGAATATTTGGTGCACCATTTCAAATTTAACCATGATGGTTACACCAACCAAAACACCAAATGAATCTGGGTTCCAGTGTAGTTAAGCCTTCGGTAGGACAATTCAAATGAGCCCACAATCGATGACTTTAAACGTGCCAAGTGGCATGAAATTATCAGTTCATGGGGGTTCATGGACAATTTAATGGTCTGAAAATTGCACCCAAACCGGTAGGAATATTTCTAGTGCGGGGCAAAATTATCGCCCCATGTGGCCAAGAAAGGTGGAAAATGTAGGATAATTAGAAGATGGGTGCGAATTGGAGGAAAATTAGCAGAAACAATTCTTTGGAGCATAAATCAGTCATTTTTGACCTTTTTTAGTGCAAAAAGAACCTAGCTAGGGTTTTTTTAAAATTCTAGAGCCATTAGAGACATTTTTTTAGAATTCTAATCACTGTAACTTGATGTAAACACATATTTTTTAGCATAATTAAAGACAACCAGCATTGGAAGTTGGATTAGGAGATGTAGCCCATGAGGGATGAAATCCTTCATTATATGTTGTCTTGTGTATACTGTTATGTTACTGATGTATTATTTATTGTGACACCCTCTTCCCACATCTATCCAGGTAACCGACCAACTGGGGTAAACATGTGACGAGAGGCTACTTCATATATATTCAAACTCATATATGACCTTACGGAAGTAGAACTGATAGAATAGGAAACCTGCAGACCTTTTAAAACAACCACAAAACCCCGAGGAGGTAACCCAACCACTCAGGCCTCGTACCCCTGGGTTACACTGACACTTTGACCCCCTTTGAGCCATAGTTTCAGGCCTAACACTGCGTTTCAGAGGTTGGGAAGCTATAACCATAGGCATAACACTACATGTTAGTGGCTAGGACCCCAAATGCTCGGTTCTGTGCATGAGGCTCCAAAATTTGAGCCACCTTTTCAGGTCTAGAGCCTAGGTCACTGCCCAGAACTTCATGAAAAATTAAGGGATGATAAATAACAATAGGAAAATGATATTAAATAAATCACATCAACAAGAAATCATCTGGACTCCTCCTAGCCATGACATGCATTTTTTCAAACATGTCACAAGCATTGAATCTACAGGTGTAAACAATAGATTTAAGCATAGGGGTCTCATACATATCTGAGAATCACTAAGAAACATTTCTCCCCTACATCATAAGCTAAAATAAAATCCATTTGACCATATATACATTTTGCATTCATTTACAAGTAAAAACATGGATAGAGCCAAACATCATCACTGATAAAATACATTCTTATAACCAGTATAATAACAACAAAAATACAATGGATACAACAACAATGGAATCCATATAATAACCAGTACATTTTTATACCAATTACCAAAGGAATGAGATATTCATTATTGAGTATAAAAAACAACCATAGATGGGACTTCCACATTCTACCCGACCATAGAATGACTGAGCTAAATCTCTCTTCAACCAATCGCCCCTATGACATATTCCAAGAATGAATGTGGGACTCATAACCAACCAAAAAATACCAAACAAACATGAATTCTACTAGGGTTCTTTGCCTACACCGCGAGGAATTTGAGTGCCACCTAGTGATAAGGAGTTCATAATTTTTTCTCAGAATTAAAAATGCTCGAAATTGTGGCAAAAATGAGCAAACATGTAGATCTCATATTCCTAATTCCGATGTCATGAACAGTTCAAAAAATTGATGTCGTATGAGGGAGATATCGCGTTCTGATCGATTTCCCAAATAGCTAAATTTTGCGACAGGTTTGACTGGGATGCATAGTCAGCATAATGGTGCACAGTCATTAAAAAAAATAATATTCCTTTTTCTCCAAGCCATTCAGAGGCTGACAAGTGGTGATATCTGATTTGTTGGATGGTTGTATGAGTTATGTTTTAGTGGCCAATTAGAGGGTGACATGTGGCTAGCCCTGAGGCTACCATGTGTCCCCTGGATGGTGGAATAAAATTTTGTGGAGGCCATCAGGTTCGACCCCACAACCTTCGACAGAACAACCACCCGCCACAACCTTCCATGCACCGTATAAGTCATAACTGCTAAAGGTCACATGTAATATTTAAATTTTAACAATGTTCATGTTGGGGCTTGGGACCACCAGCGGTCTAAGTGTTATGATCACATGGTATAATCCAATCACCGCAACAAAAAACGGTAACTCCAACAACTCATAACTTCATTGACTAACCATCCACAAACTCCACCTCCAACACTATCACATGCATTTTTTTCATTAAAATTCTTCGTGCGGTTAAGGCTTATCCTCCGCAGTTTTTACTTCGACCGTTACGGTTAGGTGGGGTTAGCTGGTGTGCATGTGGCCACCCCTACCCTAGCATCAACTTTAATGGTTTTCACTGGTGGGAATTTAGATTGCGTCGCTAAATTTAAGGGTTTTGGCCTATTCTAACTACAGTTAAGTGCAATTCACCAAACTTAGAGGAGGATTTCTAGGAGTTATTGGGAAAATGACTTGGAGGGTCAATTTTCGCCCAAATGGAGTGAATGAGGAGTTTATCTAGACTAATTAGAGCATTTTGGAGCCATTGGAGGAGAGAAAAAAGCCATCATAGGCCTGTAAACACATGTATTTGCAAAATTTTGAGCATAATGAAAGATGGACATGCCATTGGGAGCTGGACCAACAGATGTAGCCCAAGAGGGGTCAACTGCTTCATCATGCCTACTGTGTAAATGTTATGTGTGGTTTTATTTCTCTGTTATACACTGTTATACACTATTTTTTAGTGTTATTTTCTCTTATTCCATTCTTCTAATTCACTAAAATCACTTATATTTCATGGTTAAAATCCTCAATACTTAAATCAAATTATGGAGACAAGTATGCACATGTTTATTAACTGAAAAGACACTTAGCAGAAGAAACTAATACAATCCTTTCAAATCAAGTTGGTATCAGAGCCAGGTTTATTCTATGGTGTTGTTGTGTGCAAATATTTGTTTAACTGTTTGCAAGTTTTCACATGCTTACTAGGCTCAAGCTCAAGAGAGGATAAGGAAAATTGGTGGAAGCAAGAGGGTCTCAAAGTGAGCCACAAAAAAGGAGGGAAAGATTTCCATATTCTCCACCACCTAGGTCACCTCCTAAGGAAGCATAAGCAACATTAATCATGCCTTTAGAGGAAGAATAAATCCATGAAGAAGTAGATCCCAAAGAGGAAGAAAGAGTGTCCAGGAAAGCATTTCTTGACTTGAATGAGATGGTTAGAATCCTTTATCAAGAAAGGAATGAGAAACTGAAAGGAGAAGGATCAAAACTTCACAAGGAAGTATAGGTATCATCAGGAGGTCACAATGATGAAGATAAGTCAAATAAGGGCAATGGAGGAAATGGAGGTAGTGGAAATTCACCATCCTCACCCTAATCATCATCATCCTCTACTTCATTCTCATTACATCAGTCACACAAGTCAAATAACACTAGTAAAAGTCATTTTCTAGAACTTGATGTTAAGTTTGAATTGCCAATGTTTAATGGTGAAATCAATGCAGAAAATCTTGATAATTGGATTAGGAAATTGGAGGTCTATTTGAGAATCCAAAACCTTCAAGGTGATGATACCAAAATTTGATTAGCTTCATTAAGAATGGAAGGTGCAACACTTATTTGGTGGGAAGCTAAGATAAAGGAGGAGATCAAGAAGCATGGTAATATTATTCTATCATGGACAGATTTCAATACTGCAATAAAATGAAAGTTTTATCCATTAGCTCATATGCAGAAACCCATAATAGATTGGAAAAAATTTAGACAATTGAAAGGACAGAAAGTGCAAGTTTACACCCAAGAATTTAGGAGAAGAGCTCTCTTATTAGGGGGTAGATTTGCATAGCCAAGATACTTTTCTCAATTACATAGGAGGCTTACATAGATACTTAAAACATACTATCCTCATGTTTAACCCCACAATTCTAGATGAGGTATGTGTTCAGGCCACACATCTAGAAGCTAGAGGGAAAAACATTTCTAATGAGGGTAGAAACAAACTTTTTAAGGGTAAAAACAAAGAGAATACCTCAAAAGGTAAAAGAAAAAAGAATTCATATGTTAAGAAAGAGGGAGAAAAAGTGGTTTGTAAACATTGTTCAAAAGAAGACCATAATGAAAATCAACGTTGTAAATTACATCCTAAAAAGATACCCAAGTATCTCAACAAAAAAGGGAAACATAAAACTGCAGCTACAACTCAACATTATTTAGGAGAGGATTCAGGTGGTGAATCTAAAATTACAGCCATGGGATTGAAGAACATGAAGGGGAAATAAAATAAAATTAAACCCAGTACTAGTACATAAAATTGTCACATACATGCTCTGGTGTTGTTGTGTGCAAATATTTTTTTAACTGTTTTCAAGTTTTCACATGCTTACTAGGCTCAAAATCAAGGGAGGAGAAGGAAAATTGGTGGAAGAAAGAGGGTCTCAAAGTGAGCCACAACAAAGGAGGGAAATATTTCCATACTCTCCACCACCTAGTTCACCTCCTAAGGAAGCAGAAGCAACATTAAGCATGCCTTCATATGAAGAATAAATCCATGAAGAAGTGGATCCCAAAGGGGAAGAAAGAGTGTTCAGGAAAGCATTTCTTGACTTGACTGAGATGGTTAGAATCATTTATCAATAAAGCAATGAGAAACTGAAAGGAGAAGGATCCAAACTTCACAATAAAGGACAAGGATCATCAAGAGGTCACAATGATGAAGATAAGTCAAAGAATGGCAATGGAGGAAATGGAGGAAGTGGAAAGTCACCATCCTCACCCTCATCATCATCATCCTCTGCTTCATTTTCATTACATCATTCACACAAGTCAAAGAACACTGGTAAAATTCTTTTTCTAAAACTTGATGTTAAGTTTGAATTGCCAATGTTTAATGGTGAAGTCAATGCAGAAAAGCTTGATAATTGGATTAGGCAATTGGAGGTCTATTTGAGAATCCAAAACCTTCAAGATGATGATACCAAAATCCAATTAGCTTCATTGAGAATGGAAGGTGAAACACTTGTTTGGTGGGAATCCAAGACAAAGGAGGAGATCAAGAAGCATGGTAAGGTTATTCAATCATGGACTGATTTCATTATTGCAATAAAATGAAAGTTTTATCGATTATCTCATATGAAGAAAGCCATAATGAACTAGAAAAATTTTAGACAATTGAAAGGACAAAATGTGCAAGTTTACACCCAAGAATTTAGGAGAAGAGCTCTCTTATTAGGGGTAGATTTGCAGAGCCAAGATACTTTTCTCAAGTATATAGGAGGCTTACATAGCTACCTAAAATTTATTATCCTCATGTTTAATCCCACAAGTCTAGATGAGGTATGTGTTCATGCCACACATCTAGAAGCTAGAGGGAAAAACATTTCTAATGAGGGTAGAAACAAACCTTTTAAGGGTAAAAACAAAGAGAATAATTCAAAAGGTAAAAGAAAAAATAATGCATCTGTTAAGAAAGAGGCAGAAAAATTGGTTTGTAAACATTGTTCAAAAGAAGACCATAATGAAAATCAATGTTGGAAATTACATCCTGAAAAGAGACCCAAGTATCTCAACAACAAAGGGAAACAAAAAACTGCAACTACAAGTCAACATGATTTAGGAGAGGATTCAGGTGATGAATCTAAAATTACAGCCATGGGATTGAAGAACATGAAGGGGAAATAAATTGAAATTAAACCTAGTACTAGTAAATCAAACTGTCACATACATGCTCCAAATGAAGAAGAGAGAATTGAACTATTTTATGTGAGGGTCATATCCAAACATACTAATATTGACACACTGTTTGACAGTGGGTCACAAGAAAACCTAATCTCTGAAGACTTGGTCAAGAAAATTAATCTTGAGACCATACGACATAGAAAACCATATCCACTTGATTGGATTTGCAAGGATGAAAATTTATAGGTTTCAAAGAAGTGTATATTGTGGTTTGCAATAACTGCACATTTTTTTGACACAATTGAATTAGATGTGGTTCTGCTTGACATAACAGGTATTGTGTTGGGCAGTCATTATTTGTATGATAGGAAAGCGATCTTCCATCAGCATGAGAACAAAGACCATTTATTAAAAGATGGCAAGGAGTACATTGTTAGAGCACATCGCAAGAGGACAAACATTGCTATGGTAAATGCGAGACAAGTAAAGAGGCTGGTAAATTCAAGTAAGAATTTTGTTCTTCTAATGATTAAGCCTAAGGTTGATTTTAATCATGAATCATTTGAGGATTGTGATCCTAAGTTGAAATCAAATTTATATTATGTACTTGATGCACATCATGATATTTTTCAGGAGCCAACAGGATTGCCTCCAAAAAGGGAGATTCAACAAGAGATCTAGTTGCAGCCAGATTTTCCTCTTCCAAAAATCGGCATGTCTTACATGTTGATTATGGAAAATGTTGTAATAAAGAGGGAAATCAAGGAGATGCTGGACAAAGGACTCATAAGGCCAATCACTTTGCCATGCGGTTCACCCATAGTCTTGATTCCAAAGAAAGATGGGACTTGACGCATGTGCGTAGACTTCAAAGCTTTGAATAAGATAACGATAAAGAATCGATACCCACTCCCAAGGATAGATAATTTGCTTGATGAGCTGAAAGAAGAAATTTTTTTCACTAAGTTAGATTTACAAAGTGGATATCATGAAGTAATAATTGCAGAAAGTGATATATGGAAGACTGCATTCAAAACCAAACAAGGACTCTTTGAGTGGTTGGTTATGCCATTTGGTTTGTGTAATGTACTGACAACTTTCATGCATGTT
This sequence comes from Pinus albicaulis, assembly GCA_034641835.2. NCBI lineage: Eukaryota > Viridiplantae > Streptophyta > Pinopsida > Pinales > Pinaceae > Pinus > Pinus albicaulis. The sequence continues at coordinate 1,543,477,109 of CM076570.1, read as the reverse complement.
ATGGATAGTGTTTTTCATCCATTTCTTGATGACTTTGTGATTGTGTATTTAGATGACACTGATTTTCAGCAAAACAAGAGAAGAACATGTCTTGCATGTGAATAGAGTGCTTGAAGTTTTGAAGAAAGAGAAATTGTTTCTTAAGTGTCAAAACGTGAGTTTGGAAAGAATTATTTGGTTTATTTGGGACACATTGTAGGAGGAGGCGAGTTGAGAATTTATCCTTCCAAAGTGGAAGCCATTGTGAATTGGCCCACTCCCAAAACAATAACCAAGGTAAGAAGTTTCTTAGGTGCAGCTCAGTATTAGAGAAAGTTTATTGCTAACTTTTCTGCCATTGCAACTCCTATGCATGAAGTGAAAAGTGTGAAGAAAGACTTCTAATGGGGAGGAAAACAACAAAAATCTTTCAAAACTTAAAAAAACAAGATCAGTTCAACTCCAATCCTTACATTACCAAATTTGAGACATCCATTTGAGATACAAACTGATGCTAGTGATTATGCCATGGGCATAGTTCTTTTGTAGTACGGTAAGCCTATCAATTTTAATTTTGAAACATTCAATGGTGTTGTAACTAATTATCCTACATATGACAAGATTTGTATGCGTTGTTACAAAGCGTCAAGAATTGGAAACACTACTTGATGGATAAAGGGACTATTATACATACCGATCACCAACTATTATAGTACTTGTAGTTGCAAAGAAAATTGCAGCAATCACGAAATTTCAGGTGGATGGGATTTATTCAATAGTTTCAATTGGTTATAAGGTTCAAGAAAGGTATTTTCAACAAAGTTGTTGATATGCTTTCAAAACTGATTATAAGTTCTTCTACTATACTTAAAAATGATTCTATTGTACATGAGAGTTACATAGAACAATATTCACATGATGTTGATTTTCAAGATTGGTATGCTAGTTTGAGTGAAGGGAATAAAGTTGAAGAAAATGATTATCATATGAATAAAAATTTGTTGTTTCATTTCAGCAAACTGTGTATACCACAAGGAGAGAGGCTAAGTCTCATGATAGAAGCTCATTCATCTCTTATTGCTGGACAATTTGGGGTAAGAAAAACAGTGGCACATCTACAAAGGTATTGATATTGGCCTCGCATGATAGATAGTGTGTCACATTTTATAAGAGGTTGTTCTATGTGTGCAAAAAGCAAGCTTAGAAATAGGAAGCTTGGGTTGTACACGCCACTACAAGTACCATAAAGGCCATGGTAGAGTGTCTCCATGGAATTTGTTGGAGGTCTACCTATGTCAAGAAAACAACATGATTATCTTTATGTAGTTGTGGATAGATTTAGTAAAATGTGTATACTTATGCCATGTAAGAAAACCATTACTGCTGAACTTTATTTTCAACATGTATGGGTTCATTATGGATTTCCTACTTCTATTGTTAGTGACAGGGATTTCAGGTTCATTGGGAATTTTTGGTCCAATCTTTGGAGTATGATGGACACAAAGTTGAAAAAGAGTATTACTATTCATCCAAAAATTGATGCCAAACTGAGGTGGTGAATAGAACCATTGTGCATGTATTGAGATGAAATTGTAGCAAAAATCCTAATTTGTGGGATGAGCAACTGCATTACATTCAACACGCTTACAACAAAGCAAACCACTCTTCTACAAATGCATCACCTTTTGAAGTATGTTTTGGGTATTTTCCAAAATCGCCATTAGAATTCATCTTTGAGAAGGATGTTGCAATTGATGGGCATAGTGATATTGACAAGGCTCGAAATCTCATTGAGAAAATTTATATTATACATCAACAAGTTCAAGAACAACTTGAGAAAAGTCAAAGAAAATACAAGGAGAGGCATGAAAAACATAGAGTTGATCACAACTTTCAAGAAGGAGATGAGGTATGGTTGCACATATGCAAAGAAAGGATGTAAGGAGAAGGTAAAAAACTCAAATCCATTCACTATGGTCCATTCAAGATCATAAATAAAGTTGGTAACAATGAATTTCAACTTGACTTGCCTTCATATATGCAAATGTATTGAGTTTTTAATGTTGAAAACTTACATTTGTATGAGCCACCTTTGATCGATGATCAAGGAAGTGTTGACAGGAAAATTTGTCCAGCCAACAGTAAGGGATATCCTCGGTAAAAAGTCTTGATTATACTCTGAACCATTTGTGATAGGGATCTCGTTCGGGGTGTGGGTATGGCTACCACTGAATACTCCTTCTCTTGGACACAAATGAGCCCCGCAGAGTTATGGACATAAAGTTATTAGATGATACAAGATGAAATATCGATGATTGTCAATGAGCATAAAAAGCTACGAATAGCAAGATAAAAGGAAACACACAGCCGAAGGAGATGCTGTTAGCAGCATATCACTAAGGTCATGTTTGTAAAAGTTGTTCAAACCATAGAAGAAACAGTTCTAACTGGCAAGAAAAACCTATACTTACTTGGGCGTTTTCGCGAATAAGATAGATGTCAATAATGAAGTTACAAACATATTTTAAGGTAAACAATATAAAATCATTAACACATTCAGTGAGATGAAATGCATGAAGAGTATAAGAAAGAAACACAGATCAATTAATCATAAGATGTCAGATATAGAAGAAAATATTCATAGTATTAACACATCAATTCTCATCATATCCAACAATGGATTTTAGAAAAATGCTTGTATTCATTTGAAAGGGGTTGTTCAATGCTTTACAATTCTCGTATCTCCTTTGGAGTCCAAAAAAAAGTCCTTTACAAGTCCCTCGAAGGGAGTATATGTATGACAAAAATGACCCTTGGGTGTCTTGACTTTTCACCTTCTCGCTTGTTGGTATGCTTTGTGACCTGAAGGAAAAAGCGACCTGCAACCTGTTTGTGGATGATGCGACTTGTGACCCCTCCTAAAGGCTGTGATTTAACCTGATCGTGGAAGCATGTGTGTGATTGCAAGGTTAGGAACATCTACTTGCTGTTTTTTATGGAAATTCTGCCATGCTTGATAATATGCAGCAACTAGGGAGATCAGAGGAGTATCTTACCTTAACCTGTGCAGGCATTCTAAGGCATTCGAGATCAGAGTTTCTCTCTTGATGGTGACTTGGTTGGATAAGGAAGCCAGTTTGGTGTAAATACAAACTAGTGTCATGATGTACTTAACCAAGTTCTCCTGCAATTTCGGAAGATCAGGTGTAGCGACGGCTTGTCTAATAGGTTGCAAAAATGCCTGAATTTCCTGATTTACCTATTCCCATGTCTTTTCTTCACCCAATGTACCTAGAGAAGGAATATGGTGCAGTTCAGCCATCGATTCAAAGCCGCTGATCAAATTCTCATAGGCGGTCATCACCTTCTCTAGGTATTTTAATAACTTCTCCTTAGATTGCACCTTCATGCGAATTTGGACCTTGTCATTCTGAGTGCGAATCCAATCTCTCCTGGGAAAAGTTTCTAGAGCCTGTGGATCTCTATTTGTCCTTTCTAGAATTCTATCCAAGGATGTGGAGGCTTCTTTCAGTTGCTCATTCCTTTTCTTAGTTTCTGCTTAGGCTCTCAGTATAGGTGCAATTTTTTGCTTTATGGTAAACATTTCCTAGTATACCTGCCTCATGGTGGCTTCTAGTGTCACCAACTCTCTTTGGAAAATGAGTGGTACTTCATTAATAAGGGTGTCTCTATCTTGAAGCTATTGGAATTCTTCCCTTAGTGCTCTTTTTTCTTGCTCCGACCTAGCTTCCCTTTGTTCGGAGTCTTGTAATCTATTTTGTAGGGAGAGAATTTCCCTACTCATCTAGCTCATGTTTTCTTCTATGGCTGCGGTGAAAGTAGTGCCGGCTGATGCTATCATTACTGGATTGGTCCTAGCATCTAGGACTATATCTTTTTCTATTTTGGCTATGAATGGCGCGATAGGGTTCCGTGCTAAGCACATCCTCTTTTCCTGCCTGATTTTGAATGTGAACTGGTCATAAGTGATTCTCGTCATATTGAACACTTCCTCGTCCTGTCCTTCGGAGGTACCCGATTCTGAGAGCGTAAAACGTGTGTTTATTGTAGGAACTTTGATGGCCGGAAGCTTCGTCTGTACCCCTATTACTGGAGTAGGCGTCTCGGTGTCCTTAGAAGAGTTGTCCTTTGATCTTCGATCCTCTTCCTCTTTTCTCTTTTGTTCTGCTTCTTCTTCCAATAGTCGCTCCGCCTCTGCCTTATCATGTTCTTCCTTTTGTCTGCGCTAAGCTTATGCTTGATCTAGTTCTATCTTGAGCTGACGCTCAGCCTTGATTTTGTTTCCTCTTCTTCCTTCCTTTTGCGTTCAGCTTCCACCTTATCTAATTCAATCTTGAGCTAACGCTCAGCTTCTAATTTCGCCTCCTCCTCTTCCTTTCTTTTGCGGGCGTCTTTCGCCTGTTTATTCCTCTATTCTGCATTTAGGTGTTTTTTACGTTTATCCTCCTCCTCTTTTTCTCTCTTTTCAGCTTCTTGTTTTCTTCCTTTTCTTTCTGTTGGGCGGAAGAGCTATGGCCTATGTTAGAAGATGAGGCTCCTCCTAATTTGTGGATTCTCTCTTCCACAGTTTGATCATATTGGTCCTCTCGATCAGTCAATTCCTCCAGGGCGAGTTCCCTATCCTTATTGTACCAGTTTCTTACCCCATATTTAGCTGGGCATTCAGTATGTTGGTAGCTCCATTTAAATTTGGCCCGTTTGCAATGGCCAGGACTATTCTCTCAAGATCGTATGTCCGGTGTTTCAAAGGCGGCAAAAGGAATCCTTTGATTTTCTCAGCTTCCGCCTCTACTTCTCTGAAATCCTTGACTGTATAAGCACCGATGGTGAGTGGAAGTGTGGGCCATGGCTTCTTCTTACCTTTAGTAAGAACTTTCAAGAAGCTAGATGTCATATGATAACATGTTTCCTGAAGTAGCATCCTGTCAGTAACGAACAGGGGCATTGCATGGGGAGCCTTGAATGAACCAAAGACTCGGATGAATGTGCCTTCTACAAATGGAAACCAATATTCCATCTTGGTTATCATTTCCATGGTTCGCCAGGACATGCATGGGGTATCCTGACTGAACAATTTCCCATAGAGTGCAGGGATGAAACTATGTGCGATTGGCTCTATATCCTACTTATATTTGGATTCCCAGAATACCTAAAACTCCTTGTCAATTGGGCATGCGTGCTCTTGATCCCAGTTGTGAGCCCATCCCTCAAAGTGTCACCTGGCACAAACTGCATCCAATAGATAGGAGGCCATGTAAAATTTGGATGAGTATCCCTCCTCAGGTGCTAGTGTTGTAGATATGTTTGTTTTGAGGGCTGTTATCAGTAAGCTAGCCCAATTGAAACGAGTTCCATGTACGGTAACAAAGTACATAAGGGATACCCAAGAACCGTTGAAAGTGGTGGCATCGAGACAACCATACATTCTACAAATAATAGCTACTACGAGCTTATAGACCTTCTTGAGGCCTGCTACTTGATACTCCTAGTCCTTCTTGAGTTTGAACTTCTCCAGTTCTTCCCACCATCCTCTCAGGGTGTCTGCTATGGGAACTGCATGGGTAGTGGCCCATTCCTCTGTGAACGTCTGCTCCCGGGCTGGAAGTGCATAATAGAACTCCGCATCCTGGCCTTTTAAATTTGCAAAATATTTCCCCTCATGATCCCGAATCACCCAAATCCTGGGGTCGATCTTTTGTATGATCCATTCAATAATTTCGGTGCATGGGAATATAGATGGGTGGGCCCCTGCGTAGTGAAGCTTTGACCTCTTAACTTGCACATATACCTACCGGTCTAGGAGGTCCTCTGGAAACTCGAGTTGTGCGAACTCTTGGTATACTTGATACCAACTCATGCTTTCTCCTTTGCTAAATATACATGCGGTGTCCCCATAGATATGGGGAGGAGACATAGGTATTTCACTTTTTTCAATCTCTATCTCTAGGCTCCTATTTTTCCTATGAACTGCTAGAGGCCCCATGTCACTTGAGGCTAAAGAGACGGAGATGCACTCTAGCTCTGCTTCAAGGTTCCCTGGCATGTTCATAAAACAATCCCAAGATAAGACAGATGCCATATTAATGAATGCTTAATACTTTTTTTAACTCTGCCCAAATAAGGTCAAGGAAGGGGTGAACCCACGACTTAGTGACCCATTCCCTGGGTCACTGAGTCGCGCTGGTTTAAAACTTCAGAGGAAAGTGACCTTACGTCCTGGTGACTTGTGACTAGGTCGCAAGGTTGCTTAGTTGCACTGGTCTAAAAATTCATGAAGATGCGACCTTGCGACTTAGCGACTTGCGATCGGGTCGCTGAGCCACAAGGTTGCAAAACTTCAGTTTTGAGTGATACGCGACGTGGTGACTTAGTGACCAGGGATTGAGGTCGCTGGGTCATGGGGGTCGCAAGGTCGCGAGGTCAGTGGTCGCACTAGGGCTGGGCGGACGATTTTGAACGACGATTGTATTTTTCTCAATAACTTAAATAAATAAGGGGAAACAAGGAGGAGAAGTAATATATTGAAGAAGAAATGGTCATTTGAGGAAGAGACTGACACAGGGGAGGCTGGTTGGCTTCATCTACATGTTTTGCATAAGATTGACAGGGTTTGGAGACTCGGAGGAGAATGTAGGTTCTAAGAGGGTCTTAATGGAGGATAGCTGGTGGCTTAAAAGGGATGAAATAAGGGGGAAGGGGGAAGCAAATTGAAAAAACAAAAACAGTAGGAGGATTAGGTAACTTACTCAAAAAAATCGTGCTCTAGTTGGCCTGTCAGAAGCGTTTTTGCTTTGTGTTGTGTGGATGAAATGCGACCTATGCAACCCTTCTATATATAAAGGGGTCATGCGTGCAGGAAATAAATGACATCACGGGGTCGCGATAGGACCGCATTGATGACATGTGTGACCCTGTGACCCTGTAACCTTACGACCTGGGGGTCGCAGGGTTGCTACGTCGCAATTGTTTAAAATTGAATGCGATATGTGACTCAGTGACTTAGCGACTTGATAGGTTGCAGGGTCGCTAGGTCTCTTATTGGAGAAAATGATGTACTTTGCAACTTAGCGACCTAAGACTTTTGAAAGATCAAACTTCAGCCTTGACTCCAGATTTTAATGCATCAGGGGCTCAAAAATTTAAAAAAGGGGGGGGGAAATTTTGGAGGTTGTTGTAGCGGCTACAACAAATGGTGATTCACTAGTAAGGTCCAGAATCTCTGCCAGTGATTTCTTAAAAAATGTGGGGGCGGGTGATTTTAGCGTGCTATTTCTTCCACCCTGTGGGTCCCACATACTTTCTTCTTTGAGCCTTGTGCATTTTCTCCTTCCATCTGCCTGCCCTTCGGTGTTGGTTCACCGTTTTTACTTTTGAAGACCGGACGGGAAAGTTCGGAGTAACCTCAGGGATTTCCAGGATCTGGTATAGTTTATTTAGTCCTCGTTGTGTTTCTCCACTGCCAGCGAACCTAATGGTCTCGACGGAGTCACTGCCTAGGAGTCACAGACGTTGCTTCGCTGCCAGTGAGCCTAGTCAGTACCACGACCAAGTCATCGTATCACCCCTTTGCGTAGGAAGCATTTCTAAATCCTTTACCCTTTATTCATGTACTAAATGAACTTATTTAAATGTGCTCAAGGCACTTATTTTCTGTGCTCGAGGCACTTATTTAATGTGGCGTTAGTCGTCTGGGCGGATGAGGGATCCCAAATTATTTTGCTTGCGAGAGAGGTTGTTCCTGGTCTATATTGGAACTTTCGGGGTTTTCCCAGATATCCTTTCATCACCTGAGGCTAGCTCTTTCCTTTTCCCATCTATTAACCAATTCAACCGAAACATTTCTTTTACTAAATGATCCCTTGAACCAGCATACTGGGAAAGCTACTACGTTTTGGTTCGAGGGACCTTAGTCATGTTCTCGCCACTGGGTGTCAGTCACAAGTAAGCTTGGGCCACCTTTGCATTTTAGGGATGATCATACACCAGCATAGCTCCCAGCTTAGTATGCCACTTGAGTAGCTTCTATATTCCCTTTCAAAAATTGGATGCCAAAGAAAAGAAAAGGTTAATGGGAGCCTGTGTGGAACAAGCGATTTATTGAAAACAAGAAAGGTAAAGAACGAAAAAAACAAGAAAAACTATGGTACAGGGTGTAGTGACAGCCCCTAGGGGCTGTCAGGTAAAATAGTGCTTAAGGTCGTTTCCATTCATAGGGAGGACCTCAATCCTCCCTTCAAGAGTTTGTAACCTGTAATTGTGGGAACCAACCTTCTCTCTGATTTGGAAAGGGCCTATCCATAATGCCTGGAACTTGGAGTGTTTCCCTTTATCTTCATGAGATTTATCCCATTTGAGGACAATGTCACCTACTTCTAAAACCTTGTTCCTGGCTGAATTTTTGTTAAACCATCGTTTTATCCGACCTTGGTGGATGGCGATTTTTTCCCGAGCCTTTTTCCTTTCCTCCTCAAGTTTCAAAAGTGTGTCTATTCGGGCTTGTAAAGCAGAGCAAGGAGTGCTATGAGTCTCCTGAGATAATCGGAGGGCAAGGAGAGACAAGTTGGGAGGAAGGATAGCTTCTTTTCCGTATACGAGGAAGAACGGGGAGGTGCCTAGGGAAGGTTTGGGTGTGACTCGATCTGCCCAGAGGGCGTTGTGGAGTGCCCTATGCCAATTTCATTGTTGGGATAGCAGAATATTTTTGATGATGCAGATTAGGTTATTGTTAGTTGACTCGGCTAACCCATTTCCTTGAGGGTAATAGTTGGCAAAATGTTTAAGTACGATACCATTTTCGAGAGAAAAATCATATAATTTCAACGATGAGAAATATGTTGCATTATAAAAAACAAGGGAGGTTGGAATGCCAAACCTGATCATGATGCATTGGGTGATGAACGTTATTACCTCTTGATCATTGACTTGACGTAACGGTACCTCTTCAACCCACCTTGTGAAGTAGTCCGTGGCAGTGAGGATGTACCTATGTTGCTTGGAAGACTGTGGCAGGGTTTCCCCAATCACATCCAGCCCCCATTGCTGAAACAATTCTTCCACTGCGACAGACTGTAACGGGGCCAAAGGCCGTATATCTCTATTTGCGAACTTTTGGCACTGCTGGCATTTCCAGACATATGCATGTGCATATTTAAACAAAGTAGGCCAATAGAAGCCAACATGCATGATCTTGTGAGCAGTGGTGTCCCCTGTATAGTGCCCCCCTGTGGGGCCATCGTGAAGTTCTGCCAATACTCTCTGTGCCTCATCCCATTCCAAATAGTGCAGCAAGACACCGCTGTGATGTTTGCGAAACAACTTACCCTGCACTAGCTAGTAGGATACAACTTTCAATCTCAACGCACGCTTCTGCTTGGTAGTTAAAGTGGGGCCCATGGTGCCGTGTTTTAGATATTGCAGGAGATCTACGTACCAAGAGGAGGTATCCTGCGGGGCTGTGCTATCAGTTTGATACATATCGATCTTGTGTTCCCAATTTTATTCCTCGCTGCCCTATGAGTCTACTGCCTCTGCGGGCATGTGGCACAATCCTTGGCCCTTTACAGTGTGTGCTGGCTTGAACTCCAAGTCATACTCTTGGAGGCATGTCATCCAGTTGCCTCGTGTTTCGCCCAACTCTTGTTGTACAAACAGTGAGCGCACAGCCGGGTGAGGTACAAAGACTGTGACATGATTCTTCAAGATGTATGGCCTGAAGTGTTTAACCACCTTGTATACTGCGTAAGCTTGTTTTTCAATATCCGGGTAGTTTAGTTCGGCGCCCTGCAACCCAGTACTCATAAATGATATAGGTTGCTCACTGTTGTTGTCATCCTTCTGAGTGAGGATGACTGCCAAATATGAATCTGAGGCAAAGGTATACAATATAAAGCCTTTTTTGAAATCTGGACTGTGCAGGGCAGGTGCTTTTGCAATGGTTTGTTTGATGTTGTTGAATGCTTCTTTCTCAAGAGGATGCCACTTAAAACTTGCGTTCTTCTTAATTATGCCTTGCAATGGTTTCACGATTTGGGAAAAGTTTGATATAAACTTTCGGACGAAGTTGATTTTGCCGATGAAGGACTGCATAGCTTTTTTACCACTTGGGGGTGGTATCTGAGCAATGAATTTCACACGTTCTGGATCCAAAACTATGTCGTCTCGAGTTATTATGTGTCCTAACAGGTTTCCCTCAATAACGGTGAAAATGATTTTCTTCGGGTTTAGGGAGATCCCGTACTTCCGACACCTTTCAAAAATCTGCCTGACGTGGTGTAGGTGGTTAGATATGGGCTTGGAGAAAATGGTAGCGTCGTCAAGGTATACTACCACGCTTTTCCTGCTAATTCCTCTGAAGGCGATGTCCATAGCTCTTTGGAAGGTGGCATCGGCATTAATCAGGCCAAAGGGCATGTGTATGAATGCGAAAGTTCCCCATTTAGTTCTAAATGTGGTTTTGAGCCTATTGGGCTCAGCCACCAGTACTTGATTATACCCTGAAAACTCGTCCAATAGAGAGAACATTTCTGACCCCGATACAGTTTGAAGGATTTGCTCCATATGAGGGACCAGGTATTTGTCCTTGTCGGAGGCTTTGTTTAAATTCCAGAAATCCACGCATAGACAGATTTCGCCAGATTTCTTGCGTACAGGGACCAAGTTTGACACCCAGGTCGAATGTCTAACTTTGAAAATTATCCACGCGTCCAAGAGCTTCTTTAGTTCCTTTTGGATCATTGGTTCTAGGGCGGGGTGTAATTTTCTCAGTTTCTGTTGAAAAGGCTTCACTCCTTCTTTCATGGGTATGATGTGCTGGATGATCCGTGTATCATATGTCCGAAGCTCATCATATGTTCAGGCAAATATATCTCAGTACTTCTTGAATAACTCGATGAATGCTTGTTCCTCCTGGGGGGTGCACTCGTTACCTAGGTTGACGAGCTTGGGATCTTTGTATATGCCGAGGTTAACTTGTATGTGTGCTAACGTTGAACTTCGCACTTTCATGTTTGGAGGTGCTCGGAAGTGGTTTTGTAGGTCGAACAACTTTTCAAGTGACACGATTCCTTTGGGTATGGGATTTCCTTTCCGCTGTTGTAGTTCTTCCTGCAAAACCCGATCATGATCCTCTTCTTTTATGACTACGTCTTTGAATACGTCCGTATTGAGCAGGAAATCCACTACCTGTTGGTCATCATTGAAAACACGTAAATTAGTGATGTTGTCTGGCACGGATGGCCTGTAAATAAATTCAATAGAAAATCCATCCCTAAGTGGGGTGAACCTAGCGGCAACATTAGCGAGTGTATCAACTGCTGCATTATGTATTCTAAGTACAGATTTAATACCAAAAGCATCAAAATCATAAATTAAACGCCATACCTCTTACTGATAACCTTTTAGATGTGGAGACAAGCAATGGATGGTATTACGTACGTGTCGAGTGATAATCTCAGAATCGCCAATTGCCTTTAAACAACGGACCTTTAGGTCTATGGCCTTTTCGAGTCCGAGTAGCAATGCCTCATACTCAGCTGTATTGTTCGTGCATTGGAACTCTAACCGGTAGGAAATTAGAAATTTATTCTTCTCGGGGTCTAGCAATATGCAACCGACGCCAACCCCATCTTGGGTTTTGGAACCGTCATAGTACAAGGTCCAGGTTTCATCTTTTGATTGAGCGAGGCTGACCGAAAATACTGGAGTAACAGTCCCTAATAGGACCTTTGTTGAGGCGAAGGGTTTTTCAGTGGCCAATAGCAGCTCAGACTGGATGTCTTGAGTGACCGGGGATTGGGGGGTTTGATAGCATCTAAGGATGGATTCTAAAAAACACATACCAAGCTGTTCTTGCGCGAAACTGATTGGTTCATTAGTTCCATCCAGGTCGGTTGCAGTATGTTTCATGTATGGTTCACTCTCGACCTGTATCTGGTTATTCCTGCCTTTGTACGGGAGCCAAAGGTGGGACCAATCAGTGGCGAAGTACCCTTGGAGCTTACTGGACCAATATTTTCTTAACAGAAGGCCATAGGCCTCGGGGATATCCACGATTACTATGTCCATACATTGATGCACTCTAGAGTCAGAGGATAGGCGGATGATGACGTTGTTTAATTCGCCTACTGCTGAGACTTGAGATCTGTCGAGCTGGATGATTCTGGCGTCGTTTTTCTGAGGGCAGATGTTTAAATTCTTGCACACAGATAAGGGCATAACATTCATGGATGCACCAGAATCGACGAGGCAATTGTGGACATTGAAATTAAAGATCTCGAAGGAGAGGAGAAAAGGTAGCATGGTGCCCCTGGAGTTGGCATTCACCGCATTCACGATGGATTGGGGACTAGCAGAAGCTTGGGCAGATGTGATGCTTACGGGTTTGGTCATCGGTAGATTGGAGAAGGTTTTGAGAATGAGATCTCGTTGGTTAGTAATGTGAGCGAGCTCATAGAGAGAGATATTGGCCCGGGTCTTATTCATATCCTCGATAATGTTATACCCAGAATCTATGTGTGAGGTGGGCCCCGTGAAAATTTTTCGTTGAAAATAAGGAAGAGTTAGCTACATTGTCTTCTTGGGGAGTAGTTGGATTGAATTTTTCAACAGTTTTGTCTTGGTTTTCTGCATTTGGGGGTAGGATCTTCCTTAAGAAGGCTTTTATTTTCTCTTTGAAAGACTGCTCAGGCACCGGGCATTTGTTCCTCAAGCCATAGTTTCGAGGGGGTTTAGATTTAGGTTCGTCAACTAGGTTTATCTTGGAAGTGGGAAGGGAAGACTCTCCGTGGATGACCTCAAAAGCGAGGACAGCGGAGCCCATATCCTCATCTGGGGGGGGAATTTCTTCTTTGTCTGAAATAGCCTCTTCCTCCATATTTCCGGGGGTTTGATCTTCTAGGAGTTGGTTTACCATTGCGGTCATGCTATTAATCCACTAGGGGCAGGTCTTCTCTGAGTGAGAGGCTTGATGGAAAGAACAAAAGTTGTCCGCTCGATTTCTTCAACACGATACTCGCTTGAGTCGACTAGGGCTCATTCACAAATGCAGTTACTCTTTTCTAAAGAAATGTTTCTGCATTTTAGTAGTCAAGTGTAATCATTATTTTTTCTTTTTTAAGGCCTGAGACCTCGTTGGTTAGCAAATCGAGGGATTTGATAATACCTTGAAATCAAAGGGGTCCTTATATTTGTCCCCGAATTTATGACCCGAGGATTGGGTTTTCTTTGAGGTCGTTCTTATCATCCCGCCCTTTGTGGTCAATGGCGTTAGCCCCCTATAAATTTTTTGAAAAGAAAAGTAAGGGGCTAAATTGTTTCTGAGCCTTCAATGAATGCATCTCCCTTGAAGGCACATCATCCTTGAAGTCTCCTATGCTTTGCACCCTTTGATAAAAATTCCCTCTGCTGACTCCCTTTATAAGGTCTCTTTGATTGCAAAGGCCTGTGCTCCAAAGGTCCACATTTGCCCCTTGTTCCCTGTTGAATGCCCATTTTAACCTTTGTTCCCCTTGTCCAACCCCCCTCTAATCCCCTAAATCTTCCCAAAGTCCCCTTTACATCCTACACTTCCTCCTTGTTTGGCCAAATTTCCCTTTATTTCCCCTATCGTTACCCTTTGTTGGCCTGAAAATGCACTAAAAACCATATTTTCCACATATTCTGGGTCTCAGCCCTTTTCGGCCTAGCCCCCTCAGCCTTTCCTCCAAGTGACCTGGCTGCTGGAACCGAGTGCTAGCACAAAAAGCACTTATCCCATTTGGTTATCGGGAGCAGTTATAGCCGTTGATCTAAACAAATGGACGGCGATCGCCACCCTCGCCCCATCCATCGCGCCCGCTGTTCACCCGTTCACCGCCCGATCGAATATCAGCCATCCATTTAAAAATCTCAAATCCGATTTTCCATACTCCCTTGTCCACCTTTGGTCCCCACCATGCACTGTTCCATAAACCACCGGTTTCTATCGCACCGCCTTTCGGAGGTAGGCGGTATTTTCCGATTGACCAGCGATTCCATACACCATTCGATGCGTGGCACCGGTACGGCTGGAAAAACACCCTCCCATCACGCATTAAAGTTCGTTCGTGGATGTAGAGAAATATCGCTATGCGTCTTCCGATCTGTGGCGGGCAATCCAACAGTCGTCATCCCATGAAGCTGCACACGCGATATTCCGAGGCATCCGTACCCCTGGCCCACCGTCCGTTGTGCTCCACCGCTTTCCACCATTGATCTCCTCCTGAGCTCGGACGGTCCATATTTATTCGCTTTCCCGCCATCAACCCCATATCGCCACATCATCATTCCATGTGTGTTCATATATTTTCGTCGCATTTGCATCAGTTCCTTATACATTTCGTGCAAAGGTCAAAGTCCAATGTTTACATTCAAACCTTTGCCACAGTCCGCCACCTTTCACCATGAAAATATTTTGTTGTTCGCTGCATTTTTCTCCGCCATCCTACATGATTCAAACATCTCACCAGTCTGCATGGCCTTTCATGTCATCCCCACTGCATCCACCACCTCCGTACATGGTTTTCTTAACTTGTTTGCGTATTTTGCAGGGTTACCGGGAAAATGGAAAACTGCCTTGATTCATATGCACTGTGTTGGTGACACAGACTACAAAGAGGTTGCATTCGGAGGCTGGTACTACACGGAAATGCCCGGAAAGGTAGCAGTGGCATAAATTTTATCCAAGGACAGTTCAATATCCGCGAAAAACCTATCCGGCGCAATTAAAACCTAGATTTTGCATATTGAGACATTTATGAAGCAGCGGAGAAATACCAGCTAATGATCAAGGATTTCAACAATCAGTATTGAGGGTTTCAAGCCTTAATCTAGAGTTTTAAAGGCAGATTACCGGATTGAAAATCCCGAGGATCACACAGGAAGTCTAGCGCGTAGAAAACAACGTAATCAGGGTTTCAGATCAGCAGAACGTTTCTTCCTGAGCACGGACACAGTACACATTATGGTTTCAGTATACATTGTGTTGAAGAGAAGTTTTTCCCCTCCTACAGCAGTCCTAGGCTATCAGAAGCATTTGTTGCACAGTATGGAAGATCTTAGCGTCTTAATTCTATGTTTTTGTTCAATTCACCAGAAGTACTACAGAGTACTGCAGCCAAGTACATCAGAGACATATCGAAATAAATGGAAGCCTGATAAGACCACTCTTTCACCCAAGAGAGTGCCAGAGATAAATACAGAGAATTTATATAGAGAGGGCTTCGGCCGTCTTCCTCTTCTGAGTTTTAATGTTGCATTTAGTTTTTCGTCTACCTTCTCTGCTCCACTGGAGCTATAAATTCATGAAGAAACTCATTGTAAAGGTTGTTGATCAGTTTTCAGAGAATTGCAAGTAGTTTCTTTTGAGACACAGTCTCTGTGTAAGGTTGTAAGATAGGCTGAGGAATATGATTTCAGGCTGAGTATTCAGATATTGAAAATTTTGTACTTGAATGGTATTACTATTTACGATGACAAGCACATTTCTTGGATCCCGATTTAAAGTAGAGGTATGTTTTCCTTATCTCTCGTGTTTAATTCATTTTACTTCGTTTCTACCGGCTTGCATCGTAATATTGGCATAGGATTTACCCTTGTTAGGTACCCCATGTTTCTACTCTCCTCAGATTTGATGTTTTCTACCGTATACTCAATCTAAGAATTGATTTCGGCGAATTTAACCAAAGGTAGTGGATGTTATTTCCTCGCTCTTTTCGATGTATGAGTTAAATGAATCCGTTCTTAGATGTTCTTGTTAGGATTTAATGAAGATTTTGGAACACCGGGGATTAGAGTTAGCTCCGTCTCACTAGGATCCTTGTGCGACCGTGGCCTCGGTCTTGAACTTTGTGTTCTAAACTTTATTTGTTCCTCCTCCCTTACCATTCCATACCACACTATCATATTTAAGATCCAATGTTTTAGATGACTAGCCCAATTGAAAGTCTGCATATTGATTAGCAAGCAAATCCTTTCCTGAATCCATTGCCCAATGGTTTTGAATGCTCCCTGGAATACTTCACCTTTGCCTAAATCCTCTTTCCTCATCCTTCTCTTACATTGAACCCTTCTTACCTGATAACCAACAACCAAACAAATAATCAAACGAACAAACCCTGAGCCTTATAACTAGCCTAACATCTTAATTTTCAGCTTCAAAGACATAAAACCTTTGCTTATATAGAGAGATCCCTCTCTGGACCCAGGAGGGCTAGATCCTAAGGTCCGAAAGTGGTTTTGATGTTGTCTCATCTTTTGGTCTTGCCAATCTGGCCCAAACATGGGAACCCCAACAAATGGAACCTATGGACAACATGTCCTTTTCGACAGCAAGGGTGGTGGTGTAATTTGCTGCCAGTGTAGGTCTGGCCTCGTGTTTCACAAACACGGCGATATCTCGTGGGAGGGCTTTGGTGTAGTAGTAAATGGTAATGGAATCATCTAAGGCCATGTTTGGAGGAAATTTATTTAATATAGTGGCGAAAAATTGATTGAAGTCCTTGAACTTCTCCTTCTTCTGACATTTTAGCATGCTGATCTCTATTAGGAGCATCGAGGGGGTTTTATCTTCTGAAATTTTTTGTAGAAAGGTACGACGGAAGTGTTCCCATGAAGGTATGGAAGCAACAGGGAGCGACCAATACCATGTTGCAGCTTTATTTTCTAGAGTATGAGGAAAAGACTGACATGCTACGTTGTCATACTACACTCTCATCATCTATAAAGATAGGTAGAAGTTGCTAATGTGGTCTTCGGCCAAAATACCTTTCTTGGGGTCGAACTTAGGGAGATGCTTTTTAGGATGGCGAGGCATGTCATGGAGGGGACGTTGGATGGCTAAGGGGACTAAGCCATCCAAGCCAAAGGTTGTACACATCTGGCCCATTAATGGCGTGGTATGTAAACACGTTCCCTCTCACTTTCATATTCGCTACCCATGCCAGACCTGGAGGCCTCACCCTCATGGTGGGATTTCATGTATTGGTTTTCTCCATGGTTTCCTGTATCTCTAATGTTTGTCTAGTTGTAATGAAAAGGAAACCTATTCTAGTTTCGGTGGAGCTGACGGTCAACGTCTCGGCCTCGGCCATGGCCTCTGTCTCCCCTACCTCTGTTACCTTGGACTCTCCCGATTCCTTCCCCAAATGGGTTGTTGGCTTGAGTGTTATCGTGCAAAGTCTGGTCGGGCTGGGGGCCGGTGTTGGGTTGAGGTTCAGTGATTCTAGGAATGTCTCCTTCTGCCCCCCTAGGGCTGTCTAGGGGTGTTTTAGAATTTCACTCAACTGCATCTATGTAATCTTCGATCATAAGACCCACAAGCTGAGGAAGGGAGTTGAAAAGGGTTCCTTGGCACGTATGGTTGGCTACGAGAGTTCTAGGATTTTTCGAGGAACTAGTGATTGGGGCTCGCTGTAAACCACTGACAAGGTTGCGGGCGATAGGGCGCAGGGCCCTTAGCTGGGCTAAAGTAACTTCATAGAAAGGGGGTTCCTCCTCTTGGGAGTTTTCCAAAGGGGGAGGACTGGTATTTTCATGCATGGTATCCCCTTGGGGAGTTTGTAACGGGATGTTACTTGTGTGCTGGGAGGCTACCATTCAGGCCCTCCTTCTAGCGCCAAATATGTTGACGGGAAATTTTTTTTGGCCAATAGTAAGGGATATCCTTGGTAAAAAGTCCCGATTAGACTCTGAACTGTTTGTGATAGGGATCCTGTCCAGGGTGTGGGTCCGACTACCGCTGAATACTCCTTCTCTTGGACACAAATGAGCCCTGCAGAGTTATAAATATACAGTTATCGGATGATACAAGATGAAATATCGATGATTTTCAATGAGCATAAAACACTATGAATAGAAATATAAAAGGAAACATGCAGCCGAAGGAGATGCTGTTAGCAACATATCACTAAGGTCATGTTTGTAAAAGCTGTTCGAACCATAAAAGAAATAGTTCTTCTTGGAAAGAATAACCTATACTTACTTGGGCATTTTCACGAATAAGATAGATGTCAATAATGAAGTTACAAACATATTTTAAGGTAAAAAATATACCATCATTAACACATTCAGTGAGCTGAAATGCATGAAGAGTATAAGCAAGAAACGCAGATCAATTAATCATAAGATATCAGACATATAAGAAAATATTCATAGTATTAACACATCGATTCTTATCAGATCCAACAGTAGATTTTAGAAAAATGCTTGTATTCAGTCAAAAGGGGTTGTTCAATGCTTTAAAATTCTCTTATCTCCTTTGGAGTCCAAAAAAAAAAGTCCTTTACAAGTCCCTCGAAGGGAGTATATATATGACAAAAATGACCCTTGGGTGTCTTGAAATTTTGCCTTCCCGCCTATTGGTATGCTTTGCGACCTCAAGGAAAAAGAGACCTATGACCTGTTCGTGGATGATGTGACCTGTGACACCTTCCAAAGGTTGTGATTTAACCTGATCGTGGAAGCATGTGTGTGATTGCAAGGTTGGGAAAATCTACTTGCTACTCTTTAAGGAAATTCTGCCATGATTGATAATCTGTAGCAACTGGAGAGATCAGAGGAGTATCTTACCTTAACCTATGCAGGCATTCTAAGGCATTCAGGATCAAAGTTTCTCTCTTGATCGTGACCTGGTTGGATAAAGAAGCTAGTTTGGTGTAACTCCAAACTAGTGTCACGACGAACTTAACCAAGTTCTCCTGCGATGTTGGAAGATCAGGTGTAGCGGCAGCTTGTCTAATAGGTTGCAGAAATGCCTGAATTTTTTGATTTACATGTTCCCATGTCTTTTATTCACCCAGTGTACCTAGAGAAGGAATATGGTGCAGTTCAGCCATCGAGTCAGTGCCATTGATCAAACGCTCATAGGCGGTCATCACCTTCTCTAGGTCTTTGAATAACTTCTCCTTGTAGTGCGAATCCAATCTTTCCTGGGAAAAGTTTCTGGAGCCTGTGGATATCTGTTTGTCTATTCTATCATTCTATCCAAGGCTGTGGAGGCTTCTTTCAGTTGCTCGTTCCTTTTCTTAGTTTCTGCTTGAGCTCTCAGTAGAGGTGCAACTATTTGCTTTATAGTAAACATTTCCTTGTATACCTGCCTCATGGTGGCTTCCAGTGTCACCAAATCTCTTTGGACAATGAGTGGTACTTCATTAATATGGGTGTCTCTATCTTGAAGCTATTTGAATTCTTCCCTTAGTGCTCTTTTTTCTTGCTTTGACCTAGCTTCCCTTTGTTCGGAGTCTTGTAATCTATTTTGTAGGGAGAGAATTTCCCTATTCATCCGACTCACGTTTTATTCTGTGGTTGTGGCGAAAGTAGTGACGGATAATGCTATCATTACTGGATTGGTCCTAGTGTCCAAGACTATATCCATTTCTTTTGTGGCTGTGAATGGTGTGGCAGGGTTCCGTGCTAGGCACCTCCTCTTTTCCTGCCTGATTTTGAATGTGAACTGGTCATAAGTGAGTCTCATCAGATTGAACACTTCCTCCTCCTGGCCTTTAGAGGTACCCAGTTCTGAGAGTGTAAAATGTGTGTTGATTGCAGGAACTTCGATGGTCAGTAGCTCCGTCTGTACCACTGTTACTGGAGGAGGTGTCTCAGTGTCTTTGGAAGAGTTGTCCTTCGATCTTCGATCCTCTTCCTCTTTTCTCTTTTGTTCTGCTTCTTCTTCCAATAGCTGCTCCTCCTCTGCCTCATCCTATTCTTCCTTTTGTCTGTGCTCAGCCTCTGCCTTATCTAGTTCTATCTTGAGCTGATGCTCATCCTCTACTTTTGTTTCCTCTTCTTCCTTCCTTTTGCGTTCAGCTTCCACCTTATCTAATTCTATCTTGAGCTGACACTCAGCTTCTGCTTTCGCCTCCTCCTCTTCCTTTCTTTTGCGGGCGTTTTCTGCCTGTTTCTTCCTCTGTTCTGCCTTTCAGTGTTTTTTACATTTATCCTCCTCCTCTTTTTCTCTCTTTTCAAATTCTTGTTGAGATTTTTCTTCCTTTTCTTTCTGTTGGGCGGAAGAGCTATGGCCTATGTTAGTTCGGGGCTTCTTGGCCTGGGAAGATGAGGCTCCTCCTAATTCGTGGATTCTCTCTTCCACAGTTTGATAATATTGGTCCTCCTGATCAGTCAATGCCTCTAGGGCGAGTTCCCTATCCTTATTGTACCAGTTTCTTACCCCATATTCAGCTGGGCATTTAGTATGTTGGTAGCTCCATTTAAATTTGGCCTGTTTGCAATGGGCAGGGACTATCCTCTCAGGATTGTATGTCTGGTGATCCAAAGGCGGAAGAAAGAATCCTCTGATTTGCTCAGCTTCTACCTCTACTTATCTAAAATCCTTGATTTTATAAGCGCCAATGGTGAGCGGTAGTGTGGGCCATGGCTTTTTCTTACCTTTAGTAAGAACTTTCGAGAAGCTAGATGTCATCTGATAACATGTTTCCTGAAGTAGCATCCTGTCAGTAACGAACTGGGCCATTGCATGAGGAGCCTTGAATGAACCAAAGACTCGGATGAATGTGCCTTCTACAAATGGAAACCAATGTGCCACCTTGGTTATCATTTTCATGGCTCGCCAGGACATGCATGGGGTATCTTGACCGAACAATTTCCTGTAGAGTGCAGGGATGAAAATGTGTGCAATTAGCTCTATATCCTGCTTATATTTGGAGTCTCAGAATACCTGCAACTCCTTGTGGATTGGGCATGTGTGCTCCTGATCCCATTTGTGAGCCCATCCCTCAAAGTGGCACTTGGCACAATCTACATCCAATGGATAGGAGGCCATGTAAAATTTGGATGACTATCCCTCCCCGGGTGCTAGTGCTACAGATATGTTTATTTTGAGGGCTGCTATCAGTAAGTTGGCCCAATTGAAATGGGTGCCATGTACAGTAACAAATTACATAAGGGATACCCAAGAACCGTTGAAAGTGGTGGCATCAGGACGACCATACATTCTACAAAGCATAGCTGCTACGAGCTTATAGACCTTCCTGAGGCCTGCTACTTGATACTCCTGGTCCTTCTTGAATTTGAACTTCTCCAGTTCTTCCCACCATCCTCTCAGGGTGTCTACTATGGGAACTACATGGGTAGTGGCCCATTCCTCTGTGAACGTCTGCTCCCGGGCTGGAAGTGCGTAATAGAACTCTGCATGCTGGCCTTTTAAATTTGCAACAATTTTCCCCTCGTGATCCCGAATCACCCAAATCCTCGGGTCGATATTTTGTATGATCCATTCAATAAATTTGGCACATGGGAATATAGATGGGTGGGCCCCTGCGTAGTGAAGCTTTGACCTCTTAACTTTCACATATACCCGCCGGTCTGGGAGGTCCTCTGGAAACTCAGGTTTTGCGAAATCTTGGTATACTTGATACCAACTCATGCTTTCTCCTTTGCTAAATATACATGCAGTGTCCCCATAGATAAAGGGATGAGACATATGTATTTCACTTTCTGCGATCTCTATCTTCGGGCTCTTGTTTTTCCTGCAAACTGCTAGAGGCCCCATGTCACTTGAGGCTGAAGAGACAGAGATGCACTCTAGCTCTGCTTCGAGGTTCCCCTGGCATGTTCATAAAATAGTCCCAGGATAAGATAGATGCCATATTAATGAATGCTTAATACTACGTTTAACTCTACCCAAATAAGGTGAAGGAAGGGGTGAACCCGCGACTTAGTGACCCATTCCCTGGGTCTCTGAGTCCCTCTGGTTTAAAACTTCAGAGGAAAGCGACCCTGCGACCTAGCGACTTGCAACTAGGTCGTGAGGTTGCTGAGTCACACTGGTCTAAAAATTCATGAAGATGCGACCTTGCAACTTAGCGACTTGCGACCGAGTCGCGAGGTCACTGAGTCGTAAGCTCGCAAAACTTCTATTTTGGGCGATATGCAACTTGGAGACTTAGTGACCAGGGACCGAGGTCGCTAGGTCATGGGGGTCGCAAGGTTGCAGGGTCGGAGGTCACACTAGGGCTGGGCAGACGATTTTGAATGGCGACGTGGTCTTTTACTTAATTTTAACTTAAATCAATAAGGGGAAATAGGGAGGAGAAATAATATATTGAAGAAGAAATGGTCATTTGAGGAAGAGACTGACACAGGGGAGGCTGGTTGGCTTCATTTACAAGTTTTGCATAAGATTGACAGGGTTTGGAGACTCAGAGGAGAATGTAGGTTCTAAGAGGGTCTTAATGGAGGATAGATGGTGGCTTAAAAGGGCTAAAATAAGGGGGAAGGGGGTAACAAATAGAAAAAACGGAAATAGTAGGAGGATTAGGCAACTTACCTGAAAAAATTGCGCTCTAGTTGGTCTGTCAGAAGCGTTTTTGCTCTCCGTCCCATGGGTGAAATGCGACCTATGCGACCCTTATATATATAAAGGGGTCACACATGCGGGAAATAAATGAGGTCTTGGGGTCACGATAAGATGGCGTTGATGACATGTGCGACCCCGCAACCCTGCGACCTTGCGACCTGGGGGTTGCGGGGTTGTAGGGTCGCTAGGTCACAATTGTTTAAAATTGAATGCGATATGCGACTCAGTGGCTTGGTAACTGGATAGGTCGCAGGGTCGCTAGGTCACTTATTGGAGAAAATGATCTACTCTATGACTTAGCGATCTAAGACTTTTGAAAGATCAAACTTCAGCCTTGACTTCAGATTTCAATGCATCAGGGGCTCAAAAATTTTAAAAAGGGGGGAAAATTTTGGATATTGTTGTAGCAGCTACAACAAGAAGTGATGTTCAAATTCCTTCTATTGAATATTTATCGCCATAATTTCTAGATGAGCTCAAGGAAGATACACTTCTTGACAGGAGGACAAGAGCATCTATGTGGGGAAGTGTTGACTATGTTCGAGTTGGGCTCAAAGGCAGTAAGCCAAGAAAGGAAAAGTGGATGGAAGTTGGAAAGGTGAGGGAGTTGTACCCTCATCTACTGAATAGGTAATCAAAGTATTTTGGGGTCCAAAATCTTCCCAATGGGGAGGTGTGATCAGGAGTTCATAAATTTTGCTCAAAATTCAAAATTCTCGAAACTGTGCCGAACCTGAGCGACCGAGTAGATCTCGTCTGCCTGATTCTGGTGCTGAGAAGGGTTCAAAAAACCGATGTCATATGACGGAGATATCATGTTCTGATTGATTTCCCCAACAACTAAATTTTGTGACAAGTTTGACTGGGATGCCCAACAAAGATATGAGTGCACATTCAAAGAAAAAAAAAAGAATATTTTTTTTTCCGAGCCGCCCGAGGCCGACAAGTGGTGATATTTGATTCGTTGGATGGTCGAGAGAGTTATATTTTAGTGTCCAATTGGAGGGTGACACGTGGCTAGCCCCGAGGCCGCCACATGTCCCCTCGGATAGTGGAATAAAATTTTGTGGAGGCCGTCGGGTCGAGCCCGCAACCTACTTACGTAAAAAAACCACCCACCACAACCGTCCGCGCTATGTATGAGTCTTAACTAGTAAAGGTCGCATGTAATATTTAATGTTTAACAATGTTCATGTCAGTTTCGTGGATGATCTATGGTCCAAGTGTTATGATCACATGGTATAAGCCACTCACCACAACAAAAAATGGTAAGTACGGCGTACCATAACTCCATCAACTAACCATCCGTTGTTCGAGAAACAATTCCTTGCTGTGTAAAGGAATCCGTGCTCAAGACATTAAAGATTATGTCACAAACAAGCGTATATCTGTCTCTGTTTATTAAACCTTCAAATATTAAAAATATATTCTCCAAATATCAAATCTTTACAATTTCTGCAATGCCATGTTCTCTTTATGTTGAAGTGAGCGAATGGAAGATGAAGAAAGAAAAAGATTTTAAATTGACATGCTGGTTAAAAACAGAATCTACCATTATAAAATCCTGAAGAAGTGAGTAACAATAAAGCTAAAATAGAGGAGCGCCCATTAAGGATGTTTAACTCTTAGATACACAAATATCAAGAGACCTGCAGCTCAAATCACTCTACTTTATTCACAGATATGAAATGAAATGAAAACTAAGAAAACTCTTCAACACAGATGGAATGATGGAAACTTGCAAAACTTTTCATTCATTCAATATTTTTCAGTACAAAATTAGCCTTCAAGGTCCAAAACTCGGAACCTTCTTTCATCTTCCCATTGTCTTTAAATACAATATGATCAAAATGGTTTCAAGTAATGAAACCGATTCTAACTAATTCTAACTATCTAACTGCTCACTGTAGTGGAGGTACATGCGTCGGAAAAGTTCTATTACATTTACATAACTTCAATTAAAACATGATAAATTTCTAGTCTAAGTGAGTTGATGCTCCTGAAATAGTGGCTGTCTCAATGACTATTTGTGGCTGAATGGCTACTTGTGGCTGAGTGGCTGGAGTTGTCTTTTCTGTGTCCATAGAAAATCTTTTGCATTCTTTCCAGAGCTTATCCTGAGTTGTCGAAGCGTTCTTATAATGATGATATTCTAGTGTAAACGCAACAACCTGACTATGAGTAAGATTACCTGTGAATAATGTCTTCACCATCCATAGCAGAAGAAAATGCCTTTGTAAGAAATTAAATACCGTTTCTCCCTTCAAAACCTGTGTCTTCTCATGCCTGCCATTTGCTCTGCTTTTTGCAAATATCAATTGATCTTCATAGAATTTCCAGGACATAATCTCCCCTTTCTCCTTCCAGCATGAGGGCAAACCTGTTCTCGTCAACTTGTCAAATGATATATCAAATTTCTTAATTATCTCTTTAATTCCCTGTAACCGCTTCTCTGCGGCCTTTAGAAGGTCGTTTTTGATTATCATTTTATTTACCTCTTCAGTATAGAAGTACCTATCCTGTATCCCCATATCTCCTAACTCTTCATCTGTCTTGGCATTAATAAAGTTTAAGAATTTTCTGGCCCAATTCGCTCTTTTAAGAGCGGCCTGCTTCTCAGATAATAACTCCTTTTCATGCTCCGAAACAATGCTTTTCTCTCTGGCAATTATATTCATGGAATCCAATTTTGACTGCATTTTTGAAATAATTTCATTCCAGATGATATCCTTAGCTTTAATAAGAGAAATATTTCCCTTTAATTTCTCCTTGAGCTCTTTGATTTTATATCTACCTTTCGTAGCCTTCTGCTAGTTTGGTTCTTTTTTCCTCTCGGGGCTCCTCATCATCGATTTCAATAACATCCTCTCTACCTCTTTTGCTCATTCTTTCCAAAATTGCAGGTGTTTGAATACTAGTTTTTGATGAACCTGACTCTCCTGGATTAGCCAGTTTCTCCAAATCATGTTTACTTACATGAGAAAATGCAGCATACCCATTCTCAACCCTTTTCTGAGAAATTATTCCATGTGGATCATAAGGCCATTTCTCTCCCAACAACAACTGCGTCCCTTCCAATATTTTTGATACTTCATCAAAATCTTGTCTTGTGTTGACAAAAAAAGGGCCTACACTCATAGGCAACTTGTACATCAATCCTTTCTTCATGGGCAGAAAATGAACTTGATCTACATTAAGACTTTGCCTTATAAATTCCAGGGCAAAAAGTCTCATGGGAACAAAGGTTGGGAGCCTATAGGGCTCAATACTAACTCCATACAGCCTTATCTCAGAGTAATCTTCAAATACAAACCAATCTCCAAATTTACAATTGGGTCCTAACTGTAAGAACTCCTGGGCCTTTGGCAGAAAGCATGGAGGAAGAGTTCCATTCGAAATCTTATAAGCAGTAGTCATGAAATGGTCAGCAAATTCAAACATCCCGGCTTCGTTCTCTTCTTTTATAACCATGTCGGTCCAAAGCAAAACTGACTACTTATTTTTATTACTATCCATTATATTTAAACCCACACTCATGAACTCTTAAACATTTTGATATAAAAATAAGTAGACTACCAATGATGGAAATATGAAAAAACCTGTTAGAGGGAAGGCGATCAATTGGGAATTTACTACTTCTTGCCAAAAAGACGGGATGTCTAGCACCACCCCTGGTTTCATCATCAGAGTGAACATCCCCAAGACCGCTTTATCAATTTCGTGATCATCATCTCTTCCCAAAATTTCTGTAATGCAGCTAAGAACTGGCCTGTACTGAGCACTGAACGCCTCCAAACTGAACTTTCCTGCTTCAAATTGAGTTTTCTCTGGACTTGGTATCAAAAACGATATGCAACGATTAAACTCTTCATTTGAAAGATCTTCGAAATACTGATCCAACGAGTCTTCAGAGAACTACAATGGAGACTCATCTTCTGGAAAACATAATGCTTGACGCATTAATTGTGCTGAAACCTGCAGGATATTTTCCCCTTGAGAATTCATAACAAAACACTTGCCAGGGTACATGGACGAAACTAACCAAGAAATGAACTCGGGGAAAAAGTGAGTTTTTGGAACACAAGCGGACAACAGACCCGAATTTTTCATAGCAGAGAACACAGGGGACTTGTCAGTGTTCAGGGTTACTTGGTAATGCAACAGGGGGTGATTGACAGACGACGCAGTATCGTGAACATCCTTCTCGCTATCTAGGAGGGGACTAAGACTTGATGAACCAGAAAACGATGTTCGCTTGGCCATGACTGACAGGAATTCGAAAGCAATTCACGAGGAAATGGGTAATGCAAAGGTGGTAGGACACAGTTAAACAGGGCAAACAGTCACAAATAAATCAAAACGGGATGGAAAAACCCCTTTTATAGACTACGGAAACCATAATAAATGCAGGGGTGACGCGGAGAAACAGTTGACAGTGGATGACAATTGTCTTCCATCTTGGCTGATGACATCATGTGGGGGGACTGTGAGTACGGCGCAGAAGTTCGACCCATACCCCCCGTAATTGATCTGAACCGTTGATCAAAATATTTCCAAGATCTAACCGGTCAACTACGGGGGGTCGGGATTTGATAACCAACGGGCTAATTTACCCCCCGCAATAACATATCCGTAAGCTTCTTTGTATGATCGTCACCTCCGCTCAGGAAGATGCTCGAGTCTTAACCATGAAATATATATATATCAACCCAAGGTTGACGACCGCTTCATGTATATAAATAAAAATGGAAATACATGCGTTCCTCTCTTTTTTATGCTAAAGTATTAAAAACTTCATACTATAGCATATTTTCGAATTTTTATTTATTTTTTATTTTTTCTTTTAAAATTTCAAAATGAAATATGAAAAGGATATGTAGATAATGATCCACAACATCTGGCTCCACCTGGGGATAGTGTTTTTACCACGAAACACTAAGAACCTGCAGATTAGTGCCTTCACCTCGGGCATGGAGTCACACATTGCTTGATGAAACTGTACAATGATCACACTGGATATATACAATGATGGACAAGCAGCTGCTTAATGCTGAAAATAATGCTTGAGATATTGCCCGTTCACAGGCATATCCAACACTTCTCCTTCAAGATCTTCCAACATGAAAGTATTATTTCCTCTGACTTCATTAATTTTGAATGGGCCATACCACAAGGGATCAAATTTACCGTGTTTCCCTTTGTCTTCCCTTCGTGTATCCCATCTCAATACTAAGTCTCCCTTCTGAAACATGACTTCCTTTGTTTTTCTATCAAATACTGTCTTCATCTTCTGCTGATAAGTGAGCAAGTTGTCCCGAACTTGATTTCTGTTTTCACTTAGTTCCATCACATTGTTCATTCTTCTGATCATGGCATTTGGTTCTGCTTGAGCATCTTGAAGAAAAGAAATCACAGGTTTTACCAACTGTGTGGGGAAAAATGCTTGAGTGCCGTATACGAGCTCATAAGGAGACTTGCCAGTAGACCTCCTAGTAGTCATCCTTGTTGCCCATAGAGCAAAAACTAACTTTGTATCCCAATTCTTCTGGTTTTCACTGATTGTCTTCTTCAGAATTTTTACCAATGTTTTGTTGGAGGATTCTGCCAATCCATTTCCCTGTGGATGGTAAGCTGTAGAATGAGACAATATCACATTATAAGTTTGACAAAAATTAATAAACCTGAGTGAACTGAAAACCTGGGCATTATCTGTCACAATATTTATTGGACATCCAAACCTGCTAAAGATATTCTCCTCCAGAAACTTCATAACAACCAAATCATTTGCCCTCCTGGTGGGGATTGCCTCCACCCACTTTGTAAAATAATCTGTAGCAGTAAGGATCCACTTAAACTGCCCACTGGATGGTGGATTTATTTCTCCAATGAAATCCAATCCCCATTGTCTAAAAGGTTCTTCAATAAAAACAGGGAGAAGAGGTAATGGGGCTAGCTTTTTCTTTTCTGCAAATAATTGGCATTTCTGACAGCCTTTGACTGTTTTGTAAACATCAGCAAACACAGACGGCCAATAGAAACCTGATTTGAATATTTTATGAGCAGTCACCTTCCAGCTGTAATGCCCTCCGCACAAGCTTTCATGATACTCTTTGATTACTTCTGAAATTTCTTCTTCTGTCATACATAACAACAGCACACCAGCCGGATCCTTCCAATATAATTTCGCTTCAATTATAACATAAGGCTGGGCTTTAAGTTTCAAAGCCCTGTATTTAGCTCTATTTATTGAAGGGGGACATGAAAGAAAGCATAAATAATGTATAATATCCTTATACCATTCTGAGCAGAGAAATGTATACTTAATTGCTGTCTTTGATTGATTATCACATGTTTCTCCATCGAATTCTTCTACAGGGGCCAACAAATTGATTCCCAATGCTTGGAAGTTGGAATCTGTCAATAATTTGGCCAAGCCCAATCCTTTAACCAGCTTGGTTGGTTTTACATCCAAATCATACTCTTGAATTTTAGCAATCCATTTTCCCCTTTTACCTTCCACATCGCTTTTTACTAGCACATCTTTTACAACTGAATTGGGAACGTACGCTAAGATCTGAGAATGAAGGATATAAGTTCTGAAGGCTTTCAGTGCTTTTACCAGAGCGTACACCTGTTTCTCCAATATATTATAATTCAATTCTGCATCTCGGAGAACTTTACTAAAATATGCCACTCGCTGTTCCTGCTTTTCTTCGTTTCTCTACAATAACACGGCTGCAATAGTTGAGGAAGAAGCAAATGAAAAGATTTGAAATGGTTTCAAATATTATGGACTGATTAGAACAGGTGCTTCCTTTAAAGCCTATTTAATTCTCTGAAAATATTCCCTCGCTTCTTTGTCCCACTTCACCTCAGCGTTATTTTTTAACATGTCTGTTATCTTTTTAACGATCTCTGCATAATTTGGGACAAACCGCCTTAGAAAATTAATTTTTCCGAGAAATCGCTGAATATATTTCTTACTTCGCGGCAATGGAATTGACTGAATTGCTTCAACCCTCGTTGGATCAATCTTCACTCCTTCCTTA
Organism: Pinus albicaulis; assembly: GCA_034641835.2. NCBI lineage: Eukaryota > Viridiplantae > Streptophyta > Pinopsida > Pinales > Pinaceae > Pinus > Pinus albicaulis. Next base: position 1,543,447,730 of record CM076570.1, on the reverse strand, counting down.
GAAACGATGTGGCCTAGTAATTTACCCTCCTCCAGGGCAAACAAAGACTTTTTAGGATTCAGTGATAATCCAAACTTTCTGCACTTCATGAAGGCTTTCTGCAAATGCTGTAAATGCTCCTCATCAGATTTCGAAAAAATTGTAACATCATCTAAATAAACCACCACAAACTCGTCTCCCACAAACGCGATATCCATCGCCCTATGGAATGTGGCCCCTGCATTCATTAGGCCAAATGGCATCCTGGCGTACATGAATGTTCCCCAAGGCGTAGTGAATGCGGTTTTCTTCTGATCTTCCTTCTCCATAGCTACCTGGTTATACCCTGAAAACCCGTCCACCATAGACAATCTATAAGCACTGGTCACTTTCTGTAAGACAAAATCCATTTTCGGCAAAGGATAATTATCTTTCAATGAAGCCCTGTTCAAATTCCTGAAATCTACGCACAACCTTATCTCTCCATTTTTCTTTCGGACTGGTACAAGATTGGAAACCCAATCTGAATATCTGAGTGGAACGATTATCTTGGCTTGCAGCAATTTCTTTATTTCCTTTTCGATCGGAGCCAACAGCAATGGATTAATCTGCCTAAGCTTCTGTTTATGTGACTTGACTCCATCCTTGAGTGGGATTTTGTGTTGTATGATACTCTTATCATATGTTTTCAAATCATCATACGACCAAGCAAATACATCTTTAAATTGTTTGAACAAATCTACATACCTTTCTTTATAGTCCTTCGGGATCCCTTTGAACAATTTGACCATTTTAGGCTCCTGTTGAGTCCCCAAGTTGCAATCCTCCACCTGCTCGTCCTGGTTCGCTTTCTTTTGATTCACTGCAACGTCATTAGCCCCAAACAGTCTTTTGAGAGGTACTAAGCCTCTTGGCAAGACATTGTCTTTCAACTGAATAATTTCTTGACCACCAATTTTCTTTCTAAGAGTCTCACTGGCCAATTCATCTTCATCAGTTTCCAAATCAATCTGATGATCTTCAAAATCTTCAGTCATCAACAGAAACTGCTTAATCTGTTCATCATCTTCGAAGACCTGCCAATGTTTAATATTGTCAGGAATCGAAGGTCTATGTCTCATCTCAATTTCATACCTTAGTTTCAAGCTGATAGGGGGCTTGAATGTACTTGCTGCAACAGCCAAAGAATCATCCAGTCTATTCTCTTCCCTTGGAAAAAACTGTAAGTTGAAGGCTTCGAAATAATTTTCGATCAGATCCCATACTTCATTCCGATATGCTCTTAACCTGGCATGTTTAGTTTGACATAAATTCTTGATCTGTCTTATAATTAATTCTGAATCTCCAAACACAGTCATGGATTTAATTCCCATCTGCTTAGCTGTCTGCAAACTAATAATTAATGCCTCATATTCTGCGACATTATTAGTGGATTCGAACTCCAATTTGAAAGAAAAAGGTACAAGATTACCTTCCGGAGAAACAAAAATGAAACCAGCTCCCGTGCCTTCTTTGGAAAACGCACCATCAAAATAACACTTCCACAGCTTATCTGAATGTAGCTCCTTATGTACAATTTCTGAATCGATCTTCCCTTGAGATTCTTCAGCAAATTCTGCATCCTCATGCAGCATGAAACAAGATAGGTCGTCCTTCTCTTGGCCATAAATTGGTGAATTACTTGCATCTTTCTTGGTAGCAGTTTTTTGAAATCTAGTCTCTCTATACAACCTTCTTTCTTCACCATTGAAAACGAGAATAATAGCATATGTAAAGTCCAGTTTCAAAACTCCTCCAAGCTTTGCCCCCCATGATCTAGATAATAACATACCAAACCTGGCTGGAATATCTGCCACTACAACATCCATCATAATGCTTTTGGCTGGGATTTGAGCCAATGAAACAACCATATCTTTAATAAGACCCACACACTTAACCCTCTTTGAGTCAAAAGAGTAAATATCTCTGTATGGCTTGGTGATTTGTAAATTTAACTCCTTCATCACACTCAATGGCATCAGATTGTGTGATGCACCAGAATCTAGCATACAATTGTGCAAAACGAAATCATGCAAGAGAAGAGATATATAAAAAGGAGGAACAGACGAATCTACCTCTTCAACATGAGGTCCAAATGTCACCACTGGCTTTTCTTCCTGCAGATTCACTGTATCGCTCACTTCGTCAAGTTGAGACAGATTGATAAATTCAGCAATCTCTTTCTTGTAACCCGGTGTTTTTATTAGTTCAAGAAGAGGTACTTGTATTTTCACTTTTTCTAACTCTTTCGACAAAATGAAAGTTTGATTTGATTTTGTCAACTTTTCAGGTTCTTCTTGATCTTTTTTGGAACTTAGATTTTGATTAGAAACCGTAACCACTTTCTCCAAAATGTTAGAATCTTTAACTTTCGTCTGGGAAGTTTCAGCTTGCTGCTTTCCTTTCTGTAATGGAGTCGCCATTGGAGTAGGTGCTACTTCTGATTCTTTTTCTTCATTATCTTGCGTCCTTAACCTCTTTTTTGACCTCAAATCATACTTTTTATGCAACTCAGATTGCATAAAGTCTATGAATTGTCTGCAGTAATCATCCATCTCTTCTTGATCGAATGAGAGATCAGCTTCTTCCTCTTCCTTCACCCCTTCTTCATCTATTTCTTCTTCTATTTCATCATCTTCCATATACACAGCAGAGATCCGAGCATCATCTTCTCTCTCGTCATCTTCATCTGCTGAACGGGACGGGGCTGCCTCTATGTACAAAGGTGCTTGCACCTAATCTTGATCTTTTCTTTCTCTTTGTAGAATTTGCAGGGGCTGTTTTTTAAATTGGGGATTAAAAACCCCTCTATTATGTCTTGCAGGCTTACTATCTATTTCCAACTTTACCAATTTATTTGAAAGATTCTTTATGACCTTAGTCATGTCTTCAATTCTCTGATCTTGAGCTGAGGCTTCTTCTTTAGCCTTTCCTTTATCTGAAACTTTACCAGCAGCGGACATATTAGCTTCAATCTCCAAAGCATCAGTTTGAATCTGTTCCAACGTAGGAGACCTTCTTTCCCTCAATGTGAAACTGAATTCTGGTTCAAAAGCACCAGCAAAAACAACCCTTTCTCCAATAGGAGGGGGTTTCATTTCAACAGGCAAACTATTATACAATTTGTTAAATCTCTTAACAAAATCATTCATATTTTCATCGAATTTCTTCTTGATTGCATTAAACTCTGTCAAAGAATAGCTGTGGTCCCTCTTTTCACCCCATCTCTCAATAAAACGTCTTTCTAGGGCATCCCAATCATTAATGGAACCATTCGGTAATCCTTTGAACCATTTCCTTGCCTCTCCACTTAGAGACTGAACAAAGAGTCTCATAACAACATCCAAATGTTCAACGTTTAAATTCTCTGCAAAAGTGCAAAACAGGGGCAAGTGTTGTTCTGCGGTTATTTCATCTTCACCAATAAATCTAGGGAGTAACTTGAGATACTCTTGAGGCATATCATGCAGTGGTTGTGGTAGATTTAATGGTGCATATCTGTTCATCAAGAAAGCAGGGGCTGCAGGAACTGCCATGTTTACGCCCGGGTTAACTGCTCCTTGAGCGGGGGTAAAATGAATACCAGTTGTAGGAAAAGATGAATGAGGTGAAACAACTGATATAGGAATTGGACTATGAACGATCGCAGAAGAGCTGGCAGATGTATGGGGCTGAGTTTCTATAAAAGGAAAAGACACAAACTCCAAAGATTGCTCTTCTAATGTGGGTTCTTGAAAATGAATGGGTGATGGTGATGATTCTTCTTCCGAGAAAATGAGTTTCTTGGAAGCTTTCTTGGATGAGAAAATGTGTAAACTACTGCCAGGTGCGAGCAGTGTAGTTTCAGGTGTATCTAATATTTTTGGTTTCTGGCCGCCCTTTGAAACAAGCTTCTCAGGATTTGACAAAATGGGAACTGTTTGCTGAGAGGTATCTGACCTCGTGTGAGGTTTCTTGGGAGCCAGAGCTATTTTCAAACAATCACAGCGTACTATTTCCTCCTCTCTGAACAACCAGAGGAAATGTAAAACAAAACCCAGGGAAAATCTTCGACTCTTCGTTCCCCGGCAACGGCGCCAATTAATGTTGTTCCTTGAGAAACAATTCCTTGCTGTGTAAAGGAATCCGTGCTCAAGACATTAAAGATTATGTCACAAACAAGTGTATATCTGTCTCTGTTTATTAAACCTTCAAATATTAATAATATATTCTCCAAATATCAAATCTTTACAAGTTCTGCAATGCCATGTTCTCTTTATGTTGAAGTGAGCGAATGGAAGACGAAGAAAGAAAAGGATTTTAAATTGACATGCTGCTTAAAACAGAATCTACCATTATAAAATCCTGAAGAAGTGAGTAACAATAAAGCTAAAATAGAGGAGCGCCCATTAAGGATGTTTAACTCTTAGATACACAGATATCAAGAGACCTGCAGCTCAAATCACTCTACTTTATTCATAGATATGGAAATGAAATGAAAACTGAGAAAACTATTCAACACAGATAGAATGATGGAAACTTGCAAAAATTTTCATTCATTCAATATTTTTCAGTACAAAATTAGCCTTCAAGGTCCAAAACTCGGAACCTTCTTTCTTCTTCCAATTGTCTTTAAATACAATATGATCAAAATGGTTTCCAGTAATGAAACCGATTCTAACTAATTCTAACTGTCTAACTGCTCACTGTAGTGGAGGTACATGCCTCAGAAATGTTCTATTACATTTACATAACTTCAATTAAAACATGATAAATTTCTAATCTAAGTGAGCTGATGCTCCTGAAATAGTGGCTGTCTCAATGACTATTTGTGGCTGAATGGCTACTTGTGGCTGAGTGGCTGGAGTTGTCTTTTCTGTGTCCATAGAAAATATTTTGCATTCTTTCCAGAGCTTATCCTGAGTCGTCGAAGCGTTCTTATAACGATGATATTCCAGTGTAAACGCAACAACCTGACTGTGAGTAAGATTACCTGTGAATAATGTCTTCACCATCCATAGCAGAAGGAAATGCCTTTGTAAGAAATTAAATACCGTTTCTCCCTTTAAAACCTGTGTCTTCTCATGCCTGCCATCTGCTCTGCTTTTTGCAAATATCAACTGATCTTCATAGAATTTCCAGGACATAATCTCCCCTTTCTCCGTCCAGCATTAGGGAAAACCTGTTCTCGTCAACTTGTCAAATGATATATCAAATTTTTTAATTATCTCTTTAATTCCCAGTAACCGCTTCTCTGCGGCCTTTCGAAGGTCGTTTTTTATTATCATTTTATTTACCTCCTCAGCATAGAAGTACCTATCCTATATCCCCATATCTCCTAACTCTTCATCTGTCTTGGCATTAATAAAGTTTATGAATTTTCTGGCCCAATTCGCTCTTTTAATAGCAGCCTGCTTCTCAGATAAAAGTTCCTTTTCATGCTCTGAAACAATACTTTTCTCTCTAGCAATTATATTTATGGAATCCCATTTTGACTGCATTTCTGAAATGATCTCGTTCCAGATGAGATCCTTAGCTTTGATAAGGGAAATATTTCCCTTTAATTTATCCTTGAGCTCTTTGATTTCATCCTCAGCTTTCTGTAGCTTTTGCTCATTCTCATGTGCTTTTCCTTCCCATCCTTGCATCATCTTGATAACTGTGGCCAATTCTGACTGGGCTTGTTTACAATCTCTTTCCGCCATCTTTAATTCTGTGTTTAGCTGAATAAACTGGGCTTGAGGGTCAGCTTCACCTGTAGAAAAATCAAAAGTACAAGTATTTTATTGAACTTGACCCTCAAAGTTTCGAAACACAACAATTAATCCAAATCAGGTTTACTTACATGAGTAAATGCAGCATACCCATTCTCAACCCTTTTCTGAGAAATTATCCCATGTGGATCATAGGCCCATTTCTCTCCCAACAACAACTGCGTCCCTTCCAATATTTTTGATACTTCTTCAAAAGCTTGTCTTGTGTTAACAACAAAAGGGCCTACACTCATAGGCAACTTGTACATCAATCCTTTCTTCATGGGCAGAAAATGAACTTGATCTACATTAAGACTTTGCCTTATAAATTCCAGGGCAAAAAGTCTCATGGGAACAAAGGGTGGGAGCCTATAGGGCTCAATACTAACTCCATACGGTCTTATCTCAGAGTAATCTTCAAATACAAACCAATCTCCAAATTTACAATTGGGTCCTAACTGTAGGAACTCCTGGGCCTTTGGCAGAAAGCATGGAGGAAGAGTTCCATTCAGAATTTTATAAGCAGTAGACATGAAATGGTCAGCAAATTCAAATAGCCCGGCTTCGTTCTATTCTTTTCTAACCATATCGGTCCAAAGTAAAACTGACTACTTATTTTTATTACTATCCATTATATTTAAACCCACACTCATGAACTCTTCAACATTTTGATATAAAAATAAGTAAACTACCAATGATGGAAATCTGAAAAAACCTGTTAGAGGGAAGGCGATCAATTGGGAATTTACTACTTCCTGCCAAAAAGACGAGATGTCTAGCACCACCCCTGGTTTCATCATCAGAGCGAACATCCCCAAGACTGCTTTATCAATTTCGTGATCATCGTCTCTTCCCAAAATCTCCGTAATGCAGCTAAGAACTGGCCTATACTGAACACTGAACGCCTCCAAACTGAACTTTCCTGCTTCAAATTGAGTTTTCTCTGGACTTGGTATCAAAAGCGACATGCAACGATTAAACTCTTCATTTGAAAGATCCTCGAAATACTAAACCAACGAATCTTCGGAGAACTGCAATGGAGACTCATCTTCTGGAAAACATAATGCTTGACGCATTAATTGTGTTGAAACCTGCAGGATATTTCCCGCCTGAGAATTCATAACGAAACACTTGCCAGGGTACATAGACGAAACTAACCAAGAAATAAACTCGGGGAAGAAGTGAGTTTTCGGAATACAAGCGGACAACACACCCGAACTTTTCATAGCAGAGAACACAGGGGACTTGTCAGTGTTCAGGGTTACTTGGTAATGCAATAGGGGGTGGTTGACGGACGACGCGGTATCATGAACATCTTTCTCGCTATCCAGTAGGGGACTGAGACTTGATGAACCAGACAACGATGTTCACTTGGCCATGGCTGACAGGAATTCGAAACCAATTCGCGGGGCAACGGATAATGCAAGGTGGCGGGACGCGGTTAAAAAGGGAAAACAGTCACATATAAACCAAAACGGGACGGAAGAACCCCTTTTATAGGCTACGGGAATCCATAATAAATATAGGAATGACGTGGAAAAACAGTGGAAAGTGGATGACAGATGTTTTCCATCTCGGCTGATGATGTCATTGCGGGGGGTCTGTGAGTACGGCGGAAGAGTTTGATCCATACCCCCCGTAATAAATCCCAGCTGTTGATCACGGCATTTCCAAGATCTGACTGGTCAACTGCGAGGGTTCGGGATTTGATAACCGACGAGCTAATTCACCCCCCGCACTAACTTATTCATAAGCCTCTTTCTGTGATCGCGACTTCCGCTCGGGAAGCTGCTCGGGGCTTAACCTTCTTAATATACGCATTGACATAAAGCCTATGACCACTTTATGTATATTAAAAATTCAAAATACACTGCATTTGTTTTTTATGCTAAAGTATTAATAACTTCATACTATAGCATATTTTCGAATTTTTATTTTATTTTTATATTTATATTTTTTTCTTAAAACTTCGAAATGAAATATGAAAAGGATATGTAGATAATGATCCACAAGACCGTTCCACAAACTCCACCTCCAACGCTATCACATGCATCTATTGCATTAAAATTCTCCGTGCGGATAAGGCTTGTCCTCCACAGTTTTTACTCCGACTGTTACGGTTAGGCGAGGTTAGTGGGTGTGCATGTGGCCACCCCTACCCTAGAATTAACTTTAATGGTTTTTGCTGGCGGGAATTTAGAGCATGCCCCTAAATTTAAGTGTTTTGGCCTATTATAATTGCAGTTATGTGAAGTTCACCAAACTTAGAGGAGGATTTCTAGGAGTTATTGGGAAAATGACTTGGAGGGTCAATTTTTTCCCAAATGGAGTGAATGAGGAGTCTATCTAGACTCATTAGAGAATTCTGGAGCCATTGGAGTAGAGAAAACAACCATTAGAGGCCTCTAAACACATGTATTTTCAATTTTGAGCATAATGAAAGATGGACATGCCATTGGGAGCTGAACCAATAGATGTAGCCGAGAAGGGGTGAACTACTTCATCATGCCTACTATGTAAATGTTATTTCTGGTTTTATTTCTCTGTTATACATTATTGTTTAGTGTTATTTTCTCTTATTTCATGCTTCTAATTCACAAAAATCTCTTATATTTCATGGGAATAATTCTCAATACTTAAAGGAAACTATGGAGACAATTATTCATATGTTTATTAACTAAAAATATACTTAGCACACCAAACTAATACAGTCCTTTCAAATCACCTAGTCTCTTAGGCTTTACTGTACATCCCATCCTGGGACTACTAGGCCCAACAGAGAGAAATTCACCTCTTGGATTTACCATATATCTCCATTCACCAACAAGGATTCATAGGCCAACACACGCACACAATCTAGCTTTATAGCAACCCATAGTCTGTCTATGGGCTTACTAGGCTAGTGGCTTCACCTTGATCCATAGTCTGGTTCAGGGACCACTAGACCCAGTGTTTGTCATTTCGGAGATCCACCCCACTCAGCTTTGAATCCATCCAAAAATCCATCTCAACTGAAGTATGAGGAATCGATCTCATCAAAGCTATATGGAAATGGAAAGGTTAGGCTGAAAATACTGTCACACCTGGAAAAAACCATGCCAAGACAAAAAAGAACCACATGAAATATCATGCATGCCTTATCTAGCAAGGAAATCACATATGAAAATCAATACGTGTAAAGAATCTCGTTGTAGATTCTTGATTTGATCTTCCTTGCTTTCTTTGTATTTATTACTCCAATGCAAAAGTTCCCCAAGAAAACTCTAAGTGTCCAAGAGTGAGAGTGAGATAGATAGAGAGAGAGATAATAATGAGAGAGCTCCAAAAATGAATTGAAAAAAGGTTCAACCAAAAAAATCTTAGAAAAATCTTACCAACTGATCCTGAGAAGATTCTTTATTAATGATGCCTCTACTTTCTTCATTTTCCATTAACTCTCTTCATTTTCCTCCTCGTATGCAACCTGAGACCTTTCATCTCCCGTTTCTCCTAACTTCCATTATTTTCTTAAATAAAAGTGCCAAAATGCCATTTTTCCTTTCCAAATCCTTTTCCATTGCCTTTTCCAATTTCCTTAGCCATAATAAACCGAAGTGAACACCTGCTAGGGTGTTTTTCCCACCAATCAACTTGGAGTACGTGTCCAATCAACCATGGGAAACATATTACATGGAATTTTCATCAGGGTTTTTACATAAATATCCCCCTTGGGGGAACACCATCCTCAGTGTTCAATGACACCTACAAACCAACAAACTATTTAAAACAAAACATACTGCCTATGGATATTTATAACATATCTCGTTGTAGTATTGACAATGATCATTGCTGAAAACATGACAAAAATGCCATTTACTGGAGATTTATAACACAACTCACTATGATATTTACAATAACAACCACATTTTCTTCAAACAACAAATAATCGTAATGTCTATGGATATTTATAAATATAGGTCAATACAATATTTACAATAATATACACATATAACATATTCATGTTTGCTCAACTAGAAAATAAAAGGATATGATGTCCATATCAACATCAAGGGAATCTAGAGGCTCATGCCTCCACCCTCAAAGTAATACCAGGATTCATCTCCCCTCCAAAAAGTCCAAAATCCACTGCTAAGTCAGATATGAATCCAATGTCCAACGCTATAATCCCGTGCCACTATACCCTCAGTGAAAAATTGTCGACTCATTGTTCCATGTCACACTCCCAAAGTACATCTTATTCCATTTGGAAATTATATGGACCAAAAAATTCCATCCCCGACCTTCCCTTCTCTGCTACACAATCCCTCATGTAATCTGGTAATCCCCTTCCATGCAGTCACTCACCTTCCAAATTCCACGACATCCCCTATCCCGAGAAATCCATCCCTTGGCAAGGCTTCCTCACATAAGAAGATATAAAAACCAAGGCATATACATGCCTCAACCATCATACCAGTTATACCATGCTCATGGAAATCAATGGACACTATTGGGTACCAGTGTTCCACAATGGCCCTACTCCTGAAGTGCTTTACCAACATACTGCTGCATGTTCCAATTCCTTTTGTTGACGGTGTTATATCTTGCAGTTGGTTGCAACCATCAAAACTGAGAATTTTCATGCTTCTAGTACCAAGCACATAAATACCATTAGATTCAAAATAAACTGAAATATATTCAAATAATACCTCATTGGTATCTGGTCCATAAGGTACACTTGCACTTCTATTCACTTCCTATCATAACAATTAAAACTAGTTGTTTGGTCAAAACATCATGTATAAGCATATCACATTTGGTTAGCTCAAAATGAAACCATCAAAAATTAAAATCATGAATCACATGAAATCATCATAAACCATAATCATAAATCACATGTAACCACCATAAGTCAGAATCGTAGATCACATGCATTATAGAACTAAAATAAAATACTGATACTCATCCTCCATTGGTCCTTAGTTCTGCCTTTGTTGTTTTTGTACAGACAGTGGATTGGTTTCCACACCCAACAAACACCAGTGAATTCTCTTCAAATATGTACACCTACACATAGTGTACAATACATAAATTCACACATAGTATAAAATATCACACAATACATACACCTACACCGACATACAACATATACACCTACACCCGGTGTACAATACAACACAACACATACACCTACGCCGAAATAAAACACATAAACAATACCTATACATATACAGAGTACAACACAAAGAATACATATGTCACGATACCATGACTACACCTCACACATACAGAGTATTGCATTCCCATAACACCACATGTACAACATACATACTAGTACCATATGCACAACATGTACACAATAACACCTGTACACAACACTACCCGCACAACATGTGCACATCATCACATGTACACGACACCACAAGCACAACATGTACACTGCGCGAAATGTACACTGCACCACCTATAGAATGTGTACACAATAACACACGTACACAACATGAAATGCACGACATGTACATGACACCACATGTACACAATGCCATATGCACAACATGTACACAACACCACCTTCACACAACACCACATGTACATCATGTGCACATCACCACATGCACACAACACCACATGTACAATCACACAGACAACACGATATGTACATAGCACCATATGTATAAAATGAAAAACACACGATATGTACATAGCACTGCATATACAACATGTACATAGTACCATGCATACAGAACACCACATATCCAATATCTGCACAACACCATATGCACATAATAACACATATCCAACATGCACACAATACGATATGTACATAACACCGCATATCCAACATGTACATAACACCATCTATACCTAGCACTGCCTATGCAATATACACACAACACCATGTATACACCATCACGTGTACACAATACTACATATGTTACATGTACACATCACCATTGGTACAATCACTAAATATACAACATGTGCAACATACACACAAAAATAGTAGTACACATCCATAGACCACACACTAAGCCCACATGAAACCTTGCTTCTAGTGTCTTTCCACTAGCCATGTGTATCCTAGCATGCCGCATATCACACTACTTTGACTTCGTAGATGTATCCCTCGACATTACTTGTCCATAACATAAACATAGGAATAGTACAAGCTTATAATATCAATTCATGTGCATATGATACTAACCTCATATAGTTGAAAGAGTTACTCTTCCCACTTGATTCCTCATAAGACCAATAACCTCCTCATCTCATTCACCTGCATGAGAAATCATTCCTCCACGTGAATATTCTTTGATAACCCTATCGTACAGTGACATAGATAGATACATACATACATTTATAATCATTAACATAATACAATCATCATCTTGTTAGACAATGACATACATACACACATATATAAATATAAAAATTAGCATTAAAAAATCATGATCCATGATGACCATGTCATACAAGGCATACATATATACATACATGTGTACATATATAAACACCAAAATAATCATGATTACAACAAAATTTCTGGATATCATAAGGTCCAAGTTAAGAGAACCTCCTTTATTAGTGCACAATGTGCACAACATTGAGAACAACAATTCCTGACATAGCTAAGGCATATAATACCTTAGATCCATTCAATTTACCTTTTATTTTACCTTTATTACGACTGTTCTACCACTATCCATTTACCTCAATGGACCCAACCAATCCAATTGGTTTTCATACTCTTACCTTCATATTCCCTTATACATGCACCAGGCTTCATCCAAGTATTACATAACTTGTTGGGTAGCCCAAAGCTATCTTGAGCTCCATCAACCTTCCTCCTTCCCAATCCAATTCCAAAGACTCAAAACATAAAAGGAAATAAAAGAAACAAACAAGAAGAAAACCTTGAAAACCCATAGAAATACGACACAACGAACAAAGTGGAAAGGCCTTGCACCAGACATAAAAAGAGCTGCAAATCAAGCGCAAAAAAATCATAAAGTACCAAAAGCACAAGATTGGAAAAACACACCATGAATCAATCCCTATGGGTCCCCATTGCTTCCAAGGAAAAGATAAAATTGAGCCTTGTCCAAGATTTCATGGTACTCTCTATGCCATGCAATCACCTGCATCATCTCACCATACATACATAAATGTTAGCACATAAATAAATATAACAATATACCAGTTACCTTACCTTATTATGCCAAGCAAATTGCCTTGTGACTGAACACAAATTTCAGCCACATGATCCAAAGATCAAGACAACAGATCTACCAATTTGAAATCCACTTTTACCAAGAATATCAAACATGGCATAATCAACAATTAGCTCACATTCATAAGGCATAATACATACTGCTACAACTATCACCTACTTACACTCAAATAATTATTAGTTATATCAACAAATGTGTTAGCACAACCATCTTAAATCAAGATCATTCCTTCATGAAATCTTACAAAAAAATATACTCATATCATGTAATTAATCAAACATTCAAACAAATTGCAAACATACCATGCTAAATAGATAAACTAGATGACATAATCAAACACTTAAAACAATCAAGCACCTGTTGGGTATGTGTTATATTCTTTCCACGACTAGTCACACGCGGGGGTAAGAGGGGTGATAGCCCGTCGTGTCTCGGTAGCGCCTCTATTAAAATTTTTTTTGGTCGGTAATTTCTCATGGGTGGTCAACGCCATTTACGGTTTTGCATGGTTTTGCATACATGGTTTTGGGGTTCGATGGTTTTCGGCCCCTGGTATTTTTGTAGATCCGGTCAAGGGAACTACGGTTATGTTCTAATCCAGGGTTAATGGATTGGGGTTTATGTATGCTTCGGCATGTATATATATGTGTTGTAACATTAAAAGGAATATAATGAAAAATCAAGCTGGTCGTCCCGATTTGGGATCCAGGGGAAAATCTCTGTGTTTATCTGTTTTATGTTTTATGCTCTCGCTATTGTTTATTTTCTATTATAAGATTCATGTGTAGATAATTTCTGTTCAGGGTTAAAACCTACATTTGGTATCAGAGCTGTTTCGGCTTCAAGGGGACGCCTTTGCTGCTGAGGGTTTTTTGCTTGGGCCTGAGGTAGACCCTGTTCAGTGGGAGATCTGCGGGATCGATTCTTGCGGTGAAAGAAGATGGCGAGCGGCAGAAAGATAGAGATCGAGAAATTTAATGGTCAGAGTTTTGAGTTGTGGAAGCTCAAGATGGAGGATCTGCTGGTGGATAAAGATCAGTGGATCACGGTAGATCTAGGTACTAAACCAACGGCAATGTCAGATGAAGACTGGAAGAAACTGGATCGGAAGGCCAAGAGCACAATACGGTTGTGTGTGTCAGATTCAGTATTGTTGAATGTATCTGGGGAAGCTACGACGAAGAATTTGTGGGAAAAACTTGGGACTTTGTACCAATCTAAGTCTCTCGTGAATAAGTTGTTCCTGTGGAAAAAGCTGTATAACCTGAGGATGAAGGATGGAGACTCGGTGACAGAGCATCTGAACGCCTTCAATACTGTGGTAAGTCAGCTGTTGTCTGTTGATATTAAAATCTCAGATGAAGATAAGTGCATCAGTTTGTTGTGCTCTCTACTAGACTCGTGGGACAGTCTGGTTATTGCAATAGGTAGCAATACAACTACCTTGAATTTTGATGACATTGTCTCAGCCTTGCTGTCGGAGGAAATGAGACGGAGAAATATGGAGGGTCAGAATGGAGATGCCTTATCTGTACGAGGAAGGTCCCAGAACAGAAACAAGAATAAGGTTTCGAGTTGGAGATCTAAATCTAGAGGGAGATATAAATCTCCTGGAAAGTTTGTAAAGGTGTGTTGGAAATGTAGAAAGGAAGGGCACTACAACAAGGACTGTAGATCTAAAGCTCCCGAGAAAGGAAAGGGATGTGATGATGCTCCTTCTGCAGAGGCAAAAACCACCTCGGATGAAGGTGGGGATGTGTATTTGGCTTCTTCTTCAAATACACATGTAGATCATGAGTCATGGTTGATTGACTCAGGTGCATCCTTTCACTTAACTCCCCATAGGGAGTGGTTCTGCGAGTATGAGAAATATGATGGTGGTGATGTCTTCCTAGGGGATGATAGGAAGGCCAGAATCGTCGGACGTGGAAAGGTCAAGCTGAAGCTGCAAGGTGGAAGGATTAGAACACTTCCTGGTGTTCTGCATATTCCTGCATTGGCCAGAAATATGATTTCTGTAAGCAAGATGGATGATGCAGGTGTAAAAACAGTGTTCGAGAAAGATGCCTGCAAGATGGTTCGAGGAGCACTGGTATTAATGCGGGGAGTTCGGACTGGAACTCTGTACAAGCTACAAGGTAGCACTGTTATTGATGGGTGTAACAGTTCTATGGTTCCTAAAAGTGGAGCAGAAAGCCTAGCTGTCTCTGGAGAAAAGACCATGCTATGGCATCAAAGGCTTGGACATATTGGAGAGAAGGGCCTTCAGATACTACATAGAAATGGTATGGTAGAAGGTATGTCTAATTGCTCTTTGGATTTTGATTTCTGTGATCATTGTGTATATGGGAAGCAGAATTGGGTGAGTTTTCCTTTCGGTGCTAAGAGGGCGAACAAGATATTAGAACTTGTGCACAGTGATGTGTTTGGACCTGTGTCAGTTCCATCACTGGGAAAGTCTGTGTACTATGTTTCATTCATAGATGACTTCTCAAGGAATACATGGATATATTTCTTGAGGAATAAATCTGAAGTATTTGACAGATATAAAGAATTTAAGGCTCTGGTGGAAAACTAGACAGAGAAGAAGATAAAGGTGCCGAGGATAGATAATGGTGGGGAGTTTTGCAAGAAGGAATTTGAAGAGTTCTGTAAGGAGTGTGGTATAGCATGGAAGAAGAATACTCCATACACACCTCAGAAAAATAGAGTTGCAGAAAGAATGAACAGAACACTGATGGAAAAGGCAAGAAGCATGCTCAGTGGTACCAGGTTCGGACAAGAATTCTGGGTAGAGGCAGTGGAGACTGCTTGCTATTTGGTTAACATATCAACTTCATTAGTTTTGGAGGATAAGACTCCACATGAGGTATGGACTGGTAAGAAACCCTCTCTTTCACATCTAAGGGTATTTGGATGTGATGCATATGTACATGTTCCAAATAAGAAAAGGACCAAGTTGGATAATAAATCTGAAAGGTGCATCTTTATTGGGTATAAGGATGGTTTAAAAGGTTACAAGCTTTGGAACTCGGAAACAAGGAAGGTTGTGTATAGCAGAGATGTGGTGTTTAGAGAGGTGAAAGATGTTGTTAAACATGAAGTCATACCAAAGGAACCTGAGAAGATAGAGTTTGAGCTAAAGGAGTATGAATTAGACTCTACAGTAGAAGAAGATTCAGAAGAGGAAGAGCCACAAACTCCAGCTATGAGAAGATCAGTTCGGGAAATAAGCAACCAGAAAGGTATAGTCCATCTACTTTCTGTTCAGGTTTTTCCTTAACTATAACTGATGATGATCCCAGAACTGTCAGGGAGGCAGTAGATTTAGAGGATGGAAAACTAGAAGGAGGCCATGGTTGATGAAATGGCATCCTTGCACAAAAATGAGGCATGGGATCTGGTGCAGTTGTCGGCTGGAAGGAAGCGCATCGAGAGAAAATGGGTGTTTAAGAAGAAGATGAATGTAGAAGGCAAGGTGGAGAAATACAAAGCTCGGTTGGTAGCAAAAGGTTATTCCTAGGTGACAGGAATTGATTTTGGTGATATTTTTTCTCCTGTTGCCAAAGTTACTTCTATTAGATTACTTTTATCTGTTGCTGTTGCATTTGATTTTGAGATAGAACAGATGGATGTGAAGACAACATTTCTTCACGGGGATCTAGAAGAGGAGATATACATGAAACAAATTGAAGGCTTTATGGTGAAGGGTAAGAAATAACTGGTATGCAGGTTGAAGAAGTATTTGTATGGGTTAAAACAATCACCAAGGATGTGGTATCAGAAATTTGATACCTATATACGAGGACTTGGCTTCACCAGAAGCAAGGAGGATCACTATGTTTATTTTAAATTAATTGGTGACTGTGTTATTTATTTGGTCTTGTATCTGGATGATATGTTGTTGATTGGAAATGACAAAGAAATTATCCAAGATTTGAAGACCCAACTTTTCTCCAAATTCGACATGAAGGATCTTGGTGCTGCAAACTACATTTTGGGGATGGAAATTAAGAGATATTGGGAAAAGAGGAAGCTCTAGTTAAACCAGAGGAAGTATGTTGAGACTATATTGTAGAGGTTCAATATGAAGGATAGTAAACCGATGAATGTTCCTATTCCTGTAGGTGTAAATCTGTCTACTGAATAGTGTCCCAAGACACAAGAAGAAGAGGAGGATATGTCCCGTGTTCCATATGCAAGTGCAGTGGGTAGCCTGATGTATGCAATGGTATGTACTAGACCAAACATTGCACATGCAGTGGGAGTATTAAGCAGGTTTATGTCAAACCCAGGGAAGGAGCATTGGACAATAGTGAAGCGGGTTTTCAGATATTTACGTGGCACTAGTGATTATTGTTTGTGCTACCAGGGAAGACCAGGATTGGAAAGAATTTTCGACATTTGTGGTTTTTCTGATGCAGAATGGGCTAGATATCTTGACCAAAGAAGATCTACAAGTGGGTATGTGTTTAGCCTATTTGGAGGCACAATCAATTGTATGAGTAAAAGATAGTTTGTAGTGGCTCTTTCATCTACATAGGCAGAATACATGGTAGCCACTCATGCAAGAAAGGAAGCAGTTTGGTTGCAGAGATTGTGCTCAAGTATGGGGTTGGTACATCAAGCTATAAGGATAGACTGTGATAGCCAAAGTGAAATTTTCTTGGCTAAGAACCCTGCTTATCATTCAAAGACAAAGCACATTGATGTTCAATATCACTTTGTTAGAGATATGGTTGAGGCTAAAAGGGTGTTACTGGTAAAGGTGGACACTTTGAAGAATGTTGTAGATGCATTGATGAAGTCTGTGAGCACTCAGAAGTTCTCTTGGTGTAGAGAAACAATGGGTGTTGAAGAATTGGGCCAATGACTAAGCTCTCCTGTGGCCCCCTGCGGAAAGAAAACAACAAGTGGGAGAATGTTGGGTATGTGTTATATTCTTTCCACGACTAGTCATGCGTGGTCCACGCCCATGGTTTTGTGCATGGTTTTACACATGGTTTTGGGGTATGATGGTTTTTGGCCCCTGTTATTTTTGTAGATCTGGTCAAGGGAACCACGGTTATGTTCTAATCTAGGGTTAATGGATTAGGGTTTATGTATGTTTTGGCATGTATATATATGTTTTGTAACACTAAAGGGAATATAATGAAATATCAAGCTGGTCGTCTCGATTTGGGATCCAGGGGAAAATCTCTATGTTTATCTATTTTATGTTTTATGCTCTCGCTATTGTTTATTTTCTGTTATAAGATTCATGTGTAGATAATTTCTATTCAAGGTTAAAACCTATAGCACCAAGTATATGACATAAGAAAACTTACACCTCAATGAATCTCAGGGGAGGCTATCTTGTCTACACAATCAATCTATATTAGCACAATATAAATTCAAAGTGCCTCAAATTAACATAAATAACATCATGTTATCTATAAAATTAACTAACTAACATATTCACATCATAAACTCATAAACAATTGTCATTCATGCATAAAAATCACATATGCACAGTCAGCCTAGACTAGTACAATACAATATCACAAATATATTGACTCATACATGAACGTAATAACCATAACCATATGCATAATCTAATACAAAGCGATATGATACATATAACATAAATATCTTAATGAAATAACCCTAATCATCAAGGTACTAGCATCTAACAATAACAACCTATATATCATGCTCTTCAACAACATGTAACCTAATAATCAAGCTAACTATCATACAAAAAAAAAAAGTTAACCTATATCATACTGATCAAAAACATATAACGTAACTAGCATAAAAAAACAATTGATATATTTGGATATCAATGGCCACCCACCTATTTCATTTGGACCCGCACCATCAATTCTTGCAGCTTTTCACTTTCAGCACGACTTACTATTTTTAGCAAGTTTTCGAGTCCTGCACTCCCGGAGCCATTTTGGGGCCTTAATGATCTAGGTGAATATTGGTGGCCACCCACCTATTTCATTTGAACCCCCACCATCAGTTATTTCAGTTTTTAAGTTGCAACACAACTTACTATTTTTAGCAATTTTTTAGATCCTGAACTTCTGGAGTGACGTTTTTTTGGAAAAATCGGGAGCAACATGGTTCTATAAACTAATGTTACTCACAAATTTTTTTCTTCTCCTTAGATAGATATTTCTAATGAGCTATTGAGTGCGTCAAACGGAGATCGTATGCCAAAGTTACGTCCCCGAGAAGTTGAAACAACAATTTACCTAAACGGGGCCCATAGTTTTGGCGCTTCATCTCATAGGGTTAGGTTTTTGGACGTTTGGAGTTTTACATTGTTTCTCAATAATAATTAGGCCCTCGAGCCTCATTTTAACATAGTTCAGAGGTCTGTAGCCGCCACATCTCTTCTCAGAGATACACTACCAACACCCTAGCTAGTTTATTTCCATTATGTGTGTAAGCATATTTATGTTATTTTATATTAATGAAATGAAGTGTTATTTCTGCTGCATCCCTGTGTTTATGTATATTTATAAATTTTATTGTGTTCCTAGATAAATCCGGATAAGTGTTATCAGAGTGGTCTACTCTTTCTCTGTTTTTCTTTGCATGTCCCCAACGCGGTCAGGGTATAAGGAGTTAGGGCTCGACCTGGTTGAACCTGTGCAAGATCAGCCTCGTAAACCCTGACGACCTCCCATGACAGAAGAAAAGAAGGAAGAGGGAGAAGGATATCCTATCAAAATATTTCTTGAGGAGGCCCTCAAGAAGCAAAGGAATGCGATGATGGATATCTTTGCATCCAAAAGCCACTCTGGAGGCACCACTCCCCTCAAGGTATAGGTAAACTTTAACATTCTTGTATTTGAAGGCCAGATAGATGCAGACACCATAGATAGATGGTTGAATTTGATGCAAGGGTATTTCTTGGTCCATGATTTCTATGATCGAGAAAATATTATTTTTGCGCTCCTCAAAGCCGCCCCCCATGTCATACACTAGTGGGAAACCTATAGTGAGCAAGAGGATGAAGGGGAACCCTCTCTATTCTTGGCCACACCCACTTATAATTTGTTCTGAGATGAAATCAAGGAGAAATATTACCCCATGGGGAGCTATGAATAGATATACATCCAATGGACCACGCAACGGGAGAAAAGGGATCAAGAGGTGCATGAACTGAAAAATTTGTTCCATACCCCACGCACAAAGTTGGGTATTAAATATTGAGAGAGACATTTGG
This sequence comes from Pinus albicaulis, assembly GCA_034641835.2. Taxonomy (NCBI): domain Eukaryota; kingdom Viridiplantae; phylum Streptophyta; class Pinopsida; order Pinales; family Pinaceae; genus Pinus; species Pinus albicaulis. The sequence continues at coordinate 1,543,427,547 of CM076570.1, read as the reverse complement.
TGCTCAAGTATCGCGACTGTCTACAAAAACACATTCAGGAGGAAATGTGGGTGAGGGTTCTCCACTGTAATTCCTTGTCGATAGCAGAAGAAAAAATAACCTCATTTCAGCAGAGTTTGCAAAGCGGCTCAGCCTACCGACCATAGCACACTCGTAGCCATATACCATTGGGTGGCTTCAATCAGGGAGGGATCTTAGCATCCGCCAGCAGTGTCGCCTTTCGTATAGTATCAAGCCATTCATAAATGAGGCATTGTGTGATGTTGCTCCCCTTGATGTAGCTGATGTATTATTGGGCCAACCATACTTCTGGAGGTGACATGTTGAGTATGATTCTAGGCCTTGTGCTGTTATTATTACTTTGGGAAATAACTTGTACAGGATACCAGAGGTAGTATTGCCTCCTGTCATCTCTTTGACTACTGCAAAAAAACACAGTAAGATTGTTTCCCAAACCAGGAAATTTATTTTCCTTACAACTCGCTCATAGAGAAAGAAGAATATTATGGCCACAACCTCGACATAGGGCTCCCTTGCACGGCTGCAGCAAATGGACAAAGTCATGGAGGAATATGAGGAAATTTTCTCCTCACTCATAGAGGTTCCTCTACACTGTTAGGACAAGCACTCCATTGATTTGACCCCTGATGCACCGCTGCCTGATGTTTCCATACCTCCTACAAATACGCATACATAATCCACAAATGTACTGTCTGAGGCTGATAAAGAAACCAAATTTACTAAACGCATCTATCATGTCCACCCATAGGTCCATGACATCTTCGAAAAATATAATACCCATTTCAACAGAATTTGCCTCATCTCATGGAGGATCTCAACGAAATGGGGACCATTGCTTCCTAAGGGGGAAGGAATGATCCAGGTGGATATCGGTGGCCACCCACCTATTCCATTTTTACCTGCACCCTGAATTCTTGCATCTTTTCACTTTCAGCACAACTTACTATTTTTAGCAGGTTTTCAGGTCCTGCATTCCTGGAGACATTTTGGGGCCTTAATGATCTAGGTGGATATTGGTGGTCACCCACCTATTCCATTTGAACCCCCACCATCAGTTCTTTCAGTTTTTAAGTTGCAGCACAACTTACTATTTTTAGCAGTTTTTCGGGTCCTGAACTTTTGGAGCCATTTTGAGGCCCTAAACGACATTTTTTCGAAAAACCGGGACAAAAATAGGTATAGGTATCAATGTTTCTCACACAAAAATGTGTACTCCTTTGATATATCTTTCCAATGAGCTATTGAGCACATCAAACGAAGATCGTATGCCAACGTTACATCCCCGAGAAGTTGAAACAACAATTTACCTAAACGGGGCCCATAATTTTGGCACTTCATCTCCTAGGGTTAGGTTTTTGGACGTTTGGAGTTTTCCGTTATTTCTCAATAGTAAATAGGCCCTCGAGCCTCATTGTAACACATTTCAGAGGTCTGTAGTAGCCATATCTCTTCTCAGAGATACATTACCAACACCCTAGCTAGTTTATTTCCATTATGTGTGTAAGCATATTTCTGTTATTTAATATTAATGAAATGAAGCATTATTTCTGCTACATCTCTATGTTTATGTATATTTTTATATTTTATTGTGTTCCTACATAAATCCAGATCAACAATAGAAATGAATACTACCATAGGTAGCTATCATCATGACTATTCGACACATGTACACATAACCACACTAATCAACTAGCATCTATAATGTATGTAACCATAACATCAACAGAATAAAAGAAATACTCATAACCATAATGCATATAACAATCCTTAACCTGCATACCTACATCCCCAACATCCAAACATGTATGAAAATATGCTCTTGTCTCAAAGTCCAATGTTACAACTTCATTTTGATGGTCTGCATCTCTTGATCTGTATTATCCAAAAAATTAGCATCATAACATATCAATATCATCATGATGACCTAATTGCATACAATGACCTTATGAAAAACAACCTTCACCAAACCAATACAAACTTGACCATATGCAACCACTTGACATGTGAAACCAATTGTGAACGACCAATGCATGTCCCACATATAGCATCACATTAGAAAGCATACACGGAAAACACAAAATCATGACCAATATGTAACCTAGCATAAACAATAAATGCATATACCACATGTAGCAACATGTAAGCAAGCGTGCACGAACAATACACAAGCATGAGCAACACATAACTAGTCATACACTCATGACAACATGTTGACAACAACACCATAAACACTTCCATGGCAACACCACTGCCACCATGACCAAGTGACAACATGGATGCAACAAGCACATTTATACCACAAGCATACTAAACACATATGAAATCAACATAAATGCATGATCAACACACTTCCCATCCAGTCTCACAGTTGAACCATGTTCTGATACCACTTTGGGACACCCTCTTCCCACATCTACCCAAGTAATCAGCCAAACGGGCTAAACATGTGATGAGAGGCTACTATATCAATATTCAACCTCCCATATGACCTTAAAGAAGTGGAACCGATGGAAAACACAACTTACAAACCTTGTACAACAACCACAACACCCATAGGATGTAACCCAACCACTTAGGCCTCTTATCCTTGGGTCACACTGACACTTTGACCCCCTTTCAACCATAGCCACAGACATAACATTTCCTTTTAGGGGCTAGGAGGCTATAGCTACAGACATAACACTGCATGCTAGCAGTTAGGGCCTCAAATGCTTAGTTCTGTGCCTGAAGCTCCAGAATTTGAGCTACCTTTTCAAGCCCAGAGCCCATATCATATCCTATAACTTCATGAAAAATTAAGGGATGATAAATAACAATAAGAAAATGATATGGAAACAATCACATCAACAATAAGTCATCTGGACCCCTCCTAGCCCTAACATGCATTTTTTCAAACATGTCACAAACATTGAATCTACAGGCGTAAACAATATATTTAAGAATAGGGGTCTCATACTTATCCGAGAATCACTAAGAAGCATTTCTCTCCTATGTGATAAGATGAAATAAAATATACTTGACCATAGATACATTATGTATTCATTTACAAGTAAAAACACAGATAGAGCCATACATCATCTCTAATAAAATACATGCTTATAACCAACATATTAACAAAAAAAATACAATAGATACAATATCAATAGAATCCATATAATAGACAGTAAATTTGCATACCAATTACCAAAGGAATGAGCTCTTCATTATTGAATGTAAAAACAAACTAGAGACGAGACTTTCACGTTCCACCCGACCATAGATTGGTCGAGCCAAATTTCTCTTCATCCAATCAAATTTGTGCCATATTTCAAGCATGAATGTGGGACTCATAACTAACCAAAAATAACCAAACAAGCATGAATTCTACCAGGTTTCCCCACCTACACCATGAGGAATTTGAGTTCCTCCTAGTCTCTCAGGCTTTACTATAATCCACAGTGTAATCCAAGGATCACTAGGCCCTATACCAAGACCCACTCTCCAAGATTTACCGTACATCCCATCCTGGGACTACTAGGTCCAAGAGAGAGCAATCCACCTCTTGGCTTACTATATATCCCTCCATTCAATGTCAAGGATTCCTAGGCCAATCGAGGCACACAATTTGTCTTTACTGCAACCCACATTCTGACTCAGGGGTTATTAGGCCAGTGGCTTTACCATGAATCAAAATCTGGTTCAGGGACCACTAGGCCATGTGTTTTTCATTTTTGAGTTCCACCCCACTCAACTTCAAATCCATCCGACAATCCATCTCAACCAAAGTGTGAGGAACCCATCTCATCAAAGCTATATGGAAATGGAAAGGCTAGGTTGAAAACACTGTCACACCTAGAAAAACCCATGTCAAGAGAGAAAATAACCACATGAAATACCATGCATGCCAGATATAGAAAATAAATCACTTATGAAAATCAATACCTGCAAAGAAGCCTATTGTAGTTGCTTGATCCCACTCTTACTTTCTTTCTTTGTCTTTCTTGCTCCAATGCCAAAGTGATCCAAGAAAAATTTGTGTCTTCAAGAGTTATAGAGAGAGAGACAGAGAGAATAATGAGAGATCTCCAAAAATGAACTGACAAAAGTTTGAAGCAACAAAATCTTAGAAAAATCTTGTCAACTAATCCTCATAAGCCTTTTTATTAATGAGGCCTCTATTTTCTTCATTTTTCGTTATTTTCCTTCATTTTCCTTCTCACATGCAACCTGTGACCTTTCATCTCCCTTTTCTCCTAATTTTCATTATTTTCATAAATAAATGTGCCAAAATTCCATGTTTCCCTTCAAAATATTTTTCCATTTCCTTTTCCAATTTCCTTAGCCATAATAAAATGAAGTGGACACCCACTAGGATGTTTTTCCCACCATTCATCTTCGAATCTGTGTCCCATCAACCATGGTTATTACTTTAAATTTTATTACATGGAAGTTTCACCAGGGATGTTACATTGTTTTCTTTTCATGCAAAAATGATTTTAAAAGCATGTTTATGTGTTAATGAAATTGACATAATTGGCTAAAAACTCTAAATAGTTCACTTGCAATTTTCACCATAAACTGTCAAGTTTACATATACGTATCAGTTTGGTATCGGAGCTAGATTTATTGGTTGTTTTAAGGGTTTAATTTTATTGTAAATGTTTCTAATGCTTACAAGGTTGAAGCTCAAAAGAGGAGAAGGAAATCTTGTGGTACCAAGTCCTCAAGTTTAGGTCAAGGAAAGAATATTTTCCACAATCTACACCACAAATTTCACCTCAAGTTTCACCAGAAGCCTTGCCAGTCATGGCACATGAAGGAGAGCCTGGAAATATGTCAGAGGATGAGAAGGATTTTAGAAAAGAATTCTTTGAGATGACACAATTGGTGAAAGTTCTCTATGAATAGAGGAATTCAAGGTTGTAACAAGGTGGAAGTTACGATCCTCCAAAGGGAGATGGAGATAAAAATACAAAAGGAAATGGAGGAGATGGAGATAAATCTACATAAGGGAATGGATGGAATGGTGAAAAAAAACCTATAACACCACCTTTCTCTTCACCTCCATCCTCACCCCCTTATTCACCATAATCATCTTCTACATCAACCCCTAAACAAACACCTCCACATTCTCCAAAGGGACATGGTAAAAATCCACTTTTGAAACTTGACATAAATTTTGAATTTACTATGTATAATGGAGAGGTAAATTTTGAGAAACTAGATAATTGGGTTTGTTAGCTTGAACTATATTGTAGGATACAAAGGATCAAGTATGATGAGACCAAGATTCAACTTGCTTGATTAAGTTGGAAAGTGCAACAATCATTTGGTGGGAATGAAAAACTCAAGAGGACATGAAGAAACGTGGTAAAGTTTTATCTTCTTCGAAAAATTTGTTGCTGTATTAAGAATAAAATTTTATACATTAGCATACATGTAGAAATCTACCATGGATTGGCGAAACTTTAGGAAACTAAAGGGTGAAAGTGTGCAGAGTTATACCCAAGAGTTTAGAAGGAGAACATTGATTTTGAGTGTAGATTTATCATCTCAAGAAACTTTACTAAAATAATTTTGAGGTTTGCATAGTTACTTGACACACACTATTATCATGTTTAACCATACAAGTTTAGATGAAGTTTGTGTAAAGGCCACATATCTAGAAGAAATAGGGAAACATGTTTATGAAGAAACAAGTGAGAACACCTTTGAGTCTAATTTTAAGGGAAAAGGAAAGAATAATGATTCCATCAATATGGAGAAAGAAAAAATTACATGCAAACACTATTCCAAAGAGGGCCATGATGAAGATCATTTTTGGAAACTTCGTCCATCGATGAGACCCAAAAATTTTAAAAACAAGGAGAAAGAGAAGATATATTCAACTACACAACATGATTTAGGTTTTGATTCTAAAGATGAAACAAAGATAAAAACCATGGGTTTGAAAGGTAAGGAAATTGCGATTCCTAGTTCTTCAAGTTGTCTCTATGATACTGTTGAGTCCCAAACTTGCATCTTTCCTATACACCTTTCTAGACTTTTTCCATTTACCTGGACCTCCTAAGTCATCAACATCATTGCATATTAATCATAAAAGAGCATTTAAAGTGGTTTTTAACTATGTTTTGTGTCTGCTATTTGAATTAGATTTTTTCTCATTGAGCTGCAG